>CM066032.1:835522760-836194392 GCA_033557465.1 Ichthyophis bannanicus
AATAAGGAGAGGGCGGCGACCGCGGAAAAGACCTAGCGCGCGGTACGCAAAACCAACGAGCGTTAACTGGCATAGCGTTACGAAACTAACGAGCGTAACCCTGCTAGTTAGCGGGCCACCGCGCGTTAAAGCATAAAGAAGCCACCCAGACTAACAAGACTAATACAGAGGTTATAGCACAATGGTTACTGGCAGTGACCTGCTGTGATAACGGGTAGCATGGGTTCGAGTCACCAGGGGGGCACCTAGCAGAAGGCTGGCTGATGTCAGCACCCTGTACATGACACAATGAGGGAGGGGGCAGCGCCAAGTATATTTTATTCCTGGACGTGTCGGAGGGATGCAGGCAAACCCACACCCATATATCAGATAGTGAGTGAGGGGGGAGGGCAATGTCTATGTTTGCTGTCCGTATGGGGTGTAAGTAAACACACCCACGACATTATTCAGTGGGTGTGGGGGCATGTATATTGGCTGTTATGTGTCTGCGGGTTGCCAGCAACACATCCCTGTACCCATACAGAGCTGTAGCATCAATGGTTACTGCAGTGACTGCTGATAACAGGGCAGCATGGGTTCGAGTACCCCAGGGTGGCATTAGCATAAAGGCTGGCTGATGTAGCACCTACCCTGTACATGACACAATGAGCGGGAAGGGGCAGCGCCAATTATATTGTATTCTCCTGGACGTGTCGGAGGGATGCAGGCAAACACACCCATATATCAGATAGTGAGTGAGGGGGCATGTCTATGTTTGCTGTCCGTATTGGGTGTAAGTAAACACACCCACACATTATTCAGTGGGTGTGGGGGCATGTATATGTCTGTTATGTGTCGGAGGGTTGCCAGCAACATCCCTGACCCATACAGAGCTGTAGCACAATGGTTACTGCAGTGACTGCTGATACGGGCAGCATGGGTTCGAGTCGCCAGGGTGGCATTAGCAGAAGGCTGGCTGATGTAGCACCCTGTACATGACACAATGAGGGATGGGGCAGCGCCAATTATATTTTATTTCCTTACGTGTCGGAGGATGCAGGCAAACACACCCATATATCAGATAGTGAGTGAGGGGGCATGTCTATGTTTGCTGTCCATATGGGGTGTAAGTAAACACACCCACACATTATTCAGTGGGTGTGGGGGCAACCTGTATATGTCTGTTATGTGTCGGAGGGTTGCCAGCAAACATCCCTGACCCATACAGAGCTGTAGCACAATGGTTACTGCAGTGACTGCTGATACGGGCAGCATGGTTTTGAGTCCCCAGGGTGGCATTAGCAGAAGGCTGGCTGATGTAGCACCCTGTACATGACACAAGGAGGGAGGGGGCAGCGCCAATTATATTTTATTTCCTGGACTTGTCGGAGGGATGCAGGCAAACACACCCATATATCATATAGTGAGTGAGGGGGCATGTCTATGTTTGCTGTCCGTATGGGGTGTAAGTAAACACACCCACACATTTTTCAGTGATTGTGGGGGCATGTATATGTCTGTTATGTGTCGGAGGGTTACCAGCAAAAATCCCTGACCCATACAGAGCTATAGCACACTGGTTACTGCAGTGACTGCTGATACGGGCAGCATGGGTCCGAGTTCCCAGGGTGGCATATGCAGATGGCTTCCTGTGATGTAGCACCCTGTACATGACACAATGAGGGAGGGGGCAGGTCCCATATGTCAAGGTCCATGATGAGTCACTGTGAGGAGTCTGCAGTGTGAGGGATGTGCTGTTGTCAGCAGCAGATTAAAGCAGGATAAGAAAATAAACACCAAGATGATCACAATGACCAACTGTGTGCTAACACCCATAACCTGTGTCCCACACACACGTCTGGAACCAACTGTATGCCCATATTGCCAGTGCACATAATACAGTCACAATAATGAGGTTGGCAACCTCTGGGTCAAAAATGCCAAATGATTCCAAGCCCCCAAACAAAATCACAGAGGACGCACCATTTACATGTGAGGGCTGCCTGACAAAGAAACAAAGCAAGGTCTCAGCAAACAAGGGCATATGGCAAGCACAATCAAGACCAAGGTCATGATCATTACCAAATATAGAAGGGCCAATAACATCACAGACCGCTTTGTCAAACTGAATGTCAGAGGCAAAAAGCAAACAGCAATAACAAGCATACCCTGGTCACTGTGCGCAGGGCAGGTAGATGCAGATGTCCCCAACACCTGACCAGAACCCCCTGACTGTGCAGCGAGGGGTGCCATGTCGACACCCAAGGGGTCTGCTGGTGAGCCAAGGATAGGGGTGTAAGCAACAGTAACCATGGTGCACAGCAGATGCACACCAGCAGGACATAGCAGGGGTCTGGCGCCACCACGGCGCCTGGACAGGAAGGGAGATAGCAATATGTGCGCCACTGGCATAGAGCACCTAACGACTACAGCATAATTATTGTGGGCAGGAAGTCGGCTGAAAAGGTGTACAAGGACACAGTCAAAACAGGTGCCCAACCTAACCTGCAATCTGAGGGAGAACGTGGCAGGACATCGCTGATGGAACTGTGTCCCCAGAAACAATCTGGCAAGGTGTACCAGAAATGGTATGTTTGCAAAGGTCCATGCGCTGTATAGGCTGCAAGCGGTCGCTGGAGAGCACGCAGGACCTGTGTGGAACAGAGACACGTGTAGCACAAACACCACCTAGAGCACACAGTACAGACAATGAACAGGCAGCAGATGGAGGGTGTTGGGAAACTGGTGTACTTGGAAAGACTGCGTGTGGCCAGTGAGGGGAATATGGGTCCCCCATTGGAGAGTGAGGTTGCCAGGGAGGTGAACAGAAAAGGCAGAGCAAACACAGGGCCAACAAGGCACAAACAGATTGCCACGTACACAACGGTCGCTTGGGTAGGATGTATGGGGCCGCCGCAGTCCACACCAACATACATGACACCCCACCCCACAATGAGGCAAATACAGGCACCAAAGGAGGCACAGCAAATGTGACCACGAGAATATGGCCAGACCAGGACGCAGAAGCCAAACAACCAGTGTGAGAGCAACAACAGGGATCAGTGCGGGAAAGGCAGAGGAAGGGAGCAACAGAGAGAGTGTACAGCTCAAACCCCTCGGATGGAAACCACTGGAGCGAAACAGATGACCTGTGTAGTACACTGTGGCACATAGCAAGGGATGTAGACAGGGCCACAGCAGGCCAACATGACAAACCACAGCTGCGTGTCAGGAAACGGAGCCACAGAGTGTAGGCATGATCAGCGTACATGTGGAGGAGGGGTGCACAGATGACAACCCTAAACAGTCCACAGTCCACGATAATTGGGGATGTGTCCAAACACAGCCTTATACAACACAGATAGGCAGGGACGCGCATACTGAATGGACATGTAGCCAGGACAATTAACAACAAGGAAACATACACATCATGGGAAGGTATGCATGCACGGAAAGCCAGATGCACCTCCACCAAACACTGACCGACAAATGGAGACACACAAAACACATCACATGCATGTGTGGCAGAAACCTGTCCAGAGACCTAATGGCAGCTGCTGATCTGCACACCCCCCAAACAGGACACTGTCCCGCGCAAGAGCACACACACAGATGCACATGATGTGTGCAAGAAACACCATGAAGACCCCAAGGATGTGAAACAGGTAAAGGCCACATGTGTGACACATGGAGGCGAGGAGTGAAGGAGCACTGGTACAAATACATGTGTAGCACCATAGGAGTAGTGGAGAGAAAACAACGTATATGTGCCCAGACGTGATGACCGCCATGCATACCCAAACACCTGACAACTCACCATAGCAAACAGGAAGGATGCAGATATGAGCACACAATCCCCACATGCAGCACAGCTGCAAACAGGATAGTAAGGCACACTGGGTGGACCTGGAATGCAGACGCACATCCTGTGGAGCCAGGAACAGGACAGACATATGGAGACATGAGCTGGCAGTGCAGAACAATACGCACACCATCGAACACATGGCGAAGACAGTGACACGTCGCCAGCACAACCATAACTTACAGGTAAAGATGTCCTCGATCAGCTGTTGCCTGGCTGCCATCCCTGCACGTGTGTCACCATGGCCAGGTGCAGGGGGGCACATAGGATCCTCCCCAGGACCCTCATTAATTTCGACAGGGACATTGTGCCTGAGAGCAATGTTGTGTAGTATGCAACAGGCTATGATGATCCGTGCCACAGTCAGTGGATGGTACTGTAAGGCTCCGCCAGTCCTATCCAGACACCTGAAGCGACTTTTGAGAACGCCAAAGGTGCGCTCAATCACTGAGCGACTGGAGGCATGGGCCTCATTGTACCGTATCTCTGCACCTGTGCGCGGGACACGCACAGGGGTGAGCAGCCAAGTGCGACACCCATATCCTGGCATCACCTGCAAAACATAATGGTTCAATGTCACATGCGTAATGAACAAACAATGAAATGAATGACGTAGTAATCCATAACTGGAGAGCCGAGAGGACATGCACACAGATATGAGGCAAATGCAGTGAACACAGTGGCAGTGCAGCAGAGACTGTGAAGGGCAGTGGCAAATGACCATGACATGCCGATAGTGGCAGAGCACACCCATGCAACTGTGATACAGGACATGTGCATGAACTGTGGCGTAAAGGAGCAGTGGTGGTCGCTGTGAGGCCAGATGACGTACATTGCCAAGTAGCACACGGGGGTGCAGGGAGGCACAGGTGTGCAGGTAGGTGGATGAGCCAAACCGCCGCATACAGGGCGCAAGCCATTGGGACATATTGCCTGTGTGGTGTGGGGGAAGCAACAGGCGGGGGTGACAGGGGAACCCGAAGACGGCCCACAGGCATGCAGCAGACATGTGTAATAGGTGAAACGGCCAGAACACAACCCTTGTTGAACCCACAACATGGGCCGAAAGAGTAGGCTGCGTACACAGGGTGACACCCATGAGGATGTTTAAAGGCCACCCCCCCTGGGTGACCCACCGAAAGCCGACAAGGGGGACCACACGGATCCGCGCTTTATGCAACCCTATGTAACATCTACAACCAAACACTATGCAACATCATGAAAGAGAACAACATGCAACACACAATCTATGTGTATGACCCAATGTTATACACCCTCATTTCAATAGACAACCCAGACTCCCCCAACACAACTGAGGGCCGTTCACAAATGACCGGTTGGTGTAGAAACAACACCCTCGCAATAAGCTGCCACAAGACCGTAGCTGTACGCATTACCTGGAAACAAAGTCCCAAACAACCACACATCTGACAAAGAGAGAGGTGTGTCACATGACACATGTCTGTGACCAAGACACCAGCCACCCCGCATGAGGACGTGGGCAACACCCAACAGTGTGCCCCCACAAGGACTGCTGCAGGGGCAGGCAGGCAGTGGGAAACCGTGGCAATGTAGTACAGACACCCATCTACAGTAGGAGTCCTGCCAGATACACAGAATACCCACCCAGCAGTATGTAGTCACCAAATTGACCAGTCTGAAACTGGTCAAACACAGCTGAGTTCTGCAGGATATAGGAGTCATGGGCAGACCCTGGAAAACGTGGAACCACATTCAGGATACGCATAGTAGCATCACAGATAACCTGCACATTGAGGGAATGGAAGTGTTTCCGGTTGCGGTACACAACCTCCCTGTCGCGTGGCGGGACAAGGGCAACATGTGTGCAATCTATAGCGCCCATCACCTGTGGTATTCCAGCGATCCTATGGAATGCCAGTGCCAGGGCTGCCCAATGTTGCCTACCGTTGGGAATTGCAATGTAATTCCCAACCCGGCTGACCATGGCACGCAGTACCTGGTGGAGACAGCGGGAGAAGGTGGGCCTACTCATACCACCCACTGCTGCCACTGAGGATTGGAAACAGCCAGAGGCAAAGAAATGTAGGGCAGCAAGGAGCTTGGTCATACCCGGTATAGCATGTGACCGGGCAGTCAGGGGCTCTAGGGCAGGTCTGAGTTCCTGATAGAGCTCCCTAATGGCCCCTCTGTCCAACCGGTAGAGGGAGAATACCTGTCCCTCCCGCAGGTCCCCGAGCAGGACCCTGGCCCTGTAGAGACGGCCCAGGCATGGGTGGAGCTCAGCGCGCCGATGGCGCCGTTGGTCAGCCACAGCTGCCTGTGCTGGCCCAACAGCTGCAGGCCTGAGTTGCAGTGGTGCCCCACCCATGCCCAGGGCCACTGCCCCTGGGACAACATCTCCCTCCCCCTCGTAAAGCAACTCAGCAATCTCTAGCAAAGCAACCACTGCGCCAGCTGCATGTGCAGTATGAGCCATGGTCCACACAGTGAGGAGGTTAAAAGGGTTAGATATAGTGGTGTGGGCGGGGATGGACACCACATGGGTGCCACTCCCATGGGCAAATAGAAAAATCCAGATAACAGTATAATGGAAATGTACCTGATGAAAGGTTCGACGCGCGCTGTGACGCGCGTTCCGCGCGCGTTCAGGGAATGCAGCCGTGGATGATCCCCTGCCTGCTACACAGATGTGGGTGATGCCGAGCAATGTCGAATGGCGTATAGCAGCTACGTAGCACAGATACTGCCACGCCAAGATGCCATTACCCTGATGACCTGGAAGGCATGCACCCATGCACAAACGCGGAGGAGGCGACGCAACGCGCGTAACAACGCGTGCAACGTCAACGCGAGGTCGCGTACGTGTGACGTCGGCCAGCATCAGCTCACGCCAGAAACACACCGCAGATAGCAAAACCGTAACAAATATACGCACCAGCATTGCACACAACTACACACCCAATAAGGGATGTGGGAGTAGAATACCTGAAACGGCAGCCACTGCATAAACGCGGACATATGATGTCAGGTCGGGCGCGTAACAATGTGCGATGCCACGTGACAATGCGCGACGCAACGCGCGTAACAACGCGCCAAAGAAACACGTGACTGCGTGTGTAGGCGTCCCCTTGCGAGCCACACCCCGGGATGCCCCATATAGATGATAGGAAATGGAGGGTCCATTCCTTCCGCAGAGCAAAAAGCAACATCATGCATGCACAAGGGAGCGAGGACATGGACCATCCACCAGAGCAGCCCACAGCAGAAGGAGCAGCAGCCACATCTGGTGACAACCAGGTAGCAGGACCATCAGGGGTGCCACTGACCCCAGGTGGACATCCAAGAGGACGACAATGTCAGCCAAGGGTTTCTGTCCCTGCGGAGAGCCGACGCAGGGCCGCAAGGTTCAGCCAACAGGAGAATGACCTCCTGCTGTCAAACATACTGGACCGATATGACCTGCTCTTCGGCCGGCAGAGCGCTACCCTGACCATCGCAGCACGCACAGGGGCATGGCGGGAGGTGCAGGCGGCGGTGGCAGGTGCAGAAGGGCCGCCCCGGGACATAGAAAACCTACGCAAACGCTTCTGTGACATCAAGCGCCATGTACGGGCAGAGCTGGTGCGAGAGCGATGTGGGGCACAAGGCACAGGAGGGGGCCCAGCGACCGTGGCCCAATTAACAGACCTTGAGAGGCGCCTGGCGGATCGACTGGGGCCCATGTATGTCCACGGTTTGCCTGCTGCGCTGGACACAGCCCACCCACAGGCCGGTAGGTTATAGTACTAGCACATGGTGTGTGAAGGGGCAGGGGGGTGGGACAGAAACTGTCTCTGCTGGACGCGGGGGATCAGAGGGGCACAGAGGGACCACACACTCAGGTGCAAGGATGAGAGGTGGCCGCCATTGGGTGGCGGTGTGTGTGGCATTAGGCAGTGCATGCAGGACTGGGAATGGGTGCCTGAACCCCCCTGACAGAGGATGGTGTGCACAGGCAGGGCCAGACCGTCCATTGAGCAGGAACGTGCTTTGCACAGGGTACCACGTTTCAGGGGTTCCTGCGAAAATAACAGTCCACTCATGGGTAAAAGGACCCCAACAAACATCCTGGCTCTGGCTGCTGCCGCTGCCGCTGCAATCGCAGCAGCAGCAGAATAGGGTGTCCCGCGGGGCCTCCACCTCTCATTAAGCCATGCTGCAAAGGCTATGATAGTCACGTAGGGGGTACGACACACTCGCGCCTCTGGCCAGCCCGCAGGGGCTGCTGGGAAACAGCCCACCCGCCCCTCTGGACGCAAGGGGCCGATGGGAAACACCCATCAGCACCTGCGGGCATGACAGAGTCGCGAGGGAGACGCTTGCCCTTCGTGGGTTGCCAGGCCTCTGCAGGGGGACTTCCCGGGAACGGGGGCCCCACGGGACACCCCATCCTGCTGCCGCCGCGGTGGCACCACCAGCAGCCAGAGCCGGTCTGTTCTCCGTTACTGCCATAGGCGTTGTGGCACGGGGTGCTAGGCCTGGCAAGGGGGGGCAGGAGGGAGGCGGATGTCACAGCTGGCAAGGGAGGGGGGTGTTATGCATACTGGCATGGGGTGGTGTGTGAGGACTGGGAGGGGGCTGGGGCCTGTCCGGAAATGGGGCGATGGGGGGGTTTGAACAGGTAACGGGCTATGGGGTGGCTAGGGATGTTTATGGGCCGTGGGCCGATGTGGTGGTGATGGGACTGTCAAAGAGATATGGGGTGGCTGACAGGAGATGGGCTGATGGGGGTAGGACCAGATGTGTGCTGATGGGGGATAGGACAGGTAATGGGATGTGGGCTCGCCATGACTGGGGATTGTTTGGGTGGGGATGGAGACCTGACCTGCAGTTGGCTAATGGGGAGGGAGCCTGGAATGGATATGGGCTGTGTGGGAAGGGAGCTAGGCCTGCAAATGGGCGGAGGGAGCAGCCAGGATAAGCCTGTGACTGGGCAGTTGAGTGGAGCTACGAATGGAACCGGGCCGTGGTGGGGGTCAGACATGATAGGGACCCATGGGGGTGCTGGAGCTGGAGGTGGGCTCAGGGGGGGGGGCCAGGACTGGGGGTGGGCTGTGTGGTGGGGAGCTACGATCTGACATGGGCTGATGTTTAGGCTGGGAATTGACTGGCAATGGGCCGATGGGGGCCGTGATTGGGAATGAGCTGATGGAGGGACACACACTGACAATGGCTGTGGGCGCTCGGACTGGACATGGGTTGTTGGGTGCCTAGGACTGGACATGGGTTACTGTGAGGCTAATACTGGGGATGGGCTGCTGCAGGGACCTGTCGGGGGTGGGCGCTGGGAGAGACAGGGAGCGGAAGGGATCTGATGTTGGTGGCGTGCCAGACTGGGATGGGGCTGTGGGAGTGAAATGGGGAGGGGACAGAAACACCCTGGGTGTGAGGCATGTATGGCCACACATTGGCCAGGTAGTGGGGGGGGGACATCGTGGTTGAGGACGGAGAGGTGACATATATGTGGTTACGATTGGACTGACGGGAGGGCAACAGGAGACAGATTAGTCTGTCTGAGCAGATGTGGAGAGTGGGAGAGTGGACTACAGAACCAGGGGTGGCAGGAGGGGGAAAAGGCCAGCAGGCGGTGGACAGTGGGAAACATGGCTGGACCAGGGGGAGGTGGCTGGGGAAAATGTAAATGGAACGAAAACACAATATGTACGGAGATATCTATTGCCTTTGGATGTATTACATGGACCATGACAGCTCTGGGAAATGTGCATCAGTGATGTCCGCGCAGTGTCTGGTACGGGAGGGAGGTACACAATAGTTGTATCCCCACAGTGGCGTTGTACATACCGTGTCTGGCTCCCGGGGTCCCCAGGTTGATTGGTGCAATCCTGTCACCAGGATGTGTTCGCCTGTTCGGTGATGTTCCATGTTCTGCATGTCTGACTGAGCTGCGGTATTCTCTTCCTGTCACCCCTATATGACATTGCCACCTGTCCCCATTCCCCGGTCTATTCTGTGATTCAGAGGCCTCATATTGGAAGTGCTCCCATGTGATAGGTAGGTTATGGTGCTTCGTAGGACCTGGTGATGCTGGCAGGGCACGGCGGGTGTGCCATGGCATCTGAGTGGGAAGCGTCTGTATTGGTACCCGCTGTGCCTGGCGTGGTGCACTGGAATATAGCTATGTGGGGGTCCATCTGTCCCGCCCCATCCATACACTCATCAGGTGACATGTTCACAAATAGCCAGTGTATAGTAACACCATGCAGTTATCCCTGCACCGGTGGCCACATATGCAACTGTGTCCCCGCACCGAGTCCCCGGACATCACCCCGCACCCCCCTTGGGCCGCCCCTGTGTACCTGTTGCATCCCGCACGTGGCAGGGCTGGCAGGAGCGGTGTGCCGCACGGGGGAGGGGGGGCTAACTGGAGATCCGATGCACCTGCTATGGGAATGCTGTGTAGGGTTACGATGGGGGCGCTGACAGCCCTGGCAGGGGTGTTCAATGGCACCTAGAGGTGGTGGGGGAATGCACTGGGGGGGCGGACCACACGGGGCATCTGCATGGGGTGTCCCCAAGTGTAGGGGCTGCCACAACAGCCATGCCACAGACACACGTGGATCATTGGCGCACAGATGCCTGAGGGGGGGATGTGGTGGGGTGGGCAGGCAGCGGGACAAACCCTCTGACAGCTGTTGCCTTGTGTCACACAGGTGATGTCTGCGCCATCGTGCAGGGCAGGGAGCCGGATGCGGAGACACAGATGGGTACAGTAGGCCCTGTGGACACAGGGGCCCAGGCCGTTGCTTTGGAGGAGGGGGGGCATGCCGCACCACTGCCAGATGTGGACATGGACATCCCCAACATACCCGATTGGGACACATCTGAGACACCTGCAGGGACAGAGGACCTGTCTGCAGAGGGGCAACGGCAACACCGCAACGAGACACTGGCTGCGGTCGCAACCGTCGTCACTGAGATGCAGGCCAGCTCATCTGCGGCGTGAGCTGATGCTGAGGGTGAGTGGGACACGCTGCTATGGTAGATATGGCCCTGAGCAGGTGCCTCTGTTTCCGTCAACCCACACAGTACTATGTCCTTTCCCCACAGGTGTGCGCCGTCTACTGCGCTCGGTGGTACGCAACCAGAGGCGTAACAGGAGGTGCACAAGGCGCATGCAGAGGGCGATAACTGCCCTAGTCGCACATGCAGGACGCATGGCAGACGCATGTGAGCGCATCGCGGAGGCGCATGAGCGACTGGCAGTCGGGAGGGTGGCTGGCAGTCCCCCCGACCATCAGGCACAGCCAGGGATCCCACCAGCACATGCAGCCGCAACAGCGGCGGCGAGGCGGCAGGTGCCTAGGGGTGGGAGGGGGTGTTCAGGGGCTGGCAGGGGTAGAGGCAAATAAAGGGCCACACCGATGGCCATTGATGGTGACCTTTGCTCCGTGTCTCATTTTGGTCATGCCACTCACATCCCTGCACCCACCCCATGCCCTGTGGGGTGGGCACGTGCCGCTCCCACTGCTGTCATTCACCATTGCCCCCCACCCAACCCATGCCCACTATGGGTGTGCAGCCAACCCCATTGGCCTACGTGCTCGCCCCTCACTCCCACACCGTGGTGGCGTGCATGGCGTCCAGTGTTACCAGGCGCACCCCTGGGACAAAGCGCCGGGGACCCCCCAGCCACCATTGGCCTGTGTGCTGTTGTGGGTGCACTGTATGTCCTGCATGTGGTGACACAATCGCCACTCGCAACACCACGGACACGCACAGTATGTTCACTGCACAGGTCCTGTACCCAGGTTCACCTGCACCCGCACACATCCACCTTGTCTCACCCGTCACACATGTGCACAGTGGATACCTGGGCACAGGGATGCATGCACCAGCACCTTTGTGTCACCGCCAGTAATGGCTACCCGTCACACTATGCACCGGTGGCCACTGTATACACCTACACCCCCTTGCCACCCATCCTGGCACATACCAGTACCACATTGGTTTCACTTGACGACATCCAGCAACTGTCACCTGTAGCATCATCCACACGGCAGCCCGCACCCTCCGCAGGACCACCTCAGTGTGTCACACCACTGGCCATCATCCCGCTGAGCCGCTATCCTGCCCTCTGCTGTGTGCACCCCCACACCCCCCCTTTTGTGTCCCCACCGATGGCCCCATGTCCCCCAACGGCGGTATGCTCCCGCACCCCCCTGGGCCCAGGATGTCCACCCATGGCGACACACAACATGTTGTTCATATGTTCTGGACTGTCCCGTTTGACCAACGTGTACCATCCCCCATCTCTGTCCTGCATGCTGATACACGTGCCTGACATATGCACAGTTGTTCCCAGGCCCCACACGGTCTCACATGGCAACACACGTTCGGCCTCTTCCCCGCCACCCCTCCGGTGTCAGCCTCATGTGACCTTGCGGTGCACACTATGTGCTTCCCCCCTCTGCACACCGCCACACATACACCACAGCTGTCCTGCACCCGTCAAACCAGGCCAACAGTACATGGCCCTGCTGTACTGGTCACACAGGCCACCTGCTCCACACCTCCGTATGTATCATTGTTAATCTGGGCTGTGTGTGCCCCAGGGAGCCACACACATGCTTTTGCATGTCGGTCATGCACGTCACTCACCTCCCCCACGTTGGCCCAACCTTGCAGCAGCGTGATAGTTACATGTGTGCAGGTGTGCTGTCAACATGGACCAAACCTGTTCCACTTCGGCCCCTGCCCCTCCTAGTCGCCACAGCCACACCCATCACTCGCACATCACTGTCACCTGGCAATGAGGCACATCTGCACACACAGTTGGTATGTGTAAAGGTAAACGTATTTATAAAACTTTGATAACAACATAATGTACACATCTTCATGTGGCCACACATGGGCCATGTGTCACATGGTCTATCTGCTGTGGGTTACATCAGCATGGTCAACAATGCCTTCTGGAACGTGATTACATGGCCCCGCTCCCCCCCGTGCCCCTGACATGGCCACAGAATGGCACGGTCCACCACAGGGCAGGTGTGCTATGTGTGTCCACATATTACACACCCTGGGTGCCCCTGTCAGATGGTGGCTGACTGTGTGTGGATCGGACAGGGCGCTCATCCCGCTCCCGCAGATGGTCAGCCACCATGGACAGAGTCGCCAGCACCTGCCCCTGGATTAGGCCAAACTGCCTCTGGGCCTGTGCCTGTGCACGCACAGCTGCAGCCAGGCACTGGCCGCACATGCAGCCACACAGACACACTGATCCACGTGTCTGTGTGGCTGCATGGACAGCGGTCCTGCTTGCGGCCATGTGTGGCATGCACACGTCCAGCTGGCCCTCCATGCCCTCATCAAGGGGCAGGTGGCTGGTGCCCCCAGTGCCCTGTGGCGGAGCGTGCCATTGTGACCCTGCCACCACCCCACCCCCTCCGCTGTGCATAACCTCCCTCCCCCCTGCCCCCAGCATCCCGCCCACATCCCCATCCCCCTCCACCCCCGTCTCCATGTCGCTGTCCCTGCCACCCAGCCACGCACGTTCCTCTACCCTTCCACCAACATCCCCCCCCCCCGCCACATCCTGCTCACCTGGCTCCCCGACCTCTGTCCCCCTTTCTGTGGGTTCCCCCTCATCCCCTCGCATATGGGCCCCATCCTCATCCCCCTCATCCCCCTCATCAGGGCGTGGGGGTGCAGGCTCAGGTCCATTCTCATGCCCATCCCCCCCATCCTCCTCATCCTGCTCTAGTCCGCCGTCCTGCTGGTCACGCTGCACCTGATCCCCCTCCTGGCCCTCTACGTCTGGGGGCTCCTCCGGAACCTCGGCCTGATTGGCTGCACGTGCATCAGCTGTGGGAGAGATAAAACATGTCATCCCCTGGTGGAGGATCCACATACCATGTCACTGTGGACCTGTGTTTCCACAACACATCCCCCTACATGGCCGTGTCCGGGTACTCACCATTCTGCTGTGCCATTCTGTCGCGCTGCACCCTGGCAACGAATCGGGGGAACCGGGCCCTCAGCTCCCTTGCCTTCTTTCGAAGGTCCTCCACCTGTAGGGGTTACACAGAACATTGCCCTTAGCTAGCGGGGGACACGTGGTGGCCCCTGCCCCTGCAACTGACACTCCCACGTCATACTACCTGCGCATGCCCCTATTCCTTTGGCACACATCCCCCCATGCAGTGGCGTGTAACAGCCACATGTGTGTGCGACAAACACGCCACCCTGATCTGTGCACCATGTGCCCTATATGTGCGCACCACATACATGTACCATCCCAACTGTGTGTGCCACCTACACACATCTGCATGTGCAGGTCATCCACTGTTGGGGTGTGCAGTTATCACCTACAGTGGTCGCTGGGCTGCTCTTTGCCTGTGGTTTGCCCCTTGTGATCCCATACAGGGCCTGTTTCACGGGGTACAGGGTCGGTACAGGGGACCCCTTGCGGGGCCTCCATCGGACAGGGGCAGGGTTTGGACCTTCATATTCACACAGGGCACCAGCATACAGTGTGCAGGGTGGGGGGAGGGATGCCCTCATTTGGGCCTACATGTGTGTTAAGCAGTGTTTTGACCTTCATATTCACACAGGGCACCAGCAGACAGTGTGCAGGGTGGGGGGGAGGGATGCCCTCATTTGGGACTGGATCACTCAGGGGCAGGGGTTTGGCCTTTCTATTCACACAGGGCACCAGCAGACAGAGTGCAGGGTGGGGGCGGCGGCATGCCCTCATTTGGGCCTACATGTGTGTTAAGCAGTGTTTTGACCTTCATATTCACACAGGGCACCAGCAGACAGTGTGCAGGGTGGGGGGGAGGGATGCCCTCAGTTGGGCCTACATGTGTGTTAAGCAGTGTTTTGACCTTCATATTCACACAGGGCACCAGCAGACAGTGTGCAGGGTGGGGGGGAGGGATGCCCTCATTTGGGACTGGATCACTCAGGGGCAGGGGTTTGGCCTTTCTATTCACACAGGGCACCAGCAGACAGAGTGCAGGGTGGGGGGGAGGGATGCCCTCATTTGGGCCTACATGTGTGTTAAGCAGTGTTTTGACCTTCATATTCACACAGGGCACCAGCAGACAGTGTGCAGGGTGGGGGGAGGGATGCCCTCATTTGGGACTGGATCACTCAGGGGCAGGGGTTTGGCCTTTCTATTCACACAGGGCACCAGCAGACAGAGTGCAGGGTGGGGGGGAGGGATGCCCTCATGTGGGCCTACATGTGTGTTAAGCAGTGTTTTGACCTTCATATTCACACAGGGCACCAGCAGACAGTGTGCAGGGTGGGGGTGAGGGCTGCCCTCATTTGGGCCTACATGTGTGTTAAGCAGTGTTTTGACCTTCATATTCACACAGGGCACCAGCAGACAGTGTGCAGGGTGGGGGGGAGGGATGCCCTCATTTGGGCCTACATGTGTGTTAAGCAGTGTTTTGACCTTCATATTCACACAGGGCACCAGCAGACAGTGTGCAGGGTGGGGGGGAGGGATGCCCTCATTTGGGACTGGATCACTCAGGGGCAGGGGTTTGGCCTTTCTATTCACACAGGGCACCAGCAGACAGAGTGCAGGGTGGGGGCGCGGCATGCCCTCATGTGGGCCTACATGTGTGTTAAGCAGTGTTTTGACCTTCATATTCACACAGGGCACCAGCAGACAGTGTGCAGGGTGGGGGGGAGGGATGCCCTCATTTGGGCCTACATGTGTGTTAAGCAGTGTTTTGACCTTCATATTCACACAGGGCACCAGCAGACAGTGTGCCGGTTGGGGGGGAGGGATGCCCTCATTTGGGCCTACATGTGTGTTAAGCAGTGTTTTGACCTTCATATTCACACAGGGCTCCAGCAGACAGTGTGCAGGGTGGGGGGGGAGGGAGGGATGCCCTCATTTGGGCCTACATGTGTGTTAAGCAGTGTTTTGAACCTACTATTCACACAGGGCACCAGCAGACAGTGTGCAGGGTGGGGGGGAGGGATGCCCTCATTTGGGACTGGATCACTCAGGGGCAGGGGTTTGGCCTTTCTATTCACACAGGGCACCAGCAGACAGTGTGCAGGGTGGGGGGGAGGGATGCCCTCATTTGGGACTGGATCACTCAGGGGCAGGGGTTTGACCCTTCTATTCACACAGGGCACCAGCAGACAGTGTGCAGGGTGGGGGGGGGAGGGATGCCCTCATTTGGGACTGGATCACTCAGGGGCAGGGGTTTGGCCTTTCTATTCACACAGGGCACCAGCAGACAGTGTGCAGGGTGGGGGGGAGGGATGCCCTCATTTGGGACTGGATCACTCAGGGGCAGGGGTTTGACCTTTCTATTCACACAGGGTACCAGCAGACAGTGTGCAGGGTGGGGGGCCCTCATTTGTGGCTTGCAGCATCGATGTATTCATTTGGCGAATCTGTTAGTTAAGAGGGACATGGTGCAGAACCCCTTCCTTCCCTATTGGCCATGGAGGTGGGACTAGGGTGTCTTGTGGTTGGGGGACATCCTTAGCCTGCAGGGGCACCCTGTACCATACCTCTGTGACCTGTGGTGCACCTCTGCCATGGGTGCAGCTAACCCCTTGGGGCAGGGGTGTCTTTTTCAGGGGTGTGTGGAGGACTTTGCTGGACGCAGGATATGTCAGCACCTGCTATACCCTGTCAGTGCATTGTGTATTTTTGCTGGGTTTACTGGGTGTTTTTTCTTTTGTCTCATCATTTGGTGGAATTGTCCCCATGCACTTACCTCACGTGGGTAGTCTGCGCTCCTGTTAAAACGGTGGGCCAGCCGCTCCCAGGCCCTCCTGACCTTGCCCAGGTCCTGCCTCTTGGACGAGCCAGGGAAGAGCCTCTGCTGGCGTAGGCAGAAAAGCTCTGTCAGCAGGTAGATGTCCCTCTGGCTGAAGGGAGGCTTTCTCGACATGGTTGCCATGTCTTATAGGTGCCTTTGCTGCCTAGCCACGTGCGTTGCCGGGGGCGTGGCCACGCGCGTTGCCGGGGGCGTGGCCACGCGCGTTGCCGGGGGCGTGGCCACGCGCATTGCCGGGGGCGTAGCCACGTGCGTTGCCGGGGGCATGGCCACGTGCATTGCCGGGGGCGTGGCCACGTGCATTGCCGGGGGCGTATGAACGTGCGTTGCTAGGGGCGTATGAACGTGCGTTGCTAGAGAAGTATATTGTAGGGAGATGTGGCGACACAGAGCACTAACAGAGAGCTGTGGCACAATGGTCACGGTAATGACCGCTGTTACAGGCAGCATGGGTTCGAGCCCCGGGCAATGGCCTATATATTGGAGGTGGATTGGGGAGGGTTTTTGACAGGACATTGCGTATGTGAGCCGAGCTACGTGCGTTGCTACGTGTGCAGCGCCGCGCGTAGCTACGCGCGTACCATTGAGCCTGGGGATGTTTTCTTTTATGTGTGTGGGTACGTGGGGGTTTCAGCAGTGCGGGCATCTCATATATTACAGACTCTGTAGGGTGTCGTGCACCTATGCTTTCTGCTACCAGATGTACATGTGCTGTGCCATGGTTTATCAATGGCTGCGAGCTCGTGCTGCGGTTTCAGAGGGATTGAATAATACAGTCACCCCCATGATGCACTGCACATGCTAATCAGCTCTCCACACAGGCACACCATATGGAATGCATCCCCACAGACTCTGGACATGGTAGGGGTAAATTGTCATGTGCACCCCCCACAGCCCCTTGCCCTTATAGGGGGTACTGACCATTTGTTGTACTGGCATTGAGGACCTGCCCAACACCACATTGTGCGGGTACTCTGCTCACCCTGAGTGTGCAGTGGGGCATCCAGCCCTAGGTCCTCAGCACCGTCCATGGCGCAAGTCCACAGCACTGTTACTGTGTGAGATAGATATTTTCTGCATGACCACCTTGGACATCTCTGTCTGTTTGGGGCAGGTGTAGACCCATGCCCCACCGCCCCCCCTCACCCCCGGGTGGCAAACAGGGTCACCCATCATAATCTGCACATTCTACCTCCCTTGGAAGGTGCCAGTGGAGGGGGGACATTAACCCTAGTCCTACTGAGGTGCAAACACCCCACAGGTCAGTCACTGGAGATCCAGACACATGCATGCCACAGGAGCAATCAGACATTGGGACTTGGTATAAAATGACAATCCCAACCACTATCTGTAATTCCCCTGGTGCAGGCCAACACACCCTGCAGGCCACTCCATCACATCACCTACCAGCTGCAAACAGGCTGCTAGTGACCAGCAGAGATGCCTGCACCCAGAGCTGGGGTGCCAGCATACACAGCCAGCAGATACATCTGTGACTGGGCCCCAGGGAAACACCCATATTTATTACATGAGTGAATTACTATATAGCACCATGGTGGAGCCTAGACATGCTGTGGTCACTGCACATTCAGGGTGACACTGAGCTTGCAGCGGCATCTACCGTGGTCACCCTGTCTGGGCAGGTGGTTGCCAGGCACTACAATGTACCTGTCACTGCCCTTTGCCCTGTGCATATACACCCTGGCCAGCCCGCCTTGTCTGACCTCTACCCATGGTACTTTGCTACTCATTATGCACATTGGCAGCCCACTACTGGCAACATTGCTGGCAGTGTGGCCTGTCGACGGTGTTTGCAGCCACCACACACTGGCTGGACAGACAGCCACCCCCACACCTATGCCAGCATTGTGCTACTGTAGGGGGGTTCTGCAGCCATACACACCACACCTGTCATGGGTACAGTACATGCATGGATGTGGTACGACATACTCTTGTGGATCACTCCCAAGGGTGTTGGACACTGTCAGGGGCCAGACCTGCAGCACACACCACAGACATCTGACTGCTTGTTGTGGTGGAGCTCAATGTGCACAATGTGCTTTACATAGGACATGAGTTCTGCATTTTATCATTGGCAACTTTTAGTGCATGTGTACCATATACCCATGTGTAGGGTGCCATTGCTAAGGTATGCACCTGCTAGTATTGGGAGTTGACAGCAGGGCCAATTGTCTTACCTCTTCGGGTTTCATTGGCCAATGGGGCCTGTGGGTGGGTGGGTGTCACTGTTAGCTGCTGCTTTACGGCAGGGTTCCACAACTCCAGTCCTGTCATTCCAGGCACTGATCGGGTTTTCATGCTCTCCCTCATAAATATGCATGGGCTACATCTGCAGACCAGGAGGGGGGGGGGCATAGTTATGCAGCACAGGTATCTTTATTGGGGGCAGCATGGTAACTGAATGGTGTGGGGCCCTCCAGGACTGCATTTGGGGGACTATGCTCTGGGTAATGCGCCTATATCTGGTGTGGTAAAATATTTGTGTTTTGTCCATGCGTATGTTCTCAGCAATAAGGGTGTGACCATTCCATCACAGTTTAGTTGTGGGGAGAATATGTGGGCAGGATTGGCATGGCCCCAGCTGGGATTTGAACCTGTGACACTCTGGTCTTAGAGGCACTGGCTGTGTCTGTTGCACCACACTGAGGCCACAGGGACAATGCGATCCCTGGAGATGGGATACCTGGCCTGACAGGTCAGAGACCCTGCTCTGCACCATTTTACTGTGGACTCATATTGCTTGTATGGAGGCAATTTGCACGTAACCTCACATACGACCTCGCATGAGGGGGCAATCCCCCATGACCAAGCTGGCCAAACATTATATCATTGGGCAACAATACACGACACTCCCGCGAATGCTCCAATAACAGGGGATGTGTTTTGAAAGGGTCTCCGTAGCGTGGTCCCTTCCAAGTATCTTTTCTTTTTTTGGTTTCGCTTTCCAGGGAGTGTGTTTTTTATTGTGGCCCATTGCTATCACTGTTGCCCAGCTGACTTGTGATGTTTACAGTTTTCTTTCTGCTATTTTCCACGTTTTATTTGTGTTTTCATGCTGTCCCTCATACTTATGCCTGACCTACATCTGCCTACCATGGGGGTGGGGCATAGCTATGCAGCACAGGCATCTTTGATGGGACAGCATGGGACAGGAATGCTGTGGGGCCCTCTAGGACTGCATTTGAGGGGCTCAGCTTTCATTGCTGTGCCTGTTTCTGGTGTCTGTGTTTGGTGTGGTGTAAAAATAGACCATGCCTTTGTTCTCTGCATTAAAGGTGTGTCTTTACTTTCACTTTTTAGTGGTGGGTGGGACTATTGTGACTGGGTTGGCGGCAGTCCCAGCTGGTATGTGAACCTGTGACCCTCTGGTCTTACAGGCACTGGCTGTGTCCATTGCACCACACTGGGGCCACAGAGACAGTGTTGTCCCTGGTGTTAGTATAACCTGCCTGGCTGGTCAGGGACTCTGCTCTGCAAAAGGTTTACTGTGGCCTCATTTCCCTTGTATGCAGACAACGGTGCACATACACCTCAGGGGGACCTCACAGGAGGGACACACACCCATATCCAAGCTGGGCAACAATGATATCATTGGGAGACATTACACTACACTCCCAGGTCAGCTCCATTACAGTGACTTTCCCTTTTAGAGGGTCTGCGAAGCGTGAACCCTTCCACATATCATTAGGTTTTTATTTTGTGCTTTCCAGGGAGTGCTGTTCCTTGTTGTCCATTGCTATCACTGTTTAACAGCTGATTTATGTTTTTAAAGGGGTTTCCTCTGGTCATTTTTATTGTCTTCTGTGACATTTCATTCTGTGCACATGTATCACACTGCTCACGTTTTGTTTGTTACCCAGGTTTCTCTGTACATTGCTGACGGAAATGGTTTCTCTTACCTTTAAAGATGCCTTCAACGGCAGGTTTTCATTCGCGTTGGAATTGAGCTCAGAATTACAGCGCGTTAGTGAGGGGGAGCCTCTCCCCGCCCCCTCTCCGCCCATTGACCCCTTCTCTCCGCCCACTCTCCACCTTCTGCGCTGTTTTAACGCGCCGCGGGGCTTTACGGTCGTTAAGCGCGGTCAACGCGCGTAGTATGACGTTACCGGTCGTTGGCGCGTGTTTACGCGCGGTATACAGCGCTTGCGGTCGTTAACGTCATACAACGCGCGTTATTCACATTTACCGCACTTTAGTAAACATACCCCTTAATCTCCCCCGGTAAATGACTGGCCAGAATGAGCACCTTTTAAAAAACCTAAATGTGCCAGGGAGCAGGTGTAGATCCTAACGTGGGAATTTTTGGTCATGCACATGTATTCCCTATATGAAATGGGACCAGAATGTCAGCAATGCTGCCAGCGGATATACCCCCTTAAAACGTCCATATCTATGTGAAAATTAAACCCTTTCTAAAATGGCCATTTACAAGTGTATTTGTCTGATTATTCACATGCAAACCATGAAAAAGGTTTCTAAAATAATGCCTATAATCAAATATTTAAATAAAAAATAAACTGGATGATATTTAATGGTGGATGTTAGCTTTTTATTTTAATGCCAGCCTCTGTGGTTAAATATAATCGAGATATTCAGTGCCACTATCTGGATACTGGACGGTGCTGAATATTAAGATTTGGCAGTCAGCATCAGCACTACGACTATTCAAAGAGCAGCAATATTCAGTGCCTGGTTACTAGAGAGACCAGGGTTCAAACCCCACTGGCACTCCTTGTGACCTTGGGCAAGTCACTTGACCCTCCATTGCCTCAGGTACAAACTTAAATTGTAAAACCCTCTGGGGACAGAGAAATATTTGTGTACATGACTGAAACTTGCCTTGAACTACCACTGGAAGAGCGTGAGCTAAATATTAATAAATAAATATCCAGAGAGGCAAGATACTTAGCACTTTGGTCAGATTTATTGCTGTCCTAAATTATGTGGATTATTATCCAGATAGCAGCACTGATAATCTCCGTAATCTGGATAAGCACCAACTCCGCCTCAGCTCTATCCATGGACTGCCCTGGCACGTTACAGGTAATGCTGAGGCAGTCAGCGGCACTATCTGGACTTCTCTTCACTCCTTTCCTTGTTTGTTTCACATTACACTTCTTTCTTGTAACTTTTATTTCTCTACTTCTCCCTGCCCCCTTCCATGTCAGATTTTCCCATCTACTTTCTCTGTATTTTCCATTCATCAACACTTCACATCCCTTATCCTTTTACTTTTGATGTATGGGAATTTTTGGTTGTTTGACAACATTTATATTTATATTGTAACACAGAAAAAAATTTAATGTCATGGAGTGGGTAAATATAAATGCTCCAGTTTGACCAACATTAAAAGACGATTCTATAGCTTTAAACATACTGTACATCCCTAAAGGTCTGTACCCCTCTTTACACATTAAAATGAAATTCTCAAATCTTTTTGAGAATCATCCTCCCCCTCCCTCCTTCTTCCACCCAGTCTCTTTCAGATAATAAATTGCAGATTTTAACTTGAAGAGCAACTTATTATGTTACACTCTAATACATCCTGCATAAAAAAGGAAGGGAACATGAAAGAAAGAAACAGACAACATAAAAACTGGCAAAACAGTAAAAAGAAATTAATTGGAGATATCATTGCTTGATAAGAGTTTAACCCTGAAAATAAAAATAAAAGCACGAAGAAAAAAGAGGGATTACCCTGCCCACCCTACCCCAGTTCCCAAAATATTGCAGTTATGAGTCATCTATCTTATATTTAATAGAAATCGAATTATCTTAACTCAAAAAGGAGCCCCAAACATGTTCGAACTTCTTCTAATAGTCCAGATGAGCTTTTTCATTCAGATCATGTCCTATATTTGCAGAAACCACTACCCTTTCATGTGTACTATGCCCATTTTCCAAAACGTTGTACCACACACCTAGCTGACAGCAATAGGTATACAACTCATTGTAAAGGACTGGAACCCAGCAGGGGGATGCCATGGTGTGAGGATGTGCTAGGCTCAGGCATGCCAGGAAAACAGAGTGGAGATTGGGTAGCGCTGTTGCAGACACAAGGATGGCCGAACAAGATGTCTATGATGTTAACAGCGGTGGGCCCATAATGCACCACAGTCTAGTGCCTCTAGCACCATCTCCCCCATGCTGAGTAGGAGAGATGTGATGCACCTAGTCCAGGTAGTCGTGTGTGTGAGACCTGAGAAATGTCCCTGATAATAAACATAGAAATGGTTACTAGGAATGGTGCACAAGAGAGCACTCCACTCCAAAAGGATGCAGGGTACCCTGCAGGAGTAGAAGTGAAGAGATACACAAGAGCTATGTGCCTAGAAGGGTCATCCACAGAGTACAAGTGCAGCCAAGCTGTGGCCCACTCAACACATAGGCATCTATGGCCACCAACAGGCAACTGTGAGACCAATTAGCTCTCTCAGGAAGACAAAGAGCTGCAAAACCAAAGATCACTGGTATAATGTTGTGCAATGGAAGATTTTTATTTATTTAAGGATTTGGTAAATCTGCCTTTCAACTTTTATATCAAGACTGTTTACAATAACAAACGTTAGCCATTTTCCACATAATAATACATATAACAACCATTATTTTCATAAACTACAACTGGAGGGGGTGATTAGCGCAAAAATCTTTTTTTTCCTGAGAACTGACAATAAACGGAGAAACACAAGGGAGGGATTGAAATGTCTAAATTATCCAGCAGAGAAGGTCTTTTTTTGTGAGTTAAAAAAGAACACTGTTAAAGATCCTGGTTTTCAAATCCTTCTTAAATTTTCTATATGAACTCTCTAATCTTAGGGAAGTGCATTCCATAACCTAGGAACTTGGTAGCTAAAGGCACTGTTTTGGGAAAAAAACAAGCCTCAGTCTTGTTTTTGAGGGCAATTGCAGATAACATGTTTGAGATGATCTAAGAATTCTAGTTGGGACGTAAGGGATTAGAAGGGTATTTAAATAGATAGGTAGCCCTGTATAGTAGGCAAAGTGGTCCATTAATAAGATCTTGAACTTTGTATAACTAGCAATGAGGAGCCAATGTTGCATCAAGAGACAGGGAGTGACATGATCTCTTCTCTTTGCTCCATAGACAAGTTTTACAGTGGTATTTTTTCCCAGCTATAGCCTTTTCAGTTGGTATTGTAGACCACAGAGCAGGGCATTGCAATAATCTAATTGGGTCATGACTAATATATTTAGAAGATATTTTAAGCCTCTGGAGTCTAAAGAGTGTCTTAGAGATATGATTCTATGAAGTGTGATGTAGAGCTCCTTATACTATGGGAGCCTGGAAGTGAAAAGATAAAAAGAGGGAAACACAAAATTATTTTTGGGTGTTGGTATGTGCCATATGGTCCAGTCAGTAGCCAAAGGTTACGAGCCACTATTCCAAGGAAAAGGATACAAAGCACTGGGCAATGATGGCATTCCCACTGAAGTATTACAACTGATGGATGCAGCTGTTACCATACTTATAAGGCTCTGCCAGGAAATTTGGAAGACGGCATGGCCAATTGACTGGAAAAGATTTATGTTTATACCGATACTGAAGAAAGATGATCCGACTGACTGTGAAAATTTTGGCACAAATGCTCTGATCCCACATGCCAGTAAGATTCTACTCATGATCATTCAGCAGAAACTACAGTCACAGCTGGAATGAGAACTGCCTGAAGTACAAGCAGAGTTCAGGAAAGGGCAAGAAACTATCATCGCAGCTGTGAGCTGGATTCTTGAAAAGACAAAATAATAATGTGTTTTATTTACTACAGCAAGGCTTTTGACTGTGTAAACCATGAAAAATTCTGGGCTACATTAAGAAGTAAGGATATACCAGAACACATGACAGTTCTCTTGCAGAACCTTTACATTGATCAAGAAGCAACAGTTTGACCGGAACTAGGAAAAGCAGAATGGTTTAAATACAACAAAGGTGTTTGACAAGGCTGCATACTTTCCCCCTACCTCTTTAGGGCCTGATATTGAGTTAGGATGGCTAGGCACAAGTTTTCCTGGACCATGGAATGATGTTCCAAGGGCTGCAGAGCAGAGGTGGTGTCCATCTGTCTAAGAAGGGTCGGAGTGTCTTCAGCAGCAGACTTAAGAGGGCGTTAAACTAGATTCACTGGGAATGGGTGAAGAAAGTCCCCAGGTAAGTGAAACATTAAATACCTCTGTAGAAATGGGTAAAATGGGCAACATCTTGAAAGTGATGTGTATAAATGCTCATAGCATGAGAAATAATATCCCAGCTGTTGAGGATATAATGGAAAAGGCTGACTTGGAATTAGTGGCGGTTACGGAGACATGGTTCATGGACAACTATGACTGGGATGTAATTATACCAGGCTATACTTTATTTAGAAAGGACAGGATAGGAAGAAGGGGAGGAAGAGTGGCAATACAGTATATGCAAGAAATAATATTAAAACTATAGAATTACAGGGCTTAAAAGGGAGAGAGGAGGTACTGTGGGATAAACTAGAAAGAGGGAAAGGGAAATCCATTTGCATTGGAGTGATATATAGAATCCCTTCACAGGGAGAAGAAATAGATGGATATTTAATAGAAGACATATGCAGTTTTGCCATGAAAGGAGAGGTGCTACTGACAGGTGATTTCAATATGTCAGATGTTGATTGGCACATCCCTGCTATGGTGTTATCTAGAAGTAAGGAGATCCTGGATTCTCTACAGGGAGAACTATTCAGGCAACTGGTAACAGAACCTACACATGAAGGGCAGGGGTGGCTCTATAATGAGGCCGAGTGAGGCGGTAGCCTCAGGCGGCAACCTTTTGGGGGGGGGCGGCAAACATTGCCCCAAAAAAGACCGCCTCACTCGGCCTTCAAAAAGTAAAAAAAAAAAGGATGCAGAAGCTGCTGTTGCTGCCACAGCAGCTGCAGCAGCAACAGCAGCAACAGAAGCCTAAATTGCCCTGTGTCGCCGCCTCCCCACAGAGCCCTGACAGAGCGCCCACCCCGCACCGGCTCAGCTTTGCAGAGCCACGTGAAGGGAGAGTGTTTCCCTTTCCTGTGCTCTGTTAAAGCTGTTTCCCATCAGCGCTACGGGCTCAGATTTAACAGACCAGTACACAAACGTGGATAGCGAGGAAGGATTGTTTATTTCTGACCAACACTGAACCAGGGCCCGACACAGGCTGTGTTTCATTATTTCTTCATCAGGGGCCATCAGTGGCGACAGTGTAGAATTTCTGAAGCGATGAATGACATTTTGATCTCCGGTGACAATCTATGATATTTGCTGTACACATTGGAAATTTCTAAGGGGTATGTTTACTAAACGGCGCACAAGTGCGTGGCGCACAATAGCGTGCGCTAAGGTACCTTAGCGCACGCTAATGATGCTTTTTTGTGCCCCGCACACATGCGTGCCGCACGAACGGGCCCGCTCATGTGCGCAGCCCGCAAATGAGCGATAGAGGCGTGAAAAGGCTCCCGGAGGGCGGAGGAAGGCTCCCCAGGGGCGGAGAGACGGGGTCAATGGGTGGAGAGTGGGAGGGGAGAGGATCCCCGCACAAGAGCGGGGCTGAAATTCAATGAAAAAAATACGAGTGAAAACCTCGCAGTAGAGCCGATTTAAAGGGAAGAGAAACCATTTCTGTCAGCAATGTACAGCAAAACCAGGGAAACCCATAAAAAGTGAGCAGTGTGATACATGTGCACAGAACAAAAGGGCAAATAAACAGTAAAAATGACCCGAACAAAATATAAAAAAATTATAATCAAGCTGGGAAATAGTGATAGTAATGAGGAACATCAAAAAACACTCTAAAAAAAAGCCCCTAAAAATAAATATGAATTTTAGAAGGGTCTAAGCTCCGTCCCCATACAAGGTGAATGATCCCACAGTGAAATAGCACTGATCAGGGTTTCCCTCTCCATTGGACAGGTTACCTATGGCATGCACATTTCCACAACAGCAGGGCGGGCAGGTCGGAATGGACAATTGGACAGATGCTGGGAAAGGGGATACAGAGGGCTGCAGGCGGCACATGCTGTGGTGCAGCTGGGGCACAGTGCGGACTAGGCAGATGCCTAGATGGCACCTAGGAATGCTGAAACTGAACAGCAGCCAGACAGCAACTGATGAGTGGCCAACATGGGCACGAGAGTGTTTAGCACAGTGTCACAGGGGATAGTACCCAGCAGGTACCCCCAAGGGCTCAGAACATTGGCAGGCGGTGATTGGGGGACGTGCGGACAGATATGCAGGCACCCCTACCCCAGAACCTGCACCATAGGCAGCCGTTTACCCGCACACAGGATGGAATGAGACTGCGTACCACCAGCACCACCAGCAGAAGGGCATGTCAGCATGGTGGCACAGGGGTATTGGAGGTAGAGGGGGGCAGTGGCAGCTGTCCAGAGCAGACTATGGCCTAGCCCTGTGTAGGTGGGTGCAATGCACTGTAACAGACAGGCCCTGCCGGACAAACAGTCATGCTATCATCAGGGAATGCACTGTCTCTGTGGCAACACGGTGGTGCAGTGCACACAAGCAGTTTGTTTGGAGATAGAAAGTCACAGGTTCAAGCCCCAGCTGGGGCTCATGCCACATATTTTTCCCACAACTAAATCGTGATAGTAAGGACAAACCTTTATTGCTGAGAACATACGCATGGTTAATACGCCTATATTTTACCCCACCGAGCACAGACACCATAAACAGGCACATTACCTAGAGCAGAGTCTCCCAAATGCAGTCCTGGAGGGCCCCACACCATTCAGGTTCCATGCTGCCTCTAATAAAGATGCCTGTGCTGCATATCTATGCACCACCCCCATGGTATGCAGATGTATCTCATGCATATTCATGAGGGACAGCATGAAACCCAAACAGTGTTTGGCACAACAGGACTGGAGTTGGGAACCTCTGCCGTAAAGCAGCAGCCAACAGGGGCAGACACACCCACACCCACACCCACAGGCCCCATTGGCCAATGCCTCCTGGAGAGGCAGGACATTGGGCCCTGCATGCATCTCCAAATACTAGCACTTGCATACCTTAGCAATGCCACCCTACACCTGGGAATATGGTACACACCTATCAAACGTTTCCTATGATTACTGGCAGATAGCAAGTGCTACGTAAAGTACAGTTTGGTCATTGAGCTCCATCATAACAATCTTTCTGATGTCTGCAGTGTGTGCTTCGGGTCTGGTCTCTGACAGTGTTTACCACCCTGGGGAGTGACCCTCAATGGTATTGCGTACCATATCCATGCCTGTACTGTGCCCAGGACTGGTGTGGTGGGCAGGGCTGCTAAACTCCTCTATAGTAGCACCATGCTGGCATAGGTGTGGGAGTGTGTGTCTGTCTATACAGTGTGTGGTGGCTGCAAACACCTTCCACAGCCCACACTGCCAGCATTGTTGCCAGTATTGGCCTGCCAATGTGCATAATGAGGAGCAAGGTACCATGGGTATAGCCCAGACAAGGTGGCCTGTCCAGGATGCATCTGCACAGGGCATAGGGCACTGGCTGGGACATTTTAGTGCCCGGCCACCACCTACACAGAAAGGGTGACCTCAGTATGTCCTGCTGGGAGATCACTCTCACCCTGACTGTGCAGGGACCACAGCATGGCTAGGCACCCCCATAGTGCTATATAGTATTTCTGTCATGTGATGTTTATGGGTTTTCTTTTGGGGCCCAGTCACTGATTTATCTGCTTTTTGTGTATACTGACGTTCCTGGTCTGGGTGCATGCATTTCCACCAGGAACATGCACTATGGACTAGCGAGCAGACTGTTTGCAGCTGGTATGTGTCTTGATGGAGTGCTTTGCAGGGTGCAGTGGATAAAGGCTTGCTGCAGGAGAATATCAGATAGTGGTGGGGGTGCAGCTTAGCATATCCAGGCCTAAGGTCAGTCTGCTATTGTGTTATGGATGTGTACAGAGCTGCATTGACTGCCCTGTAGGGTGTCTGTTCCCCAGAAGGATTGGGGTTGACGGTCCCCTCTACTACCACCATTGCAGAGAGGTAGAATGTAGATCTGTTGATGGGAGACCCTGTTTGCCACCCTTGGCCCTGGGGGGGGGAGGAGGGTGGTGGTACATAATCCTCCTAGGGAATCCAAAGGGACTATACCTGACTGAGACAGACAGATATATCCAAGGTGTTTCTGCAGAAACTACCTATTTCACACATTAACACTGCTTTGGACCTCCAGCATGGCCTTTTTCAGCTATGGAAGGTGCTGTGGACCTGGTGCTGGGCGGCTCACCGCACCTCAGGGTGAGCACAGTACCCGCACAATGTGACGGTGTGTAGCTACTCTGTGCCAGTAAAACACACGGTCAGTACCCCCTACCAGGCCGAGGTGCTGTGGGGGTGCACATGGTCAGTTCCCCCTACCAGGCCGAGGTGCTGTGGGGGTGCATACCCCATCTTGTGTTTATCTGTGGACAGCTGATTTGCATGTGCAGTGCATCATGGGTGCGGGTGGGCTAACCCTATCCTGGTGACCACAGCAGACTGTCTGTGTGGTGACATGCACTCCCTCTGCAGCCAGCCAGGGGCTTGCTAACAGCTGTAGCACAATAGTTACTTCACTGCCTGTGGAGCTAGAGATCATGGGTTCAAACCCACAGTGGGGTTATTTGATAGGGCTGCTCAAAGCATTATCTCTTTTTAATGTACATCATTGCTGCCAGCAAAAACACCCTCATCATACTGTACCCATAAGGTGCCTCAGAGGGCGCTTTATAGGGCGCCCTATAGGTTACCTTATGGTTACCGTCCATATAAGGTGCACTATACGTTATCCTGTGGAGCAACTTATAGGGTGCCCTATAGGGGACATTTTAGGGTGCCGTGGCGGACAGTGCACTTTATAATGTGCCCTATGGAGTGCCTTATAGGGTGCCTTATGCGGCACCTTCAATTACGGCACGTGAGGGCCTGTTTGCTGGCAGCAATTAATAAGATACAATTAAAGTGCTGCAGGAAAAAATACATACATTGCAAAGCTGATGCCTCAGCCAGACTTACATATTAGGCACACTGGGGAGCAAACTCATGACCCCTGTATCAACAGTCAGTGCCTTAACCATTGTGCTACACTGCTGCTCCTCCTTGCATGTCAGCGCACCTACTTATGCATTTCATTCCTTAAATTGCACAGTGCTGCCATCAAAAACATTGCTGTGACCTTGCGGTACCTCATACGGCACCCTATAAAGCACCCTATAAGCAACATTCTAGGGTGCCTTGGCGGACAGTGCACTTTAAAATGTGCCTTATGGGGCGCCTTATGTTAACACGCTTTGAGAGTGTGTTTGCTAGTAGTAGTAATTAAAATAAAAAATAAAATGCCTCCTAAAGCAATAGCGCGCCGCCTTATGCACATCAGCGCGCCGCCTTATGCCGCACAATATTAAAATGCCTCAATCAGCCTTCTTCATTGGGCACAGTGGGGGATTGAACCCCTGATCCCTGCACCATTGATCAGTGTCTTAACCATTGTACTGTGGCTCTGTTCCTGTGCATGTGCATCAACGCGCCACTTATGCTTCCCGCGTAGCTTTCTCATGCGCTAATGTGTGGGGCGCACATGAGCGCCAAGCACATTAGCGCATGAGTAATCCCAGTTTTGCTTTTTTCTGCCTGAAACGCCCACTCCTTATATGGCACCCGCACACTAGCGCGGCCCACACATTACCGGGGTTTTAGTAAACATACCCCTAAGAGTGTAATTGGGTGTTGAATAATACCCATTCACTTGAACGTGTTCAAGCACATTTTGAAGTTCTACACTGTCACCACTGATGGCCCCTGATGAAGAAATAATGAAACACGGCCTGTGTCGGGCCCTGGTTCAGTGTTGATCAGAAATAAACAATCCTTCCTCGCTTTCCATGTTTGTGTACTGGTCAGATTTAACAGAGCCACAGGAAAGGGAAACACCCTCCCTTGGTGCGGCTCTACAAAGCTGAGCCGGTGCGGGGCGGGAGGGAGGAATCTTGGGGGAGCCGGGTCAAATATTCAAGTTCTCAAGAAGGGCTGGGCTGGGCTAGGCTGGGCTGGGGGGGGGGGTAGCACAGGAAATATTAATAAGCTGATGGGGGGAGGGCTAGTACAGGAAATGGGCTGAGGAGGTTAAGAATAGAAATAGGCAGTACGGGAGGGGGGCTAGGACTCGTAATGGGCTATCAGGGGATTAGAACTGGAAATGGGCTGATGGGGGGTTAAGAATGGAAATAGGCTGTTATGGAGGGGGAGGTCTAGGACTGGAAATGGACTGATGGAGGGTTAAGAATAGAAATAGGCTGATCAGGAACGGGGGCTAGGACTGGTAATGGGCTGATGGGGGGTTAGAACTGTAAATGGGCTGATGGGGGGTTAAGAATAGAAATAGGCTGATTGGGAGGAGGAGCTATAACTGGTAATGAGCTGATTGATGAGATTAGGCCTGGAAATGAACTGATTGGTGGGGTTAGGCCTGGAAATGAGCTGATTAGGGGGGCTAGGACAGGAGATGGGCTGATTGGGGGGCTAGGACTGGAAATGGACTTATTGGGGGGGATAGGACTGGTAATGGGCTGATGGGGGCTAGTACTGGAAATGAGCTAGGACTGGTAATGGGCTGATTGGGGTGCTAAGACTGGAGTGGGCTGATAAGGGGGATAGGAATGGAAATTGGCTAATGGAGGAGGGGAGGAGAGTGCTGCTGGCTCTGGAAGAAAACTAGGGGCTAGGGCTACAAATGGGCTTGCTGATGTGGGGGGGATGGTTGAATAGGACTGGAAAGGAGCGGATAATGAGAGGGTCTGCCAGGAGAAGGAGGGAGCAGGAAGGAAGCTGACATGGGGGAAAGAGGGGGCTGGAAAGGAGCTGATATGGTGGGGGAAGGAGGGGGCTGGAATGGAGCTGACACCTGGGATTACTGAAGGGGGACTGGAAGGGAGCTGACACTTGGGGATGGGAGTGGTAGGTGGCTGGGCAATGTGGAGGAGGCTGGAATGGAGCTGGCATGTGAATGGCACTGGAAGGGGGATGGACAGAGGGTAGGGCAACTGGAAGGGAGCTGACCTGGGGGGAGGGATCATACTGAGAGTGGATGTGAGCTGATACCTGGGATTGTATTTAGACTAGAAGAGACTGGACAGTGGGAAAGGAGTAGGACAAGAAGGGAATGGACACCAGTGGCAGTCGTGGGAATGCAAGGTGGTTAACATTGGAAGGTACTGGGAGGGGAGGACTGGAAAGGGGGCTGATGCTGGGGAGGGTTACTGGAACTGGAAATGAACTGATGGAAGGAAGTGAAGAAAACAAAAGAAGAGATAAGAAATGACAGATGGACCATTGACCACAAAAAGAAAGCTAAGAGAAGAGAGGAAAGCAAAAGCCTCAGATCGGGACCTGCATGATCAGAGAATAAAATGGTCGGACAACAAAGGTAGAAAAAATTATTTTATTTAATTTTAGTGATTAGACTTTGTGCTATCTTTATATTTTACACAGTATTGGGGAACTGAATCTCTTATTTATCTGATTTTGCACTGCATGTGGACTCTGGCTTCTTTGGGTTTCAGTTTCAATTTTGTCTACATATTTTTATTTTTACTTTAGATTATGGTTACTTATTCTGTACTTGGTGAGGGTCGATGTTGTGAGTGTGTGACTGAGGCCAAGTGTTCTGTTAACATGGAGTTTGTACATAAAGATATATACAGTACTGTATTAATTTGACTTGTTCAGCTTTTCAAATAGGTGTATGGATGTTCCAGGGCCTGTAGTATTTACAGTGATGCTTTTTTTCGATGGGCTCCTTATGTGAGTTTTGGAAGTTTGTGCTGATATAGTATGGTATGGTTTGCTCTTTGTTGTAGGGTTTTCTATTAGTTCACAATATGCCTGGTACTGGAGAATGTGGTTGTTGTTGTTAGTGAGATGATGAGAATCAGATTGTTTTTTTAAATATAGAGTTCTGTGGGTGAATGTCCTGGTTCTGCTCTGCACCCACTGTGGATGCAAAATATATGTTGAAAAAGAAAAAGCAAGATCCATAACGCAGTTTAAAATAAGAAAATAAAAATGAGTTATAATTTAGTTTTATAAACTGCTGTTGGTTCTTGCTCTCTTTTAGTTCCTTGGTGTGCAAACAGGACTGTACCTAGCCCTGTGCAAGCGGTGCAGCTGCACAGGGTACAAATGCTTGGGGGGTGCATCTTGGCTCTCTGCTTTTGCCTTGCCGCCACTGGCAGGACAATAGCAGGCAGCCAAAATGCTCCCCACAAGCCTTTTCATAGCACTTTTAGCAGGTCTGGTCCCTCCCTCCTCCGACGCAATGTCAGAGCAGGGAGGGACAGATCTTCTTAAAGTGCCAGCGCCTTTCAGATCGGGCACATGCCCCCCTCCTCTTCCCCATACCTCTGTCCAGCGCTGTCTGCTCTTTCCCTGCTGCTGGTGCCGCTGTGAAAAAAACAGAGGGCAGCAGCAGCAGGGAAAGAGCAGGCAGCGCTGGACAGAGGTATGGGGAGGAGGAGGGGGCGCGCGCCCAAGCTTGCACGATTGCAGCTTGGTACGGCCCCGTGTGCAAACATTTTGCAATCCCTCCAAATAATCTAATTGGTTTTTGGTTTGGTTCAGTCCCTGATTGGAGTTCTGAATAAGCCCTGCCCCCTCTAAGGGGGTGGGGGGGGTTCCATCTCATTCTTTGCCTGAGGCAGCAGATTGCCTTGAGACGCCCCTGATGAAAGGGCCATACTGGACTTGGGGCTTACCAATGGGGAAAGTGTTTCTGATTTTATTGTGGAAAATCATCTCGCATTCAGTGATCACCAGATGGTGTGATTCAGCATTAAGACTAGGGCTGATAAAATCCATTCAAAAGCAAGGGTCTTCGACTTTAGGAAAACTAAATTTGTGAAGATGGGACATTACCTCAAGAAGTTGTTAGCAGAATGGGAACAGCTGGCGGAAGTAGAAAAACAGTGGGCAAAACTGAAAGGGGATATTTTAAGGGCAACAACTCTTTTTGTTAGAAAGGTAAATAAAAGGAAAAGGAAAAGGTAACTGCTATGGTTCTCAAAAGAAGCAGCTGAAAAGGTGAAGAAAAAGAGGGAGGCCTTCAGGAGTACAGGAGATCACAGAGAGAAGACAGTCATCTATATTTGGAAAAACTTAGAGAAGCTAGCAAAGTAGTGAGGAAAGCAAAGATACAGAAAAAAGAAGAAATAGCCCATGCAATAAAATGAGGGGATAAAACATTTTTCAGATATGTTAGTGAGAGGAGGAAAGGCAAAAGTGGTATTATCAGACTCAAGGTGATCAGGAGGAATATGAGCTCACTCTGAGGAGAAGGAGGTTACCAGTGGTGTGCTGCATGGATCTGTACTTGGGGGTATGTTTACTAAACCATCTTAATGTTACCGGCGCTAGTTGCAGAAATAATGTGAAGAATGTCATATAAGGAGTGGGCGTTCCAGTCCTAAGGTAGCAATAATATGTATCGTGCGATAGTGTGTGCCGTGGCACGTTAACGCGTGTTAACCCTAAGAACATGCCAGCACAGTGTTAGAAGATATAACGATGTAGTCCACTGGTTACTGTAATGACTGTGGAGGCAGAGGTCATGGGTTTGATCCTGCAGTGGTGTAATCTATAAAGGCTATCTGAGGCATTTTCTTTTAATTTAAATCAGTGCTGCCAGCAAAAACACCCTCACTGTGCTGTAACCTAAGGTGCCTCGTAAGGTGTCCTATAAGGTGCCCCATAGGTCACATTATAAAGAGCCCTGTCTGCCAAGGCACCCTATAATGTGCCCTATAGGGCGCTGTATAGGGCACCTATGAGGCACCTTAGGCTACAGCACTGTGAGGGTGTTTCTGCTTGCAGCACTGATTTAAATTAAAAGAAAATGCCTCAGAAGCCTTTTCAGATTACACCACTGTAGGATCAAACCCAGGACCCCTGCCTCCACAGTCAGTGAAGTAGCCAGTAGGCTACATTGTTATAGCTACTACTACACTGCTGGCTGGCTACAGAAAGACTGCAGGTCACCACCAAACTGTCTGCTGTGGTTACCAGGATAGGGTAAACCCACCCATACCCATGATGCACTGCACATGCAGATCAGCAGTCTACAGCTGATCATATAATGGGGTATGCACCCCCACAGCACCTAGGCTTGGTAGGGGGAACTGACCGTGTGTGTTACTGGCACAGAGTAGCTACAGACCGTGACATTGTGCGGGTCCTGTGCTCACCCTGAGGGTGAGGTGGGGCACACAGCACCAGATCCGCAGCACCTGGCTTGGCTAAAGTAGACTATGCTGCAGGTCCCCATCAGTGCTAGTGTGTGATAGGTAGTCCTTGCAGACACACCTAGGATACACCTGTGTCCATCTGTATTTCCCAGTCACATCTAGACCTTGTGGACTATGATGCACCCAGAATAGTGCATGACCTGTATGGGTGCCATGGTTGCATGTTGTAGGTAAAGGGGGGTGTTTAGACCCAAAAGCAAATTATGTAGCACAATCCAACCCGCCCTCTGTGCCTCGGGGGGGGGGGGAGGGATGGAGGGGGGGGGAGGGACGGAGAGGGATGGAGGGACGGGAGGGGGGGAGGGACGGGGGGGGAAAGGGACGGGGGGGGACAGGATCTCCCACCAACAGATCCACATTGTACATCTCTGCAATGGTGGTAGTAGAGGGGGCCATCGACCCCAGTCCTGCTGGGGAACAGGCACCCTACAGGGCATTTGATGCAGATCTCTACGCAACATATAAGGCAATGGCAGACTGGCAGAATGCTGGAGAAGCTCAGCTGCCCCCCAAAAATATCTAACATTAACCAGCAGAGGGCACAGTCAGTCTCCAGCCACTGCACCCTGCAAGGCATTCCAGCCATACACATGCTAACGGCAGACAGTCTGCTAGCTAATACATAGTGCACATTCCTGGAGAAACTGTGTGCACCCAAAAATGAGATGGGAGCACACACACCAAGCAGGTATTCAGTGATTGAGCCCCAGAAAAAAGAACCCATAAATATCACTTAAGAGAAATAGCACTATGGGGGAACCTAGCCATGCTGTGGTCACTGCTCAGTCAGGGAGAGAGTGACCCCCCCCCCCCCCAGCATGACATACTGTGGCCACCCTGTCCATGCAGGTGGTGGTCGGGCACTACAATGTCCCAGCCATTACCCTATTCCCTGTGCAGATGCATCCTGCCCATGCCACCCTGTCCGGACCATACCCACAGTACCTTGCTCCTCATTATGTACATCGGCAGGCTAACCCTGGAAATAGTGTAAGCAGTGTGGGCTCAGTAAGGTGTAGGCAGCCACAGCACACTGGATAGACAGACACACACTCCCACACCTATGCCAGCATTGTGCAAATATAGAGGTGGTTGGCAGCCCTGGCTGCCACACCAGTCCTGGGCACAGTGCAGGCATTGCTATGGTACGCAAAACTGTTGGGGTCACTCCCCGGGGTGGTAAACACTGTCAGAATCAATAACTGAAACACACTCCACAGATATCAGAAAGGTTGCTATGATGAATCTCTATCAAAAAATCGTGTTTAACTTAGGATTTGTTATCTGACATTAATCATAGCAACCTTTTGATATATGTGGAATGTGTTCCCAAGTTTAGGATGGCATTGCTAAGGTTTGCAGGTGCCAGTATTGGGAGATGCTGCTCCGCGCAGGGCCCAACAGCCTGACTCTCCATGAGGCATTGGATAGTGGAGCTTGTGGGTATGGGTGTTTGTACCCCTGTTGGCCTCTGCTCTAGGGCTGAGTTCCCAACTCCAGTCCTGGTGGGCCAAACACTGTTCAGGTTTTCATGCTGTCCCTAATGAATATGCATGAGATACATTTGCATACAATGGGGGTGGCACATACAAATGCAGCACAGGCATATTTATTAGGGACAGCATGAAACCTGAATGGTGTTTGGCCCTCCAGGACTGCAGTTGGGAAACTCTGCTCTAGGTATTGCACATGTTTATGGTGTCTGTGCTCTGTAGGGTAAAATTTAGGTGTTTCAGGCATGTTTATTTTATTTGCAATAAAGGTTCCATCTTTATTACCATGGTTTAGTACTGGGTAAAATATGGGGACAGGGTTGGCAGGAGCCACAGCTGGGACCTCAACTGGTGACCTTCTGCTCCTGAACACACTGGCTGTATGTACTGCATCAAACTGTTGCCACAGGGGCAGATCATTCCCTGGGGATACCATGACTGTTCATCAGACAGACCTTGTCTGTTGCAGTGCACGGCACCCATCTAAATGGGACTTGGCCGTGGTCTACTGTGGGCAGATGCCACAGCCCACTCTGCCACCAGCACCCCTCCGCCACCATGCTGACATGCCCTTATGCCGGTGGTGCTGGTGGTGCGCAGTCCCAGGACATCCAGTGTGCTAGTAGGCAGCTGCCTATGGTGTGGGTTGTCGGGTAGGGGTGCCTACATGGACATGTGCGCTTCCCCCCGGCACTGCCTGCCAATGTTATGTACCCTTGGGGGCACCTGCTGGGTAATATCCCCTGTGACACTGTGGGACACACACTCATGCCCATGTTGGACCCTCATCAGTTGCTGTCTTGTTGCTTTACAGTTTCGGCATTCCTATGTGCCACCTAGGCATCTGCCTAGTCTGCATTGTGCCCCAGCTGGACCACAGCATGTGCCGCCTGCAGCCCCCTGTATCCCATTTACAGCATCAGTACAGTTGTCCTTTCCTACTTGCCCACTCTGCTGTTGCTGCACATGTGCACGCCCTAACAAACCTGCCCAATATAAACAAGAAAAATCCTGATTACTGCTATTTCAATGTGGGATCATTCACTTTGTAGGGGGCAGAGCATTGGCCCTTCAAACATATTATCTTCCTTTTTATGCTTTGTCAGTAGTGTTGCTTTATGTTTATCATTAATATTACTATTGGCCAGCTTGGGTATTGGGATTTCAGATGTGGTTCTGGTAATTTTATATGTTTATTTGCCTTTTTGGTTCCTGCACATGTATCACTACTATCACTTTTCTGGGTTTCCCTGCCTTTGCTGTACATTGCAGACTGAAATGGTTTCTCTCTCCTGCAAATCTGCCTCTAGGGCGAGGTTTTCACTGGTGCTAATTTTCAGAGCTTCATTTCACGGTGTTAGTGTGCATGGAGCCTCTCCCCGCCCACTCTCCGCCAATTGACCCCTATCTACGCCCTCTGGGGAGCCTTACTCCGCCTTTCAAACCCGGCTTTCATAGCTTTAGTGTGCCTTAACGCTGTTGCGGACATTATCACATGATACGTGATGTTATCGCACAATAATGTTGCATTATCACGTGATAACATTACATATCGCGCGATAACATTGGCGCTGCTACGTTAAGGTGGTTTAGTAAACATACCCCTTGGGCCGATTCTTTTTCACATCTTTTTTAGTGATATTGTGGAAGGGCTGTTGGGTGGGTAAGATTTTCTTGTTTGCTGATGATACCAACATCTACAATAGAATAGACTCCCAGGAAAGAGTAGATAACATGAGGAGGGATCTAGCTAAGCTTGAAGAATGGTCTAGAATTTGGCAGCTGAGATTTAATGCTAACCATTGTAAGAGGTGAAGTTTTTGTGTCCACAAAGGAAGAGCAGGACCTGGCCTTGATTGTATCTGATGATTTTAAAGTAACTAAACAGGTAGAAAAGACAACAGTGAAAGCCATAAGGATGCTTTGGTGCATAGGAGAGGAATGGACAGCAGAAAAAGAAGGTGATAGTGCCTCTGGTGCAAACTTATTTGGAGTATTGTGTGCAATTCTGGAGATCACACTTTCAAAAAAGATATAAACAGGTTGGAGTCAGTGCGGAGGGTGGATACTAAAATGGTTAGTGGTCTTCAATATAAAGCATATGAGGACAGACTTAAAGGGCCCGATATTCATTTGGGTGGGCTATGTGCCGTGTCAGTGCATAGCCCTGCTCACCAACCCCTAACCCCGGATATTCAATGCCGCTGCGAAGGCATTGAATATCCAGGGTTGCACACAAGCCCCAGAGCTGCCAAGGCTAACCGGGTAGTGGCGATATTGCATCACTACCTTGTTAGCATCCATGATTAAAAATAGTTGAGCCAAAAGCTCGCCTAGTTTAAACTGTGGATCGCTAACAGGGTAGCGATGCAATATCGCCACCGGAACGTCCCTCCTCTGCTCCACCCCTGAACACCCCGACATGCCCCATTGCTAACCGGTAACCATGTAAATGCCTTTCAACTATCGCACCCAATGATCTTAATAGGTAAACTTTAAAGGAAAGGCAGGATAGAGGAGATATGAGAGAGATGTTTAAATACCTCCATGGCATAAATGCACAGGAAGAGAGTCTCTTTTGATTGAAAGCAGGCTCTGATACGGGGGGGACGTAGGATGAGAGTGAAAGGGGATAAACTCATGAGTAATATACGGAAATATTTCTTTAGAGGAAGAGTGATGGATGCGTGGAATAGTCTCCCAAGGGCGGTGGTAGAGATGAGGACAGTATCTGAATTCAAAAAAGCATGGGGCAAACACAGAGGATCTCTAAAGGTAAAAAGAGGACTATTGTAGTTGATATGGAAGGACAAACTAAATAGGCCATGTGGTCTTTTTCTGCCATCATGTTTCTATAGTCTTAAAATGGGCCTGCGCCTTAATGTAAAAAGTCAAAAATCCTGTCTACTGGCAAAATTAATAAGTTCATCATTGATGGAGAAGAAATTGAAATAGTTGATAACTTTAACCTACTTGGATCAACAATCAATAAAGAAATGACAAGCAGTCAAGAAATTCAACGACGCATTACTCTTGCCAAAATGACTTTGAAGGACCTACAGTAGACAAGATTCTCAAGAGCAGAAATGTCTCTCTCCATACAAAGATTTGACATGTCCATGCAATGGTATTTTCAATAGCGTCAAATGGATGCAAACGTTGGACAGTGAAAAAGATAGACAGTAAGAAAATTGATGCTCTTGAATTATGGTGCTGCAACGAATACTGTGTATACCATGGACTGTTCAAAGAACAAACACGTCAGTACTAGAGAAGATCAAACCTAAGCTTTCTTTAGAAGCTCAAACAACAAAACTTTGGGGTATGTTTACTAAACTGCGTTAGTGTGATTCGCGTTAGGAGCCGCGTTAGTGGAAGAAATGCCAAAAAAGGACATCGGCGGTACATCGTTAGTGATAACGCGCGTTATAACGCGCCGCGCAGCAACGATCGTTACAGGGCGCATTACTGCGTGTTAAGCGTAAGAAGGCGCGCAGACACCCAAACACAGAAACAGAGCTGTAGCACAATGGTTACTACACAGACCAATGGTACAAGGGACATGGGTTCGATTCCCCAGTGTGCCTAATGAATAAGGCTGGCTGAAGTGTCATTTGAAACCCTACTATAATATTTTAATCCACAGTCTGCAGCCAGGTTAATGTTTGCATATGTCAGGAAAATTGTACCCGTCTTATTCAATATGTCCCAATAGTGACGTTCCCTCTGCCATGGTCATGTATTATATACTATTTGATAGGAATATTTAGGCAGAAGTTTGGATCCCGAAAGTTTTGGGCTTGGCCTGGAAAGGGTTAAGTATTGGGTTGTGAGGAAGTTTAGTTGTACTGTAATAGTGCTGCAAGCAAACACACCCTCACAGTGGCGTAACCTAAGGTGCCACATAAGGCACCCTAGAAGGCACTCCATAGGGCACATTCTAAAGTGTGCAGTCTGCCAAGGCACCCTATAATGTCCCCTATAGGACAGCGTATAAGGCACCTTATAAGACGCTTTATAGGGCACCGTATAAGGCGCCCTATAGGGCGCCTTATGAGCCACCCTAAGGTGACAGTACCCTGAGGGTGGTTCTGCTGGCAGCACTAATATATAATAAAAATAGACAATGCCTAAGACAGCCCTATCGATGAACGCCACTGTGGGTTGTGAACCCATGACCTCTAGCTCCATGGGCAGTGAAGTAACCAGTGGGCTAGAGCTGCCAATAAACACCTGGCTGGCTACAGGAGGACTGCACGGCTCCACACCCACATTCTGCTGTGGTTACCAGGGAGATTACATACCCCCACCCAACCCACCCTCTGGGGCTCAGGGTGGGGGACAGGATCTCCCGCCCACAGATCCACTTTCTACCCCCCTGCACTGGTGGCAGTAGAGGGAACCATCATCCCAGTGCTGCTAGGGATCAAACACCCTACAGGGCAGGCAATGCAGAGCAGTACACATCCATAACGCAATAGCAGACAGACGGCAGGTCTGGAAATGCTCAGCTGCCCCCCACCATTATCTGACATTCTCCAGCAGCAAGCCTACAGCCGCTGCACCCTGCACGGTGGTCCAGCAAGACACATACTAGCTGCAGACAGTCCGCCAGCTAGTCCATAGTCCTGGAAGAGATGCATGTACCCAGAACGGGGATATCAGCATACACACCAAGCAAATAAGTCAGCGATTGGGCCCCAAAAGGAAACCCATAAATATCACATACAAAAAATACTATATAGCACTATGGGGGAACATAGCCATGCCATGGTCACTGCTCAGTCAGGGTGAGAGTGACCTCCCAGCAGGACATGCAATGGCCACCCTGTCCGTGCAGGTGGTACCGGGCACTACAATGTCTGGCCATTGCCCTATGCCCTGTGCAGATGCGGCCAGGCCAGGCCACCCTATCCAGGCTATTCCCACAGTACCTTGCTCCTCATTATGCACATTGGCAGGCCAATACTGGCAACAGTGCTAGCAGTGTGGGCTGTGGAGGGTGCTGACAGCCACCACACACTGGATAGACAGACACACACACACTCCCCACACCTATGCCAGCATTGTGCAACTATAGAGGTGTTGGGCAGCCCAGGCCACCACACCAGTCCTGGGCACAATGCAGGCATGGCTATGGTATGCAATACTGTAGGAGTCACCCCCCAGATTGGTAAACACTGTCAGACACAAGACCTGTAGCACACTCCACAGAAAGGTTGCTATGATGCAGCTCACTCTGAAAATTGTACTTAACCTAGGAATTGCTATCTGCCAGTAATCATAGCAACCTTTTGATAGCTGTGTACCATATTCCCAGGTTTAGGGTGGCATTACTAAGGTATGCAAGTGCTAGTATTGGGAGATGCACGCAGAGCCCAAAGTCCTGCCTCTCCAGGAGGCTTTGGATAATGGGGCCTGTGGGTGCGGGTGTGTCTGCCCCTGTTGGCTGCTGCTTTACGGCAGAGGTTCCCAACTCCAGTCCTGCAGTGCCAAACACTGTTCGGGTTTTCATGCTGTCCCTCATGAATATGCATGAGATACATCTGCATACCATGGGGGTGGCGCATAGAAATGCAGCACAGGCATCTTTATCAGAGGCAGCATGGAACCGGAATGGTGTTTGGCCCTCCAGGACTGCATTTGGGAGGCTCTGCTCTAGGTAATGTGCATGTTTATGGTGTCTGTGCTCTGTAGGGTAAAATATAGGTGTCTTAGGCATGTTTACGTCATCTGCAAGAACGGTTCTGTCTGTATTAGCATGTTATAGTAGTGGGTAAAATATGAGGACTGGGTTGGCGGAAACCACAGCTGGGTTTTGAACCTGTGACCTTCTGCTTCTGAATGCACTGGTTTTGTGCACTGCACCACCATGTTATCACAGAGATGGTGCATTCCCTGGTGATACCATGACTGTTGGTCAGACAGGGCCAGTCTGTTGCAGTGCATGGCACCCACCTACACAGGGCTAGGCCACGGTCTGCTCTGGGCAGCTGTCACTGCCCCCTCCACCACCAGTATCCCTCAGCCACCATGCTGATATGCCCTTCTGCCGGTGGAGCTGGTGGTGCGCAGTCTCAGGCCATCCAGTGTGCAGGTAGGCGGCTGCCTATGGTGCGGGTTCTGGGGTAGGGGTGCCTGCATAGACGTCCACGCTCCCCCCAGCCCCGCCTGCCAATGTTCCGTGCCCTTCGGTGTAGCTGTTGGGTACTATCCCCTGTGAGACTTTGGGAAACACACTCGTGCCCATGTTGGGCCTTCATCAGTTGCTGTCTGGCTGCTCCGCTGTTTCAGCATTCGTATGGGCCACCTAGGCATCACCCTAGTCCGCACTGTGTCCCAGCTGCACCACAGCATGTGCCGCCTGCTGCCCTCTGTATCCCCTTCTCCGGCATCTGTCCAGTTGCCGTTCTGACATGCCCGCCCTGATGTTGCGGGACATGTGCACGCCATAGGAACCCTGTCCGATTGTGGGGAAAACCCTGAGCAGCCCTATTTCACTGTGGGCTCATTCACCTTGTATGGGGACGGAGTATAGACCCTTCCCTCTGCTCAGTTAAGATACTTAATCCCATGTCAGTCTTCCCCTGCTTGCACTGCATGCTCTGATCCCTGTACACTCTGTCCCTGGGGCCTTCAGATCGCTTTTCTGAACTATAGGTCCCTTAAATCTAAGTCAGTCCTAATTTTAGATGTTATCTAGCTCTACTGTCTACCGCAGATATCCTCTGCCTGACAGAAACCTGGTTGAAGGATAGAGATAATTACACTGCTGTCTATCCCCAGCATGGGTGATGGGATTGTTCATCTTCAAAAATTCCCTTCCAATCACTGAGCTTCCTGGGGAACCTTGGGCCAGGCCTGAAAAGTTAATTTGTTAAGGTGGGCTCTTCTCAACCTTTTCACCTATTGCTTTTATATTGTGCTCCTTCTCTCTGAGGCCCACAATGGGATACTATCCACCAAATCCTTTTGGACCCGGCAGTAGCTCTACCTAAACTTTTTAATCCTTGGAAACTTCAACATTCAGTTTCACATAACCACCAGGCCCTGCGACCACTTCTTCATCCAGTTCCTTGATGATCACAGCTTTTACCAATACGTCCCTGGCCTGATGCATACAGCAGGCCACACACTTCACCTGATTCTGACACAACAGGACTTTCTCCCCCAATCTACTAGTTTTGTCTTGCACCCTGTCCCCTGGACTGATCACTTCTTGGTTAGGTTCTATCTTCCTGGGGCTGTCAGTATTCGGTATGGGTCCTCTCCTACCCCCACATGGCCCCTTCCTCTTGCCGACGACTCACTCCAGATATCCTTACACTTTTTCCCACTGAAGACAGTCTCTTCTCTCTTTGGATCTCTTCTCTTCAACCAGAAAGCAGACCTATGGAACTCCACCCTTACTCATCAACTAGAACCGTCTTCACCCACAACCCAAGGTTCTCATGTCATTCATCGCTCAGCCCCCTAATACCAATCCAGCCTTTGCCTTCTGAAGAAGCAGCTTAGGACTGCAGAAAGATTGTGGTGGAAGCTGAGGGACACAGTTTCTCTCCTGATCTTTAAAGAGTGCCACCACCACTATAGGTTCCAAATCTCTGCCGCAAAAAAGGAACACTTCTCATCCCTTTTAAATGCTTCCACTCATAATTTGAAGGTAGTTTTTTCCATCGCTGTCTACGTCTCAACCCTCAACACATCTTCTCCTGCCCTCCCTGTGGATCTCTACAGTTTGACTTGGTTTACCAGTACCCTGTACTTTTGTCCCTCCTGTTCCATCAGACTCTCCTGGGTTTGGCCTTATCCATACCTGGAACAAATTTACCCATCAGTATTACATCTGTAATTAAATTGGTCTCCACCACCAGGAAAACTATGTGTGCCTTAAATCCCATACTTTCAACTTGGCTGGCTGAAAATTCTCTGAGCCTTATCCTCATCATCCAGTCTATGACTGATAATAGCCTGACCCATGGCCATGTTGCCATGGCCTGGAAAAAAGCAATGGTTTGCCTCTGTCTAAAGTGCTCTAAACTGAACCCTTCTGCTCCAGTGCATTATCACCCCATTTCCAATTCATCTCTAAGCTGGTAGAGCACTCAATCTTGACACAACTAACTGCACATATTTCCATCCCCCTTAGCACTGTAATTACATGTCTCGACAATTGCAATATCGTCTTCACCCATTTCCCTATCAGTTGAAGAGGCTCCAGTCTATTCAAAACACTGCCATCTGTGCACTAGTGCACACCAACTAATTCAATCACATTTATTTATTTATTTAACAGTTTTATCATTTTAATCAAAGTGGTTTACATTGTAACTTAAACTTGGCAAACACACATTAAACAGGGACAATGATAACTTGGATTTTTCTGAGCAATGGAGGGTTAGGTGACTTGCCCAAGGCCACAAGGAGTGCTAGTGGGAATTGAACCATGGTCTCTTGGTTCCTAAGCTAGTGCTCTAACAACTAGGCTTTTCATTAAGCACTCTTCATTAAGCACCACTGGTTCCTGCTTCTTCAGTGTATGCAGTACAAAATCCTTTGACTCATAAGGCCCTCCATAAAAAGGCTCCCCAGTATCTAATCACCTTTCACCATCACGTACGTCCCCCCCCCCCCATTGCCTAGACTCCCTCCATGACAACAGACTAGTACAACCTTCACCTGCCTAGCCAAATATGACTCCACTAGGTAGACTGCTTTCTTCGTTGTGACCCTGACCCTCTGGAATTGTTTGCCTTCCTATATCCATCTCATACTCTCATTTCCCAAATTTAAATCCCTTCTGAAGACCTACCTATTTGAGCAGGCCTTCAACCTGGGTTCAGGCTAGGAAAACTACATAAGCATAAGTGTAGATGTATGTATCACTGTCTATATAAATGTTAGTCTCTTTTTTTTCTCATCTTTATTGTATGATGTTGGAGTTCTTTTCTATTTTCTTTGTTATTAATTGACTTTGTAAACCACCTTGTATGCCCCACAAAGGGTGGTACATCAAGAATCAATGAACGATAAACGATAAACAATCTTTGGGTGGCCTCCCCGTCATCCTGTGGCTCACTGCTCCTTCCCTGTCCTTGTTTATTTTTCTACACATCTACATATACAGGGTGGCCCAAAAAAAGTGAGAACATCTCGTAGCATATGTTATTTAAAAATTCAAAAAGACAGATGTAAACGATTGACAAATTAAAAAAAACAAAGATGGTGACCGGAAATTGTCAAAATAAAGACGTTATATAGCTAAAAAAGGTAAAAAAGTAAACTATTTAAGCTTTTAATTTACGAGATGTTCTCACTTGTTTGGGCCACCCTGTAGATTGGCAGCCAGACTCATTCTCAGCAGTAAGAGCTTTCTCTTTTTTAAGCAAGGTGCCTAACAAAATGGCAGGGGGGGGGGGGTGAGGGGCTGAAGTGATTGTGTCACCAAATGCAAGGTTAAGGGAGAGATTCTGTGGTTGTGGAATGAAGAGTAAAGTGCTGGACTGTAGAAATTCAAATGATACCATACTAGGAATATTTATATCTAGAACAGCATTCTAGACATGCTGATAGGAATAATGTATGTGTATGAACTTCAGATGCCGATGCAATTGCTTTGTGTATAAAATATAAATTCTGCTGCTAACCCAGACCCATGTGCACATGTTTCCATAGTAACAGGAGTGCTGTATTGTGCGTGTGCACATTTTTTGTGAGCAAATTATTTGCATACAATGTGGTCACAACATTGGGTGCCACAATTTTGCTTAACTATGCATTAGGAAATTGTAGGCGGTGTTTCAGCACATGGCTTTAATGAACGACTTTCTGCATCAGCCCCTAAGTTGTAAAGCCCCTAAGAGTAAAGGTATCTCTTGAAGTGGCACCATCATCCCATGAATAACACAGCTTCTTGACGGTTCATGCAAGCTGCATCATTTGTTTTGGATAATAATGCATTTGTGTTATTTGTATCACATTATTTGTTAATATGTGTTGCTGTAAAAAAATCTTGCATTAAGGGCAAATGGGGCCTACTATTCTGTATTAATCTGCACATCTTGGAAAATAGCGTGTGTTATTCTATTAATGTAACTCTGGGCCTCAGCGCATGAAAAACAGATTTAATGCGCTCTATTCTACAGAACAACTTGCACTAATGTTTTTATTTATTTATTTACAGCCCACAGTATCTGTTATTCTGGGTGGATTAAAACTAGCCTATTTCAGCAATCTAAACACTGAAACACCCCTCTCAATGAACACAAGCTGCTACTGTCCCTTTTGTGTGGCTAAACTTAAATGTAAGATCAGCGTCATGTTGAAAGCCATCTGTCTCGGCATTTTGTGAACCTGTATAATGTGTATTGGGGGGGGGGGGGGAGAGATGGTTATGCCCTGCCATCCAACCTACAATGCAATCCAAGTCATTTGGACTTTCACTCAGTTGGAAAGAGGATTAAACCTCCTGTTAAAAGATAAAATATTTTTTATTGGGTTACATAAAATGGATAGCTTTCTTAATCATGCATTTTGTGACAAAGTATATGGATACTATTTATCCATGGGTTTTGTCCCATTTTTTAAGCAAAAATATGCATGTGCAGTTTGCTTATAATTCCAAGTGACAACATCACTGCCACTTAGACATTCCATCAGCAATTATAATTGATATTGTGTCTTACAGTTCAATGCCTCATAGGACATGTACATAACATCTTGTCATGTATGGCTCTGATTTCACGCATCCAGCTTCGACAGTATCTATTCCCAGGCTGGATGCATCACATGAACCAAATGCACATCGGTAATCACTAAGGCTTCCCCCTTACGTGGCACTCTGACACTTGCAGAGCTCTGCCCTTGATGCACCGAACACATGATGGCATCGTCACTCGCACCAATTATTTCACTTCTAACTTCAGATAATCCACCCAGCGCTGACATTATAGCAAATACTCAGCCAAAGCTTTATTCAACCATTATCTTTTACCATTAACAACAGCAAACAGTCTATACCCAGGTCGGCCCTCCCCCATTATGTTCAAATAGCATTTACAAAACATCACATACAACAACCCCTGACCCACTTCCACAGCTGTACTCCACCACTAAGCCAGTTAGTTCAAATCTAGCTGTAGTGACATCCTAAGGACCCTGTGGCACATCTACCCCCACATTCCTGCATAGCCCGCAGTAACGCCAAGCTATTTTTAGAGGCTTACAGTGATGTCTCACATAGGCTTCTCTATCCTTTCCCCCTCCGTTTTTGATCTGCTCCTCAATATCTGGCAGAACCTGAGAGTCACCACACCCCTCTAATCTATGTTCCCCCTTCCAGCTGTGACTGCAAACCCCCCTCCTGTTATATGCACCCACCAATTCTCTCAAGATCCAGCAGAAGTTTGGAAAAACATACTCTCCCTGCCACTTCCTTCCCAGCCTTACCTCAGCATACCCACCAATTCCAGTTCCACCACTCTCCTGAACTCTTTATCCCTCCCAGCCTCTCTTGCCTTCCCCATCTACCAATTCCTCCTATCCACCCTCGCCCCCCCCCCCCCCACAATGAGTCTGTGGGGCACATCACACCACTGCACCCAGCTCCAACACATCAAGTTAGCAACATAGATTCCACAAGCTGACAATGTATATTTTTTCCCTAAATGACAACTTAAGGTTTTCTCCTCCACACACTTCCATTCCTGTATCATAAGAGCCAAGATACTCAAAATACTTCTTGCTCACAGCAAAAGGGTCAACAGCCATGATTGGGGAACTGATGGAAATGGTTGAGGACTTCCTTCATTGTTGCATCATCTCCAGGACAGCATGCCATGAAAAGACCAGTGTCTAGTTGAAGTCACCAATCTGTGGCTTCACAGAGTTTCCCAGGTATTCAAATGTATTCCACTTGATAACATCAATTACAGGACAGACCACTGCTGACTCCTTAATGCTGTCCAGCAGTGGCTCCAACCATATATCAATGGGCATAAAGGACAAGATTTGGAAGAACGAGTATATAGATATATTTGCATTGCTGGTTAAATGTAATGACATGAATTGTGATTGCACTACTTGTCAGAGTAAATGTAAATTGGTCAGCAAGAAGGTCAACAGCATACCAAGAACCATAGTAAAGCTAGTATGCAGCCTTGCAGATACTAGCATGCATAGTTGGGGAAAAGCACCCTGAGCAGTGCCAGGACCTATTCAAGTACCAAGACAGTACGTATGAGGCATATAGAGTATACAGTGGGACAACATGAATAGATTACAATGAGCATTTCTGCAGGCTTAGTCTGGGAACAAGGAACTTAGCTGGGACAGGAAGGACATAGATTTATGGATCAGGTTGATGACACAGGGCTCAAAATAAAATAGTACAGGAGCGGCCAGGCAGACATTAGTGGCCCATCCAGCCATTTCAGGTGGAAGGAAGGGTGGGTGTTTGGGATAATGGTAGAGTGACAACACCTCAGAGCAGCAGCAGGGGAGTCTGCAGAATCTTTAGTAGTGGCTCCTGCAGACTTAATGTCAGTTGTAAGCATAGACATGCGTGTTGCTTGCACTATCTGTGGGGAAGGGTACCTATAAACTAGATGTGTAAGAGATATGATGGGGGGCTACAGCATTTTTAGGGGAAAAGGGGGCTTTGGGTTGGCTACAATGCCTATAAGGCTAGATGCCCTACAAAGGAATTTAAGGGGTTACAACAAAAAGGATGAATGGTTAATTCAATGTTTTTTGGGTGGTTTCTTATGGCAACTTGAAGTCAGTAATAGAGAGAAGTGGGTTAGTGCAGGCAAAGATAGACAAGAAGTGAGCCATGGGTAGGGTGGCCAGGCCCTTTGGGCACAGACCCTTGCCCAATCTGAGCCTGCATCCAAAGAAGGAGCCAGGAGAATATTGGTTCATTCATCATCTGTCTTACCCGGAAGGGAATTCAGTCAATGATCACCTGGCCCAGTCACTGTGCTCTGTTAAGTATGCTTCTGTGGACCTTGTGAGGGCCCATAGTCGGGGAGAATGATTGGCAAAGAAGAATATTGAATCCGCATTCCGGCTGCTGCCGGTGTACCCAAATAGCTTCCATCTCCTTGAATTCCAGTTTGGCAGTTTTTACAACTTTTACAAGTGCCTTCCAATGGGTTGCTCAGTGTTGGGTGCCTATTTTGAGGAGTTCAGCTCAACCCTGCAATGGAAATTGAAAAGGGAAATAGGGGAGGACAAGATGATGCATTACTTGGACAATTTATTGCTACTAGACAGTGCCTACCAGGCCTGCCTGAGGGACCTGGACATCTTTCAGTGTAAGGCAGTGAAACTAGGCATCCCACTAGCAAAAAATAAAACAAAAGGGCCCACCCAATGCTTGTCTTTCCTGGGGATCAAAATTGACACACTAAAAATGGTCACCAGACCTCTGGCCAACAAGGTGACGACACTAAGAGAAGCCGTGAAGATGGTGGGTGCATCTAAGAAGGTCACATTGAAACAAATGGAGTCATTGATTGGACACCTGAATTTCACATACAGGGTGATGCCCATGGGCCGGGCATTTATACAAAGGCTAGCTGATTCCACAGTAGGCGTGCGGAGGACTTACCACTTTATCAGAGTGAGCTCCACTATCAAGGAAGATCTGGCCTTATAGCGGGATTTCCTGATATTGTACAAGGGCAAAAATATCTGGAGGGAGAAGCTTACCAGCAACACAGAGATGGAGTTATCTAAAGATGCAGCAGGTAGTATGTGTTTCAGGATTTACTTCAAGGGACAGTGGTGTCAGGAGAGATGGATAGATGATTGGCACAGGCAGGGAATAACTAAGGATATTACCTTTCTAGAGATATTTCCAATAGTAGTAGCAGTGGCCCTGTGGAGGACAGATTTTGAGAATAAGTGGATAATCTTCCAGTCAGATAATGTCACCATTGTTTCTGCAATAAACAAGCAGTCAGCAAATGGGGGAAGACTTACAAGGTTGATCAGAAAAATGGTCTTACTAAATTTGGAATTGATTGCTTTTTTCACTGCTAGTCACATTCCAGGCAAGTCTAATCAAATTACTGATGTTCTTTCTTGTTTCTAGCTATACTGCTTCAGGTTGCTCACATCAATATTAGACATGATGGTGATGCCAGACAAAATGTGGAGCATTGAGTAGTAAGTGCCACCAGTAGTAAGTGCCACCTGTCAAGAAACACATGGAAATTGTACAGGAGAGCCACCAGTAGTAAGTGCCAGTAAGTGCCACCAGTAGTAAGTGCCACCAGTAGTAAGTGCCAGTAAGTGCCACCAGTAGTAAGTGCCACCTGTCAAGAAACACCTGGAAATTGTACAGGAGAGCATTGGCCAGACTGCAGAGCTTTACAGAACACAGGGGCTTCCGCTTCCTGCTAACGGTATGAATTGTGCTGACCAGGATATTCAGAGGCACTAATGGCGGCTGAATAGCTGTGGGTGCTGCCACTAGGTGTCCTAATGCTAGCCGGTTAGCATCGGGGAGCTCTGGGGGAAGAGCGGGGGTGACAGCCGGGGATAACTGGGCAGAGGAGACATTTGGCCACTGCCCGCTGTCGCTCAGTGGCAAAATGTAGGCACTGTACATACTGTCCGAACCTTTGCCACCAAAGCTAATCGGGCAGCAGCTGAATATCACCTGCTGCCCCAGATATTCAATGCCATTCAGTGGCGATTGGCTAACTGCTTTAGAACGGCTAGCCATAAGCTCTCAGCCCGCCCAGTCTCCCCAGGCAATGCCTCCACAGTGGTGCCATAAACTTACGCTCACAGCAGCTCGAAACACATACGTCTATATGCTTAGACAACATGCAATTCTATAACAATCTATATCCCTGCATTAATGGCGTATAAAATTACCCCCTAAAAGTTCATTACTTGCTAGGAAAGATATATATTATGCCCCATGTCTGAATCCTAGTAAAAACAGGACAGGATGTTTAGACATATTTGACAGCAGATCGTTTAAATCACTGAACCACAGAAATAATCACAAAGTGAGAGTTCAGTAGTCAGACTGCTTGTGATCTTGTGGTGCATTCAGGTGGGTGGCAATGATGAATGATTATAGCAGCACAATACAGATAAAGAAATTGCATTTAATTTAATTTGAAATCTACATTCCACCCTTCCGAAAGGAAAATTCCTGTTCAGAGTGGATCACAAAAAAGCATTTTGGTTATTGATCCACTAACCTTATTGAACAGTACATAATAATGCAAGGATTTTAAATGCTCTGCCTTTCTAGGTAAATGCTGATGTTGCCAAAAATATATGCTGTATAACACTGGCAGTAGCACCCACCTTTCTCACATCACTTACAGGAATAACAATTCCAGGCACTACTGTGTTGGCAATATCTTTGCTGCAACTTTATTCAGATCACTAATATCCATCCATTCCCAGATCAGCCTTTCCAAATTCTATCCTGTGCATCTTCTCCACTATCCCCCCTTGTATGCCGCCATCATTCTGATTCCACAGCAGCACTTGCCCTCTCAGCTAGTTGGTGCCGACCTAGTCATAGTGAGCTCCAAGGGTGGCTAGCACCCTTAATCGCATGGCCTACAATGTTGCCCGACCATACCCCCACATAGTCTGTGGTGATGCCAGGGCATGCCTCCTCAGCTTACCGTAGTCACACTCGCTTAGCTAATGAATCTGGCAGACATTTCAACCCCTTCAATAACTTCCCCTTTTTAACCACAGCTAATTTTAAAAAGAAGGCCACACTCCCAAATCCTTACCCCCACAAACCAGCATCCAACCCCCCTCCCCCAAGGACACTATCAGGACCAGCACCCAAGAATAAAGGATCTGGGAGGGAGGGCAAGTGCCACACTCCCCCACTTCCACCTCTCTGCTGGCCTGCCCCTACCAACTGTCCATAGCCCACCAGAATCAGAACCCAAGTACCTTAATTCTCCACCCCCACCATGGACTCCTATCCTATCCCATAAAACACTCCCTCTACCACCACGCCCTTTTCCAAGCTGACCACTGCCCTTCGGAAGTGTGTGTGCTCATGTTATAATGCCAGTGGTTTATAAAATTAGTGACATTTCTATTATACATAGATTATTTACCATCCAATCTGTAGGACTGAAGTGGTTTATATGATACATATGTTAATAAGCCCACGAAGACCCCTTAGAATGTCCCACTGATCAAGTTGCATACAATCCACATATTATACAAACCTCACTGATCTTACACAATTCTAACTTTTAGCTTAATACAGCACACATATTTTGGCAATCTCACTATTTACCTAGAAAGATAGAAACGAAAAAAAAAACCCCACTTCTTCCCTGACTATATTCTTGTCTTATCATTTGGTTAAGTAAATGAAAATGCCTATCACTAGTTGGTAGCCAAATGTATTCTAACTTAAAACTGTACAATATTATGTAGTTGGTTAGTGTCATTTATCTAGATGTTTCATGGAAAGGATACCTGAATTGAGTTACAGTATCTAAAATACCCATGACAATAAAAATTCTGATTTGCTTGCATGTTTTGAAAGAATCCTTTCCTTCATTTATCTATCTACTACTACTACTACTATTAATCATTTACGTGCTCTGCGTGTCTGGGAAAGCAACATGAGACAGTCTCCAGTTCCTGAATAAATCTGTATTCATGACACCTCTGGCTCAATAACAGGATCTGTTTCATTTTTTACTCTTTAGTAAGAAGTAAGATGAAGAAAAATATGAAAACTGCAAGAAAAATTAGCCTGATGAATAACGTTATGAATTTAAATGCTCCACTGTCTGAAAAGCACCTCACCAAATTTATTTTGGAACTGATGTGATTTTCACAATAACACAATATGAGGATATTTCCTTTCTTGAATTAGTTGATAATCCTGAAATGTCACGATGGAAAAAGTTATTGAAGAGCTTAAAACTTTCAAACCTAGCATCATAAGATCATTGCACAGCAAGCATCTTTCTTTTCTGCACCTAGGTGAATAGTGACATTAATGAAAAAAACAGCTGTGGCTAGTTGTTCTAATGAGGCTAGCCATCGCTGCTGAAACATAAACCCAGATATTCAATGCTGAAGTCATATCCAGCCCTAAAATTGAATATCTGTGATGCACAGATTGGCTGGAAGCTAACTCGGTAATGACAATTAGCTTCCGTGGCAAAAGTTAGGCCAGCCTTTGCTACGCCATAATTTTGCCACTTTGTCATAACTGGGCAGCGGCTCAATATCGCCACTGTCTTGTTATGGCTGGATGCTGACTCCTGAATGCCCTAATGTTAACTGGTTAGCATTGGAATGTGCAATGGCAGCATCCGTGGATTTTCAGTGGCACTAACTGGATAGAGGGGTTAACACGGTTAGCAGGTCTGCTGGGAGACAAAATGGCGCTGTGAAACAGACACATGCCGGCAGCTCTCTGTGGGGTTTCCTCCTCAGCTCTTTGGCATTTCTTTGTGCTCACCTATGCCACACTCTGGACGTAAACAGAAGGTGAAGATTTCAACAGAGACTGCAGTGGCCCCTTTGGAAGTGCAGTTGGCGAGTGGCGGGCCTATGGACATGTTCATGATGCCCGTGCAGAGGGGTGGTGTTTCTACGGCTGGCCTGTTGGGCATGGAAGGGGTGGAAGGAGGACCTCTTAGCACCATTGGGCTGGATGTCTTCTTTAGTCTGGAGAGTTGCGTGCCCCCAGAGCAACCTGCGGTGTCAGCCTTGTTGGCAAGGTCAGAGATGAGTTGTAGTTACCGATTCTGGCCTTGGAGTGCAGCAACTTATTCCCGGGACTGATATCTGGGTTCGGGGTTTGGCAGGGGTATGCTTTGGGTTGTTGGAAGCCAGGGAGATTGTGACAGGTATACCCTTGAAGCCTGATTCAGTTTCTTCTGTGCCTCTGGACTCAATGGCATCAAGACTTGGGCAAGCTCCAGAGAGAGTCTTCAGTACCAGGTTGGTGAGTCCGGAGGTGTTTACTATGGAACAGCTTTGAGAGGCTTTTTCTTCTATGGAGTCATCTATCTCATCACAGCTTCAGACTATCTAGCAGCAGCTGTCTTTATTTGGGCAGCAGTTGGTGTTACAAGAAACTTTTCAAGGGACTGTGAAATCTAAGATGGCTTCAATGGAAAGCCGCTTAGATCAGGTTCAAGAGACTGCCCTAGCTTTTATAAAGGACTCAGAGGTTATACACAAAATGTTGGAATTTTTGGAAAATGCTGCTGAAAACCGTAATTTGAGAGTGCTTAATTTTCCTAAAGTACTGTCTATTTCAGCCTTAGAATTGTTTAAACAATTTTTGACTTCTGTATTGAAGATTTCAGCTAAACCCCTACCTTCTATTTCTAAGGCTTTCTATCCACCTACTGCTAAGGTAAGAACTAGGGCTGTGGACAATTCTGATCAGTCCTTAGCCCTGTCCTGTGATAGTCTGGATTTAACAGCTTATTTGGAGAAGTCTCCCTCCGATTCTAAGATGACCGCTGCTTTGCTGGTCACATTGGCATTGGAGGCTGATAGAGATTGGCTATTGAAGTTGATTTTTCATACTCCCAATAAAGCATTTATGGACTCTCAGATTAGGATTTTTCCTGATGTCTCCAGGGCCACCCAGAAATGGAAGCGAGAATTCTTGTTGCTTAAATCAGGAGTGGTTCAACTTGGGGGGGGGGGGTTCTTTTTGCGTTTTCCTTGTAAATGCTTGGTAAAATTAGCAGGTATTAGTTACCTTTTTTGAACCCTCCCAGTTGACTTCATTTATTTCCTTCAGGCTTCAGGCTGGTCAGTCTATATTCCCTCTGAGTTCTGTTGGGAAATTTGAGTTAGGTCTGCTTATATATGTATATATTGGCTTTATATGACTGAACCCTTGCCTGGTGAAACTACACAGGAGGATGGATGGCACAGAAGACAAGAAGACAGACAAGAAGACAATAGCTATATGAGAGTATATGCTTGCTATAAGATAATAGATGCGGCCTGTTATGGAGGATTCTGGGAAACCATATTCTGGATAGAAGTATGCAGAATATTGGGCCTAACAAGAAATTACAGGTCAAGCAAAGAATTCAAACTAATGAGCACAAAATACTCTCTGACTGGTTTCAATTAGTGCCAAGAAGAAGGAAAAATACAGGAAGGGTCAAAGGTCGAAGGCCATGCATAGATAAACAGACCTAAAAGCAAATCCAGATGTATAGAGGTCACAGGCCATGCATAAATGAGCAGATTTAAGAGCAGGTCCAGATGTACAAATGTAAAGAGATTCTCCCCTGGGGAAAAGTGACACCTAAATAGTTATGATGGATTCACTGAGGCTAATTTGAAGCAGACATTTGAGACAGGGAGAAATGTATATAAGGCAGCCATTTTGGGGGATTGGTGGGCAGTGTTTTCTCCCCCTTCACAGAGAGAGGAAGAAAATGCTGTCTGCCATTTCTATAGACAGACCTTGCTGTTCTGCATGATGCTGGAATAAAAGTCTTTGTAGATAAAGCAACTGCTGTCTAAGTAATTCTTTGATTGGTGATATTTGGGCAATCGTTGTGGGAACCAGAAGCCACAGTTCTCCAGCTGGAGAACTTGCCACTGTGGTGGTGTAACGCGACATTAGTCTGAGTGATCCCCTTAGCTCTATCCTTTGTCTTTGTTATATGTAAGAGATATTTCTGTTGATTCATGACCTTCTCTTCTCTCTTTTTGTTGAGGACTTGTGGGCTGGTTGGATTTGTCTGTTTCTTATGTTTTTTTTTCTATTTCTAAGGTGTATTATGTTTATTTCTCAATTTATGCCCATTTCTGTGCAATATTTTCTTGTATATATGTTTGGAAACTGCATAAATTAAAAAAAAAAAGCAGGTCTGCTAACCATACTAATCCCTTTGGATATCGAGCCCACGTTTCTTTGCTCCATGTTGTGGGCATTACATATACTACAATACAGAAACCAAGCGTCATTGTGGATAATACGTTGAAACCCTCCACCCAATGTGCAGTGGCGGCCAGGAGGGCAAATAGAATGCTAGGAATCATGAGGAAAAGAGTGAGAATAAAGCAAGGATATTATAATGCCTCTGTATTGTTCCATGGTGTGACCGCACCATGAATGTTGTGTGCAATTCTGCTCGTCATATCTTTAAAAGGTTATAGCGGAATAGAAAAGTTACAGAGAAGGGCCACCAAAATGGTAAAGGCGATGAAAGGATACCCCTATGAGGAGAAGCTTAAAAGGTTAGGGCTCTTCAACTTGGAAAAGAGGCAGCTGAGGTGGGATATGATAGAGGTCTATAAATTAATGGATGGAGTGGAACAGGTAAATGTAGATTGATTGTTTACGACATCAAAAAGTAGAAAGACTAGGGGACATGCAATGAAGTTAAAATGTAACCCTTTTAAGACTAATAAGAGAAAATATTTTTTCACTCAACATGTAATTAAACTCTGGAATCCATTACTGGAGGATGTAGTAAAAATTGTTAATGCAGCTGGGCTTAAAAAAAGTTTGGACAAGTTCCTGGAAGAAAGGTTCATAAACCATGATTAAGGAAAACCTTGGAAATCCACTGCTTACCAGGAAACAAGTATTGTTTAGCCTGTATACCTTTTAGAGAACCTGCCAGACACTTGTGACCTGAATTGGCTACTGCTGGAAACAGAATACTGGGCTTGATGGACCTTGGTCTAACCCAGTATGGCATCTCCTATGTTCTTATGTGAACGGGCACACAGATGTCCAAATCATAACAACCATTTTAGAAACTGGGCATATGGATATCCATGGCTCAAAGACAATGAAATGTAAAATGAGGGTGTTCTGGATTTATGGCCTGGATGAAACAATGAAGACGCATGTCATGGTGCAATTTCAGAAAGGCACAAACACATCTGGCCTCGGGTGTGGTGTTTATGCCTATACTTGCTTCTGACCATCAAAAGGGTGCAAAAATGTCTTTGTTTCATGGCTATAAAACTTTCAGGAGGTTCAGAAATATGAGCCATCACTGCTACAGTTAATATCTTCTGGCCAATGATACCAGCATGTAAATACACACTACAAACATATTAGCAGGTTGCCACAATAGTCTGAGTGTCTGAAAAGGACAGTGGGGGTGTGCATGTCACTAACAATGGACATCCCCCTTCTGAAATACCCCTGCTTAGAGTAATATGCGGAAATATTTCTTTATGGAAAGAGAGATGGATCCGTGGAATAGTCTCCCAGTGGAGGTGGTAGAGATGAGGACAGTATCTGAATTCAAAAAAGTATGGGACAAACACAGAAGATCTCTAAAGGTAAAAAGGGGACTGTTGTAGTTGATATGGAAGGGCAGACTAGATAGACTAGGTGGTCTTTTTCTGCCATCATGTTTCTATGTTTCTATATAAATTATATATTGCCCATAGTTGAATCTCCATAACATAGGCAGCTAGGACTTGCAGAACCATGTTACATGCATCTCCTCTTCTGCACAATAATCACAGAATACTGGCAGATGGAGGGCTGCAGCTTTTTTAGTAAAACAGAAACAGGATTCAATCCTGAGAATCCAGTACAACAACATATATAACAGAAAATTTGACTTCCACTTCCCCACCACATCCACATAGGAACCTGGATAGGCCTCCCATCAAATTGTACTAGTGGTGATCCCCCTTCCATTTGCCTGGGATCACTGCTATGGGAATTGAAGTTGCTTCCTGCTACATCACAGCAGCATGCAGCTGGAAAATCTGAATTGTTCCCCATCGTATCTTCTACCCAGCGCCACAGACTCTCCCCACACTAGTGAGCCAACATTCCACCAGTTGAAACCATCTACAGCATTATCCTCAATTTCACAGGGCTTGGGTCGGCCAATCTCCATAGCTGTGTCATAACTTGCTGAACACAAATTCCACAAAACACAAGACAACTTTATTTCACAACCAGCAACATGCACTATACAGAAAGGAAGGAAACCCCCTCCTTCTCCCTTTGTCTCCTTGACAGGACACACCACACCAAGCATGATGTTCACATCACCATATGGACTTGCAACCCAATCAGGAATGCTGTTTACCCTCCAACTGTGGGGTCAATTAATGAACAAATTCCCCACACCACCCACCACCCACCACTCCCACCGAGAATCTCCTTTCTCTACCACATCTGAGGCAAGGGTGAACCCTGCACCATGTTACATTTGGCAAGGGAGATCAACCTTTCCGTTATTCAATAACATAGAGAGTCAGGACCGATGGCTCCCTCATATGCATATCCCCTTAAACACTGTACCCAGGGATACACAAAATTGGTATACAGATGACTGCAGCTTTATTGTTGCAATACAGACAGGACCAGAGCCTTATCATACAGTAGAACAAAATACACAATAGAAAGATGCATCAATTTTTGTTCCCCCTGTATCAGAAAGGAACCTCCCAACATGTCCCAGTGCTGGGCTACTTTCAGCTTGCCTAGTTTCAGGTCTCTCTCATGGACCACCAATACTGGATTAGCAGCTTGTCCCTGCCATGTCCCATTGGTGAGCATCTGGTGAAAGAGCATTGACCCCCCATTACCCTGCCTTCCCAATGCCATTGCCTCTCAGTACTCCATGAGTAAACCTCACTTAGCAACCGTTCTGACAGAAAAAAAACCTCCCACTACATTGCCCCCAGCTTTATAAGCTAAGGGCAGCTACTATAGACATTGTAGCATCATCAAACAATATCAACAGTCCAGTACATCCAAGGTCTTATTTATTTAACCAGTTTTCTATACCACCGTATCCTTCAATCAAAGTGGTTTACATTATGAATCACTACAAACAGGTACTGGATACATTCCCTTGTTCCCAAAAGGCTCACAATCTATGTGTACCTGAGGCAACAGAGAGTTAAGTGGCTTGCCCAAGGCCACAAGGAGTGCCTATAGGACTAGAAACCCCAGTCTCTCCAGCCCAAGATTGCTGTCCCCAGGTGGGACTTGAATCCTGGCCTTCCAGCCTGAGGTATCATGTCCTAACCACTAGGCCACTTCCTTATCACTGGTCAATCATGGAGATACATATCTGTTACTTCTTATTTGCCCCATTAGCATCCCTTAAATAAAGGTAGTTTGTGCTAAATCAATTTAACATCTATTAACCTGTGACTCTGTATGTGTTCTGTTGATTAACAAACGTTAAAAAAGTTCTACTGTGCATTAATTGTTTTTATTAAAATGAATGTGTGAAATGAACCAAAAAGTCTGAAAATTGGAAAGACAAAGCTCACGTGAACTGAAAACAAACCAAATGTGTGCTAGTGAATGCACGTTCCTAGTTAACACACATGAGAATAAGAGTGAACCAACATTTGGATTTTCTGAAGGCATTTGACAAAGTTCCTCATGAGATAATCCTGAAAAACTTTAAACCATGATTTAGGAAGCAAAACCTTAATTTGGACTGGTAACTGGTTAAAAGATAAGAGAGAGGGAGTAGGATTGAAAGGGGTAATTTCATAACACATTGCCTAGCTATCAAAGCACATAGGAGTATATGTTGCACCAATTGTAGAAAGGCAAAATGTATGCATTTGTGCCTTTATAAAGTTGCCCCACCAAAAAGTAGATGTACACATTTACTTCTGCACCAAAAAAGTATAACTATATTTGTATACCTGTAAATGCCATTAAGAATCTGCATGCATTTGCTAGTATTTAATAGCATATATACATGTTAATACTGCCCCCAATTTAGCCTACCCTCTGTTTCCAAGAACATTACACATTCAAAGGGGAATTCTGTAAGTGTTTTGATGTGCATCAATTACACCTATTTTATAAAGTCTAATCTGTGCAGACTTGATTTTATAGAATACTAGCATAAGCGGCCATTAAGATATAGAAACATAGAAACATAGAAATATTATGACAGAAAAAGACCACATGACCTATCTAGTCTGCCCTTCCATCAACTACAACAGTCCCCTTTTTTCTTTTAGAGATCCTGTGTTTGTCCCATGCTTTTTTTAATTCAGACACTGTCCTCATCTCTACCACCTCCATAAAGAAATTTAGGGGATTATTTTGGAAGCACTAAACATGCCTTGACATCTGGAAATGGCATAGAGATGTCCAAAACACGAAGACGTCTCCAGAACCATTTTAAAAGATGAGTCTGTGGACTATCCCAATGAGAGAATGTCCAAGTCTGAATGGAGCATGGCATAGGTGTGACCAGGGCATTCCTAGCCTGATCTCTGAAACATCCTGGATGCCTGGAGTTGCGTTTAAAGTGACACCTGCTGCAGGCATGAACAGGCATATGAAACATGCTTATTTTTGTCGGGCAAATGTCTGGAGGGAGTGAAGAAGGAGCTACATTAATACCCTCTTTATTTTACAATAAGCCAACAAAGACTGACGGGGAATGGGGGCTTACGTTTCTGTTTTGCTACACCGCAGAACATCCGCTTATCCTAGCTTCTGCCCCACACTTTCCTAAGGGGGGGGGGGTGTTTATGCAGCTGCTGGCATGGATGTGCATGTTACAAAAATAGGCCAGAGACATAGATGCCCCTAGTATTTTTCTGCACATTCCAGCTTTGGCATCCTTTTTTTTTTTAAATGCCACTTTTAAAGCGTCGTCACTTACACCAGATCTAAAGCTAGTGTAAATGATGGTATAGATCTAACAAGCAGACAACCATATTATATAAAATGTACATACACTCTGACCTAGTTCCACCCATGTGCACATCCACAGTGAAAATATACACTATAGGCTCTTTATGTTTCCCATCAGCACCGCGGACTCAGCTTTAACAGAGCCGTGCAAAAGGGAAACACTCTCCCTTCGCACGGCTCTGCAGAGCTGAGCCAGCATGGGGGGGGGGGAGGGGAGAGGTCTGTAAGGGCTCTCCCGGGGAGGCGGCTGCTGCAGGGCACTTCAGCTGCAGCGGCAGCAGCGTTTGCAGCCGTTCCCCCTCCCCCAGTTCCTTAAAGGTCTGGAGCTGGGCTGGGGGGGGGTGTTAGAACTGGAAAAACTTATCGGGAGGGGGACCTAGGAATGCTAATGGGCTATGTGGTGGGGGGGCTAGGATTGCTAATGGGCTATATGGGGGGGCTAGATCCGGAAATGGGCTGATGGGGGGGTTAGTACTGAAATGGGCTGATCGGGAGGGCAGCTAGGACTGCTAGTGAGCTTGGGGGGGGGAACTAGAACTGGAAATTAGCTGATGGGGGGTAGAACTGGAAATGGGCTGATCAGGAGGGGGACTAGGACTGCTAATGGTCTATGGGGGGCTAGATCTGTAAATGGGCTGATGGGGGGGTTAGTACTGAAATGGGCTGATTGGGAGGGCAGCTAGAACTGCTAATGGGCTATGGGGGGAGCTAGAACTGGAAATGGGCTGATGGGAGCTAGAACTGGAAATTGGCTAATCGTGAGAGGGGCTAGAACTGCTAATGGGCTATGGGAGGCAAGGACTGGAAATGGGCTGATGGGGGGTTAGAACTAGAAATGGGCTGCGGGAGGGGGCTAGGACTGCTAATGGGCTATCGGGGGGGGGCTAGGACTGGAAATGGGCTGATGTGGGGTTAGAACTGGAAATGGGCTGTGGGAGGGGGACTAGGACTGCTAATGGGCTATTGGGGGGCTAGGACTGGAAATGGGCTGATGGGGGGTTAGAACTGGAAATGGGCTGATCGAAGGGGGAGCTAGGACTGATAATGGGCTGATTGGTGGGGTTAGACCTGGAAATGGGCTTATTAGGGGGGCTAGGACAGAAAATGAGCTGATTGGGGTGCTAGGACTGGAAATGGACTTACTGGGGGGGGGGGGGTTAGGACTGGTAATGGGCTGATTGGGGCTAGCACTGGAAATGAGCTAAGACTGGTAATGGGCTGATTGGGGGACTAGGACTGGGCTGATAAGGGGGATAGGACTGGAAATGGGCTAATGGGGGAGGGAGGATGGTGATGCTGGCCCTGGAAGAAAACTAGGGGCTAGGGCTACAAGTGGGCGGAATCGGGAGGATGGTAGAATAGGGCAGGAAGGGAGCTGACACAGGGGAAGGAAGGGGCTGGAAAGGAGCTGACACCTGGGATGTACTGAAGGGGGAATGGGAGGGAGCTGACACTTTGGCATGGGAGTAGTAGGTGGCTGGGTAATGGGGAGGAGGCTGGAAGGGAGCTGACATGTGCGAATGGCACTGGAAGGGGGATGGACCGAGGGTAGGGCAACTGGAAGGGAGCTAACTGGGAGGGTGGCACTGAGAGTGGATGTGAGCTGATACCTGAGATGGTATTTGGACTAGAAGGGGATGGACAGTGGGGAAGGAGGGGGACTGGAAGAGAATGGACATCAGTGGCAGTCATGGGAATGCAAGGCGGTTGACAATGGAAGGTACTGGAAGGGGAGGTCTGGGAAGGTTACTGGAACTGGAAATGGGCTGATGGAAGGAAGTGAAGAAAACAAAAGAAGAGATAAGAAATGGCAGATGGACCATAGACCACAGAAAGAGAGCTAAGAGAAGACAGAAAAGCAGAAGCCTCAGATCGGGACCAGCATGGCACTGAGAGTAGATGTGAGCTGATACCTGGGATGGTATTTGGACTAGAAGGGGATGGACAGACAACAAAGGTAGAAAAATAATTTTATTTAATTTTAGTGATTGGACTTTGTGTTATCTTTATATTTTACACTGTATTGGGGAACTGCATCTCTTATTTATCTGATGTTGCACTGCATATGGATTCTGGCTTCTTGGGGTTTCAGTTTAAATTGTGTCTACATATGTTTATTTTTACTTTAGATTGTGGTTACTTCTTCTGTACTTGGTGAGGGTCAATGCTGTGAGTGTGTGACTGAGGTCAGGTGTTCTGTTAACATGGAGTTTGTACATAAAGATCTATAATATACTGCAGTAATTTGACTTGTTCAGCTTTTCAAATAGGTGGTATGGATGTTCCAGGGCCCACTGTAGTATTTACAGTGACATTTTTTTTGGTATGGGCTCCTTATGTGAGTTTTGGAAGTTTGTGCTGATATGGTATGGTATGGTAGGTTTGCTCTTTGTTGTAGGGTTTTGTATTAGTTCACAATATGCCTGGTACTGGAGAACAGTGGTTGTTGTTGTTAGTGAGATGATCAGAATCAGATTTTTTTTTTAAATATTGAGTTCTGTGGGTGAATGTCCTGGTTCTGCTCTGCACCTACTGTGGATGCAAAATATATGTTGAAACAGAAAAAGCAAGAACCATAACACAGTTTATAACAACAAAATAAAAATGAGTTATGATTAAGTTTTATAAACTGTGCTGTTGGTTCTTGCTGTCTTTTAGTTCCTTGGTGTGAAAACAGGACCGTACCTAGACCTGTGCAAGCGGTGCAGCCACACATGGCGCAAAGGTTTGGGGGGCGCATTTTGGCTCTCTGCTGTTGCTCTGCCGCCACTGGCAGGACAATAGCAGGCAGCCAAAATGCTCCCCCAAGTCTTTTTGCATCAGTTTAAGCATGTCTGGTTCCTCCTTCCTCCGACATGATCTCAGAGCAGGGAGGGACAGATCTGCTTAAAGTGCCAGCGCCTTTCAGATTGGTCACATGCCCCCCTCCTCCTCCCCATACCTTCCTTCAGCGCTGCCTGCTCTTTCCCTGCTGCCAGCGCCACCTTGAAAAAAACAGAGGGCGGCAGCAGCAGGGAAAGAGCAGGCAGCACTGGATGGAGGTATGGGGGGAGAAGGGGGCGTGCGCCCGAGCTACAATTCGCACACGGAGCAATTGCAGCTCGTTACGGCCCTGTGTGCAAACATCTTGCATGTCCTCCATATAATCTAATTGGCTTTTTGATTTGGTTCAGTCTCTGATTGGATTTCTGAAAAAGCCCTGCCCCCTCTAAGATGTGTGTGTGGGGGGTGCCATCTCATTCTTCGCCTCAGGCAGCGGATTGCCTTGAGCCGCCCCTGGGGGAATGTATTCGACTTTGGAGATGGAATAAGTCTCCCTTGCCGAGAAGAATGGGACCAACGAGCACTGGGCAACAGGTGGGAGGCAGCAGGGAGTTCCCCTCAGTCCGATCCCAGCTTGGGCAGACTGCTGCAAGAGTCGAGCAGTGAGGAATGGCATGTGTTCTGTGCGACGGGGAATCGGGGCTCCTGCATGGCATCCCATCCCATTGCTATGGTGACAGGACGCCACAGCACCGGGGCTCCATGCAGGTGCTTTGGCTATGTTGGCCAGGGTGGAAGCTGGACGTGCAGTGGCACAGAATCGGGGCATGTCCTGCCCGCCCAGGTCCTCTGCACCCAATTCTGATCCTACAGGGACGTCATGAACACAGAAAATATAGCACTAGTTTTATCCAATATGGGCTCCATTCATGTCCGGCCTGTCCAAAATCTGGACGGGCCGGATCTGCACCCAATTCTGTACCTGCCAGGGCTAGACATTTCTGCAGGATCAGAATTGGGTTCAGATCCGACCTGTCCAGATTTTGGACATCCGGACAGGCCGGATATGAATGGGGCCCATATTGGATAAAACTAGTGTTCTACTTTCTGTGTGCCTGATTTTACATATGTATACCCTGGACAATTCTATAAGAAGCTTATAACATTACCCCCATCTTTCTCAGTGGATAATGGTAACTATGAGAGTGTTGCAGGGATCTGTACTTGGACAAGAGCTTTTTCAATATATTTATACATGATCTGGGAAAAGGAGCAATGAGAGAGTACTGGGAGGAAATCAAATTTGCAGATGACACAAATTGTTCATAGTCAATAATGAGTGGATTGTGCTAGAGGACCTGCAAGATCAGTTGACTGGGGCTCTAAATGGTAGATGAATTTTAATGCAAACAGTGCAAAATGATGCCTATAGAAAAGCATAATCCTAACTACAGGTGTGCATGCTGAGCTCCACATTAGCAGTCATCATCCAGGAAAATGATGCAGGCATCATGAAGGACATATCTTAATTTAATATTCAACTGCAAACAAACAAGCAAATAGAATACTAGGAATTATGTATTTTGAAATAAGGGTCAGCAAACAAGTTGTAGGTGATAACTTTTTGTGAGACAAGCTTTCGAGAATTATCCACTTGTCATCAGGTCAGTGTAGAAACAATGCTGGTTTTAAATAGCACAAACTCATCTAGATCGTATGCTGTCTACCTATGCTATTACCGGTCAGTGAAAGGGGTTGGGGTGGAGAGGGCAGACAGAGGCCATGAGAAAGTGGGTGAGAAAGCCAATATCTCTACTGAGTCCTTTTGTATTAATTTCAAAGTGTATGATCATTCCAGTTTCAAATGTTTTCAATTCTTAGGTACTCCTGAAGTTATCTTTATTTTAAAAACATTAAGGGAGTGATCTTCCTTTGAGAAATGTTTACCTATTGAACTGTTATTCTGATTTTTTCTGTAATCATTTATTGCATGCCTTTAAAAAGTGTCACACAGTCCCAACATTTGTATTATTTCACCAAAATAAGCGCTCTGTTCACATGTTTGGAATTGGATAGCTTATACTACATTCACAGAGAAGAATGAATGTGAGCCTTTTATTCTGAATGTCTTTCCCATGTAACTCCTGTAATATATGTTGGCATAACTTTCACTGTGGTGAATAACAAGATTTTGTGCCATTTTCTTCTATTTGCAATTCTGTTTGAAGTTTAGTGGGGCATTTGCTATGTGTAGTAAAATGACACATGCTTCCACAGTGATATTTATTCTCTCACTAATTTGTGGTATCTCAGGACCACAGGTTAGTAAACCCAGTGGTAAATTTAAATTTGTGTTGCTGTAACTGGAAGCATTCACATTACTGACTGCAGTAATGCAGATAGCAGGCCCCATTTTGGGCCTGTTATGTCTGAAAGTGGCCATGAGAAAAGGCATCTCAAAAACTCACCCCTAAATCTCCAACACCCCACCCATACAATGTTCTGACTCCCTGACGTGCCATCCATACAATGATCTGATCCTGTCAATACCTAATCCATAACAATTTCCGATTTCCAACACTCCCTGACACCCCAACCATAAATTTTCCCCACCCCTGACACCCTTATCCCCAGGGGTTTCCATGGCTGATTTATTTGTTTATTTATTGCTTGTGCTTGCTGACAAGCACAAAGCTATGGCAGTGGTTTACAAATGAAGTATAAAAAGTGGAAAAACAAACAGAAAGAAAGAAGGAAAGGAAAGACAGAGTGGGGTATTACAATGCGAGGATGGAGGGAGGGAAAAGGGTAAAGTAAGCAGGTCTAGTAGGTGGAAAAGAGTGATCCTCCATCACTTGTGCCCTGTTAAATGCCTGGGTTCAAATTGGAGCCACTTGACCCCTAGCAGTAGTCTCACCATATTATCACTAGGTGTCAAGCTCCAAAAAAGGGTACCAGTTGGGTTGGAAGGTCAGAATATTGCATGGATGGGAGTCTGGAGGGGTTAGGGGGCAAATAATTGGATGGATAAGGTGTCAGGGAGGTCTGGTGAGGTGTTCATAGGTTTTTCTTAAACATCTCTTTCTAAGATGTATAGGCTCTTCAGGGTCATGTTAGTGGCTTGATGCCCCAGGGCAGGAAAGGCAATGCTGGCTCAATGATGGCATTATCTTTCCATAATCACACTGTGGAGTGGAGGAGTAGTCTAGTGGTTAGCGCATTGGCTGGGGAACCAAGAGACCAGAGTCTGATGCCCACTAGCATTCCTTGGGCCTTGAGCAAATCACTTAGCCTCTATTACCTTGGAAAAAAAGACCTGGTAATCCACTTCTGTACACAGCCAAAAAAAACCCAGGAGCTACAGGGTTGCTAGGAGTCAGCATTGACTCAAAAGCGCACATTCTATTTTGCAATAATGCTATTTGCAAGACTGAATGAGCATGTTTACTAAAGGGCATGTTTACTAAAGTTTGCTGTTAGCATGGGGTTCACTACGCACCAATTACACTGTAATAACCATTACCATCTGCTAAAAATGTAGCCACACTAAAATGCCCACACTATCCACTTAGTGTGGGTTGGGGCAGAGTCTAGATGGTTTCTGGGGCAGAGTGTGTACATTGGGGGTTATTCCAAGGCACAAATAGCGGGGATGGACGTCCCAACGGGACATCCATCCCCGCTATTCGTGGTGGCTGCTGCCCCCGATTAACTTCCCTGCCAGTTGTGTGGGGAACTTAGTCAGAGGCGGGGAAGAGGCAGCCTGGGGGCAGAGTGAGCAGGCAGTGGGTGGTCGCTGGCCCTGGACATACAGGGCCAACTCTGATGTTGGATCTATACGTCCAGGGCAGCAAAATGCTGGGGAAGTTATTCCACCCCTTAAGTGGAATAGCTTTCCTGGACATGTCATTTTGGTAGCTCTGGGGCATGGAAGGGACTGAGTGAGGCAAAAGTTAATTCCCCACAGCCCGACCCTGGACAGGAGGCCAGATCAGGGGTCGATCTGCGGGGAATTAACTTTTTGTGCAGCGGCTGGCATTTAAATGGACCCGTGGCGCCATGGCAACATGATGCCATGGCGCTACAACTCCATTTAAATGTCCTTACTGAGTTATTCGGGCTTTGCTGTACATGCAGGTCAGGACTGAATCGCAGTCCCGGCCTGCACATTCAGTGCTGTTCACAATTTTAATCCTGTAGGGCTAGACATACCCTGCGGGATCAGAATTGGGATCTCCTTTGTACGTCGGCAATTACAGTTTTTTGCAATTATTATGGGCTGTCAAGGAGCTGCGGAAGATAAGTGCAGTTTCCTTGAGCTTGATATATTTTGAATTATTTGTGATATGCTCTAGAAGAGAACAAAATGTTTATATTTATGTTGAGTGAGGAGTTTTTTCTGGCCATTGACATTTGTGGAGGAACTTTGGGTAGTTATGCCCATTTGTCTAGTTCCGAATCCCAGTGATTCTGAGGCCTTTTTCTCCTCATGGTTTGCTTTTTCGATTTGTATGAAATATCATTCTGACTGAGAATAGTGAATTATGTGGAGTGAATTTTTTAACTGTTTTCAGGACAAGGTACCAGGAAGGGGTGTTCCTATCTTCTATTTGCCCTGGCCATTGAGCTGCTAGCAGCACACTTGAGAAAAAGAGCCTCTGAGCTCGGGATCATTCTTGGAATGACAACTGCCTGAATTGCAAGCAGGGTTAAAAAAAAAAATGGAAAAGAATGAAAGACATCTTCCTAGATGTGAAATAGATTATTGAATAGACAAAATACCAAAAGAATTTCTATATGTGTTTTATTGACCACAGCAATGCTTTTGATTATGTAAACCATGAAGAACTTTGGGTCACATTAAGAAGCATGGGTATACTAGAACACTTAGGGGTATGTTTACTAAACTGCGGTAATCGTGAATAAAGCGCGTTATGTAACGTTAATGATCGTAAGCGCATCATAAAGTGCGTTATGATGCGCTTACGATCGTTAACGTTACATAACGCGCGTTAATCGTAGTTAACGATCGTAAACCCCCGCGGCGCGGTAAAACACCGCAGAAGGTGGAGAGAGGGCGGAGAGAAGGCGTCAATGGGCGGAGAATGGGCGGGGAGAGGCTCCCCTCACACTAACGCGCTGATTTTCAGAGCTGAATTCCAACGCGAATGAAAACCTGCCGTTAAAGGCACATTACAGTGGAGAGAAACCATTTCAGTGTCAGCAATGTACAGCCCAGGCAGGGAAACAAAAAAAGAGTGATAAGTGTGATACATGTGCACAGAACAAAAGGGCACAGAAACACTGAAAATGACCCCAACAAACTGGAAAAAAACAATAACCAAGCTGGCCAATAGTGATATCAATGAGAAACATCAACCACTCCCCCCCTGAGTAAGCTCCATAGAACAGATATAAATCGTGGAAGGGTCTATACTCCGTCCCCATACAAGGTGAATGGGCCTACAGTGAAATAGCGCTGCTCAGGGTTTTCCCTACCATCGGACAGGGTTCCTATGGCATGCACATGTCCCACAACATCAGGGCGGGCATGTCGGAACGGCAACTAGACAGATGCCGGAGAAGGGGATACAGAGTGCCGCAGGCGGCACATGCTGTGGTGGAGCTGGGCCACAGTGCGGACTAGAGTGATGCCTAGGTGGCCCATACGAATGCTGAAAAAGCGGAGCAGCCAGACAGCAACTGCTGAAGGTCCAACATGGGCACGAGTGTGTTTCCCAAAGTGTCACAAGGGATAGTACCCAACAGCTACCCCCAAGGGCACGGAACATTGGCAGGCGGGGCTGGGGGGGAGCGTGGACGTCTATGCAGGCACCCCTACCCCAGAACCCGCACCATAGGCAGCCACCTAGCTGCACACTGGATGGCCTGAGACTGCGCACCACCAGCTCCACCAGCAGAAGGGCATGTCAGCATGGTGGCTGAGGGATACTGGTGGTGGAGGGGGCAGTGGCAGCTGCCCAGAGCAGACCGTGGCCTAGTCCTGTGTAGGTGGGTGCCATGCACTGCAACAGACCGGCCCTGTCTGACCAACAGTCATGGTATCACCAGGGAATGCATCATCTCTGTGATAACATGGTGGTGCAGTGCACAAAACCAGTGTATTAAGAAACAGAAGGTCACAGGTTCAAGTCCAAGCTGTGGTTTCCGCCAACCCAGTCCTCATATTTTACCCACTACTATAATGTGCTAATACAGACAGAACCTTTCTTGCAGATGACGTAAACATGCCCAAAACACCTACATTTTACCCTACAGAGCACAGACACCATAATCATGCACATTACCTAGAGCAGAGCCTCCCAAATGCAGTCCTGGAGGGCCAAACACCATTCCGGTTCCATGCTGCCTCTGATAAAGATGCCTGTGCTGCATTTCTATGCGCCACCCCCATGGTATGCAGATGTATCTCATGCATATTCATGAGGGACAGCATGAAAACCCGAACAGTGTTTTGCACCGCAGGACTGGAGTTGGGAACCTCTGCCGTAAAGCAGCAGCCAACAGGGGCAGACACACCCACACCCACATCCAAAGCCTCCTGGAGAGGCAGGACTTTGGGCTCTGCATGCATCTCCCAATACTAGCACTTGCATACCTTAGTAATGCCACCCTAAACCTGGGAATATGGTACACAGCTATCAAAAGGTTTGCTATGATTACTGGCAGATAGCAATTCCTAGGTTAAGTACAATTTTCGGAGTGAGCTGCATCATAGCAACCTTTCTGATGTCTGTGGAGTGTGCTACAGGTCTTGTGTCTGACAGTGTTTACCAATCTGGGGAGTGACTCCTACAGTATTGCGTACCATAGCCATGCCTGCACTGTGCCCAGGACTGGTGTGGTGGCCTGGGCTGCCCAACACCTCTATAGTTGCACAATGCTGGCATAGGTGAGGGGAGTGTGTGTCTGTCTATCCAGTGTATGTTGGCTGCCAACACCCTCAGCAGCCCACACTGCTAGCACTGTTGCCAGTATTGGCCTGCCAATGTGCATAATGAGGAGCAAAGTACTGTGGGAATAGCCTGGATAGGGTGGCCTGGCCTGGCTGCATCTGCACACGGCATAGGGCAATGGCTCGGACATTGTAGTGCCCGGTACCACCTGCACAGACAGGGTGGCCATAGCATGTCCTGCTGGGAGGTCATTCTCACCCTGACTGAGCAGTGACCATGGCATGGCTAGGTTCCCCCATGGTGCCATTTTGTATTTTTCTCATGTGATATTTATGGGTTTTCTTTTGGGGCTCAATCACTGACTTATCTGCTTGGTGTGTATGCTGATATCTCTGGTCTGGGTACATGCATCTCCTCCAGGACCATGCACTATGGACTAGCTGGTGGACTGTCTGCAGCTAGTATGTGTCTTGCTGGAACACCTTGCAGGGTGCATCAGCTGGAGGCTTGCTGCTGGAGAATGTCAGATAATGGTGGGGGGCAGCTGAGCATTTCCAGACCTGCCGTCTGTCTGCTATTGCGTTATGGGTGTGTACTGCTCTGAATTGCCTGCCCTGTAGGGTGTTTGATCCTTAGCAGGACTGGGGTGATGGTCCCCTCTACTGCCACCATTGCAGGGAGGTAGAAAGTGGATCTGTTGGCGGGAGATCCTGTCCCCCACCCTGAGCCCCAGAGGGTGCGTTGGGTGTTGGTATGTAATCTTCCTGTGGGTCCCAACACCCCCCTTCACTTACATCATGTGACCATGGCATCCACACAGGGTATGCACTTTTCTGGGTGCATCATAGTCCACAAGGGCTAGATGTGACATACAGATGAACACAAGCATATCCTAGGGGTGTTTGCAAGGACTACCTATCACACATTGGCACTGATGGTACTGTCACCTTAGGGTGGCTCATAAGGAGCCTTATATGGTGCCCTATAAAGCGCCTTATATGGTGTCCTATAGGGGACATTATAGGGTGCCTTGGCAGACAGCGCACTTTCTAATGTGCCCTATGGAGTGCCTATGGAGGGAACATCACTATTGGAACATATTGAATAAGACGGGTACAATTTTCCTGACATATGCAAACTTTAACCCGGCTGCAGAATGTGGAATAAAATATTACAGTAGGCCTTTAAAGGGTTACACATGATGTCTCAGCCAGCCTTATTCATTAGGCACACTGGGGAATCAAACCCATGACCCTTGTACCATCAGTCTGTGTAGTAACCATTGTGCTACAGCTCTGTTTTTGTGTTTGTGTGTCTGCGCGCCTTCTTAAGCTTAACGCGCAGTAACGCGCCCTGTAACGATCGTTGCTGCGCGGCACCTTATAACGCGTGTTATCGGTAACGATGTACCGCCCATGTCCTTTTTTGGCATTTCTTCCACTAACGTGGCTCCTAATGCAAATCACACTAACGCACTTTAGTAAACATACCCCTTAATAGTTCTCTTGCATAACCTTTACATTGATCAAGAAGTAACAGTTCGAACGGAACAAGGAGAAGCAGAATGGTTTAAAATCAGCAAAGGTACTGTAAACGACAAGGCCGCATACTTCCCCCCACCTGTTTAATTTATATGCAGAACAAAACATCAGAGAAACAGGACTATATGAAGACAATAGTGGTGGGAAGATTGGTGGAATTCTAATCAACAGCTTTCACTATGCTGATGACACCACAATACTGGCTGAAAGTGGAGGCAATCTGAAACATTTGCTTCTCAAGATCAAGGAACATCGTCTTAAAATGGATCTGCACCTTCACATAAAGGATGTGTCAATTTTCACATCCTGAAAATTTGACAAAATCATTAAGGGGTATGTTTACTAAACTGCGTTAGTGTGATTTGCGTTAGGAGCCGCGGTAGAGACAGAAACCCCAAATAAGGAAATGGGCGGTACATCGTTTCTGAGAATGCGCCGAGAACACGCGTTACAAGGCGCCATAAATGAACGAGCGCTACAGGGCACATTACCGCGTGTTAATCTTAAGAAGGCGCGCAGGCATACAAGCACAGTAACAGAGCTGTAGCACAATGGTTACAACACTGACTGATGGTAAAGGGGTCATGGGTTTGATTCCCCAGTGGGCCTAATGTATAAGGCTGGCTAAGGCAGCACCCTTTACATTTAAGTAGTGATTGCTGAGGCATGTGACGTGTATTTTAATTAGTGCTGCCAGCAAACACACCCTCACGGTGGCATAACCTAAGGTGCTGCATAAGGCACCCCATAACGCACTCCATAGGGCACATTATAAAGTGTACTGTCCACCAAGGCACGCTATAATGTCCCCTATAGGACACCTTATAACAGGGGTAGGGAACCCTGGTCCTGGAGAGCCGCAGACCAGTCAGGTTTTCGGGATATCCCTAATGAATATGCATGAGATATATATGCATTAGAGATATCCTGCCAACCTGACTGGTTTGTGGCCCTCCAGGGCTGGATTTGGAGACCCCTGCCTTACACCTCTGTCATTTAAGATTGTGAGTGGGCAAGGTGCAGATGTCCTAGACATCAAAAGGGTATATAGAATGTGTCACATTCCTCCTCGATTCTCACCACCACCAAAAAGTTGTCTAATAGACAATATCTTGGTGGTGGTGAGACGTGTCTCGGTCATATCTAGTCCCTATGGGCGATGCTGCACCCAGAATAGTGCATATCCTGTGTTGGTGCCATCATTACCTGCTGTAGATGAAGGGGAGGGGGTGTATGGACCCATAGGCATATTATGTACTAGCACACACCCCACTCTCTGGGGCTTAGGGTGGGAAACAGGATCACCCACCAATAGACCCACAGTCTACCTCCCTGCAATGGCAGCAGTAGAGGGGACCAGCAACTCCAATCCTGCTGTGGAACAGACAGAGCTGTACCCATCCATAATGCAATAGCAGACAGACAGTAGGCCTGGAAATGCTCAGCTGCCCCCCCCAAAATTATCTGACATTCTCCAGCAGCAAGCCTCCAGCCGCTGCACCCTGCAAAGTATTTCAGCAAGACACATACTAGCTGCAGACAGTCCGCCAGCTAGTCCATAGTGCAAGGTCCTGGAGGAGATGCATGTACCCAGAACAAGAATGTCAGCATACACACCAAGCAGATAAATCAGTGATTGGGCCCTAAAAAAAACCCCATAAACATCACATGAGTAAAATGCTATATAGCACTATGGGGGAACCTAGCCATGCCACAGTCACTGCTCAGTCAGGGTGAGAGTGACCTCCCAGCAGGACATGCTATGACCACTCTGTCCGTGCAGGTGGTGGCCAGGCACTACAATGTCCGAGCCATTGCCCTATGCCGTGTGCAGATGCATCCAGGCCAGGTCACCCTATCCAGGCTATTCCCACAGTACCTTGCTCCTCATTATGCACATTGGCAGGCCAATACTGGCAACAGTGCTAGCAGTGTGGGCTGTGGAGGGTGTTGGCAGCCACCACACACTGGATAGACAGACACACACTCCCCACACCTATGCCAGCATTGTGCAACTATAGAGGTGTTGGGCAGCCCAGGCCACCACACCAGTCCTGGGCACAGTGCAGGCATGGCTATGGTACGCCATACTGTAGGAGTCACTCCCCAGGTTGGTAAACACTGTCAGACACAAGACCTGTAGCACACTCCACAGACATCAGAAAGGTTGCTATGATGCAGCTCACTCCGAAAATTGTACTTAACCTAGGAATTGCTATCTGCCAGTACTCATAGCAACCTCTTTAACGATGTGTACCATATTCCCAGTCTTTTGGTGGCATTGCTAAGGTATGCAAGTGCTAGTATTGGGAGATGCACGCAGAGCCCAATGTCCTGCCTCTCCAGGAGGCTTTGGATAATGGGGCCTGTGGGTGTGGGTGTGTCTGCCCCTGTTGGCTGCTGCTTTACGGCAGAGGTTCCCAACTCCAGTCCTGCGGTGTCAAACACTGTTCGGGTTTTCATGCTGTCCCTCATGAATATGCATGAAATACATCTGCATACCATGGGGATGGCGCATAGAAATGCAGCACAGGCATCTTTATCAGACGCAGCATGGAACCGGAATGGTGTTTGGCCCTCCAGGACTGCATTTGGGAGGCTCTGCTCTAGGTAATGTGCATGTTTATGGTGTCTGTGCTCTGTAGGGTAAAATGTAGGTGTCTTGGGCATGTTTACATCATCTGCAATAAAGGTGCTGTCTGTATTAGCACGTTGTAGTAGTGGGTAAAATATGGGGACTGGGTTGGCGGGGACCACAGCTGGGACGTGAACCTGTGACCTTCTGCTTCTGAATATACTGGTTTTGTGCACTGCACCACCTTGTTGTCACAGAGTCAGTACATTCCTTGGTGATACCATGACTGTTCGTCAGACAGGGCCCATCTGTTGCAGTACATGGCACCCACCTACACAGGGCTAGGCCACGGTCTGCTCTGGGCAGCTGCCACTGCCCCCTCCACCACCAGTATCCCTCAGCCACCATGCTGACATGCCCTTCTGCTGATGGTGCTGGTGGTGCGCAGTCTCAGGCCATCCAGTGTGCAGGTAGGCGGCTGCCTATGGTGCAGGTTCTGGGGTAGGGGTGCCTGCATAGTGTCCACGCTTCCCCCCAGCACCGCCTGCCAATGTTCCGTGCCCTTGGGTGTAGCTGCTGGGTACTATCCCCTGTGACACTGTGGGAAACACAGTCGTGCGCATGTTGGGCCTTCAGCAGTTGCTGTCTGGCTGCTCCGCTGCTTAAGCATTCGTATGGGCCACCTAGGCATCGCCCTAGTCCGCACTGTGGCCCAGCTGTACCACAGCATGTGCCGCCTGCGACCCTCTGTATCCCCTTCTCCGGCATCTGTCCAGTTGCCATTCCGACATGCCCGCCCTGATGTTGCGGGACATGTGCACGCCATAGGAACCCTGTCCGATGGTGGGGGAAACCCTGAGCAGCGCTATTTCACTGTGGGCTCATTCACCTTGTATGGGGACGGATTATAGACCCTTCCACGATTTATATCTGTTCTATGGAGCTTACTCGGGGGGGGGGGAGGGGTTGATATGTCTCATTGATACCACTATTGGTCAGCTTGGTTATGGTTTTTTTCCAGTTTGTTGGGGTCATTTTCAGTGTTTATGTGGTCTTTTGTTCTGTGCACATGTATCACACTTATCACTTTTTTTTTGTTTCCCTGCCTGGGCTGTATATTGCTGACACTGAAATGGTTTCTCTCCCCTGTAATGTGCATTTAACGGCAGGTTTTCATTCCTGTTGGAATTGAGCTCTTCAGATCAGCGCGTTAGTGTGAAGGGAGCCTCTCCCCACCCACTCTCCGCCCATTGACCCCTTCTCTCTGCCCTCTCTCCACCTTCTGCGGTGTTTTACCGCGCCGCAGGGCATTACGATTGTTAGCGCATCATAACGCGCGTTATGTAACGTTAACGATCGTAAGCGCAGCATAATGCGCGTTATGCTGCACTTACGATCGTTAACGTTACATAACGCGTGTTATGTACGATTACCACAGTTTAGTAAACATACCCCTAAGTTTTTCATTGACGGAGAAGAAATAGAAATGGTGGACAAGTTTAACATTGGATCAATAATCAATAAAGAAATGGCAAGCAATAAATAAATCCGACCCTTTGCTCTTGGCAGAATAGCTATGAAGGACCTAGACAAGATTTTCAAGAGCAGAGATATCTCTCTCTACACAAAGATTTGACTTGTCTAAGCCATGGTATTTTTGATAATGTCATACTGATGAAAAAGGTGGACGTTAAAAAAGACTGATAGGAAGAAAATCAGTGCCTTCAAATTATGGCTTCCTGCAAAGAATACTGTGCATACCATGAACTGTCCAAAGAACAAACCAATCAGTACTAACTAGAGGAGATCAAATCTAAACTTTCTTTAGAGGCTCAGATGATAAGTCCTCGACTTTCCTACTTTGGACACATCGTGTGAAGAGAGAGATCAATAGAGAAAGACATCATGCTTTGCAAGGTTGATGGTCAGTGCAAAAAAGGAAGGTCAGCAATGCCATGGATCGATATAATAAGAGTAGCTATAGATGCCACTCTATCAACCATTAGCCATCGGAACACAGTTTAGGACAACTATTCAGAGGTTTGCCATGAGTCGTCACCGACTCAATGGCATGTAACAACAACCTTATATCTCCCCCCTCCTGCCTTTCGTCCAAGTATACATATTGAGATCTTTAAGTCTGTCCCCATTGGGGACATAGAAATATGATGGCCGCTGACTCGGTCCAGGGAGGACGGTTGATAAATATATTACTGAGTTTAGGTTGTGAAGGTTAATAAAGATTTCTGCCATATGTTCTTTTATACAGGTTGAATAGTCTTTTGTTGAGTTTAAGGTGGAGGTGAGGGGGTAGACGTGCCTATGTTATGTTATATTAGATACTGTATAATAAAAATGAACATTTTAAAACTGTTCCCTTTATTAAAATGAAGATTCCAAAATATAGGGACATGTTTAGTAAACCACACTAAAATATAATGCTGGGCCCTGCACAAATATCCCCACACTAAATGGTTAGTGTCTGAATGGGTGGAGACAAGGTGGGTTGGAAGTATAAGGGGGGCATTGATGGCATGTCAGAGTTGGTTATTTTGGCCATACACTAACTACGATAGTGGATGTTATTGTGGGTGCACTTAACGCCACCCCAATGAATGGTGTTCAAATTATAATGTATGCAAATTATAATGTGTTCAAATTATAATGTATGCAAAAGAAAGTTGCTTACACATAAGGATATCATAAAATTATATAAATATAAAATTTATACTGGACAATGAAGATTTTGCTTCCTGAACCCGTTGGGTGTGTCTTATGGATTTTGGGTTGATGATCATGAAAATCATCTTGAAATTTTCCTATCACACACCATTTTTTTTCAATCACCTATGTCTGTGATTTCCTCACATAAAATCTACTAATATGTTGCCTAAAAAGCAAGCTGTTTTGTTTAGTCCAAGCATGCCTCGGCATGCACTCAGTGCAGGCTCACAATGTGCAATGGAAATGCTATTGCTAAGGAATGCATAGTCATGCTTAGGATGGATGCTAGCAGTACAGGCTATAAAAGCAGCTTTCATACACAGATGCTATGCATGACATTGATATAAGTTTATGTACTTAACAATAGTATTTGCATGTGAGCTTCTTGTCTAAACAGCAATTCATTACAGCAGAAATGCCTCATCAATGTTGCAACAGCCACAATACATTCTGTTACATTTATGGTGAGTATACGCTTAAGCCTCAAAGACACAGCATGAGTGCACTTATTAAGGAAGCGTATGAGCTCTACTTTGGTTGTAAAGCTGGTGTTCAAGACAAATCCTGGGCCCCTCGTATTTGCTGTGCAACATGTGTTGTCCATCTAAGAGCTTGACTCAGAGGTACTTGTAAGTCATTGCTGTTTACAGTCCTGATGATATGGTGAGAACAGAAGGATCACGTGACCGGCTGTTACTTCTGTCTGACCAATGTATCCAGCTTTTCTGCTAAAAATAAGAAATCTATTGAATACCCCAATCTACCTTCAGCCATAAGACCAGACCTGCATGGTGACAGTATACCAGTACCGAAACCACCAGAGACATGGAGCCTAGATGAGGCAGATGAAGATGCCACAAACCACAGATCAGTTGTAGAAAATGACATGGATCCAGATTGTGAACCATTTGTCTGGTGTGCCTCATCTGATAACAGTCTGAATTGAATGACCTGGTAAGGGAATTAAGTTTGTCAAAAACAAAAGCTAAACCACTTGGTTCAAGATTGCAAGGATGGGATTTGCTGTCGCCAGGTACAAAAGTTTCTGTCTTTCGGACCCACTAAGAAGATATGAAAGATTTCTTTGCACAGGTTGAAAGTCTCTGTTTCTGCACTAACATTGATGGGCTGTTATCAGCTTTGGATTGTGAACATGACCCACTATGCAACACACATGAAAGAAACCTACAAAAACTTGGAAATGTTGAAACACATACAGTACAACAACTACAACTGGAATATCTGTGGTGATCTAAAAGTAATGGCACTGCTGATAGGAATACAGCTTGGGTATATCAAGTACTGTTGTTTCATTTGCAAATAGGACTCCCATGCTAGAGAGTCTCATTACAATAAAAAGAACTGACCGCTCCATAAGCGTTTGGTTCCAGGACAGAAAAACGTGGCACATGAACCACTTGTCGACACAAGTAGGATATTTTTGCCTCCCCTTCATAAAACTTTGTGAAAGTGATTAACAAGGAAGGTGAAGTATTTTGATATTTGAGACAGATGTTTCCAAGAATAACTGATACCAAGATTAAGGATGGCATTTTTGTGGTCCCCAAGTCAGACACGTCATCATTGACAAGCAGTTTGAAGATCTGCTAGTGGGGCCTGAGAAAATCTCATGGACGGCATTCAGGAATTTTGAGAATTTCCTTGGCAATTACCGGGCACCAACCTACGTCCAGCTGATTGACAACATGCCACAAGCATACAAAACCATGAAGTGCTGCATGTTGCTGAAGATTCATTTTCTGCATTCACACTTGGACTTCTTCCCTGCTAATCTTGGTGCAGTCAGCGATGAACACGATGAAAGGTTTCACCAGGCCATTGCAACAATGGAAAAGCGGTATTAGGACAACTGGAACTCTTCAATGCTTGTGCAATATGTCAGCATTAATGTGCGATTAAACATGCTAAATTCAATCAAAATTTAATTGCTTGTTTCTCCAAATTCCTACGTGATACATTCAATCTGAAATTATATTTGTGTTCAGCTTGAAGCTGTCTATCATAATCATTAAAAGATTTTCAGGAAGCAAAACGTTTGAACAAATTTAGTGTCCAGTGTTATTGGACACTTTGCTGTAAAACACAAATATAATTATGCGGACTCTATCATATACATAATAAAATTCAAAGAAAACTGTCAGAGTTTTACCCCTTTGAGGGCTTATCCAAAAATTTGCACTGTACTAGAACTGTTTTTATAGAAACATTTAGGGGGATAGTTAATAAGTGGGTCTTTTACTAAAGGGCACTGTGGTGTCGTACCTACTGTAATAGACCCTTAACACTCGAAACCATAGCGTGTTAGGTGTAACACCACCGTGTTAACTGCAGAGGCATGATATGCATGTTCCCCAGCATTGAACATGGTGCACCTGCCCTAATGCAACCTAAAATTAGCACAGATGCACTTATCTGCGGCTGTGGGGGTGTTGGTAAGTACATTTGTGCTAATGGCATGTCTTGCAGTTAGCACAGGCATACTGATTTCATGGCACTCACCCCACCCACTCTCTATCCCCTAACCAGCCCACTTACCACCCAATGCACCTAGCACAGTTACCACGGAAATCAGGACATGCTAACTGTGCTCGTTCTCCATTAACATTATTATGGGTCGCAGTGCAGGGTTTACGTGTGCTGTATCCCATGCTATTTGCTTAACATCTTATTTTAACGCAGTCCCATGTTATTCAATGGGACCTTTGAGAGTTCAGAGACTTTGATTGCAAATACCTAAGTTGAGGTTGGCTATATACTAACAATCTCGGATCAGTGGTCTGTCATGATTGTGTTTGGAGCTGATATGAACTATTACTTGTTGTGCATTGTCTTATTATAAATTAAGTGGAGTGGAACAGGTAAATGTAGATTAGTTGTTTTCTCCTTCAGAAAGTAGTAAGACTAGGGGACACGCAAGGAAGCTGCACTGTAGCACATTTAAGAATAATCGGAGAAAACATTTTTTTTTACTCATCGTGTAATCAAACTCTGGAATTCATTGCTGAAGGATTTAGCAAAAGCTGATAGTGAAGTTGGGTTTAAAAGATGTTTGAACAAGTTCCTGGAGGAAAAGTTCTTAAACTATTATTAAAATTGGCTGGGGAAATCTACTGCTTATCCTGGGATAAGCAGCAAAGAATTTCTCTACCTTTTAGGAACATGACAGAAATTTGTGACCTGAATTGACCACTGTTGGAAACGGGATACTGGGTTTCATGAACCTTTGATGCGATCCAGTATGGCAACTTCTCATTTCTCATCTCCAAGATTGTAAGCCTATTGTATTTGATCCTATTATATTTGATCCTATTGCAATTTATATCTGTTCCTGCTAGCCTTGTCTGGTTACATTGTTTTCTAATTGTACTTCCTATTTTACTTTGTAATATGTTTGGCGCATTTTACCTTTTATCGAGTATAATATAGCATAAACTATAATACATGTGTAAACAGTGAATTAACAAGCTTTAACATTAGTTACTTTATTAACTAGACTCCTTAATCGGCACACTATATGGTAGTTAATTAGAATTAATGACACTCTGCATTCAATCATAAAAAGAATTATTATCAAATAACTACAATCTTTTATAATTATTCAAAGAGAGAAGTAGGCTAGAGAAGGATCGGAGTTCAAGAGGAGTTGTGTAGGGAGAGAGGAGAGAGGAAAGGTAGTGAGGAGCAATAGAATGAACATATTTATAGCTACCGATACTATAACTTTATAGGATTCTCTGATGTAATCAAGTAAGAAAACGAGTTACAGTAAAACCTTTTCAATAATAATAGTGACTTCCAATGGTAGTAAAACTACTGGAAATCTATAAAAAAAAGAATGCTCACTACTTATATACTAAACCCAAAAACCTATTTGTTTCCCCCATATAATATTACTTACAAAAAGAAAGAGAAACCAATTAATCTACAAATTTTTGTTGGAACGCATGCCTTGAAGGAAGGAAGAAACCTCCCCTTCTCGTAGCGTGTTGCTCCGTTTTTATCTTTTAGTAAAATTTAGGGATTTACCCCTAATAAAGGATCGAGGGACCATAGCCCTCAATACCAACCAATGATTAGTGATTTTCAAAAATAGTACTTAGCTTGAGGTTGTCTGTTTTCTGACAAGCTTCCAAAGGTATTCACCACTGGCAAACTATAAAAGGTCTTCGCTGCTGTAATTAAGTATTCATACTCTCAGCCACTGCAGGGCCTAGACACTTCGGGCCCGGCTGTTAGACCTTTTCACGTCGCTTGTCGTTATTTCCTAAGTGAGACGCGCAAACCAATGTCCAGTATAATCTGCTTCACATAGACCTCAGGAGACCTCGGGAGCCTTTGGCCGAAAGAAAAATCCTCAAGCTAGCTTCCAATGAACAGCTTCACATGGGCGTGACTGGTAACCCAACGTTGTAGTGTTTCGAGCCTCCGCAATTCCCGGCCCTTCTTCAAACCCTGTCGCTCTGAGCTAGCTTGAGGATTTTTCTTTGTAGATTAATTGGTTTCTCTTTCTTTTTGTAAGCACTACTTATATACAGCATCATAAATGTAGCATCTAGATAGAGTCACAGATGGGAGTTGACAGCGCCATGGCAGCCATTTTATTTCAAACTTCCTACAGTTAATGACAGTCACTATGAGAACAGAAAACATCAGATTTGTACTCCTATGATTTTTAATGCAATATCTCAGATATTCTTGGTTGAAAACAATTCCTATAGTAATATTGTAATTAACAAGCCAAAGGATTGTTTTGATCCTATAATTTCAGACTAAGGAACATGTTTACTAAACTGCACTAGCTGTTAATGAGCACCTGAAGGTGCGCTAATGGACCATGCTAACAATTAGCATGCACATGTAACAGAGAGCACAGGGTTAATTCTGCGTTAGTGGATGACAGGAAGAGAAATGGGGAGGGTAGGAGAGATGTGTGGCATGTCTGAACAGCATGGTTAGCGGGTTCACAAAATGCATTCACCATCAGTGTTGCCTTTAGCCCAGATGCACTTAATATCAGGGTATGTTTATGAAAATGTGGTAGTTTACCATGTATTAAGCCCCAACATTTATCTTGCAGATGATGTCAGACTCACAATAACATATGGAGACAAGCCCAGCACAAGTGCTTTTATCGCAGTTCAAAAGATTGCATAATTAATAATTGGATGGATGGAAGTTTGCATAAATCAGAAATATATAAGTTGAATCAAGGAAAGGAGAGATAGGTAGTGGAATAATATAGATAAATAAATGAAATCTGACTGTGAATATTAATAATAGGAAAAAATAGAGAATCATGTAAAAAGTGAAAGAAATGAAATTAGATGAATGTCTTTCAAACTTAATAAAGAATGTTTGTATTTAAGTAAAGGGACATTGCATAATTTTGAAATCTGCAGTGATTTAACAAATAGACTTTTAGATTTGCAGTATATAAATTTAACTAACTAAATAAATAAATATTGAAGATATTCTCTCATGCCCCAAATGTTCCTTATCCAACATTACTTTCCTTGCCAAATTGTACAGAACATAACTGAACAACAGAGTTTATTAGCTAGTCGAAACATACTTGTCTTTGAAAAAAAATCTGGCTTTTATCAAAGCTACAGCTACAAACCTGTGATGACTGCAAACATAGATGTTCATCGTTGAGTGCCAGACAATGCCTCCAACTCCAGATTGTTGGATTTGTCATCAGCATTCCATTTTATCGATCATAACATTTTGTTGGAAAGACAGGCCCATGGAAGTAAAAGGAACTCCTCTGGCTTGATTTCTTTCTTTTTTTTTGGCAGACAGAACCCAGTATATGGCCTTGGACAATTTTGCTTCCAGCATTCATAAATTGTCATGTGATGTTCTACAAGCTTCTTTAATTTCTTCTCTATTATTTCACATCTTTCTCTGACCCCTGCAGACTCGCCTAACTGTTCAAATTTTGACTTTCATATATACGTGGATGACATCCAAATTTATACAGCATCTCTACCAATTCAAATATAGTGAATATCATGAAAGCAGTAAATCTCTTATTAGACAACATTAATATTTCTATGATAAAAAACAAACAAACCCTAAGTTGAATCTCAACCTGGCAAAATCAGTGGTATTCAGTTGATATTCAAAGCCAAATATCCATGTTAGTGGAAGCCGATATATGGATATTGGCAGTGGCCAGCACTGTCCATGGATATTCCGTGAAACTATAAGACAGTGCTATGGAACATCCTTGAATACCGTCTTGCCACTATTCCGATAGCTACACGAGTACTTAGGTCAAAATAACAGAGGGTAAAAATCAACTATATCACTGAATGCCCTCCAAAATATTGAGAAAAATACCTAAGGGAAATACTAATACTATTCCTACTTTAAATATTTTTTTCTTTTTTTATATGCTTTTGTTTATTTTTTCATTGTAAATTTTAAACATTCCTAAAAAATGAATGCAGGTCTCAGACTCACACTGGTGTTGCTCTGTATTACAGAAAGCAAATCACCTTATCGCATCAACGACCTTATAGCATTCATCATTTTCATTAAAGAAATGGTATCTGACTAATTTCTTCCCTCAGAACTTTCTTCAATTATTACCATTTTCATTAAACAGGTTGTTTCCTTTAAACAGATTATAACCAAGGCAGCTCGGACCCGGTGGTACCCTGATCCTCCCCCTCCCCCCCCCCCGCCCTTACTTCGTCATTCTCCCTTTTTACCCAATAATCAGTCCAGACAATAACTTGGCTCAAAATGGTCGCAGCTTTTATTAACCAAATTATAAAATTCCAAACATTGCTTAAACCATACAACCGTTATATAACAAACCATTATATAACAAACCCCCGAGTAGGATGAGCCCTCACCCGCCATATTACTAGCAAGGTGAACTCATTCCACTCCCGCCGCGGCCGAGCCAGCGGCAAAGCCAACCCCCTTTTCCCGGCCTCGCCATATTACTAGCAAAGACCAGCCAGGGGTCATCCGGGTTGGGGGCGACCGCCCCCACCCCAATTCGAGCTTAAGGCTCCGGACCCCGGAAACCTCCGGGATCCCGCCCCACCCCCAGCTGCGACAACCCTACCCAAAGCCCACCAAAGCAAGGGCGGGCGGGTGGGACGACGGACCTCTCTCTCCGCTGCTGGCTCCCGAGAGACCGCCGCCGCTGCCGCGCGCCCTTCTTTAAAAGCCCCCTTCTGCATCGCCCTGCTCATTGGCTCGCCCCCAACTCTTCATCGGGGCGAGCCAATAGATTTAAATTATGCCCGCGAGGGCCCTCCCCTCCTTAACCGTGGGCAGGGTCCCCGCACCGGGCCGCGCGCCTGGTTATCTACGGCCAGGGGGACCCTGCCCCGCGGCCTCGCCATTTTAAATACAAGATTGTGCTTATCTTTTCATATTTTTGTGAGTGAATTCCCCATGTGCGTTTCAAATCCTTCTTCAGGGGGAAATATTATAACAGCACGATCTCACAAGATGTCACAGAGTTTTACATTCTTATTCAGCTCAATGTTTCCGAACTTCCAAAATCATATGGTATGTGGCAGAAAAACGCCATATGATTTTGGAAGTTCGGAAACATTGAGCTGAATAAGAATGTAAAACTCCGTGACATCTTGTGAGATCGTGCTGTTATAATATTTCCCCCTGAAGAAGGATTCTAAACACACATGGGGAATTCACTCACAAAAATATGAAAAGATAAGCACAATCTTGTATTTAAAATAATCTGTTTAAAGGAAACAACCTGTTTAATGAAAATGGTAATAATTGAAGAAAGTTCTGAGGGAAGAAATTAGTCAGATACCATTTCTTTAATGAAAATGATGAATGCTATAAGGTCGTTGATGCGATAAGGTGATTTGCTTTCTGTAATACAGAGCAACACCAGTGTGAGTCTGAGACCTGCATTCATTTTTTAGGAATATTTAAAATTTACAATGAAAAAATAAACAAAAGCATATAAAAAAAGAAAAAAATATTTAAAGTAGGAATAGTATTAGTATTTCCCTTAGGTATTTTTCTCAATATTTTGGAGGGCATTCAGTGATATAGTTGACTATTCAGATAGCACCAAGGGGGGGGGGGGGATTTGGGGCAAGGCTGGTACACTGAGCTATCCAGAGCATAATATTCAGTCTGCTACTGAATAACGTTTCAGGTAAATTTACCAGATAGCTGTTTGGATAGTGGTCTCAAATCACAGTTATTCAGATAGTGGCCGTGCTCACTGCTCTATCCAAATATTCAGCACTACCGCAATCTGGACAGCACCACTGAATATTTGTCTACTCTGCCACAGAGTCTAAGGGGTATGTTTACTAAACCGCGCAAATGTGCGGGGCGCACTTGAGCATGCGCTAAGGTACTTTAGTGCACGCTAATAGTGCGTTTTTGTGCCCCGCACACATGCGCGCTACACTAACGGGCCCGCAAAAGTGCGCGGCGTGCTCAAGTGCGATAGAGGCGTGGAAAGGCATTCCGAGGGCGGAGGAAGGCTCCCGAGGGGTGGAGGGACGGGGTCAATGGGTGGAGAGTGGGAGGGGAGAGGCTCCCCGCACAGGAGCGGGGCTGAAATTCCAGCTTAAAAATACCGCGAGTGAAAACCTCGCGTTAGAGCCAATTTAAAGGGAAGAGAAACCATTTCCGTCAGCAATGTACAGCAAAACCGGGTAAACCTACAAAACGTGAGCAGTGTGATACATGTGCACAGAGGAAAATAGCAAATAATAATTGAAAATGACCACAACAAACTTCTAAAAAATTATAATCCAGCTTGCCAATAGTGATATCAATGGGCAACACTAAAAAAAACTCCCAGGAAAGCTACAAAAAAAGAAATGATTTTTGGAAGGGTCTACGCTTCGTAGACCCTTGCAAAAATCATTTCATTTTTTTTGGAGCTTTCCTGGAAGTGTTTTTTAATGTTGCCCATTGATATCACTATTGGCCAGCTGGATTATGTTTTTTCCCCTTTTTTCGAGGTCATTTTTGAGGTTTATTTCCCTTTTGTCTCCATACAAGGTGAATGAGCCCACAGTAAAATTGTGCAGAGCAGGGTTTCTGACCCATTCGGCCAGGTTTCCTATCTCCAGGGACTGCCCTGCCTCTGTAGCTACAGTGTGGTGCAGCAGACACAGCCAGTGCCTGTTGGACCAGAGGGTCACAGGTTCAAATCCCAGCTGGGGCTCCTGCCAACCCAGTCCCCATATTTTACCCACCACTAAACAGAGATAGTAAAGATACTACTTTATTGCAGAGAACATAAGCATGGTTCAAACACCTATATTTTACCCTACACCGCATACACACCATAACAATGGGCATTACCTACAGCAGAGTCCCCCAAATGCAGTCCTGGAGTGCCACAACTCAATCAGGTCATATGCTTTTTCCAAGATGAGGACATGTCAGCATGATGGCAGAAGGCTACAGGTGGTGGAGGGGGCAGTGGCTGCTAGCCACAGCAGACAGTGGCCTAGGCCTGTGCAGGCTGGCACCGTCCACTGCAACAGACAGGCTCTGTCAGATGTACAGTCATAGACTCCTCAGGGAGTGCAGCACATCTGTGGCAACACAGTGGGGCAGTGCACACAGACAGTGTGTGCAAAAACAGAAGGTCACAAGGTCAAATCCCAGCTGGGGCTACTGCCAATCCAGTCCACATATTTTTCCCACTACTAAATCGTGATAGTAAGGACAAACCTTTATTGCTGAGAACATACGCATGGTTAATATGCCTATATTTTACCCCACCAACCACATACACCATAAACAGGCACATTACCTAGAGCAGAGTCTCCCAAATGCAGTCCTGGAGGGCCAAACACCATTCTGGTTCCATGCTGCCTCTAATAAAGATGCCTGTGCTGCATATCTATGCACCACCCCCATGGTATGCAGATGTAGCTCATGCATATTCATGAGGGACAGCATGGAAAACCCGAACAGTTTTTGGCACACCAGGACTGGAGTCGGGAACCTCTGCCGTAAAGCAGCAGTCAACAGGGGCAGACACACCCACACCCACACCCACAGGCCCCATTGGCCAATGCCTCCTGGAGAGGCAGGACATTGGGCCCTGCCTGCATCTCCCAATACTAGCACTTGCATACCTTAGCAATGCCACCCCACACCTGGGTATACGGTACACAGCTATCAAACGTTTCCTATAATTACTGGCAGATAGCAATTCCTACGTTAAGCACAGTTTGCTCATTGAGCTCCATCATAACAATCATTCTGATGTCTGTGGTGTGTGCTTCAGGTCTGGTCTCTGACAGTGTTTACCACCCTGGGGAGTGACCCCCAACAGTATTGCGTACCATATCCATGCCTGTACTGTGCCCAGACTGGTGTGGTAGGTATGGCTGCTGAACTCCTCTATAGTAGCACAATGCTGGCATAGGTGTGGGGGTGGCTGTCTGTCTATCCAGTGTGTGGTGGCTGCAAACACCTTCCACAGCCCACACTGCCAGCACTGTTGCCAGTATTTGGCTGCCAATGTGCATAATGAGGAGCAAGGTACCATGGGTAAAGGCTGGACAGGGTGGCCTGGCCAGGGTGCATCTGCACAGGGCATAGGGCACTGACTGGGACATTTTAGTGCCCGGCCACCACCTACACAAACAGGGTGACCTCAGTATGTCCTGCTGGGAGATCACTCTCACCCTGACTGTGCAGTGACCACAGCATGGCTGGGCACCCCCATAGTGCTACATGGTATTTCTTGCATGTGATATGTATGGGTTTCCTTTTGGGGCCCAGTCACTGACTTATCTGCTTGTTGTGTGTGCTGCCATCCAAGTCCTGGGTGCATGCATTTCCACCAGGAACATGCACTATGGACTAACTAACAGACTGTTTGCAGCTGGTATGTGTCTTGATGGAGTGCCTTGCAGGGTGCAGTGGCTGAAGGCTTGCTGCAGGAGAATATCAGATGGTGGTGGTGTGCAGCTTAGCATATCCAGGCCTAAGGTCTGTCTGCTATTGTGTTATGGTTATGCACAGAGCTGCATTGACTCCCCTGCAGGACCGGAGGTCCAAAGCAGTGTTACAACTGTGAGATAGGTAGTTTCTGCAGAAACACCTTGGATATCTCTGTCTGTCTCAGTCAGGTGTAGCCCTGATGGACCCCCTAGGTAGGCCATGGACCACCATGCCCCTCCCTCCCAGGCTGAGGGTGGCAAATGGGGTTGCCCATCAACAGACCCACTTTCTACCTCTCTGCAATGGTGGCAGTAGAAAGTGGACCTGTTGATGGGTAACCCTATTTGCCACCCTTGGCCCGGTGGTGGTGGTGCATGGCCCACCTAGGGGTTCATGGGGGGCTACACCTGACTGAGACATCCAAGGTGTTTCTGCAGAAACTATCTATCTCACAGTCATAACACTGCTTTGGATCTCCGGTGTGGCCTCATTCAGCCATGCAAGTTGCTGTGTACCTGGTGCTGGGCGCCTCACCGCACCCTCAGGGTGAGCACAGTACCCGCACAATGTGATGGTGTGTAGCTACTCTGTGCCAGTAAAACACATGGTCAGTACCCCCTACCAGGCCGAGGTGCTGTGGGGGTGCATATGGTCACTTCCCCCTACCAGGCCCAGGTGCTGTGGGGGTGCATATCCCATCTTTTGTTTCTCTGTGGACAGCTGATTTGCATGTGCAGTGCATCATGGGTATGGGTGGGCTAACCCTATCCAGCTGACCACAGCAGACTGTCTGTGTGGTGACATGCAGGCTCTCTGCAGCCAGCCAGGGACTTGTTAGCAGTTATAGAGCTGTAGCCCAATGGTTACTTCACTGCCTGTGAAGCCAGAGGTCATGGGTTCAAGCCCACAGTGGGGTTATTTGATAGGGCTGCCCAAAGCATTATCTCTTTTTAATGTACATTTTTGCTGCCAGCAAAAACACCCTCATCGTACTGTACCCATAAGGTGCCTCAGAGGGCGTTTTATAGGGCGCCCTATAGGTTACCTTATGGTTACCGTCCATATAAGGTGCACTATACGCTATCCTGTGGAGCAACTTATAGGGTGCCCTATAGGGGACATTTTAGGGTGCCGTGGCGGACAGTGCACTTTATAATGTGCCCTATGGAGTGCCTTATAGGGTGCCTTATACGGCATTTTCAATTACGGCACATGAGGGCGTGTTTGCTGGCAGCAATTAATAAAATATAAATAAAGTGCTGCAGGAAACAAAATGTACATTGCAAAGCTGATGCCTCAGCCAGCCTTACGTATTAGGCACCCTGGGGAGCAAACTCATGACCCCTGTATCAGCAGTCAGTGCCTTAACCATTGTGCTCCACTGCTGCTCCTCCTTGCCTGTCAGCGCACCTACTTATGCTTTTCATTCCTTAAACTGCACAGTGCTGCCATAAAAAACAGTACTCTGACCTTGCGGTACCTCATACGGCACCCTCTAAAGCGCCCTTTAAGCAACATTCTAGGGTGCCTTGGCGGACAGTGCACTTTAAAATGTGCCTTATGGGGTGCCTTATGTTAACACACTTTGAGAATGCGTTTGCACGTAGTGATAATTAAAATAAACATAAAATGCCTCCTAAAGCAATCTTCCCCATAATACATAATGCCTCAGCCAGCCTTGTTCATTGGGCACTGTGGGGATTGAACTCCTGAACCATTGGCCAGTGTCTTAACTATTGTGCTGTGGTTTTGTTCCTATGCTTGCACATCAGCGTGCCGCCCTATGCCGCCCAATATTAATATGCCTGCTAAAGCAATAGCGCACCACCTTATGCTGCCCACTATTACACTGGTTCATAAAGTAATGCTTCAACCAGCTGTCTTCAATGACACTGTGGGGGATTGAACTCCTGTTCCCTGCACCATTGGTAAGTGTCTTCACCATTGCACTATGGCTCTGCTCTTCTGCTTGCACATCAGCGTGCCACTTATGCCTCCCGCGCAGCTTTCCCATGCGCTAATGTGCGGGGCGCACATGGGCGCTGCACACCTTAGCGCATATTTATATCCCGGTTTTTCTTTTTCAGATAGAAACGCCCACTCCTTATATGGCACCCGCACACTAGCGCGGCCCGCACATTAGCGGGGTTTTAGTAAACATACCCCTAAATGTCAATCTGATTATTTCTAGGGAAACAAATTCCTAAAATTTTAGAAGACCATTACTGCCAGGCAGGATATTTACTGTACTAAATGAAGATGTCTAAGTTGACTTATTGTATTTGACTCTAACTTGACAATGGAAAAGAACATATAACTAAACCAGCGGTTTTTCATTTAAGATCTATTTGGCTGTTACGCCATGTCTATTCTGCATTGGTTTAGGCAGTAGGAATGTCCTGGCTTAAGTATTGAAATAGTTATTATTGGGAATTCAAAAATTCAGCTAGCAAAAAGTCTGGTCACTAGTGAACCTATATTCAACCATAGAATATGTGGTTAAAGGTAAGTTATCTGGTGTACTTTAACAGGATATTCAGAGGCTTAGGGGGATCATTGACTTAACAGTTGATGGTCACTAAAGCCATTGATGTGAGTTATTTACCACAAGACCTACTGCATAAAATGGGCCCTGAGGTTAATAATGTATTAATGGCATTAGTGTGCATTAACTGTAAGTGAATTATCTCCTTAACTGGTTAAGTCAGAGGTTTTAAAAATCACTGGCAAAAGCTATCTGGATGATGTTATCTGGTTAAATTTAGGACAATAGTATTTACAACCAGTGTTGACCAGTTAACTTTAACCAAACAGTAGTAAATATCAGTTTTGGCTATGCTACCCTAAGTGTGCCTGATCTGGGAAGCTAAAGAGGATCAAGTCTGGTTGGTACTTGGATCGGAGACCACCTTGGAATGCCAGGCGCTGTAGGCTAACTGTGCAAAAGAAAGGCCTGGCAATCTACTTCTGGTCACACCTTCCCAAGAAAATTCAGGGATTATTCACAACATGGAGAACTATTCATTGGGTTGCCAGCAGTCAACATTGACTTCATGTCACTTCACAACAACTGAATATCAGTGCTATAATGTAAAATTTCTAACCCACACCCAGTAGCATAAGTTACAATGAGGGTCTCCCAAGCAAAATTTTGCAGAGGGCTGCCTATTGTTATAGAAGTGGTGTGCTCCCCCCATACAGGCCCCCCTTCATGCATTGGGCCCCCCATGTGGTGGCGGCAGCGGTAGCAGCACAGAAAACTTACTTTATAATGATTGCCATACTGTTCCGCTCTTGTAAGTTTGCCGTGGGCAACACGGGCCTGGCAGCTATGTCCCATCAGGCCGAAGTCTTGTAAGACTTTAACCCTGAGGGGACCCACCTTCCTGATGGTGAACTTGCAAGAGTGGAGCAGCATGGCCGACATATTAAAGTAAGTTTGGCAAGAAACTGCTGCTGCTGCTGTGCAGGCCCACTTTCTGCCCACCTCCCCCCCCCCCTGCATTCCAGGGGGCGGCTTGGGTGGAATTTATACCAGTGCCCACACCCTAGCAAGCTTTTGGATTCTCCTCTAGTTAAGCAGATAACTTTGGACTGGTCTTTAAATTGTATAAATGTACAATCATTAACAAGCCCAAAACAGAAAAAAAAATCAGTATTATTTAATGTCACTTTTTATCCATTTATATTTTTTTGAGGGACCAAAACTTAGTAACTTCAGGCATATTATTACTCAAACATTCTCCACCCCTTATAGTCCATTTGCTGAATTCTGAACCTTTTCCCCCATTAAAATCTTATGTTGCATAAGCCCCATAAAGTTCATTCATACAACTTCCAATTCAAGATCTCAATATCACAGTTTATCTCACATAAAAGCACATTTTAGAAAAGTCGTTTTTATGGTTGCAGCGAAATCCAAGTGAAAATGTATGCATATTTATGTCAATTTTAGAGGAGAGAGTGGTCATGTATAAGATTGACATATCTCCACCTTTCACTGGGGGCACACGCTTTATATGAAAGAAGGAAGTACTGTAACGCATGGGGATGAACATCACATGCAGTGGGAGGAGTCATTTGACAAAGATACACATGGGAAAAATCACCACTGAAAGCCCAGCAACTGACTTGTGTAAGAGCCAGCACTTTACAATTGCCACATGAATCAACATACATGTATCTGCCATTTTACAAATCTAATAATAAATGTACAAATCAGGCCCCTAAGAACACCCAAAACATAATCTTATAACAGAAACCACTGCTTTTTTGATGGACCTAATGTTATGAGGACAATACCTCAGGACACAATTAGGGCCATTTTACTCATTTTATGCAAATTGCCCTAATATAAAAGCATGCCAGCACGCAAAAGATTAATCTTGAGTGCACCATTCATAAAAATATGAAGTCAATTATCTGCAGTTCATGAAAAAAGAGTTCAGACTCCAATATTCACTCTCAATACTCATCGAGTAGATCAGTGCAATATTTCATTTTGAACCATCCAAAATTCACTTTGGTTCTGAGTCAGCACACAACTTCTAATTCCTTTATAATTCTCTGATTCATCCCACATGGAAAATACTGCTCCAAGTTTGAGTGCGGGTGCTGATCAAAATCTGGCATTCTTCCTGATTGTTGGCATCTACCATCATGCATTTGAATACTCTAATGCCTTGTAACATGGCAACCTTACACTAATCAAATCACAGCTTTCAGCAGTATTGACAACTCACATACTGTATATACAGAGCCATCAAAACTAAGAATGCCACTCGATCTCCAACTTTAAACCTTGTGGGGCCACAGTACTTACATTAAAAAAAATGCTTTTCACAAGATTGGAGGCATGCCACCCTATCACCCCCGTGCCAATATGATGATATAAGGTCAATAACTCACCATTTCAATAAGAAACATAGGGGGATGTTTACTAAAGTGCGTTAAACGTGACTAACGCGCGTTATACGATGTTAATGACCGTAAGTGCCGTATAACGCGCGTACCGACGCGCTAACGACCGTTAACGTCATACTACGCGCGTTAACCGTAATTAACGATCGTAAACCTCTGCGGCGCGTTAAAACAGCGCAGAAGGTGGAGAGGGCAGAGAGAAGGGGTCAATGGGCGGAGAGTGGGCGGAGAGAGGCTCCCCTCATACTAACGCGCTGTATTTCAGAGCTCAATTCCAACGCGAATGAAAACCTGTCGTTAAAGGCATTTAAAGGGAAGAGAAACCATTTCCGTCAGCAATGTACAGAAAAACCGGGGAAACCCACAAAACGTGAGCAGTGTGATACATGTGCACAGAACAAAGTTTCACATAAAACGTTAAAAATGACCACAAGAAACATTTTAAAAAGCAGAATTCAGCTGGGCAACAGTGATAGCAATGGGCAACAAGGAACAACACTCCCTGGAAAGCACCAAACTAAAAGGAAATGATGTGTGAAAGGGTCTACGCTCGGCAGACCCTTTCAAAGAGCTTTACATTGTAATGGAGCTGTCCTGAGCGTGTGGTGTAATGTTTCCCAATGATATCATTGTTGCCCAGCTTGGTTATGGGTGTGTGCCCCTTTTGTGAGGTCTTTTCTGAGGTTTATGTGCACTTTTGTCTGCATACAAGGTACAGTGACGGCACCGCGTTCCCGCGGTCCCATTGGTGGAGAGCCTTCTCACCTGGCTCCTGCTGCCCGGACCTCTCTGTTACCCTGACTCCGCCCCCAACAGTGACGGCACCGCGTTCCCACGGTCCCATTGGTGGAGGTATTCTAACCTCCAACTATAAGTTTGAAGCGCCTGCGGCTGTAAAGTCTCTCCTGTGTTCTGATGTGCCTGTACCTACTGCATCTATTGTTTTGTTTCTCCTTGTGTTTTTCCCCCAGAGCCTTCTCACCTGGCTCCTGCTGCCCGGACCTCTCTGTTACCCTGACTCCGCCCCCAACAGTGACGGCACCGCGTTCCCGCGGTCCCATTGGTGGAGGTATTCTAACCTCCAACTATAAGTTTGAAGCGCCTGCGGCGCTTGTCGCCGCGGCGCGCAACATAGGCGCGCTCCTTGGGGTCGCTCCGGAAGCGCAGGACGCTGCCTTAATCTTGTTCCATGTTGTTATCTTTTTTCAGCCTTTCTTTTCGTCTACACATCCGGACCTGGGTTCACAACAACTCCCTCGCCTGTATATTGTGCTCTTCATTGGCCTTCTCAGGTATCACCTGTTTGTTTTTCTCTGCTCTCTCCTATTCAGCGCTCCTTCCGCTCTATGTCGCACATACCAGTGTTCTGGGGCTGTCGCCTCCCTCCGCGGCCCCACTATCGCTCGCGCTGCTCCACTAATCTTTTACTCTGCCCCCTCTCTTCTTCCTCTGCCTTATCTTCTTCACCAAGCTCTACTTTCTCTCCTGCTACCCTCCATATCGGCCTTGTTAACTGCCGGTCTCTCAGAGCAAAGACTTTGCTGGTCCAAGATCTCATCTCCCAATCCCGTTTTGACCTCACTCTCCTCACCGAGACGTGGCTGAAGGAGGGCGAGGACGCCCTTCTCAACCGCTGTCTTCCCCCTGGATTCTCAGCAGCCTCGGTACCCCGCCCCGCATAGGCCGTGCGGGTGGCGGGTGGCAGCTATTCTTAGCCCTTCCCTTGCTTTCACTCAGCTCTTTCCCCCTTCCCTCTCCTACCCGGAGGCTCTCCTCCTCCATCTTCATACTACGCCCCCCAACTCACGTACTTCTTATTTATTCACCTCCAACTCTCCGCACTGACCTTTGGGACTCTCTACTACTCCGCTCCCTTACTGATCTCTCTTTACTCTTCCCTCATCTCCTTATCGCGGGTGATTTCAATTTACACCTTGAATCTCCCTCCTCCTCCAGGGATCATACTTTCCTTGCCCTCCTTCAGGACCTTTCCCTTCATCAGCATGTTTCTTTTCCCACCCACTCCGCTGGCCATACTCTAGACCTCTTCCTTACTCCTTCATCCTCTATACTCTCTCTCTCCAATCTATCCTCTTTGCCCCTCCCATGGACGGATCACCTCTGTCTCTCTGTTTCCTGTTATCACTCTGGGGCACCCCCAGCCCCCCCCATCCCCTCCTCCCTTCCATCCCTCTCCCGCTCTATCACTCCCTCCTTAGCCCTGCAATTTCCTCCTGTCTCAGATCTGCTCCCTGCGGACTTCTCCACCCTGTCTCCTACTTCTCAAGCCTCTGCTTGGTTCTCCTCTCTTTCTAACGCCCTTGATCACGTCGCTCCCCTTCGTCTACGTCCCTCCACGCACCAGCCCTCGCACCCCTGGTATCATCCTGGCCTCCGCTTGCTCCGATCCCAACTCCGCAGAGCCGAACGACAATGGCGCAAATCCCCATCACCACGAACCCTCTCCATCTTCAAATCTCAACACTCTTTCTACCGCTCCCAAGTTCATTCTGCCAAGGCCTCATTCTTCTCTGCGGCCATCGCCACAGCCCCCAATCAGACTCGCCATCTGTATTCCACACTTAACTTTCTTACCTCCCTTCACCCCTCCACATCAACTCAATCTGCTCGCCCTCTTCCTGCCCCTTCCCTTCTAGCCTCAGCCTTTTCCAACAAGATCTCTGTCCTGAGGGCCTCTCTACCCCACCATCCCCCTGCTCTCTCCGCTCCCCCCCCCCAGTGGCATCCCCTCCTCCCACTTCTCCTATCTCTCATACATGGTCTTCTTTTGCCCCTACCTCTACTACTGAACTGCATCACCTCATCACCACTTCCAACAAGACCTTCTGCTCCCTTGACCCCATTCCATCCTCCTGGTTGCTTGTTCCCTCTCTCTCTGCGCTTCCCATTCTACAAGTCTTATTGAACTCCAGTCTCTCCTCAGGCTCTTTCCCCACTCCCTGGAAACACGCTCTCATCCGTCCAATACTCAAGAAACCCACTCTCGACCCCCTCGACCCCACAAATTACCGCCCAGTTTCCAACCTTCCTTTTCTTTCCAAACTGCTCGAGAAAATTGTCTTTGCACAGCTCACTCACCATCTGGACTCCACCAACCTTCTTCATCCACGTCAATCCGGCTTTCGCTCTGGACACAGTGTCGAAACTGTTCTTCTAGCTTTCTCCAACTCTCTGCACTCTGCTCACGATCGAGGTGATATTTCGGTGGCGGTTGCACTTGACCTTTCCGCTGCTTTTGACTTGGTTGACCACTCCCTTCTTCTGTCTCGACTCCATGATATCGGACTTCGTAGTACTGTCTTACAATGGTTTCATTCCTTTCTTTACTCTCGTTCAGCAGCCGTGGCCTCCTCCTCCTCTTCCCACTCCCTCTCTGAGTCCTTTTCACTAACCTGCGGTGTCCCTCAAGGCTCTGTATTGGCCCCTCTCCTTTTTAACATTTTTCTCACTCCCCTCACGCTTCTTGTCCAACAGTTTGGGATCACAGCTTTCTACTACGCCGATGACATTCTCCTCCTTCACCACACCTCTCCCATCTCACCCGATCTAACTCCACTGAACGCCTGCTTAGCTGCTGTCTCCCACTGGTTAACACAAAACTGTTTGCACCTTAACCTTTCAAAAACTATAGCCATCTGGTTCTCTCATGGACGTGAACCCCCGCCCCTGGCTCCTTCCTTCTCTAATGCACCAGTTCCACTGGTCACCACTTTTCGATATCTCGGGGTACTTTTTGACTCAGACCTTTCTTTCTCTCCGCACACGTCTCTCACGTCTCCAAACTCTCCTTCTTTCACCTTCGTCAGATCCACGCTATTCGCCCCTTCCTCTCTCCCTCTGCTTTAACCACTCTGCTCCTCACCCTGGTTATTTCTCGTATTGATTTTTCCAATTCCATCTTCTCTGGTATCTCCAAATTGCAGCTTTCTCGCCTACAACGCATCCAAAACACTGCCGCTCGTCTAGCCACTCACTCCTCCTTCAGAGATCATGTCACTCCTCTCCTCCTACAACTGCACTGGCTTCCCGTCTCCTTCCGCATTCAGTATAAGCTCCTCACGTTAGCCCACAGAGCACTCCACACCTCTACTCCGCAATACCTGGCTGACCTTCTCTACTTCCACACTCCACGTCACACTCCCCGCTCATTTCACCTTAACCGTCTTGCTTTACCATCCCCCTCACATGCTCACCTTCAGTCATAAGAACATAAGAACATAAGATATGCCATACTGGGTCAGACCAAGGTCCATCAAGCCCAGTATTCTGTTTCCAACAGTGGCCAATCTAGGTCATACGTACCTAGCAGTTTCCCCAAGGGACACAGGTTCCACAATGCTTGTATTGGTTCAAGCATTGATATCCTGGGTCCCTTCTTAATAATGGTTTATGGACCTTTCCTCCAGGAACTTGTCCAAACCTTTTTTAAACCCAGCTACACTAACAGCCTTTACTACATCCTCCGGTAACAAATTCCAGAGTTTGATTACACGTTGAGTGAAAAAATATTTTCTTTTATTAGTCTTAAATAGTTTACCCTGTAGCTTCATTGCATGTCCCCTAGTCTTTCTATATTCTGATAAGGTAAACAATCGATCTACGTTTACCCGTTCCACTCCGTTCATTAATTTATAGACTTCTATCATATCTCCCCTCAGCCGTCTCTTTTCCAGGTTAAAGAGCCCCAACCTTTTTAGCCTTTCTTCATAGGAGTAGCCTTCCATCCCCTTTACCATTTTGGTGGCTCTTCTCTGAACCTTTTCTAAAATTGCTATATCCTTTTTAAGATATGGCGACCAGAATTGCACACAATATTCAAGGTGCGGTCTCACCATGGAACGATATAGAGGCATTATAATATCTTTTGTTTTATTTTCCATTCCTTTCCTTATCATACCTAGCATTCTATTTGCTCTCTTGGCCGCCGCTGCACACTGGGCCGAGGGTTTTAACATGGTATCCACAAGGACGCCTAAATCTTTTTCTTGGGTGGTGGTTCCTAATGTGGAACCTTGCATCGTGTAACCATAGTTTGGGTTGTTCTTCCCTAGGTGCATAACCTTGCACTTCTCCACATTAAATTTCATCTGCCATTTTGATGCCCAGTCTTCCAATTTATCAAGATCCTCTTGCAATTTTCCACAATCCTCCTGGGTTTTAACAACTTTAAATAGTTTTGTGTCATCAGCAAATTTGATAACCTCACTCGTTATTCCACTTTCCAGGTCATTTATGAATATGTCAAAAAGCAGCGGACCCAGCACAGATCCCTGGGGTACACCACTATTCACCTTTCTCCATTGGGAAAATTGGCAATTTAGCCCTACCCTCTGCTTTCTATCTTTTAACCAGTTCCTGATCCACAGTAGTACACTGCCTCCTATCCCATGACTCTTTAGTTTTGCCAAAAGTCTCTCATGAGGGACCTTGTCAAAGGCTTTCTGAAAGTCCAGATACACAATATCAACCGACTCACCTTTGTCCACCTGTTTATTCACTCCTTCAAAAAAACATAACAGATTAGTAAGACAAGATCTTCCTTGTCTAAAGCCATGTTGGCTGTCTCCCATTAGGTCATGACTATCTATATGCTGAGTAATTTTATTCCACGCGCTCCTCTGCCTTTTTCTTTGTAGCCCCTGCCTTATGGAATTCCCTTCCCCCTCCTCTTCGTCTTGAACCCCACTACCTTACATTTAAACGCTCCCTTAAAACCTACTTGTTCTCCCTTGCCTTTGACCTGCCTCCCCCTTAGCCTTATCCTCTCTCCCTCCTTTTGCCCTATCTACTCCTGTCTCTGTCACGTTCTCTTTTGACAATGTAATTTCCTTTTCAGCTTCCGGCCTTCTGCCTTATTATTTTTGATTTTATTGTAAACCGCTCTGCTTTCCAATGAAGAGCGATTAAGCAAATAAATAAACATAAACATAAATGAGGCCACAGTAAACCTGTTGCAGAACAGGGTTTCTGACTCGTCAGGCCGGTTTAACTAACTCCAGGGACTGCACTGTCTCTGTGGCCACAGTGTGGTGCAACAGACACAGCCAGTGCCTGTAAGACCAGAGGGTCACAGGTTCAAATCCCAGCTGGGGCTCCTGTCAACCCAGTCCCCATAGTTTTACCCATCAATAAACAGTGATAGTAAAGACACTCCTTTAGTGCAGAGAACATACGCAAGGCCTATATTTTACCACACCAAACACAGACACCAGAAACAGGCAGATTACCTAAAGCAGAGTCCCGCAAATGCAGTCCTGGAGGGCCCCACACCATTCCGGTGTCATGCTGCCTCTAATAAAGATGCCTGTGCTGCATAGCTATGCACTACCCCCATGGTATGCAGATGTAGCTCATGCATATTTATGAGGGACAGCATGAAAACCCAAACAGTGTTTGGAACACCAGGACTGGAGTTGGGGAACTCTGCCATAAAGCAGCAGCCAACAGGGCCACACACACACCCACAGGCCCCATTGGCCAATGCCAGCTGGAGAGGCAAGACATTGGGCCCTGCCTGTATCTGCCAATACTAGCAGTTGCATACCTTAGCAATGCCACCCTACACCTGGGTATATGGTACACAGCTATCAAACGTTTCCTCTGATAACTGGCAGATATCAATTCCTACGTTAAGCACATTTTGCTCATTGAGCTCCACCATAACAATCATTCTGATGTCTGCGGTGTGTGCTGCAGGTCTGGTCTCTGACAGTGTTCACCACCCTGGGGAGTGACACCCCAACAGTCTTGTGTACCATATCCATGCCTGTACTATGCCCAGGACTGGTGTGGTGGGTATGGCTGCTGACCACCTTTATAGTAGCACAATGCTGGCATAGGTGTGGGGGTGGCTGTCTGTCTATCCCAGTGTTTCCCAACCCAGTCCTACGGGGCACATTGGCCAGTCAGGTTTTCGGGATATCCCTAATGACTATGCATGAGATATATATGCATTAGAGATATCCTGCCAACCTGACTGGTTTGTGGCCCTCCAGGGCTGGATTTGGAGACCCCCTGCCTTACACCTCTGTTATTTAAGATTGTGAGTGGGCAAGGTGCAGATGTCCTAGACATCGAAAGGGTATATAGAATGTGACACATTCCTCCTCGATTCTCACCACCACCAAAAAGTTGTCTAATAGACAATATTTGGTGGTGGTGAGAATCGAGGAGGAATGTGTCACGTTCTATATACCCTTTCGATGTCTAGGACATCTGCACCTTGCCCACTCACAATCTTAAATGACAGAGGTGTAAGGCAGGGGTCTCCAAATCCAGCCCTGGAGGGCCACAAACCAGTCAGGTTGGCAGGATATCTCTAATGCATATATATCTCATGCATAGTCATTAGGGATATCCCGAAAACCTGACTGGCCGGTGTGCCCCGTAGGACTGGGTTGGGAAACACTGGTCTATCCAGTGTGTGGTGGCTGCAAACACCTTCAACAGCCCACACTGCCAGCACTGTTGCCAGTATTGGGCTGCCAATGTGCATAATGAGGAGCAAGGTACCATGGGTATAGGCCGGACAGGGTGGCCTGGCCAGGGTGCATCTGCACAGGGCATAGGGCAGTGACAGGCACATTGTAGTGCCCGGCCACCACCTACACAGACAGGGTGACCTCAGTATATCCTGCTGAGAGATCACTCTCACCCTGACTGTGCAGTGACCACAGCATGGCTAGGCACTCCCATAGTGCTATCTACTATTTCTCTCATGTGATAAATATGGGTTTCCTTTTGGGGCCCAGTCACTGATGTATCTGCTTGTTGTGTATGCTGACATCCCAGTTCTGGGTGCAGGCATCTCCACTGGGCACTAGCAGACTGTTTGCAGCTGGTAGGTGTTGTGATGGAGTGGCTTGCACCAGGGTAATATCAGATAGTGGTGGGGTGCAGTATGCCATATCCAGGCCTAATGTCTGTCTGCTATTGTGTTATGGCTATGTACAGAGCTGCATTGACTGCCCTGTGGGGTGTCTGTTCCCCAGCAGGACTAGGGTTCATGTTCCCCTCTACTGCCACTGTTGCAGGGAGGTAGACTGTGGATCTTTTGATAGGAGACCCTTTTTGCCACCCTCGGCCCTGGGGAGAGGTATGGTGGTGCATGGGGGCTACACCTGACTGAAACAGACAGAAATGTCCAAGGTGTTCCTGCAGAAACTACCTATCTCACACAGTAACACTGCTTTGGACCTGCGCCATGGTCGCTTTCAGCCATGGACGGTGCTGTGGACCTAGTGCTGGGCGCCTCACTGCACCCTCAGGGTGAGCACAGTACCCACACAATGTGACGGTGTGTAGCTACTCTGTGCCAGTACAACACACGGTCGGTACCCCCTATCAGGCCGAGGTGCTGTGGGGGTGCACATGGTCAGTTCCCCCTACCAGGCCGAGGTGCTGTGGGGGTGCATTCCCCATGGTGTGTATCTGTGGACAGCTGATTTGCATGTGCAGTGCATCATGGGTGTGACTGGCCCAATCCAACCCTGTGAAACACCAGCACCTGCTCACAGGCTCTGCTAAACCATAGGCCATCACACGTACATCTGTTAGCATAATGCATAGGTGCAGGACACCCTACAAAGTCTGTAATATAAGATGCCCACACTGATAAAAACACATGTACCCACGCACGTAGAAACACACGTACCCACGCACGAATGTACGCGCGCAGCTATGCACGTACCAATGCATGCACCAACGTACGTGGCTAGGCACACTCCGAGGGTGTTTTTCTGACACCAATACTCAGCGTAACGAAAAACATGCCTCCTCTTTCCTTCTGTAATGTACAGGATGATGCCTGAGACAGCCTTTTGCATTAGGCACACTGGGGGCTCGAACCCATGCTGCCTGTAACAGCAGTCAGTACCGTAACCATTGTGCTACAGCTCTGTTTCAGTGCTTTGTGTCTGTACGTCTTCTTACGATTAACGCGCAGTAACGCGGCACGGCGCCCGGTAACGCTCGTTAATTTTTCTAACGCACGGTAGTGGTAACGATGTACCGCCCATGTCCTTATTTGGGGTTTCTTTCACTACCGCGGCTCCTAACGCGAATTGCACTAACGCAGTTTAGTAAACATACCCCATAGAAATATGATGGCAGAAGACCACATGGCCTATCTAGTCTGCCCTTCCATATCAACCACTATAACAGTCCCCTTTTTTTCCCTTTAGAGATCCTCTAGGTTTGTTCCATGCTTTTATGAAGTCAGATACTGTCCTCATCTCTACCACCTCCACTGGGAGATTATTCCACACATCCAGCACTCTTTCCATAAAGAAATATTTCCGCATATTACTCTTGAGTTTATTCCCTTTCATCCTCATCCTCATCCTATATCCCCTCATAGCAGTGCTTGCTTTCAACAAAAGAGGCTCTTCTCCTGTGCATTTATGCCATGGAGGTATTTAAATGTCTCAGTCATATGATCTCTATCCCGCCTTTCCTCTAAAGTATACATATTAAGCTCCTTAAGTCTGTCCTCATATGCTTTATAATGAAGACCACTAACCATTTTAGTAGCAACCCTCTGCACAGACTCCAACCTGTTTATATCCTTTTGAAGGTGCGGTCTCCATAATTGCACACCATACTCCAAATGAGGTTGCACCAAAGACCTATATAGAGGCACTATCACTTCCTTTTTTTTTTGCTGGCCATTTTTCTACCTATGCACACAAGCATCCTTCTAGCTTTCACCATTGCCTTTTCTACTTGTTTAGCTACTTTAAGATCATCAGATACAATCACACCTAGGTCCTGCTCTTCTTTTGTGGACGGAAGTACTTCACCCCCTATACCAGGGGTGGGCAAACCTGGTCCTGGAGGGCCGCAGACCAGTCAGGTTTTCGGGATATCTCTAATGAATATGCATGAGATATATATGCATTAGAGATATCCTGCCAACCTGACTGGTTTGTGGCCCTCCAGGGCTGGATCTGGAAACCCCTGCCTTACACCTCTGTCATTTAAGATTGTGAGTGGACAAGGTGCAGATGTCCAAGACATCAAAAAGGTTAGATAGAATTTGTCACAGTCCTCCTCACTTCTCACCACCACCAAAAAATTGTCTATTAGACAACTTTTTGGTGGTGGTGAGAATCGAGGAGGAATGTGACACATTCTATATACCCTTTCGATGTCTAGGACATCTGTACCTTGCCCACTCACGATCTTAAATGACAGAGGTGTAAGGCAGGGGTCTCCAAATCCAGCCCTGGAGGGCCACAAACCAGTCAGGTTGGCAGGATATCTCTAATGCATATATATCTCATGCATGTTCATTAGGGATATCCCGAAAACCTGACTGGTCTGCGGCCCTCCAGGACCGGAGGTGCCCACCCCTGCCCTATACCATATCGCTCCCTTGGATTGCTGCAGTCTAAATGCATGACATTGAATTTAACATTAAGGGGTATGTTTACTAAACTGTGTTAGTGCAATTCGCATTAGGAGCCGTGGTAGTGACAGAAACCCCAAATAAGGACATGGGTGGTACATCGTTACCACTAACGCGCGTTCCAAAAACCAACGAGCGTTACAGGGCGCCGTGGCGCATTACTGCGCGTTAATCATAAGAAGGCGTACAGACACAAAGCACGGAAACAGAGCTGTAGCACAATGGTTACTGTACTGACCGCTGTTACAGGCAGCATGGGTTCGAGTCCCCAGTGTGCCAAACGCAGAAGGCTGGCCCAGGCAATACCCTGTACATTACATAGGGAATGAGGAGGCATGTTTTTCTTTACGTGGAGTAGTGGTGTCAGAAACACACCCTCGGAGTGTGCCTAGCCACGTACGTTGGTGCATGCGAGGCTGCGTGCATGGCTGCGTGCGTTGGTACGGGCGTAGCCCCATGCGTAGCTGCGTGCGTTGGTGCGTGCGTACAATCGTGCGTGGGTACGTGTGTTTTTACCAGCGTGGGCACCTTATATTACAGACTCTTTAGGGTGTCTTGCACCTATGCATTATGCTAACAGATGTACGTGTGATGGCCTATGGTTTATCAGAGCCTGTGAGCAGGGTTGGATTGTGCCAGTCACACCCATGATGCACTGCACATGCAAATCAGCTGTCCACAGATACACACCATGGGGATTGCACCCCCACAGCACCTCGGCCTGGTAGGGGGAAGTGACCATGTGCACCCCCACAGCACCTCGGCCTTGTAGGGGGGTACTGACCGTGTGTTGTACTGGCACAGAGTAGCTACACACCATCACATTGTGCGGGTACTGTGCTCACCCTGAGGGTGCAGTGAGGCGCCCAGCACCAGGTCCACAGCACCGTCTATGGCAGAAAGAGGCCATGGTGCAGGTCCAAAGCAGTGTTAATGTGTGAGATAGGTAGTTTCTGCAGAAACACCTCAGATATCTCAGTCTGCTTTAGTCAGGTGTCACCCCCATGGACCCCTAGGTGTCCCATGTCACACCACCCCCCCACCAGGGCAGCAAACAGGGTCTCCTAACAATAGATCCACATTCTACCTCCCTGCAAAGGTGGCAGTAGAGGGGAACATCAACCCCAGTCCTGCTGAGGAACAGACACCCCACAGGGCAGTCAATGCAGCTCTGTACACATCCATAACACAATAGCAGACAGAAATTAGGCCTGGATATGGTAAGCTGCACTCCACCACTATCTGATATGCTCCTGCTGCAAGCCATCAGCCACTGCACCCTGCAAGCCACTCCATCAAGACACATACCAGCTGCAAACAGCCTGCTAGGTAGTCCATAGTGCATGCACCCAGAACTGGGATGTCAGCATACACAACAAACAGATAAATCAGTGACTGGACCCCAAAAAAAAACCCATATCTATCACATGAGAGAAATGCTATAATAGCACTATGGGGGTGCCTAGCCATGCTGTGGTCACTTCACAGTCAGGGTGAGAGTGATCTCTCAGCAGGACATACTGAGGTCACCCTGTCTGTGTAGGTGGTGGCCGGGCACTAAAATGTCCCAGTCAGTGCCCTATGCCCCATGCAGATGCACCCTGGCCAGGCCACCCTGTCCAGCCTATACCCATGGTACCTTGCTCCTCATTATGCACATTGGCAGCCCAATACTGGCAACATTGCTGGCAGTGTGGGCTGTGGAAGGTGTTTGCAGCCACCACACACTGGATAGACAGACAGCCACCCCCACACCTATGCCAGCATTGTGCTACTATAGAGGTGTTCAGCAGCCATACCCACCACACCTGTCCTGGGCACAGTACAGGCATGGATATGGTACGCAATACTGTTGGGGGTCACTCCCCATGGTGGTAAACACTATCAGAGACCAGACCTGCAGCACACACCGCAGACATCAGAATGATTGTTATGGTGGGGCTCAATGAGCAAAATGTGCTTAACGTAGGAATTGATATCTTCCAGTTATCATAGGAAACATTTGATAGCTGTGTACCATATACCCAGGTGTAGGGTGGCATTGCTAAGGTATGCAACTGCTAGTATTGGGAGATACAGGCAGGGCGCAATGTCCTGCCTCTCCAGGAGGCATTGGCCAATGGGGCCTGTGGGTGTGTGTGTGGGTGTGTCTGCCCCTGTTGGCTGCTGCTTTACGGCAGAGTTTCCCAACTCCAGTCCTGGTGTTCCAAACACTGTTCGTGTTTTCATGCTGTCCCTCATAAATATGCATGAGCTACATCTGCATACCATGGGGGTGGTGCATAGATATGCAGCACAGGCATCTTTATTAGAGGCAGCATGGAACCTGAATGGTGTGGGGCCCTCCAGGACTGCATTTGTGGGACTCTGCTCTAGGTAATGCGCCTGTTTATGGTGTCTGTGTTTGGTGTGGTAAAATATAGGCGTATTAACCATGCGTATGTTCTCTGCAATAAAGGAGTGTCTTTACTATCACTGTTTAGTGGTGGGTAAAACTATGGGGACTGGGTTGGCAGGAGCCCCAGCTGGGATTTGAACCTGTGACCCTCTGGTCTTACAGGCACTGGCTGTGTCCGTTGCACCACACTGTGGCCACAGAGACAGTGCAGTCCCTGGAGATAGGAAAACTCTCCTGACGAGTCAGAAACCCTGCTATGCACAATTGTACTGTGGGCTCATTTACCTTGTATGGAGACAAAAGTGCACATAAACCTCAAATATGACCTCGAAAAAACGGACAAACACCCATAACCAAGCTGGGCAACAATGATAACATTGGGCAACATTAAAAAACACTCCCTGGAAAGCTCCAATAAAATGAAATGATTTTTGAAAGGGTCTACGGAGTGTAGACCCTTCCAAACATCATTTCTTTTTTTGAAGCTTTCCTGGGAGTGTTTTTTATTGTTGCCCATTGCTATCACTGTTGCCCAGCTGAATTATAATTTTTACACTGTTTCTTGTAGTCATTTTACCGTTTTATTTGACATTTTGTTCTGTGCACATGTATCACACTGCTCACGTTTTGTAGGTTTCCCCGGTTTTGCTGTACATTGCTGATGGAAATGGTTTCTCTTCCCTTTAATATGCCTTTAACGACAGGTTTTCATTCGCGTTGGAATTGAGCTCTGCAATTCAGCGCGTTAGTGTGAGGGGAGCCTCTCCCCGCCCACTCTCCGCCCATTGACCCCTTCTCTCCGCCCACTCTCCACCTTCTGCGGTGTTTTAACGCGCCGCGGGGGTTTACGATCGTTAACTGCGGTTAACACGCGTAACGTACACTTAACGATCGTTTGCACGTCAGAACGCGCGTTATGACGTGCGAACGATCGTTAAGTGTACGTTACGCGCGTTATTCACGATTACCGCAGTTTAGTAAACATACCCCTAAATCTCAGCTGCCAAATTCTAGACCATTCTTCAAGCTTAGCTAGATCCCTCCTCATGTTATATACATCTTCCTTGTTGACTACTCTATTGTAGATTTTGGCATCATCTGCAAAGAGGCAAACCTTACCCGTCAGCCCTTCTGCAATATCACTAACAAAAATGTTAAAAAGAATCGGACCAAGGACTGATCCCTATGGCACACTACTGGTAACCTCCTTCTCTTCAGGGTGACTTCCATTTATCTGTATCCTTTCCTGCCTTCCACTCAAGCAATTTTTAACTCAAGCAGTAGTTTTAGGGTCCATCCCTAGGGTGCTCAGTTTGTTTATAAGTCACCTATGAGGAACAGTGTCAAAGGCTTTACTGAAATCTAAATACAACACATCTAGGGCTCCCCTCCGTCCAAATCCCCTGTCACCCAGTAAAAGAAATCAATCAGATTTGTCTACAAAACCTGCCTCTAGTGACCAGATCTGGTAATCTGTTGGATTCCAGAAAACTCACTAGTGTCTCATTCAGCAGTGTTTCCAATAATTTGCTCACCACAGAGGTTAAATTAATGGCCTGTAGTTTTCAAACACACCCTTACTTTGGCTTTTGTGTAAAGGGACCACATGTGCCTCTCTAGTCCTCTGTCATCACTCCTGACTCCAAAGAGGCATTGAAAAGGTCAGTCAATGGAGCTGCTAGAATGTCCCCAAGTTCCCTCTGTATTTTGGATGTATCCCATCTGGTCCCATCGCTTTGTCTACTTTAAGTTTAGCTAGAACATCATGAACACAGTCTTCTGAAAATTGTTCAAGATGCCCCTCAATTCTGTTCTGGTTTTTTAAGTGTTTTCTGATATTCTGCTCCTGGTTCTTCATTTGTGAACACAGAACAAAAATATTTAATAAGCAATTCCGCTTTATCCTCATTAGCTTCTATATATTCATCCCCTTCACCCTTGAGTCTGACAATGCCACTTTTACCTTTCCACTTCTCACTAATATATATAAAAAATACTATTAAAGCTTTGGAATTACAGAGCGTAAAAGGGAGAGAGGAGGCATTGTGGGTTAAACTAGAAAGAGGGAAAGAGAAATCTATCTGCATGGGTGTGATATACAGACCTCCCACACAAGAGTAAGAAGTGGACAGAGAGTTAAATGAAGACATATGCAGCATTGCTAAGAAAGGGGAAGTGCTACGGATACGGAATTTCAATATGCCATATGTTGATTGATACATTCTTGCTGCAGTATCATCTAGAAGTAAAGAGATCCTGGATTCTATACAGGGAGAACTCTTTAAGCAATTAGAAACATAGAAACATAGAAACATGACGACAGAAAAAGACCACAAGACCCATCTAGTCTGTCCTTCCATAACAACAACTACAACAGTCCACTTTTTACCTTTAGAGATCCTCTGTGTTGGTCCCATGCTTTTTTGAATTCAGTTACTGTCCTCATCTCCACCACCTCCACTGGGAGACTATTCCACGAATCCACTACTCTTTCCGTAAAGAAATATTTCCGCATATCACTCCTGAATCTATCTCCCTTCACCCTCATCCCATGTCCCCTCGTAGCAGAACTTGCTTTCAATTGAAAGAGGCTCTCTCCCTGAACATTTATGCCACAGAGGTATTTAAATTGGTAGCAGACCCCACACGTGAAGGGGCCATACTGGACTCGGTGCTTACCAATGGTGAAAGTGTTTCTGATGTTATAGAGGGAGATCATTTTGCATCCAGTGATCACCAGATGCTGTGATTCAGTATTAGGACTAGGGATGTTAGAATCCATTCAAAAGTGAGGGTCTTAGACTTTAGGAATACTAACTTTGCCAAGATGGGCCAATACCTCAGGGAGTCGTTAGCGGGATGGGAACAGCTGGGGGATGCAGAAAAAAGTGGGCAAAACTGAAAGGGGATATTTTAAGGGCAACCAACCTTTTTGTTAAAATGGTAAATAAAGGTAAAAGGAAAAGGAGATTGCTATGGCTTTCGAAATAAGTAGTTGAAAAGGTGAAGAAAAAGAGGGAAGCCTTCATGAAATACAAGAGATCACAGAGAGAGGAAGACAGGCATCTATATTTGGAAAAACTTAGAGAAGCTAGAAAAGTAGTCAGGAAAGCAAAGATTCAAAAAGAGGAGGAAATAACCAATGCAATAAAATGGGGGGGGGGAGGATAAGACATTTTTCAGATATGTTAGTGAGAAGAGGAAGGGCAAAAGTGGTATTGTCAGACTCAAGGGTGAAGGGGAGGGATATGTAGAAGCTGATGAGGAAAAAGCAGAATTGCTTAACACATATTTCTGTTCTGTGTTCACAGATGAAGAACCAGGAGCAGGACTTCAGAAAACACCCACAAACAGGAGCAGAAGCAAGGGACATCTTGAACAATTTTCACAAGACTGTGTTCGTGAGAAACTAGCTCAAATTAAAGTAGACAAAGCAATGGGACCAGATGGGATACACCCTAGAATACTGAGGGAACCTGGGGACATTCTAGCAGCTCCACTGACTGACATTTTCAATGCCTTAATGGAGTTGGGAGTGGTGCCAAAGGACTGGAGAGAGGCTCATGTAGTGTCTTTACACAAAAGCGGAAGTAAGGATGTGGTTGAAAACTACAGGCTGGTTAGTTTAACTTTGGTGGTGAGTAAATTATTGGAAACACTGCTGAAAGAGAAAATAGTGAGGTTTCTGGAGTCCAGCAGATTACAGGATCTGAGGCAGCATGGATTCACCAGAGGCAGGTCTTGTCAGACAAATCTGATTGATTTCTTTGACTGGGTGACCATGGATTTGGACCGAGGGAGAGCCCTAGATGTGGTGTATTTAAATTTCAGTAAAGCCTTTGACACTGTTCCTCACAGGCGACTTATAAACAAACTGAGCACCCTAGGGATGAACCCTAAAGTTACTGTTTAGGTTAGAAATTGGTTGGTTGGGAGGCGACAAAAATTACAGGTAAATGGAGCTCACTCTGAGGAGAAGGATGTTGCCAGTGGTGTGCCCCAGGGATCTGTCTTGGTCCAATTCTTTTTAACATCTTTGTTAGTGATATAGCGGAAGGGCTGTAGGGTAAGGTTTGCCTTTTTGTGGATGATACCAAAATCTGCAATAGAGTAGACACCCAGGAAGGTATAGATAACATGAGGAGGAATCTAGCTAAGCTTGAAGAATGGTCTAGAATTTGGCAGCTGGGATTTAATGTAAGGTCATGCATTTGGGCTGCAGAAATCCAAGGGAGCAATATGGTATAGGGGGGTGAAGTACTTTTGTCCACTAAAGAAGAGTGTGACCTAGGCGTGGTTGTGTCTGATGATCTTAAAGTAGCTAAACAGGTAGAAAAGGCGACGGCGAAGCTAGAAGAATGTTTGGGTGCATACGAAGAGGAATGGCTAGCAGAAAAAAAGGAGGTGATAGTGCCTCTGCATAAGTCTTTGGTGCGACCTTATTTGGAGTATAGTGTGCAATTCTGGAGACCGCACATTCAAAAGGATGTGAACAGGATGGAGTCGGTGCAGAGGGTGGCTACTAAAATGGTTAGTGGTCTTCATTATAAAGCATATGAGGACAGACTTAGGGATCTTAATATGTACACCTTAGAGGAAAGGCGGGATAGAGTTGATATGATTGAGATGTTTAAATTCCTCCATGGCATAAATGTTTAGGGGGAGAGCCTCTTTAAATTGAAAGCAAGTTCTACTACGAGGGGACATGGGATGAGGGTGAAGTGGAATAGATTCAGGAGTGATATGCGGAAATATTTCTTTACGGAAAGAGTGGTGGATCCATGGAATAGTCTCCCAGTGGAGGTGGTAGAGATGAGAGTCCAACAAGCAAGCACTAATCCACGTGCTCCAAGACAAACCCAATACAAACCATGGATAGCAGGAAGAATATACTTTATTGGACAGATCCAGCCATTGGCCCGACACAGGCCGTGTTTCGTGAAGCCTTCCTCAGGGGCTAAAATTATTAAAAAATGATAAAATTTTATCGTTTTATTTAAAGTAGCAATCAATTTTATCATTTTATGTTTATTATTATTTATTGTTTATAATTTATATTATTGTTGTTTTTAACTGTTCTTTTTAGCCATTTTTAGCCCCTGAGGAAGGCTTCACGAAACACGGCCTGTGTGGGGCCAATGGCTGGATCTGTCTAATAAAGTATATTCTTCCTGCTATCCACGGTTTGTGGTGGTAGAGATGAGGACAGTAACTGAATTCAAAAAAGCATGGGACAAACACAGAGGAGCTCTAAAGGAAAAAAAGGGACTGTTGTAGTTGTTGATATGGAAGGACAGACTCGATAGGCCATGTGGTCTTTTTTTGTCGTCATATTTCTATGTTTCTATGTTTCCATATCTGAAAAATGTCTTATCCCCCTATTTTAATGTATTGACTATTTCCTTCTCTTTTTGAATCTTTGCTTTCCTGACTACTTTGCTAGTTTCTCTAAGTTTTTCCAAATATAGATGCCTGTCTTCCTCTTTCTATGATCTCTTGTATTTCATGAAGGCCTTCTTCTTATTCTTCATCATTTCTGCTACTTCTTTCAAAAACCATAGCGGTCTCCTTTTCCTTTTACCTTTATTTACCATTTTAACAAAAAGTTTGGTTGCCCTTAAAATATCCCCTTTCAGTTTTGCCTACTGTTTTTCTACATCCCCCAAATGTTTCCATCCTGCTAACGACTCCCTGAGGTATTGGCCCATCTTGGTAAAGTTAGTTTTCCTAAAGTCTAAGATCCTCGCTTTTGAATGGATTTTATCAGCTCTAGTCCTAATACTGAACAACACCATCTGGTGATCACTGGATGTGAGATGATTGCCCACTATAATATTATAAACACTTTCACCAAGTCCAGCATGACCCCTTCACATGTGGGTTCTGTTACAATTTGTCTGAGTAGTTCTTCCTGTATAGAATCCAGGATCTCCTTACTTCTAGATGACACTGCAACAGGTATCCACCAATCAACATCTGGCATATTGAAATCCTCTATCAGTAGCACTTCCTCTTTCCTGGCAATGCTGAGTATGTCTTCTATTAAATCTCCGTCTATCTCTTCTCCCTGTGAGGGAGGTCTGTATTTTTCTTTCCCTCTTTCTAATTTAACCCACAGTGCCCTCTCTCTCCCTTTTAAGCTCTGTTTTTCCATAGCTTTAATTTTATTTTTTTATATATAATGTCATTTCTCCTTCCCTTCTTCCTACTCTGTCCTTTCTGAATAATGTATAGCCTGGTATAGTTATATCCTAGGCATGGTTGTCCGCGAACCAAGTCTCTGTTTCCGCCACTAAATCTAGGAGTAGCCTAGTGGTTGGGGCAAGGTACTTAAGGTCGGGGGTTCAAATCCCACTAGAGGACAGCAACCTTGGGCCGGAAGGACTGGGGTTTCTAGTCCCACAGATGCTCCTTGTGGTCTTGGGCAAGCCACTTAACCCTCCATTGCCCATGTTCCCTGTAAGTATTAGTGTATGTGTCTCATATCCCCGCTTGTTAAATGTATCCCCCAATTGTGTTGTGACCGCTTTGATTGAAGGATAAGGCGGTATACAAAACTGTCTAAATAAATAAATAAAATAAGTCAACCTCTCCCATTAAAGCCTCAACATTTGGGATCTTATTTCCCATGTTGCAGGCATTTATACACATTACTTTCCATATGTTTAAACATTTTCATAAAGGTATTTAATGTTTCACTTACCTGGGGGCATTCACTTACCTGGGGGTTTTCTTCACCCATCCCCAACGGATCTAGTTTAAAGCCCTCTTCAGTAGGTTAGCCAGTCTGCTACTGAAGACATGTCGACCTTTCTTGGACAGATGGATGCCATCTCTGCTTTGCAACCCTAGGAACAATATTCCATGGTCCAGGAAACCAAAATGTCTAAACTATATTTCCACACCGGTGATGGATTGGGGGTGGACCTCCCAGCAGCATGTACAGGGCCAATTCAGGTCATGGCCCTGTACATGCTGCCGGGCCTGCTAGGGCATACTGCTTATACCACCTCAGAGGTGGTATAACCAGCATTATTAGGAGAATTGGGGCACGGCAGCCACCACCACGGCCGAGGCCGTGTGTGGGTGGTTTCCACTGCCTGATCCAGGCTTGAGGAGGCCAGCTATAGGGTGGGGATTTTGGGGTCCTGAGCCGCGGATGTCTGGGCATCCCCGCAAGCAGGAGGGGCATGCCGGGCCATCCTCAAGCCTGATTCTGGTTCCTGAAGGAACGTTTTTTCCCACGGATAAGAATTGGGTCCTAACAGCCCCGTCTTCAGCGGGGACATCCGGATGGCCCACTCCCAGAATGGGGATTCATGCTTATATACCTCTATATCTAAAAGCTATAGCGGCTTACAGAGAACAACGGGCCATTGAGGCTTACATTGAAAATGCAGTAAACGTGAAGAAAAAGAGAAAAAAAGGCTAATATTTTATAAGCCTTTTAGATAATATCATTCAGTCAACCCCCGCGTTCTTAAACGGGTGCTCAGTCCCAGAGTCTGTTGTTGAAAATCACAGAGGAACATATTCATTGAAGGTGTAAAAATTGCCCATAAGGTAGTTCCTTCTTTAGGCCAGTACAGTGGTGACTGTGATATCTCAAAAAATCATTTCTATCAACTGGTTTCCTATACAAGGTAGTAATCAAATGATTCTCTTGCCTCATGATGGTAATATCCAAAAATTCAATTATAAATGGATCTATTTTAATACTACATTGAATATTGGATATGCAACCATTTAACCACTCCAAAAATGTATCCAACATAGCCCTTTCAAAAATCCTAATAAAAAAGATGTCATCCCAAAATCATATCTATACTCAAATTTTTTGAAACCACTCTGAAGGGTACACATACATCTCCTCGTACCATGCCATATACAGGGTGGCTACAGATGAAACAACAGAAGCCCTCATGGCAATGCCAACAATTTGTAGATAAAAATTGTAGTTATACCAAAAATAATTTTTTGTTAACACTAACTCCAAAAGTTGCAACACAAATTCCTTTGGCAACTTCAGTGATAAATCTAGAGCCAGTTCCACAACAATCGGGAGTGCTTCCAGTTGGTCAGTTTTAGTGTACAAAGATGACACGTTAATGGTTACTAACCAACTTTGGGCTGAGATATCTGGAAGAGAGTCCAACACCTCAATAAAATGAGTAATATCCTTGAGGTAAGACTTTATTCACCTTGCTTGATCCTGTAAAAATATATCACTGAATCGAGATCGGAGCTCCAAAACTGAACCCACCATTCAATGGAGGCTGTAGTGTTTCCTAGTAGCATCCTGTACTATTTCTTATCCAATAACTGGTTATCAAGCTCAAGATTAAATTAAAATCTAGTTTGTATAACAACTGTTCCACCTTTGTAGCACTACGGATAACAAATTACTCAGATTGTTCTAGACCAATTGTTTTGCAGTGAAATGTTAAAAGCTGTTTGGAATGTTCACTCTCCATCAATATCATAGTCACTCGCCATTGGTATCACAGTCACCATACTACTGGCCTGAAGAAGGGGCTCCATTATTTGCAATATTTGCAACTTTGAGGTATTGGTATTTTATCTTTTTCTAACCAGGCTAATCAGGTGGTAAACATTTTAGCTGTCCTTGAGATCTAAGGGGTATGTTTACTAAAGGGCGCTAACGTCGCAGTGACGGAATTATCCCACGATAAGGTACGTTATCGGGCGATGAAGGAGCGTTATCATGCGATAACGTACCTTATCGCATGATACCGCGCCTGCAGCGTTAAGGCACCCTAACGCCGTGAAATCCGGCGCTGAAGGGCGAAGGAAGGCTTCCCAGAGAGCGGAGAGAAGGGGTCAATGGGTAGAGAGTGGGAGGGGAGAGGCTAAAGGCACACTAATGCTGTGGAATCCGGGTCTGATCACTAACGCCAGTGAAACCCTCGCGTTAAGGCACATTTGCAGGAAACAGAAACCATTTCCGTCAGCAATGTACAGCAAAGCCAGGGAAACCTACAAAAAGTGATAGTTGTGATATATGTGCACGGAACAAAAGGGCAAATAAACATGGAAAATGACCTGAACAAAATGTAAAATCACCATAACCAAGCTGGCCAATAGTGATATTAATGGGAAAATTAAAAAAAAACCACTACTGAGAAAGCTCCAAAAAAAAGATATTAATTTTGGAATGGTCTCTGCTCTATCCCCCTACAAGGTGAATGATCCCAAACTGAAATAGCACTGATCAGGGTTTTCCATTTTTATTGGACAGGTTTCTTATGGCATGCACATGTGCGGCAACAGCAGGGTGGGCATGTCAGAAAAGGGCAACTGTACAGATGCTTGAAAATGGGATACAGAGGGTTGCAGGCGGCACATGCTGTGGTGCAGCTGGGGCACAGTGCGGACTAGGGGGATGCCTAGGTGGCACATAGGAATGCTGAAACTGTACAGCAGCCAGACAGCAACTGATGAGGGCCCAACATGGGCTTGAGTGTGTTTCTCAAAGTGTCAAATGGGATAGTACCCAGCAGGTACCTCCAAGGGCACAGAACATTGCAGGCCGTGGTGGGGGGGAGAAGCGTGGACATCTATGAAGACATCCCTACCCCAGATCCTGCACCATAGGCAGCCACCTACCAGCACACTGGATGGCCTGAGACTGCGCACCACCAGCAGAAGGGCATGTCAGCATGGTGGCAGAGGGGTACTGGTAGTGGAGGGGGCAGTGGCATCTGCCCACAGCAGACCATGGCCTAGCCCCATTTAGGTGGGTGCCGTACACTGCAACAGACAGACTCTGTCTGACAAACAGTCATGGTATCCCCAGGGAATAAACCATCCGTGTGGTGTAGTACACACAGCCAGTGTGTTCAGGAGCAGGTCACAGGTTCTTCAAGTCCCAGCTGTGGCTCCTGCCAACCCAGTCCCCATATTTTACCCAGTACTAAACCGTGGTAATAAAGAGGGAACCTTTATTGCAGATAACATAAACATGCGTGAAACTCCTATATTTTACCCTACAGAGCACAGACACCATAAACATGGGCAATGCCTAGAGCAGAATTTCCTAAATGCAGTCCTGGAGGGCCAAAACCAATTCAGGTTTCATGCTGTCTCTAATAAAGATGCTTGTGCTGCATTTCTATGCGCCGCCCCCATGGTATGCAAATGTATCTCATGCATATTCATTAGGAACAGCATGAAAACCCGAACAGTGTTTGGCCCACCAGGACCGGAGTTGGGAACCTCTGCCCTAGAGCAGCGGCCAACAGGGACAGAAACACCCACACCCACAGGCTCCATTATCCAAAGCCTCATGGAGAGGCAGGATGTTGGGCCCTGCGTGCAGCAGCATCTCCCAATACTAGCACTTGCATACCTTAGCAATGCCACCCTAAACCTGGGAATACGTTACACATATATCAAAAGGTTGCTGTGATTAATGGCAGATAGCAATTCATAAGTTCAGCACAATTTGCTGATTAAGCTGCATCATTGCAACCTTTCTGATGTCTGTGGAGTGTGTTTCAGTTCTGGTTTCTGACAGTGTTTACCACCCCGGGGAGTGACCCCAACAGTATTGCATACCATAGCCATGCCTGCACTGTGCCCAGGACTGGTGCGGTGGCTAGGGTTGCCAAAAGCCTCTATATTTGCACAATGCTGGCATAGGTGTGGGAGTGTGTGTCTGTCTATCCAGTGTGTGGTGGCTGCCAACACCTTACTCAGCCCACACTGCTTGCACTGTTTCCAGTGTTAGCCTGCCAATGTGCATAATGAGGAGCAAGGTACCGTGGGTATGGCCCGGACAGGGTGGCCTGGGCAGGATGCATCTGCACAGGGCATAGGGCAATGGCTGGGACATTGTAGTGCCCGACCACCACCTGCACGGACAGGGTGGCCACAGTATGTCCTGCTGGGTGGTCACTCTCACCCTGACTGAGCAGTGACCATGGCATGGCTAGGTTCCCCCATAGTGCTATATAGTATTTTTCTCAAGTGATATTTATGGGTTCTCTTTTTTGGGGCCCAATCACTGACTTATCTGCTTGGTGTGTATGCATCTCCTCCAGGAACATGCACTATGGACTAGCTAGCAGACTGTCTGCAGTTAGTATGTGTATGGCTGGAACACCTTGCAGGGTGCAGCGGCTGGAGACTCACTGTGCTTGCTGTGGGAGAACGTCTGGTGGGGGTGGGGTGGGGAGGGGGCGGCTGAGCATTTCCAGCCCTACTGTCTGTCTGCCATTGCCTTTGGATGGATACAGATCTGCATTGACTGGCCTGTAGGGTGCCTGTTCCCCAGCAGGACTGGGGTTGATGGTCCCCTCTACTGCCACCATTGCCGGGAGGTAGGTAGAATATGGATCTGTTGGTGGGAGATCCTGTTTCCTACCCTGAGCCACAGAGAGCGGGTTGGGTTGGGTTGGGTGGTAGTACATAATCCGCCTATGGGTCCAAACACCCCCCCTAACCCTCCAGTCACACATCAGAAAAACTGTGAGGTCTGCATACTACAGAATGAAAGTGATTAGACGCCTCAAGCCCTTACTCTCATATGACCACTTCCGGTCTGTCTGCCAAGCCTTAATAACTCCTATTCTGGACTTTTGTAATCCTATCTACTACGGTCTTTCAAAACACTCACTTAAACCTCTTCAGATGGCTCAGAACACGGCAGCCAGAATTATTGCTGGCTCAGCATCTCAAGATCACATTACCCCTACTCTCAAAGAGCTCCACTGGCTTCCAATAAGCCAGCGCGTCAAATACAAGATGGTAATTAATATATTCAAGATCAGACATAAATGCTCTGCTTTTAGCCTTCATAACCTCTTACTCCAGAATAACAACAGGCCAAGACGAATAACTACATCAAACACCCTCAGCACCCCAAGTAGTTTCAGAAAAGCGTGTAAATGTACTACACAAAGGGCAATTTCCTTATCGGCCCCACTTATATGGAACTCTCTCCCTCCCGATGTGCGATCCATGGATGATTTAAAGGAGTTCAGAAAACAACTGAAATTTGTACTCTTCACTGAGTACTATGGCACAGACATCTAACAGTCTCTATTATTATAGCCTGCATATAACTTGTTTTACTGTAACGGTTCCTTGATGTTGCGTATCCCAATTTTACCTTCACTCTTTAGTTTAGTCAGTGTATGCCCCCCTGTCTCTGTTCTCCCTTCTTGTGTCTGGTAACCGCTTTGATTTAAGGAAAAGGCGGTATAGAAAACCTGTTAAATAAATAAATAAATAAATAAATACATCATATGCTCATGGCACCAACACAGGATATGCACTATTCTGGGTGCATCATAGCCCATAAGGGCTAGATGTGATTGAGAAGTACAGATGGACACAGATGTATCCTTGGTGCGTCTGCAGGCACTACCTATCACACACAGTAGCACTGATGGGGACCTGAAGTATGGCTTAATTCAGCCATGAAAGGTGCTGTGGACCTGGTGCTGGGTGCCCCACCTCACCCTCAGGGTGAGCACAGTACCCGCAGAATGTGACAATCTGTAGCTACTATGTGCCACACGGTCAGCACCCCCTACCAGGCCGAGCTGCTGTGGCGGTGTAGCCAGCCAGGGGTTTGTTTGTAGCTATAGAGCCATAGCCCACTGGTTACTTCACTGCCTGTGGCGGCAGAGGTCATGGGTTTGATCCCACAATAGGGTTATCTGAGGTGTTTTGTTTGTCTAATTTAAATTAGTGCTGCCTGCAAAAACACACTCACAGTGCTGTAACCGTAAGGTGCCCCGTAAGGCGCCTTATAAAGTGCCTTATAAGGCACCCTATAGGGAACATTATAGGGTGCCTTGGTGGACAGTGCACCTTATAATGTGCCCTCTGGAGTGCCTTATAGGGTGCCTTATGCGGCACTGTAGGTTACGGCACTTTGAGGGTGTGTTTGCTGGCAGCACAGATTTCAAAATAAAAAAGAAAATGCTTCAGACAGCACTGAGTAAAAGTAAAGGGTAATACCTCAGACAGCCTTAGTCATCAAGCCCACTGGGGATCAAACCCATGACCCCCATACCATCAGTCAGTGTATCAACCATTGTGCTACACCTCTGCTACTGTGTTTGTAGGTCAGTACACCTACTTAAGACTAACGTGCGTCAACGTGGCACGCCTTCCTCTATTGCGTGATAATGTGCGCCACACACTTTATTGTGCAATTGCTACATTTATACCGGAATGCCCACTCTCTTTATGGCATCCTGCACATTATTGCTGGGCGCAAATTAAGACGGTTTAGTAAACATACCCCCTGGTGTAACTGTTTAGCCAGCCATTGCTATGTGAAAAGGCATAGCACATCAGTTAATACAATACCCTAAGAGCCAGTGGTGATGGGCTTGAGACCCAAGTGTGCCAACAAATAGAGAAATGCATAATAAACAAATTGTGCTTAAAAAGGTCTGACACATCACTGCAATGTGTGTCAGCAGCATAGATCTTTATATATATTGTTTGCGCCACCATTTCCTGTGTACCATCTGTGGCATAGGCATGGGCACGTTGCCAGCATGCCTCAATGATGCGCGTAGGCGCAGCGTGCGTGTGTGCGCAAGGCAGTGCTGAAAATGGCTACTCGGTCAAGGAAGCCAGCCTTCACGTGAAGGGAATTTCGCCATCTGGCAGGGCTCATCAGCACCAGGCAGCATAAGCTGTTTCCAGGGTCCTCTAAGCGGCAGGACCTGGGCCGAGTCAGGAGGGTCTGGGACTATGTCACAAGGCGCTACAATCGCTTTGCAGACTACCCACGTGAGTTAAGTGTATGGGGACAGGTCAGTATATCCATATACATATCCTGTGTTGATTGTAGGTGTGCATGCTGCTGTGCGTAGGTAGTCTATATCATTTATGTTTATTAGTTAAACCCACGTGATATACCATCTATGCATCACATCAGAGTGGTTTGCCCTATCCCTGGGAGGCTAAGGACCTGATCACAGAGTTCCTGATGTCATCCTGGTGTTATGGCAGCTGCTGCTGTTGATGTGTTAAAACACACCGTAACACAAGGAGCCCATAGATCTGCCTAAAGAGGTTTTGTAAACATCATGCTGATATGGTAGGTTCCGCATTTGCAGGGTCACACATCTGCCCTACCCCTAGGGATCCTGAGACGTGCTACAAATGGTCTGTCAGTTCCCCTGGTGATATGGTTGTGTGTGCATTTGCAGGTTTAAACATCTGCCCTACCCCCAGGAGTCCTGAGAGCCCATCAAAGTGGGCTGTCAGTCACCCTGGTGGCATGGTTGATGCTGCTGTTGCTGTGTTGTAATTCACCCTCGCCCCAGGAGTCCTGAGAGACCATCAAAGTAGGCTGTCAGTCACCCTGATGGCATGGTTGATGCTGCTGTTGCTGTGTTATAATTCACACTCCTCCCAGGAGTCCTGAGAGCCCATCAAAGTGGGCTGTCAGTCACCCTGGTGGCATAGTTTATGCTGCTGTTGCTGTGTTATAATTCACCCTACCCACAGGAGTCCTGAGACCTGCTGAAAGTGTCCTGTCAGTCACCCTGGTGATATGGTGATGCTGCTGCTGATGTGTGCTAAGACACCCTACCCCCAGGAGGCCTGAGACCAGATTGCAAAGGTGGGTATGGCATCTAGATATTGTGGTAGGGTATGCCGGGTTAGGTCTCACATTGCCCCTATTCCCTTGAGGCCCATACCGCATTACACACGTCTGAGATGGATCCTGATGGTATGGTAGGTGCAGCTGTGGATGTGCTTTACAGTACCCCACCCCCATGAGCACTGAGATCTGATTACGAAGGTCTGTAACAAAGACATATACCATTGAATTGTATGCAGTTTCAGGTCACACATCTGCCCACTCCCCAGGAGTTCCATACCTGAATGCAGAGGAACATTACAGATGCTGATGTACGGGTACATGCACTTGTTGGGGTTGCACAGCTCTGCCATAACCCCAGACAAGAGCACAGATGTTAATAGGCCAGTTCGTTATGTTGCGCCATGCCCCTGTTGTAGCCAGCCACAACTGCCCTAATCACAGTAGGCCCTAGTCATGACCATAGAGGTATAGTAGAAAGCCAAGTGCCATGGTAGTGGCCCCTGGCAAGGTGCACAGGGCCACCCACCTTCTGCTCTATATTAGAACACATCACCCATGCGTGGTACGATATCATGTTGCCATTGGGGTTGTGTTGGATGATGTGTGTAGGTCAGAAAAGCACACATGTATTTGCCAGACCACACAGGGGGTTAGGGGGGACCTCCCCTGGACACCAGCATGGCCAAACCACACGTGGCATGGTGCTGCCATGTCATTCAAGGAGAGCATAAGAACACGGTATGGTGTGTCCAGGGTGTTATGCACAGTACACCTAGGTGTCACTGCACACATGGCCAGACCCACAGCCACACATGCAGGTGGCACTGGCAACAGTTATTACAGGACACACTGACTAGAGGAGCAGGAGCAGCACGATGCTTCTCACAGAGATGTTTGATATGTGTTGACCATCTACCAGAGATATATGGTCATTAATGCTCCCACCCATTGCTTTCCCCCCCCCCCCCCCCAGGTAGAGGACCTACGGATAAAGGGTCGGGAGTTGCGGCTGCACCACCCAGAGTACCTTGCCCGCCTCCAGAGAGGGGCGATGGCCCAACGTGGAGGTGAGTTGTGCGGCCTCTGCAGCTCAGTAAAGAATGTCACAGTGGCCCACCAGCCTGTGTGGTGCCTGAATATGTACATGTGGTATGTGACTCACATGATAGTGTGCTAATAACTGTCTTCCTCCACAGAGGAAGATCCTGCTGGTGAGGGCCCCTCCACATCAGGGCAGACTCTGAGGCGCCCCACTGCCTGATGCCAAACGGTGGAGGAGGAGGCAGAGGAGGGGGGCAGAGGAGGAGGAGGTGGCAGAGGAGGAGGCGGCAGAGGCAACGGAGGCTGAAGGGGATGATGGGGACATGGAGGGGGTTGGGAATGGGGTGGGAGGGGAGGGTGCGAGTGTGGCTGCTGTTTTGGGTGGTGAGGAGGAGGAGGGACATGCAGAGGGTGGGGAGGGTGGGTGAGAGGTGCCGGGGGGGAGGAGTGGGGTGGTGGGGGGGGGAGGGTGGGAGGGAACACAGGACAGCACAGGGCACTGTGGGTCCCTTCCAGCCACCACATGTGGTTGGCGATGGTGGCTGCCTGGGTGTAGGAACGCCACCCATTGTCACACACAGGTCTCACGCACATGCCACCACACAGACACCTGGCACCTTGTGTGTGTGGGGGGCAGGTGCGTTCAGGACCTGTATGTGGCCATGGAAGGTGTGGAGCAACGCCTGCGGTACTAGGACCACACCATCCGGTGGCTGGCAGGGTCCATTCAGTGGATGACTTCTGAGATGCGTCATCTGTTGTGCGAGCAGCCATCCCCTGATGGGCGTCCCAGGAGCGTGTGATGGCCCCTGTAATGCCCACACACGTGCCCTGTGCTGTCCTGTCTTCCAGGACGTAACATGACAGCTGGGTACATACTACCTAGATTGTTCACTGTTGGAAACAGGACACTGGGCTTGCTGGACCTTGGTTTGACCCAGTATGGCATATCTTATGTTCTTATGTTTATATGTTTATGTATAGTTTGTAAATAAGTTGTGAATACAGTTTTTTTTTTTTTGAAACTTTTATTTTCATTTTGCAACAAACAAAAGAAACAACACACCAAAGGAAACAATACAATTATACAATAAAGAAAAGTAAACCCAATTACCCCCCACCCCCACGCTTCTTCTCTAGCTGATTATGTCAGCATGTGAGCGCTTCCAAACAAACGTGATTGTACATCAAAACAATCAAAAGAGTATCTGCGATACAGAATAATCATGAGACAAAGATATATATAAATTTAGACAGTCAGATGAGAGCATTGAGCAGAATGTACATAATCATTGAGCATCTTCCATTTAGACCGATGATGAGGAGTCTGAATGGGGGAAGCAAACATACGAGGTATTTGTTCATATTTACTGTAGAGACAGACATGATTCCACCATTCATTGGGGCTCAACTGGGAGCTATTTTTCCAGTATTTCGTAATTAGGGAAATAGCAATACCTAGCATAAAGTCCAAAAGGAAGTAAGCCGTTTTTGGAAGAGAGGGGATCCCCGCTGCTGAGCGAAGTCCCACTATCCTCCAAGAAAGGGGCTCTTGAAAGTGCAAAATAGACTGGATACGGCCCCAGACCCGACTCCAGTAATACTGTAGTGCGGGACATTCATACATAACATGAGGTAGTGAACCAATGGCCGCATGACATGTCCAACAATTATTGCCCTGAGCAGTGTTCCATTTGGCTAATCTGTCAGGAGTGTAAAAACACCGGTGGGCTAGAAAGAAGAGTGTCTGAGTGAGTGAGGCGGATCGGGAGACCCGTGTCACTCTACTCCAGACAAGGCTCCATTGCTCCGGGGTCAAAGTCACATGCAGTTCTCTCTCCCATGCTTTCTGCGCTATAGGGGTATCCCTAGTTATAGCATTACATAAGGTTTTGTAAAAATTGGATGCTACACCCGGTGAACTACCGATAGATCGGATAGTCTCCAACCAACCTTGTGTAGGGGAGGCCGATGGCGGGAGCACCTTAGCACTCCTAAGGCAATGCTGAAGTTGCACCAACTGAAAGTAGTGTTTCGCTGGGAGACCAAATTCAATTTGCAATTCACTAAAAGTTTTCCAGCGACCTTCATGGAACAATTGGCTAGGAATCCAAATGCCCCTAGTGTACCAGGGGCTCCACGCCATCGGCTTATTTTGTATTCGAAATCGAGTGTTGTACCAAAGTGGGAGTTTGTCTAACGGACAGAGTCGGGAGTCTAAAGATTGCATGAGATTATTATAGGCACCTAAGGTGTCTAAAAGCATTGGTGGGAAGTGAGAGTCTGATGGGAGAGTCATACCAGGGAGAAAAGTAAGAGGAATCGGTTTGCAAAGGTCCTCTTCTATGTCTAGCCACACAGGTCTACTCGGTACTGGATCTTCCAGCCAACGAGCACCTTGTTTGAGAAGAAAAGATTGATGATACTTCAGGAAATCAGGGAATCTGACACCCCCATATTCCTTATCTGCTTGCAGCTTATGTTTCGCTATCCTAGGTGTCTTATTTTGCCACAAGTATCTAGTCAGAAGGCCCTCGATATCTTTATATATACGTCGAGGGAAGAGACAAGGCACCATTTCTAAGATATAATTCACTTTCGGAACAATCATCATTTTTATGGTTTCTAATCGACCCCACCAGGTAAGCGTTAAAGGAGTCCAGCGGTGAGTAAGCGCCCGGACTTTAGAGGTTAAGTCTTTGGCATTGAAGGAGATAGTGTCTTCCAAAGGAGAACAATAGTGAACCCCAAGGTATTTGACCATGCGAGGTTGCCATAAAAAGGGGAAGGATTGCATATCTGCCTGATGAAGCAGAGGATTTAATGGAAAGGCTACCGACTTGGTCCAATTTATCTTATAACCAGACAGTTGTGAGTATTTACCAATTTGCTCTAAGACAGCCGGTACTGAGTCTATAGAGACAAAGAGCATAAGATCATCAGCATACGCTGAAATTTTGATTTCCCTGTGGGTAAGGGGGACTCCATGAATCTCCTCTGATTGCCGGATTAGTAAAGCCAAGGGTTCGAGTGCAAGATCGAAGAGGAGTGGAGACAGTGGGCATCCCTGGCGAGTGCCGCGTTGAAGGGGAAAAGGTTGAGACTTTAAAGCATTTGCACATATACTGGCTGTAGGCTGAGCGTACATGGTGCGAAGACAACGGAGAAAACCTTCCCCGAATCCGTACCAGCGGAGGACTGCAAATAGGAAGGGCCACTCTAAGCGATCAAAGGCCTTCTCAGCATCAAGTGAGAGGCCAACAAATGGGCGATCAAGATTAACTGCGGTAGTCAATACATGGCAGAGAGTCCGAGCATTGTCAGCAGTCGATCTACCAGGAATGAAACCGCATTGATCTGGGTGTATTAAGGTAGGCATCCTATCCGAGAGCCGGGTAGAGAGAATGGTGGCAAAGATTTTATAGTCCGCGTTTAGGAGGGAAATTGGACGATAATTAGCTGTTAGTTGCGGGTCTCTCCCCTCTTTCTCAAAAACTACTACATTTGCCATTGAAAAGGACCCAGAAGGAGAACCCTCCTCGGCCAGAGCAGAAAAATAAATTTTCAAAACTGGAGCTAAATCAGCGTGAAAGGTTTTGTAGAATTCAGCGGGGAGACCGTCTGGGCCTGCGGCTCGACCTGAGGCACATTTCTTGATAGCAGAATGAATTTCTGAGACAGTAAATGGTGTGTCTAAGGCCACTCTATCTTCGTCAGATAGGGTCGGTCGTTGTACTCCTGAAAGTAAGCGTTCAAATACATCTGGCTCAAAATCACATTCAGATTGATAAAGCCGAGTATAAAAGTCACGAAAGAGTTCTAAGATTTCTGTATCTTTAGTGACCAAGCCCCCCCCTGACGGATTGCGGAGGGCGGTAACACGCTTGGCTTCTTTTCGACCTTTTAGGGCATTTGCTAATAATTTGCCAGCACGATTATTTTCCCGATAATAAAGCCCTTGTTGTGATTCAATATTTTTAACAGCAGCAGTGTGCAAAAGCTGATTGTATTGAAAACGCAAGCGTTGTAAACGGAGTAAAATACATGGGTCAGTACGGGACGTAAGGAGACGCTCCCCAGCTTGTATCTGCTGCTCTAGAGTCAGTAAAAGCTGCTTTCTTTGTTTCCCCTGCCGAATTTGATAGCTAGTTATAGTGGCACGGATAGATGCTTTAAAAACCCTCCCACCAAGCCCAGCCCGCTGTATCATGGGGTGAGTTAAAATGAAAATAATCTTGGATAGCGGCCTTTATATCGATCTGAAAATCTTTTTGACCCAGTAGGGATCTATCAAAAAACCAAGCTCGGGGAGAATCGTCCCGCGCAGTGACACGTAATGATAAAGATATGGCAGCATGATCTGAAATATGGAGAGGATGAGTCCTAGTCGTGTCTACTTGAGAAATCAGTGCTTTGGAAATGAGAAAGAAATCTATTCTAGATTGGGAGTGATGGGGGGCAGAAAAGAAAGTGAACTCTAAGTCGGAGGGGTGAAGCAGCCTCCATATATCTACCAGCGCAAGATCTTGCATCAGAGCTGTAAGGGTAGCAAGACTCTTGGGTGGACTACTCGTTCTTGGCGGCTGTCTATCTATCAGAGGGTCTAACACTTGATTAAAGTCACCACCAAGTATTAATGGAGTATTGGCAGAGGCCTGTGCCAACTGCGCAATACTTGCATAGTAAGCAGGGTTGTCCACATTCGGGGCATAAATGCAAATACATGTAAATTCACTATCTCCGACCTTAAGATGTACTCGGGCCCATCTGCCCTCCTTGTCAGCGCTAGTATCAATTACAGTAGCTTGCAAAGATTTCTTAACCAGGATGGCAACCCCGCACCGTTTAGAAACGGCGGGAGAATAGGCAGCCACCATGTAAGGCTTAACATTGAGTTTCAGTGTTTCAGCAGAGTTTAAGTGCGTTTCCTGAAGAAACGCTAAATCAGCATGCTCATGGCTAAGATAGCTAAGGATTTTCTTTCTTTTGATTGGACTATTAATGCCCTTTACGTTGAGTGATAAAATTTTACATAAAGCCATTCAGACAAGTTAAAAATTCTGAGCATGATAGCGCACCTAATTTCACAATGTCCCTCATATTGACTGTATCAGGCTGTACATATGGCATAAAAGAAACTAAGCTTAGATAACACAATGAAGCGCCCCACATTAAAAAAGAAAAACCGCAGCGCGGTAGAGAAGAAGCAAAACCCCAAAAATTACTGGCGACCATGTGTCTGCGGGGAGAAGCCCCAGAGAAGGCCAAAATTGAAAAACACATAACCTGTAGGACTGTGCGTGCTCCGAATCCGACCGAGGCACACATCATGGAGGGAGAGGAGACCACAAAACAAGAGTCATAGAAAGAAAGAAAGAAAGTCCAGGAAGTCTCTATGCTTGACTATGACCGCCGCATCGGGCCCTTCAAAATGGCGGACAGAGCCGGCGAATAAAAGTCCACGTCGTTGGATTAGCGCATCTGCTCTGCCTCTTTGGAGTCTAAAAATGTTGATAGTAGATCAGGATCTTCGAATGTCCTGGTTTGGTTGTGGAGAGTCACTCGGAGTTTCGCGGGATACAACAGGCCAAAACGAGCCTGTAGCTGTTGAAGTCGAGGGCGAAAAGCAAGGAGTTTCTTCCGTCGGTCAACGGTAGGCTTTGCCAAGTCAGGGAAGAAGGAGACTTTGTGACCTTCAAATTCCAAATGATGGTTCGCCCGGGCAGCATTTAAAATTTGTTCCACTTGTTGATATCGTAGCAAGCGAAAGATAATAGGCCGGGGGGTCGTTCGGTTGAGCGCCATGTGGGTAGGAGCACGGTGTGCACGATCGATTTCCAATTCTTTATGAAAGGTGATCTTCAGCAAGGAGGGAAGAATTTTGAGCAGGAATTCTCTCATATCTCCCGCTTCCGCCCCCTCCGGTATTCCAATGAGCCTCACATTGTTGCGACGGGCTCGATTATTGCTATCTTCTAACTCCTTTTGCAGATTCTGTATCTGGCGCTCGGCCTTGTCCAGTGCGCCCAAGCGCACCGCGTGCGAATCGAGGACCCCCGCCATATTGTCCTGCCGTAATGAGAGTCTTTCAAGTCGGTCCTGGAGCACTCCAAAGTCTTCTCGCAGGGCTCTAAGCGCTTCTCCATTGGACTGCACCAATTCCTTCACGCCGCGTAGTTCCTCCAAAATCTCCAGGTGCATTTCGGGGTTTTCACGAAATGGAACCATCTTCTGTGGGGAGGACACCTCTGTTTTGGAGCGTTTTCCGTGAGAAGAAGAAGGAGACCCGAAGTCCAAGCGCGCTGGTTTATGGGCCGCCATCCCCCCCGAGGTACCCCGGTCAACCCGGAGCGAAATAGTAAGTTTGTATAGGTATTAAGTCAGGATTCTAAGTAGGCCTCTCGGGAGCTTCAGCGCGAAGCGTCTTACCCGCTGGACATCAGGCTCCGCCCCCGTGAATACAGTTTTTATACTACAACACAATGGTCATGTGTCTCCCTTACAGACAGACTGTGGATGTAAGCATGGGACATGTGTGTAGATCAGTATGTGTATGCAAGGTAGACATGGGTATCATACATGGACCATCTCCACATGCAGTTGTGGGGGATGCCCATGTGCGTATGTGTCTGGGTCCCATGTTGTCCCTGTGAAGTGCCAATGTGGAGCATGTCCCGCAGTCTTTGGTCATGTGCATGCTGTGTGCAATGTGTGGGAACCATATCTGATGCACTGTGCTTGTGTGCCAATAGTGGAAACTGCTAGCAGCAGGTTTGTGGCATGGAGGGTACGATGGAATGCTGTACCCAGGAGCTGCTCAGAGGGATAGCTGTTGAGGGTGACATGGGTCAATGCATGTCACAAGGATCAGCGGTGGGGAACTACAAGCGCTAGTGAAGGTTGATCAGCTGACCGAAGCAAGCCACCTTTGTCTGCCTGTGCCGCATGCAAGCCTATGTGGGAAGACAGCCACGTAGGCCCTGGTGTGGGCAGGAAGAATGGTCACACATGTCTGTCCAATGATGGAGAGTATATGGGGTGGGAGACGGTGGCAGATCCCTACACCAGACATGTACCACCATGAATATCTTCCTGCGCAGGAGAGGATGGGTATACTCCCAGACATAGGTAGTGGGGCGGGGACCTGCCACAGTCCATGCCACACAGGGCATGGTATGACCTATGCGCGCTGATAGGTGGCAGTACAGACACCCCACCACTGAGGGACAGGGGTAAGGCACATGTGGGCAGGGAGACAACATGAGATGCAGGCTACGAAGGGGAACAGAGTGCCACACATTGGAATCAAACACATAGGATGTAATAGTTCAGGATGTTTTATTTGTGCCGCTCACATCCTCCATGGCCGTCCACGGTGACCACGGCCCAACCCACCCCTCTGCTAGTGGGGCTGCTGGTGCAGCCTCCAGTGCTGGTGCCGGCTGCTGTAACCGGGCCGCTATGGCCTCCTGGGCATCCGCGATCCGGAGGAGCACCCCTGCTATGGTCTCAGCTGTGGTCCGCAGCTGTTGGATCTCCTGGGTGTTTGACAAAAGATCGTGGTGAATTTGCAACAGAGCCTGCCGAGTGCCTGTGGGTGGGACACAAGGTGATATGTGAGATACCTCTTTCAAAGCCAACCGTCACACATGCACATGTCAGGCATATCCCACCAGATCAGTCTGCAGAACAATCATGCATATCACAACTAGCAGTGCATGACCATGTTTAGATCTGTGTGTCCCATGAGCCATTCTCATGCCTGGAAGGGGTCTTGATGAGGGGTCATGGGAATCACAGATCTCACACATGCCAGTGTCGCAGTTTAATCTGTGGATGCTTGATCTGCACACTGGTTGTCTGAGATAGGTCAGATGACGTGAGGGGTTGTGGCACACACATACATATATCTGAGGTGCCCTATTCTCTATAATGCTGGCGCACAGTGCAGATTATGTTGACAGACTATGCTGCAGAACAATACCCATGGAGGGGTATCTGTCAGGTAGGGTGTCTGGTGGCCTGGGATCAGTGGTTTCCGCTGTCTGCTTACTTGGGGTATATGGCCATGCACAGTGTGTGTGTGTCTGAGCCCCTCAAACATGCTGACACCTGACAAGCCATCCGACAGGAGGGTGGAACGCACATGGCACATAACACCCCACCCCAACATTATAAACAATCTGCTATGTTGGCAACATCCAATCTCCTTGTGGATGTTGCGACAACCCCCATGGGGACTGTTGTGTATGCTGTTACCCACCTTCGGCATCGTGTCATGTTGAGGCACTGTGGGCCCTCAGCTCTGCTAGGATCATAGCCATGCTTGTGGGAGTGGCAGCTGATGTACCTGGCGCCTGCATAGGGTGGTGGTTGGCCCCCATCTTAGCACCCTCTACAGACTGTGAGTAGCTGCCAGCGTCCCCCAATGTAGCGTTGTCATCCGGGGGCGTGTCCTGTGCCTCGGCCACCACATTCGTTGGTGGTATGTATTCACCGTCACTGGTGGTATCCCTGGAGATTGAGGCCTCTGGCTCCTCCCCACCCTGAGGCCCTGCCACATCCTCCTCCTCAGGTGCCTCCATGGTATTGTAGTCACCTGGGTTGGGGAAAAGCATACACAGCACAGATAAGTTTGCACAGTGCACCTATGTACACCTGTGTAGCACATCCACCCCACAATCAATGTATGCTTGGGCATGCCCTATACGTGTGCTGCATAGCTACTACTACAACTCCAACTACTACTAATACTAAGCATCTATAGGGCACTACCAAGCACACGCATCACCGTGACAGTAATATGACAAACAGACAATACCTGCTGTGTAATCTAAACAGACATAGCAATACCAGGTGTGTGAGGAGGTTCATAGCAGGAGTGATGAGACATGTGCAGAGCAGATAGAAAAAAGGATAGTGTTAGGAAGACATGTGAGTGGAGGACAAAAACATGCAAATTAAAAGGGTTGTAATGGAGTTCAGTACACCCATGAGCCAACGGCATGGGCACATAGATGAGCATGGAACACAGGTATGAGGTGTTGCAAATAGATGGCTGACGCATATACAAAGGGCATTTCCGGGATGCGTTTGGAGCAGCAAGGTGTAAGGTGCATACATACCTGCCTGGGGATGGGCGGTGTCCAGGAACTCTGGCAGTCCACGCAGGTATATGGGCCCAAGCCGGTCTGCAAGCTCCTGCTCCAGGGATGTGAGGGTTGGCACAAAGGGGCCACCCCCACCGGTGCCCATGGCATGTTGCCTTTCAGCAACCATGTGTGCTTGCACACCCCATTTAATGTCATTAAACCTCTTTCTGAGGCTGTCAAGGTCCCTGAGTGGCCCCCCTGCCTGTGCTACGGCCTCCTGCACCTCCTCCCACACATGTGTGCGTGTTGCCACTGTGGTGTTGTTGCTCATACGGCGATAGAGCACATCATAATTCTCCAACACGCTAGCCAGCAGGATGTGGTTCTCCTGCTGAGTGAACCTCACAGCCCTCCTCCATTCTGCAGCTGGCACCAGGATCCGCCTTCTTTTGGCAGGGGGGGCCCTGTGTGGGCTGGGACCCACCCGATGTGCCTGCTGCCACCACTCCAGGCCCACCACTTCCTGCCGGCTCTGTGTCCTGCTAATAGGTGCCCTCCCCTCCTCCACTCCTGCCATGTCCTGTTGCTCCATCACCCTACGCTCTCTTCCATCTCCCTCCCTATCACACATTCCTGCTCTTGGTTACCTGGGTTCCACCCACACCTGCTGCTCACCCCCCTCCTCTCCCTGCTGTCTGCTATGCAACTCTCCTCCTGTCTTTCTCACCTGCTTCTCGCCTCCCCTCCTCTCTCTCTCTCTCTCCTGCTTGGCCACACACCTCTCCACCTGCCTCTGACACTCTCCACCACCACTCTCCACCACAGTCACCTACACTACACACCTTCTCATGAGACTATCTCAACCTCACTGACACCACACGCCTTCTCTCTCTCTCGCCTACACAAACCCCTCAACGTGACCCAAGTATGCAGGTGTATTTATAGGGGTTTTTTTACGTAACACACGTTGCGCATGCGCAACAGCTGCGCATGTTGTGCAAGCGCCGCACAGACGCAGAAGATGCGTGCACAGAACACCATGTCACACATGCGCTGTGCGCATGAGGTGTAGCACATAACATCATGCAGCACATGCACTTGTCTAACGCTCATGCACAGTGCATGGGTAACATGGTATCGTGCGTGCACACCTTCTGCATCCCTGTGGCGCATGCGCAATGCACACAGTTGCTGCACGCGCGCAAATGCGCATGCGCAGCGCGCGTTACGTAAAAAAAACACCTGGGTCACGTTGAGAGGTTTGTGTAGGCGAGGGAGACAAGGCGTGTGTTGTTGGTGAAGCTTGTGGAGTGTCAAAGGAAGGTGTATTGTGTGTAGTGGCTGGGTTTGTGAGTGTTGTTTTGATTGTGTGGCTGTGTGTGTGTGTGTGTGTGGTGGGAAAGGTATGTGGCTTGGTTAGTGAGGTGACTGTGTTTGAGTGTTTTAGGGAGTTTGAAGGGTGGAGTCTATGGCAGCCTTCGTGGTTGCTGCGGTTGCAGTGGGAAGTGAGCAGGGGCTGCGGTTGCCTGACGGGGGAGATGGTGTCCATGGGGCTGAGGCACAGGGCATGGGTGTAGACCCACTGCAACACAGACCTGCAGCTGTTGGAGCAGGCCAGGCAGGGGCAGGAGATGTGCAGAGGTGCAGGCTTGCCAGCCTCGCCTCTACAGGCCCAGGGCCCAGCTCCAGGGCATGCATGAGGACCAGGTCATCTCCCTCTACCGCCTGAGCATGGGAGCTATTAGGGAGGTCTATGAGGATCTAAGACCTGACCTTGAGCCCCTGACTGGTCGGTCAAATGCCATACCGGGTTTGGTCAAGCTCCTTGGTGCCCTACATTTCTTTGCCTCTGGCTGTTTCCAGTCATCTGTGGCCGCAGTGGATGGCATGAGCCGCCCCACCTTCTCAGGATGTCTCCACCAGGTACTGCGTGCCATGGTCAGCCGGGCGGGGAATTACATAGCCATTCCCAACACTAGGCAACAGTGGTGGACCCTGAACCAGGCCTTTGAGGCGTTAGCCGGGATACCACACATGATGGGAGCTATTGATTGCACACATGTTGCCCTGGTCCTGCCTAGAGACAGGGAGGTAGTGTTCCGCAACCGCAAACACTATCATTCCCTGAATGTTCAGGTTGTATGTGATGCAAATATGCATATTCTGAATGTGGTCCCTAGGTTTGCAGGGTCCACCCATGACTGCTATATCCTGCATCACTCGGCACTATTCAGACAATTTGAGGCAGGACAGTATGAGGACTGTATATAGCTGGGTGTGTATTTCTGATTTCTGACATGCACATGGTGTTCATGTGACTAACCGCATGTGCAAATGTCTGTTTTAGAGGTGTATTCCTTGTTGTGTGTGTGTGTCATCTGTCTGTGTGTGATATAAGGTGCGGGGGGGGGGGGGTTGCTGCCCTCCAACTCCATCTTGCTATGGTGCTGTGTGATGATGGTTGAATGGATGGTAGCATTTGTGTTGTGGTTACAGATTATGTTGTTTTCAATCCATACACCTACCCCTTGTCTTGTGTGTCTTAACTTCACACGCTGAGGCATAGTTGTGATGTCATATGTTTATGTCAGGATGTGTTATGCATTTGTTTTGCACATATATACCTGTGTCCATTTGGGTGGACATGAGCTCTTGCTTTAACATTTCACATTTATTTCTGCAGGTGATGCAGGATATGGGTGTCACCCCTGGTTGTTGACCCCCATGTGTCAACCACGGACACTTGCAGAGAGGAGGTACAATTATGCCCATACCTCCAGCCGCTCCATCATAGAGCGCACCTTTGGCATTTTAAAGAGTTGCTTCAGGTGTCTGGATAGGACAGGTGGGGCCTTACAATACAATCCACAGACTGTGGCAGAGATCATTATAGCCTATTGCATCCTGCACAACATTGCTCTCAGGCACCATATCCCTGTCGAAATTAATGAGGATCTGGAGGATGATCCTACGTGCCCTCCTGAATGTGCCTGTGGTAACACACGTGAGGTGGCAGGTCATTGCGGAGCTCTTCTCATGTAAGTACTGCATATGTTCCCACCTACATTTGTTTGAATATGTGTATACTGCTAATACTAGTTAATATTTGTATTCCAATATCAGTAAGATGCAACACTGCACTGACATGTAACAGACACTGCCTGGCCATCACAACTTCAAATCTAAACATGACTGAAACCCAAAAGATGTGGGCAGGGCACAACAGCGGGCGAAGGTGGATTATGTGTGTGGGGAGTTTTAGGCTTGTGGGAGGTGTTGGGGGTGACATACCTGGTTTGTGGCTGATTGTGATAGAGGCTGCTGTGCAGCCACAGGTATTAGTTTGATGCTTTATGTGCAGCAAGGTGAAAGGTATGTGGTGTGGAGTTAACAGTGGGAGAGCAGACCATGGTTGGGGCCAGTTGTCCAGCTGTGCGTGTTTTTCATTTAGTATTTCGAGCTGATTGTGTGGTTGGTATGCTCTGATGAGCAGGATCTGTGTGTTCGTTGTTTTTGTATGGTGCTACATGTGATACATAGCAATATATACATGCTCAGTCGTGTTTTACATACTGGTATTTAATATCCTTAAGGGGAGTTAGTGCAACACCACAGTGTGCCTGAATGTATAGGTCATCACGTAGCCCTGAAATGGATGCGGGGAAGGATAGGGAACCTGTGCGGTGTCCAGCAATGGGAGGTATCATTGTCCCTTTTTTTGGCTGTAGAATAGCCATGTAGTGCAGTGTTGCATATTTACACGCAGACAGAGATGATTCAGGCCAGATCAGCAAGGTATAGGTTACAGTAGGCAAGCCGTGAGCTGAATATGGGGGTGGAATTTGGTTTTAGGGTTGTTTTCAGGGAGGACAGAGAAAATCTAGCTGATGACATCTAGACATAAACCACATGACTCAACTACAAGCTGTGTAAGTGTGTAGAGGAGGAGAGTGCAGTCCAAGACAACAACTACATTGCGGACCCTCGAGAAGGAAGGTTATGTCCCCACACACAAAGAGGCTCTGATGGGAGAGGAGGTTTCAGGTGCACATATAGGCTATCCATTATCACTTTCACACAGTGGGATGACATACAGCCATCAAGGTCAGGTCACAAACAGACATCGGGGTGTGGTTCAGCAGACATAACTCAGCCATTGAGATATACATTTGCAGCTCATCAGCACACAGCTGTTAATGTTAGTGAAGGTATGAGATATACACACCAAGGAAATGTATATGGACAGAGGATACAGGAGGTGCCCCTGCATATTTCCATGTGTTACAGGAATTGACAGTGGGGTAACAGACGACATTGAGACAGCAGTACACACAGTGCAGTGGCATTGGGAGCAATATGGGGGACACAGAATAATACTTTGGCCTTGGAGTGAAGCAGGGACATGGTAGGGAGCAAACACTTCTGTTCACCAGTTTGTCCGGCAACAGAGAGGTAAGGGAGGGGACATACAGAGTATGGACCCTTATAGTTTGCCAAACAAACGTCAGTGATAACTCTCACATGAAAGAGATCTGTACAGTGTGATGGTGAACAGTCAGTCTGTAAAGCATCTTGGGGAGTCTGCAAGCTGAGTACAGGAAGGTTCAGTGTGTGTTGCACAGCTAGAACATGACATATATATGTTTCCCTTGTTTTTCTCAATCCACAGGACATACTTGGTAATGCTTCTGGTGATGTGGTGCATTGGCAGGTGACTGTACGTCATCCAACATGCAGTGGTCTGGGGTAGGTGGAACTACAGTTACATCGTCTGTGACGGGAGTCAGGGGGAACACATGTCCTCAGTGATCTGTCATATTGTACATATGTTGTTGTTCACCTTTTTTCCCTGCACCTCCATACCCCATATCTTGCTGTTGGCACACATATCCCCATGTGTTCCTGTCCAGTATGTCTTCTGCAACACTGTCTCAGGGACACATCCAAAAGAGCTGCGTGTGTGTGCAGGTCCTAGGTATTTGGGTGGTAGGCTGCACGTACACCCTTCCCTGACATTGTAGCATCAGCCAACACAAGTGTATCATTGCATTTCACAGGGCCTTTCTGTCCACTAATCTCCAATTGTGCACAGACAAGCCGTTTTCTACTGCTGGCACGCTCACCTTAGCATACTGTGTGGGTGTGTGTTTTTTGTTCAGCTGTGTGATGATACAGTGTGCAGGCTTTTTACATTATCATGTGGTGTGAGGGGTCTGTACACCTGGGGTGCGGTGGTGACTGTGCTATCTCTGCCTTACTGCTGTTTACCGTGTGAACATTGTGGACATGTGTTGTGTGTTGTGAGCAGAACTGTGTCTTGTGTTCTGACAGACCACTGTTGAACAGCATTTTGTATCACAGATATCGCCATAATGTGGACATGCATCAACAGTGGCTTGACATGGTGACGTGGTGATTCTACACATTTTGGTGACATTGTCTCCCTTCACTGTGACCTGTTGTGGCCTTTCAGTGCCTCAGGGGATCCAAGACATACACTTTATGCAAACACACGGTAGGTTGCACCTTTGTTCTTTTGTGAATGACATCAGCCTTAACATGTTAATGATTTACTGTTTGTTTCATATACATTTCCTGTTGGGTCTCTGTACACGAACGCTGATGCACATGGGGTGGAGCTGTGAAATTCCTGTGTAACATGGGCATGGGCATGACCATATTCATGTGACACCCGCGTCTGCGGTTCCAATTCAAGATGTCCCCAACATGCAGTGTGTTTTGTGTTGTGATCATGTTATGTTTGCCTGTGTGTCCTTTTATTATGTGCATATTAATGTTTGACTCTCTGCAATTTGTGCTGATGTTGCAAGCAGCATACCAATACATTATTTATCCTCTTCTGACACAAGGCAGAGAACAAACCAGCTACATCTATTACAGTGCATCTGGCGTCGCCATCATCCACCTGTTGTGGGACACAACACCATGGAACTATCCCTGGGAAATGGTGCCATAGGATGTATGATCTCTGCGAGTGGGACACATGCCTAGGATGAACAGTATTATTGTTGGAGTGTTACATTGGCCATGACAGACCTGTCCAACACAATGTTGCTGCCATGCTCTGGCTGGGAGTCATGTTCATTGCAGGAGACACACATGGCCTTTCAAGTACTGTGGCATATTGAGATGTGACACTTGACTATGCATGTCCAGGGTTTCAAGGACAGTCTTAACCAGACTTGCTGGACTGCAGACACACTTTACACCTTGGACACTGTGCACTGGTCCCCACGTGTGCAGCAGGGACTGACATTGTCGCTGTATGTTGTACATTCCTCCAACATTGTGCTGTTGCTTTGTTTTGGCCATGTGTGTGACATGGAACAGAGGATACGCTCATCTTTTAGGTTCCACACAAGCAAACAGCCATGTGTGTGGCATAGGGGGAGCAATGGAGAGGTCCTGTTGTCTATGTCCACCTACTCTCCACTTGGACATGATACAGTTTTTGCCACAACACCGCTTTAATGCACACCAACATCTTGGATAGATGTTTTCACTCACCAAGGGTGTTTCCATGCATGTGTGGCATCACTGTATCATGTTGAAACGTACACAGTGCATGTGCATATGACTGACTATGTTGGGGAAACACAGCATGTGGCAATATGGCTTCTTTGTGGTTTACTGTAAAATGTTTGCCCTTACTTTCCATCTCTATGTACTGATTATTGTGTTTGTTTACTGTACAGACGTGACACTCTGCATTGATTTACAAACCTTGCATTGTATGTCTGCACAGTCGTATTTATCCCCTGCGGTAACGACACTCACATTGCCCCATTATATTTGGAGTGTAGCAGTGTGAGTGTCCATTGTCTTTCCTTCAATTGTGCATTCCATGTACCATGATATATGTGTACAGACACTGTATCCACACCAACCAATGCAGGGGGGGACCTTCTGCATAGTGTTATCTCTGCATGTTTCTGCAGGTAGTTTCTTTAGAATTCTCTCTGTGTTCATGTGCCTCTGCTACCTGTTAGCATATACACATTGTTCATTTGACGATTGTTTAGGGTTACATTGTTGGAGCTTTTATTCCTATATAAGACATCATGTGACAGCTGTAACATAACTTTCGATATGTGTTTTACAACTTACACCATTTTAACAACATATGCTGTTTACATTTGTGTGCCTCCTGTGTTGGCAGATAGATATGTTTTGAGGAACAGATCATGATTGATGTTTGTTGGGCCCTCATCATGCACCGCCTACTGTCTACATGCACTCATATGTAGGTACCACATTTGGGGCATGCAGCAGCATGTGGGGGTGGGGTCTAATGCATACTGCACACCATGCACCTGATGCACATTATCTCTCCTGCCCATCATTTGTAGATGGGCCAGTGACCTTTCTGTAGGATGTCGGTTGCTGCCCTGCTAAATGTGTTTTCCGTCTTTCACCTGGGATCCACTCACCTTGATATTATGATGGCGGCATCTACACTCTCTGTGATGATTAACTCAAATAAAAAAATGTGTTTGCCATACATCTGTCTCTGCTGCTGCTTGATCACGCTGACAAAACTGCAATGCAATGTGTGCCTTTGAGTCAGTCCTGACTCCTGGTGACCCAGAAGCTCCAGGGTTTTCTTGGCAGTGTCACTTGAAGTAGATTGCCAGGCCTTTCTTCTAAGGCAATGGAGGGTTAAGTGTTTTGCCCAAGGCCACATGGAGTTCTAGTGTGAATTGAACGCTAGTTGCTTGGTTATTAAGCCAGTGTTCTAACCATTAGGCTACTCCTCCACTCCTTGATCATACTGACACTTGTATTTACTGATTTCCTGGTCATGTACATGGCCCATCTGTACTCACATCCTTGTACGGTGGCAGCTGTCTATCTGCCAGCCATTTGCCACATCACTGGGTGTTACATGTTCCCATACACACCCTCCCTTTGGGGTACTATTTTTGCATTGTGTTCAGTGTGCTCATTGTGGTTGTTTGGGATAGTGGTTACAGACATGTGTTATAACACTGTATGTTGCAGGTTTGATTCCACGTGGGGTTTGTTTTATTTTTTTCTGTAGTGCTAACATGACCATTAGGTACCTGCAGGTTCATCACCTCTGCGCACACCTTCCATCTCTTCACTGTACACCAAGGTGTGCCCTCTGTGCTGCCTATCCCTCACATATTAGCTGTTACATATGTCTCTTTCGCTATGGTGTTTACATGGCAGTCCGCTTGGGGGTTTGGCATTGCTGTGGTTCAGCTGGTGAGTGGCACACCTGTTTGCAGGTTCAATTCTCCCCTGTCCTGTTCCAGATTTTGCACCTGCTCCACAGAGCATCCTCTGCTGCCCTTGGGGTTTAGGTTCTTTCATCTTTTGCATGCTGTATCCACTGCAAACCTTTCATTGTTTGTGTGCATGTAGTTCTATGTGGCTCTGGTCCCAATTACAGACTGTGATCTGATCTGTACACACAGATCTGCATGTGCATTTCATCATGGTTACTGTTGGGGGTTTGTCTGTCCTAACAGCCAGAAGGCTTCTTGTGTGCTGCCCTGCAGTATTTTTGTATGCAGCCTTTGCTAATGACCTCACGTTGGTGGTGTGGTCTACCGGTTTGTGCATTTCCATTTGTGCTAATGGTCATAGGTTTGATTCCTCTTTGTTCTCTTTCATTGGTATGCCTGTCCTGCACAACTACTTTTCATTCCTGTGACAGTCATATCTGTGCAGATCTGTGCTGATAGCACATTGTACCCTTATCACAGCTGTCAACCATCCTTCTGTCCATCTACGTGTGTCTGCCAGCTATGTGTCATCCTACCCTGATGTGCATGCTGCTACCCCACATCCTACACTGCTACACATTTCTGCATTGCAGCTCTCCCTGGTTGCCTCTCCTGTGTGTGAACTGCATAGTACTGCTACTCCACTGTCATCCTGACATTACACCTATCCTGCCACTTCTACCTCCTCTGCTGGACACATCTTCCCATCCTCTGCCACACACTGTCATTATTGCATGGTACATTACCATCACTCTGTGCATCGCTATAGCTGCCCCCGATATGTTTGTCCATTTTTCCAGCTGCCACATGGGCTGGATGCAGATTTGTCTGGTCCATCAGCTCTGATCTACTTCCTTCCATTACTTGTGCATTGTCTTTCCTTGCTGCTGTGAGCAGTGTTCAGGTTACATCTGTGTTTGGCCCTACCTCTCTTGATTTTCAAATTGGGGGACCTTACTGCTCTTGGCCAACATTTTTGGGTTCACCTATACATCCTTGGGGCATCTTCTGCCGCACCTTAGATTCAGGCATCTTATGGGGTGCCTACTATGGTGCCTTGGGAGTTGGCAACCTTTCAACATGGCCTCTGGGGCACATTATAACCCGCCTTTGGCTGACGTGGCTGATGTGGTTGTTTAGGATGTGCCTTCTGGTGCACCCTAAAAGGTGCATTAGTTTATGGCACTGGGTTGCGGGTATTTTTAGCTGGCAGCACAGATTGTTGTACAGTTGCAAGCAGGAAAAGGAATTGCCTTGGCCAACCTTATTCATTAGGCCCACTGGGGAACCAAACTCATGACACCTGTACTATCAGTTAGTATATTAACCATTGTGCTACACCTCTGCTGTTCTGTTAGCAAGTCAGTGCGCCTACTTAAGATTACTGCGTGTTAACATGTGCCGCTCCCTCTATCGGGCGATAACACGCGATTGCTACGCTTAGACCGGAACGCCCACTCCTTTTATGGCATCCTGCACATTATCGCCGGGCGCACGATAGCGCCCTTTAGTAAATATACCCCTAAGTATATAGGAGACACCACCAGAGTTATTAAGAAATATTTGGCTGGATGTCAATCATAACTACAAACTAAGGGGTATGTTTACTAAACCGCGCACACGTGCGTGGCGCACAGTAGCGCACAGCAATGATGCACTTAAGTGCTCTTAAGTTCCCCGCACACGTGCGCGTCACACTAACAGGTCCACGCACGTGTGCGGTGCGCTGATGTGCGATAGAGGCGGGGAAAGGCATACGGAGGGTGGAGGAAGGCCCCCGAGGGGCGGAGAGACGGGGTCAATGGGTAGAAAGTGGGAGGGGAGAGGCTCCCCGCACAGGAGCGGGGCTGAAAATAGACCCAAAAATACCACGAGTGAAAACCTCGCGTTAGAGACGATTTAAAGGGAAGAGAAACCATTTACGTCCGCAATGTACAGCAAAACCGGGGAAACCAACAAAACGTGAGCAGTGTGATACATGTGCATAGAACAAACTCGCAAATAAAAATAAAAAATGAGCACAACAAAAATGTTAAAAATTACAATTCAGCTGGGCAATAGTGATAGCAATGGGCAACAATAAAAAACACCCCCAGGAAAGCTCCAAAAAAAAGAAATGATTTTTGGAAGGGTCTACGCTCCGTCGACCCTTTCAAAAATCATTTCATTTTATTGGAGCTTTCCTGGGAGTGTTTTTTATTGTTGCCCATTGCTATCACTGTTACCCAGCTTGGTTATGGGTGTTTGCCCCTTTTTTCGAGGTTTTTTATGAGGTTTATTTGCCCGTTTGTCTCCATACAAGGTAAATGAGCCCACAGTAAAATTGTGCAGAGCAGGGTTTCTGACTCGTCCGGCCAGGTTTCCTATCTCCAGAGACTGCACTATCTCTGTGGCCACAGTGTAGTGCAGCAGACACAGCCAGTGTCTGTAGAACCAAAGGGTCACAGGTTCAAATCCCAGCTGGGGCTCCTGCCAACCCAGTCCCCATAGCTTTACCCACCACTAAACAGTGATAGTAAAGACACTCCTTTATTGCAGAGAACATAAGCATGGTTCAAGCAACCATATTTTACCCTACACCGCACACAAACCATAACAATGGCCATTACCTACAGACGAGTACCCCAAATTCAGTCCTGGAGTGCCACAACTAAATCAGGTCATATGCTTTTTCCCAGATAAGGACATGTCTGCATGTTGGCGGAAGGGTACAGGTGGTGGAGGGGGCAGTGGCTGCAAGCCACAGCAGACAGTGGCCTAGGCCTGTGCAGGCTGGCACCGTCCACCAAAACAGACAGGCTCTGTTGGATGTACAGTCATGGACTCCCCAGGGATTGCAGCATATCTGTGGCAACACGGTAGTGCAGTGCACACAGACAGTGTGTGCAAGAACAGAAGGTCACAGGTTCAAAGGCCAGCTGGGGCTACTGCAAATCCTGTCCACATATTTTTCCCACAACTAAACCATGATAGTAAAGACAAACGTTTAATGCTGAGAACATACGCATGGTTAATACGCCTATATTTTACCACACCAAACACAGACACCATACACAGGCGTATTACCTAGAGCAGAGTCTCCCAAATGCAGTCCTGGAGGGCCCCACACCATTCAGGTTCCATGCTGCCTCTACTAAAGATGCCTGTGCTGCACATCTATGCACCACCCCCATGGTATGCAGATGTAGCTCATGCATATTTATGAGGGACAGCATGAAAACCCGAACAGTGTTTGGCACACCAGGACTGGAGTTGGGAACCTCTGCCGTAAAGCAGCAGCCAACAGGGGCAGACACACCCACACCCACAGACCCCATTGGCTAATGCCTCCTGGAAAGGTAGGACATTGGGCCCTGCGTGCATCTCCCAATACTTCCACATGCATACCCTAGCAATGCCACCCTACACCTGGGTATACGGTACACAGCTATCAGACGTTTCCTATGATAACTGGCAGATAGCAAGTCCAACTTTAAGCACATTTTGCTCATTGAGCTCCATCATAACAATCATTCTGATGTCTGCGGTGTGTGCTGCAGGTCTGGTCTCCAACAGTGTTAAACCCCCTGGGGAGTGACCCCCAACAGTATTGCGTACCATATCCATGCCTGTACTGTGCCCAGGACTGGTGTGGTGGGTATGGCTGATGAACCCCTCTATAGTGGCACAATGCTGGCATAGGTGTGGGGGTGGCTGTCTGTCTATCCAGTGTGTGGTGGCTGCAAACACCTTCCACAGCCCACACTGCCAGCACTGTTGCCAGTATTGTGCTGCCAATGTGCATAATGAGGAGCAAGGTACCATGGGTATAGGCTGGACAGGGTGGCCTGGCCAGGGTGCATCTGCACAGGGCATAGGGTACTGACTGGGACATTTTACTGCCCGGCTACCACGTACACAGACAGGGTGACCTCAGTATGTCCCGCTGAGAGCTCACTCTCACCCTGACTGTGCAGTGACCACAGCATGGCTAGGCACCCCCATAGTGCTACATAGTTTTTCTTTAATGTGATAGATATGGGTTTCCTTTTAGGGCCCAGTCACTGATTTATCTGCTTGCTGTGTATGCTGACATCCCAGTTCTGGGTGCATGCATCTCCACTGGTAACATGCATTATGGCCTAACTAGCAGACTGTTTTCAGCTGGTGTGTGTCTTGATGGAGTGGCTTTCAGGCTTCAGTGGCTGATGCCTTGCTGCGGGAGAATATCAGATAGTGTTGGGGTGTAGCTTATCATATCCAGGCCTAATGTCTGTCTGTCTGCTATTGTGTTATGGATATGTATAGAGCTGCATTGACTGCCCTGTGTCCCTCAGCAGGACTGGGGTTGATGGTCCCCTCTACTGCCACCTTTGCAGGCAAGTAGATGGTGGATCTATTGCTAGGGGGCCCTGTTTGCCACCCTTGGCCCAGGGGGAGGGGGGGTGCATGGGGGCTGCACCTGACTGAAACAGACAGAGATATCCAAGGTGTTTGTGCAGAAACTATGTATCTGAAACTTTAACACTGCTTTGGACCTCCGGCATGGCCTCTTTCAGTTATGGAAGGTGTTGTGGACCTGGTCCTGGCCGCCTCATCGCACACTCAGGGTGAGCACAGTACCCGCACAATGTGACGGTGTGTAGCTACTCTGTGCTAGTAAAACACACGGTCAGTACCACCTACCAGGCCGAGGTGCTGGGAGGGTGCACCCGGTCACTCCCCCCTACCAGGCCGAGGTGCTGTGGGGGTGCATTCCCCATCTTGTGTTCATCTGTGGACAGCTGATTTGCGTGTGCAGTGCATCATGGGTACAGGTGGGCTAACCCTGTCCTGGTGGCTGCAGCAGACTGTCTGTGTGGTGATGTGCAGGCTCTCTGCAGCCAGCCAGGTGCTTGCTAGCAGCTATGGAGCTGTAGCCCAATGGTTGTGTCACTGCCTATGAAGCCAGAGGTCATGGGTTCAAACCCACAGTGGGGTTATTTGATAGGGTTGGCCATAGCATCATCTTTTCATGTACATTTTTGATGCCAGCAAAAACACCCTCAGCGTACTGTACCCATACAGTACCTCTGAGGGCGCTTTATAGGGCGCCCTATAGGGCACCTTCTGGCTCCCATCCATATAAGGTGCACTATACATTATCCTGTGATGCAAATTATAGGGTGCCCTATAGGGGACATGTTAGGGTGCCGTGGCGGACAGTGCACTTTACTATGTGCCTTATAGGACGCCTTATGTTGACACGCTTTGAGAGTGTGTTTGCTATTATTGATAATTAAAATATAAATAAAATGCCTCCTAAAGCAATCTTCCCCATAATATGCATTGCCCCAGCCAGCCTTGTTCATTGGGCATTGTGGGGGATTGAACCCCTGATCCCTGCACCATTGGTGCATGCCTTAACCCAGGGGTGTCCAAACCTGTCCTGGAGGGCCGGAATCCTGGCAGGTTTTTGGGATAGCCCTAATGAATATGCATGAGATATATATGCATTAGAGATATCCTGCCAACCTGACTGGTTTGTGGCCCTCCAGGGCTGGATTTGGAGACCCCTGCCTTACACCTCTGTCATTTAAGATCGTGAGTGGGCAAGGTAGAGATGTCCTAGACATCGAAAGGGTATATAGAATGTGTCACATTCCTCCTCGATTCTCACCACCACCAAAAAGGTGGCTAATAGACAATTTTTAGGTGGTGGTGAGAAGTGAGGAGGACTGTGACAAATTCTATCTAACCTTTTTGATGTCTTGGACATCTGCACCTTGTCCACTCACGATCTTAAATGACAGAGGTGTAAGGCAGGGGTCTCCAAATCCAGCCCTGGAGGGCCACAAACCAGTCAGGTTATCTCTAATACATATATATCTCATGCATATTCATTAGGGCTATCCCAAAAACCTGCCAGGATTCCAGCCCTCCAGGACAGGTTTGGACACCCCTGCCTTAACCATTGTGCTGTGGCTCTGCTCTGCTGTTTGCTTATCAGTGCGCTGCCTTATGCTGCCCCATATTGAGATGCCTCCTAGAAAATTAGCACTCCGCCTTATGTCCATCAGCGCGCCGCCTTATGCTGCCCATCATTCATATGCCTCCAAAAACATTAGCGCGCAGCCTTATGCTGCCCATTATTTCACTGCCTCAGCCAGCTGTTTTTATTGGGCTTTGTGGGGGATTGAACCCCTGCTTCTTGCACCAGTGGTATGTGCCTTAACCAGTGTGCTGTGGCTCTGTTCTTTTGCTTGCTCATCAGCGTGACACATATGCCTCCCGCGCAGCTGTCTGATGCGCTAAGGTGCGGGGTGCACAAGGGCGCCGCGCACCTTAGCGCATATGTAAATTCCAGCGTTTCTTCTTTAGCGGGGAACGCCCACTCCTTATATGGCACCCGCACACTACCGGGGCCCGCACATTAGCGGGGTTTTAGTAAACATACCCCTAAGACTATAACAATGCCTATAGCTCAACATTGTATGGATCAGAACATAATTTTTCGCAATTGAAATGGCAAGTCATTGATCTTATATCATTATATTGGTATGGAGGTGATCAGGTGACATGCCTCCAAACTTGTGAACAGTGTGGATTTTGGCAAAATGGAATTGAATATTGAACAAATGTATTCTGGATCTTATGGCCCTTTTAGTGGAGCTCACCTCAGTTGAGGAAGATAATATTAGTCAGCAGATTACCAGATTGGAAGATCAGTTGGAAGGGGATCTGGACTTTGAATAAACATTGACTCAAAATGAGGATATTCAAAAACAAACAGCTCAATTTAAGGATCGATTCAAAGTGTTGAAAGTTAGAAAATTTAACAGAGAGCAAAATGACTATGATAGAGGGTACATCTGAATAACTAGCTCATTCAACAACTAAGAGGTTAACATTTGATTATACATCAGGGAAGTCTGTTGACAGTGAGGATGAATTCTGTGGTGGTTGTTTTTGTACCATACATAGAAACATAGTATATGATGGCAAATAAAGACCAGTATGGTCCATCTAGTCTGCCCAGCAAGGCGGTAAGAGTAGGTGCACATGCCGTTCCATGCAGGTCACTCCTCCCCAAGCCTTTGTTTAGGAGTGTACCCACCGTTCCATGCATGTCACCCATATTTGTTGAGATATAAGAGATAGTTATGTTTATTTTGATTTTATCCTGTTGCTATAAAGGGATCCACTGTGTCTGTTCCATGCCATTTTCAATTCTGTCACTGTATTTGCCCCCACCACTTCCATCGGAAGGACATTCCAAGCATTCAACACCCTTTCAGTGAAAAAATATTTCTTGACATTGCCTTTCAGTTTACCCCCTTGCAGCTTCATGTTATGTCCTCTAGTTTACAGCTTCCACGTCTTTGGAAGAGGTTTGTTTGCTCATTAATACTCTTAAGTATTTAAAGATCTGAATCATATCTCCCCTGTCCCTCCTCTCCTCTAGAGTGTACATATTTAAGTCTTCAAGTCTCTTCTCATATGTCTTCTGGCACAGGCTCCAAATCATTTTGATACCTTCCTCTGAACCATTTCCAGGCTTGTTATATCCTTTGCGAGAAATGGTCTCCAAAACTGGACACAATATTCCAAGTGAAGCCTCAACAGCGACTTGCACAGTGGCATTAGTTCCTCTTCCTTTCTGCTGGTAATTCCTCTCTCTATGCAACCCAGCATCCTTCTGGCTTTTGCCACTGCCTTGTCACACTGTTCTGCCACCTTGAGATCCTCAGAAACAAGCACTCTAAGGTCCTTCTGCTGGTCCATGCACACCAATCTCTCGCCCCCTATCACATACAATTTCCTTGGATTTCTGCTTCCCTAGTGCATGACACTGCACTTCTTCACATTAAATCTTAACTGCCAAGCATTAGACCATTCTTCCAGCTTCTGTAGCTCTTTCCTCATGTTATCCATTCTCTTAGGGGATTCCACTCTGTTGCAAATTTTCATGTCATCTGCAAAAATACAGTCTTTTCCATTCAGTCCTCAGAAATATCACTCACAAATACATTGAAGAGTACCAGTCCCAGGATCAAAACCTGGGGCACACTGCTAATCACCTTCCTTTCATTCAAGTGAGTTCCGTTTATCATCATCTTCTGTCATCTGTGAGTCAACCAATTTCTGATCCAATTCACCACCTTGGGACCCATCCCCAAGCTGTTATTGATAAGCCTCCTATGAGGAACAGTATCAAAGGCTTTGCTGAAATCTAGGTAGATCACATCAATCACATGTCCTTGATCTGGTTCTTTGGTCACCCAGTCAAAGAACTCAATCAGATATGTTTGGGAAGATTGGCCTTTGGTAAAACCATGTTGCCTCGGATCATACAACCTGTTGGTTTTGAGAACGTCCACTATTCGCTCTTTTAGGAGCACTTCCATTACTTTTACCACTACTGAGGTAAGGCTTACTGGCCTGTAGTTTGTCACTTCTTCCCTATTACTACTTTTGTGAAAAGGTACCACATCAGTCCTTCTCCAATCCTGTGGAACTTCTCCTGTCTCCAATGATCTATTAAAAACATCCTTTAATGGCCCTGCAAGAACCTCTCTGAGCCCTTTCAATATCCTGGGATGTATCCCATCTGATCCCATGGCCTTCTCCACTTTCAGTTTTGCAAGCTGCTCAAACACATCATCTTCTGTGAATGGTGTGGTACCTATTCCATTCCCATTTGTATATTTGCCAATCACAGGTGGTCCTTCTCCAGGATTTTCTTTAGTAAAAAAAAAAGAAGAGAAGTACTTGTTTAGTATTTTTGCTTTTTCAATGTCACTTTCCATAAATCCATTCCCAGCACTTTTGAGTCCTGCAATTCCACCACTGATCTTTCTCCTCTCCCGAATATACCTGAAAAACGTTTTGTCACCACACTTCACATTTTTAGCCATCTTTTCTTCTGCCTTGGATTTTGCTATCCTTATTTCTCTTTTTGTCTCTTTCAGCTTTATCCTGTATTCTTTTCTGTTTTCCTCTGTTTGCGAACTTCTGAATTTTGAGAAAGCTGTGTTTTTTGCCTTTATTTGTGCAGCCACTTCTTTGAAGAACCAAATATATTTCCTTTTTACTCTTCTTTTTATTTACTTTCCTTACATATGTATCTGTTGCCCCTTTTATTGCCTTCTTTAGTTTAACCCACTGCAATTCCACTTCCCTTATCCCCTCTCACCCTGCCAACTCCTCCTTCAGGCACTTGGCCATTTTACTGAAGTCAGTGTTTTTGAAGTCTACAGCTTTGAGTTTGCTCTGAATGGACTCCGCCTTGGCTTTTATCTCAAACCATATCGTGTGATGATCGCTACTGCTCACATGGGCACCCACCCGGATATTTGACACGCTATCTCCGTTGGTGAATACTAAATCTAGCATCAAGCTTTCCCTGGTCAGTTCCATCACCATTTGTCTAAGTAATGCATCTTGGATGGCATCCACAATTATTTTTACTTCTTTGCAGATGTGTAGAAGGAATACTCCAATCCACATTGGGTAGATTAAAGTCACCCAATATGATCACTTCCCCCTTCATGGCTATCTTTGCAGTATCAATAATCAATTTGATATCCATTTCTTCAGTTTGAGTAGGAGGCCTATAGACTACACCAGTATGGATGACAGTGCCATCTCCTCTTTCCAACACAATCCACAGTGCTTCTTCTTTTCCTCATGTCCTCTGTATTTCAGCAGCTTTAATATTGCTTTTGACATATAGGGCTATGCCTCCTCCTTTTCTACCCTCTCTGTCTCTTCTAAATAGTTTATAGCCAGCTATGGTTATATCCCTTTCATGTGACTCATTAAACCACAATGCCCAAGTCCATTTCCATCAGTAGAGCTTCCGGGTCAGGAACTTTGTTGACTAGGCTTCAAGCATTTGTGCTCATTGCTTTCCAGCATTTGTTGACTGACTTGCCTGTTTTTAGCATGGATTTTGTTTTACATTTGACATTGATGTGTGGGGTAATAGTGTGGCTGTTTCCAGTGTTATTATATTTTTGCTGGGAGTGACATCCTGAACTGTTCTTTTCCATCCGTCACTGCCTTTCCCTAGTTTAAATGCCTGTCCATATAATATCTAAATTTTTCACTTAGGATCCTTTTTATTGCAATAGAGAGATGTAGTCCATTAACACAGTATAGCCTCTTGTTGTTCCATCTATTTCTCCAGTCGCCTATATATCTAAATCCTTCTTATTTGCACCAGGTTTGGAGCCAGATATTAAAGCTGATTATGTGATGCAGCCTTTCTGCCCCCTTATCAAGAACAGGTAGAACTTCTGAGAATGCTATAGTGTTTGCAGTGGGTTTGAGTTTTTCTCTGAGGATCTGGAAGTCCTTCTGAACTGTAGAGGCACTGTTTTTAGACAGGTCATAAGAACATAAGATATGCTATACTGGGTCAGACCAAGGTCCATCAAGTCCAGTATGCTGTTTCCAACAGTGTCAAATCTAGGTCACAAGTACCTAGTGTCACCAGTAACCCCCCTAGAGCCAGGGGCATGTAGGGTAGGTCAGCCTGGGCTATCCAAACTTAAGGAGCAGGGTAGTGCAGTTGGCCCTGCACTGCCTTCTGGGTGTTGTAGTCCCTCTTACTCTCTAAGCCAGGAATAATTGTAGTTGAGTGGGTTAGGCAAAAATGACAAGGTTTTATTTCCCCTTCCGGGTGGATTCATTGCAAATGAAATTAAGGACAAAAATGACCATACTTCTGGTACAAAGAAAAACAATTCAGGAACAAAAACAGCTTCTTTGGCTTTCAGCTTTCAACATATAATGTTCAGAACAAACTTACAATGCAGCAGTCCCTTTTCAAACAAAGGCAAACACTCTTGCTTTTCCCACTGCTGTTCCAACAGCCTTGTTAACAGCTAGTTTAGCAAAGTGATATGACGTGATCTGCTAAGGACAGCGTGCAATCCATCTGCTCATCTGATGTCTGTCCATTAACAAACTCTGTCTGCATTTCCTCACAGTCACTTTCAGACAAGTAAGTTTGTGGATAATTATACGGTACTTCAAAATGCAGTCTCTCTCTACTTCCCCGAGACTTCTCTTCACCGGGTGCTACAGAGCACGGTGGAGCATTACCGTATATATGGGATTTAGCAAAGGGAGAGTCCAGCAAACCTTGGCAATCACAAGAAAAACTTTCAAACCCAGTTTCCCTTCTACACGGTTTATACAGCCTACCTTTTGGCTTCTTCACAGAGAGATTTCTTAGCACAGCTGGGTCAGAAAGGCTTTCACACACTGGCTGTGTTTTCCTGCCTTTTAACCTTTCTTTTCTCTCAGTCATACAAATGTCCTCTGGCCAGGACGTCTCTCCCTCTCTGGACCTGAAGCTCTCCATTTGGAAACTCTCTTCTGGTCTCCTTCTCCAACTGCAGCTGGTTCCCCCTCTGGTTCTCTCTCTGGTTCTCCAGCTCTCTTCTGGTGAGTACTTTTTATATCCCTGTAACCTAGGGTTTAACTGCACCCCTCCCCCAACCAGGTGCTTCTCCTTAATCCCTGAGCTTGGGGCTACTTTGCAGTTTGGGCGTGTTTTCTCCCCTCGTGACTCACTCTGTTTATGTTGTCCCTGGCAACCTTGGGCCATGTGCTCTGCCTGGCTGTCAGTTTCTGAGGCAATCTCTTCAGCTTTACCCAGTTTCATAGCCTCGGAAGGATCCTCTACATGACACTAGCAGTTTCCCCAAAAGACACAGGTTCCACAAGGGTCAAGCAGTGGATATTCTGGGTCATTTGTACCCAAGTGGGATATCAATTTTGGAGTGCTCACTTTCTGCACTAACTATGCCAACAATTTACTTCAAATTCCTGCTGGCTGAGGAGCATGGGGGCATTTGACCATCTTCTCTCCTTTGAACTGTGTTCCCAAGTTGGTGCTACATTTGCCTGTTCTACTTCATTCATTAATTTATGGACCTCTATCACATCTCCCCTCAGCCGTTTCTTTTCCAAGTTGAAGAGCCTTACTCTTTAAAGCCTTTCCTCATAGGGATATCCTTCCATCCCCTTTACCATATTAGTGGTTCTTCTCTGTACCTTTTCTAATTATGCTATATGCTTTTTAAGATATGGCGACCAGAATTGCACACAATATTCAAGGTGCGGTTGCACCATAGAACGATACAGAGGCATTATAATATCCTTGGCTTTATTCTCCATTCCTTTCCTTACAATTCCTAGCATTCTATTTGTTTTATTGGTCGCTGCTGCATATTGTTTCAACATATTATTTATTTATTTATACATCTTTTCTATACCGCCACTTCCAGCGATCAGTGGCGGTTTACAGGTAACATAAACTTTAATAATAGAGTACTATTATTTTACATAGAACAGATTTAGAACAATGAACATTCAACTATTAAATGTAACTCAAAAAATACAATGAGATAACAGGCTACCAACAGTATATCAACAGTAATGGGATATATTTACATTAAATTACAGTTATTCACATTAGCGACAAGTAATTGCTTTCAAAGAGTAAGCTTAACTAGGTGAGCAATGTGAATGTGTGGGAAAGATTTTATGCCTAAATCATTTTCCTGGGTGGTGGCTCCTAATGTGGAACTTTGCATCATGTATTCATAGTTTGGGTCACTCTTTCCTATGTGCATAACTTTGCACTTGTCCTCATTAAATTTAATCTGCTATTTGAATGTCGTCTTCCAATTTATTAAGATCCTCTTGCAATTTTTCACAATCCTCTTGTATTCTAACAACTTTGAATAGTTATGTGTCATCTGCAAATTTGATCATTCGTTATTCACATTTTCAGGTCATTATTAATATCTGAAAAATCAGTGGGTCCAGCACAAATCCCTGGGTACTCCACTATTCACCTTTCTCCATTGAGAAAATTGGTCATTTAGCCCTATTCTCTGCTTTCTTTTAACCAGTTTCTGATCCAAAATTGTACACTGCCTCCTATCCCATGACTTTCTAATTTTACCAAGAGTCTCTCATTAGGACCTTGTCAAACGCTTTCTGAAAATTTAGATATGCCATATCAACTGGCTCACCTTTATCTACCTGTTTGTTCACATTTAAAAAATATATATAACAGATTAGTAAGACAAGATCTTTCTTGGTTAAATCAATGTTGGCTTTCTCCCATTAAACCATGACTATCTACATGTTCAGTAATTTTAATCTTTTAATGGTTTCCACCATTTTGTCTGGTACTGACATCAGGCTCAATGGTCTGTAGTTTCCCTGATTACCCCTAGAACCTATTTTAAAAACTGGCATTACACTGGCCATTCTCCAGTCTTCAGGTACTACAGATGATTTTATTGATAGTTCATGGATTACTGATAGTAGGTCTGCAATCTCATATTTGAGTTCATTCACAACCATCAGATGTGTACCATCCAGTCCAGGTGATTTGCTACTCTTCAGTTTATCAAATAGTTAAAATACATTTTCCTGTGTATCAATATTTTTTTTCAATTCTTCTGATACATCAACTTTAAATACCATTTCGGGCATGGGTAACTTCCTTCCTTCTTCATCATTAAAGACCAAAGCAAAGAACTCATTCAGTCTCTCTGCTATGGTATTATCCTCCCTTAGCACTGCTTTTACCACTCTATTATCCAATGGTCCAACTGACTCTCTCATAAGTTTTTTCCTATAAATGTACTTGAAAAAGATGTTATTGTGCATTTTTGCTTGCATGGCAAGCTATTTTTCAAATTCTCTCTTTCCCTGCCTTATCAGTGCCTTGGATATTTATTTATTTATTTATTTATTTACTTACTTATTTAATTAACAAAGTTAATATACCGCCTCTTCCTGTGATCAGAGGTGGTTTACATAAAACATAAGGCATAACTTGCCAGTGCTTATGTTGTTTCCCATTTTCATCATTTGGCTTCTTTTACCATTTCCTGAAAGATGCTTTTTTGGCTACAATAGCCTCTCTGACTTTATCTTTAAACCATGCAGGCAATTTTGTAGCCTTCCCTCCACCTTTCTTAAAGCATGGGATACATGTGGTTCTAGGCTTCCAAGATAGTATTTTTAAACAATGACCATGCTTGATGTAAATCTTTAACCTTTGCAGCTGCTCCTTTTAGCTTTTTCTTAACTATTTTCCCCATTTTATCATAGTCTCCCTTTGAAAGTTAAAAAGTAGTACTGTTGATTTCATTGCCATCCTCCCTCCATTTATTAAATCAAATGCAATTCATGGTATGATCACTATTGCCAAGTGGCCCCAACACTGTTATCTCTTGCACCAGATCCTATGTTCCAATAAGGACTAGGTCCAAAATAGATTCCCCTCCCTTCAGTTCATGAACCAGATGCTCCAAGAAGCAGTCATTTATGTAATCTAAAAACTTTATCTCCCTAGCATGTCCTGTTGAGACATTGACCCAGTTGACACTGGGTTAATTGAAATCACCTGTTATTACTGCATTGTAACTTTGTTAGCTGCCCTGATTTATTTGAGCATTTCATCACTCATCTGTTTATTCTGGCCAGGCAGACGGTAGTACACCCCACTGCCATTGCCTTCCCCTTTTTACATGCAATTTCCATCCATAGAGATTCTACAGTGTGTTTTGTTTCCTGCCACATTTTTATCTTGTGTGACTCAATGCTCTCTCTAACATAGAGCACAACCCCTCTACCAATTAGATCTACCCTATCATTGAGATATAGTTTGTACCAGGGTATCACAGTATCCCATTGGTTGTTCTTCTTCCACCAGGTCTCTGAGATGCCAATTATATCTAACCTTTCATTTAGTGCTATATATTCTAGCTCTCTCATTCTATTTTTTAGCCTTCTGGTGTTTGCAAACAGGCATTTTAGAGGCTGTATTATTTTCATATTAACAATTTGGTTATTAGTTGACAAGCTTAATTTGGAATCTTTCAGCTCTGTCTGCTCTGAAATTAAAGGCATCTTGGTTATTTTTCCTTTATTGGAACCTCCCTATCAGGATGCCCTAATTTCCCTCTTTTGCTAGTATCTTAAATTATGCTCAACAATCTAAGCAAATGAATGGCAGGTCTAAATTTAGGCACATAGGGCCTGATATTCAAAGGATTAACATGCTTAGTGCCGTTGAATGTCCACTGGTGGTGCCTCTGCATGCCCTGATATTAAACAGTTAGCATCAGGATCTTCTGGGGTATTCCGGGGGTGGCACCTGGCCATGACCAGGCAGCGACGATATTGAGCCGCTATCCATTTATACCAAAGCGGTGAAAGTAAGGCACAGCAAAGGCTGGCCTAACGTTCTCTGCAAAAGCTAACCAGACAGTGGTTGAATATTGCTGCCTGCCTGGTTAGCTTCCTGACAATCTGTACAACCCGGGCATTCGATGCCAGGACCAGATATGATGCCGCCGCTGAATATCCCCCCATAAATTTTAAGATCTTTTATTAGGATGAATTTTCAGCTGAAAACATAGGCGGCTAAGTGTGGCGAAAAATAGGATACTTATTTGGGATCCTAAATTTAGGATCTCAGCTTTTTTTTGAATATCAGGCTCTCATTGCATAGGAGGCAGCATCCTATTATGGACTGAAAACTAGTTGGGAGATAGAAAGCAGAGATTAGGGATACATGGTCAGTTTTCTCAGTGGAGGATGGTAAATAGCGCAGTACACCAGGGATCTGTACTCGGACTGATGCTTTTGAACATATTTATAAATTATCTTGATTTAGGAGCAACAAGCAAGGTGATCACATTTGCAGATGACATCACATTAGTCAAAGTTATTAAATCACATACATATTTTGAGAAATTGGAGGAGGATTGTGAGATTCGTTGACTGAGCATCCAAATGTCAGATCAAATTTATTAAGAATAAGTACAAAGTGATATGTGTAGGGAAGAATAACCCAAACTATAAATACACAATGCTAGGTTCAACATTAGGAATTATCACCCAAGAAAAGGAGCTAGGTGTGATCATTGAGAATACATTGAAACCTTCTGTTCAGTGTGTGGCAGAGGCCAAAAAAGCAAGGAGAATATTAGGAATTATTAGAAAAGAATTAGAGAATAAAACAAAGGATATAATAATACCTCTTTATTCCTCCATCTGGTGACTGCCTCTTGAGTACTGTGTACATACAATTCTGGTCTCCACATCTCAAAAAAAAAATTTTGCAGCATTAGACCAAAAGGATAAAGGGGATGAAAGGGTACCCCTATGAGGAAAGGCTTAAAAGGTTAGGGCTCTTCAGCTTGGAGAAGAGACGTCTGAGGGGAGATATGATAGAGGTCTATAAAATATTCAGTGGATTAGAACTACTGTAGTTGTTCACTTCTTCAAAAGGTAGAAAGACTAAGGGACATGCAATGAAGCTACAATGTAACACATTTAAATCTAATTGGAGAAAATATTTTTTCACTCAAAATGCTTCAAACTCTGGAATTTATTGCTAGGGGATATAGTAAAAGCTGTTAGTGTATCTGGATTTAAAAGAGGTTTATACCAGTTCCTGGAGGAAATGTCTATAAACTATTATTAAAGTGGACTGAAGAAATCCACTTTTTACCTCTGGGATAAGCAACATGCAATCTCTTTACCTCTTGGGATACTTGTGATCTGGATTGGCCACTGTTGGAAACAGGGTACAGGACTCGATGGACCATTGGTTTGACCTAGTATGACATATCTTAATTCCTTATGTTCTGGTTATGCCATCTTTCTCCTTATCTTCACCCGAGAAAGGGAGTAATAGTTGCTAAAAGCTATTCCAAAAATGTATTAAATTAGTCTTATAAAATAGCATAATCATTTATTTATTTGTGTTTTTTTAACTTGTATTTTCTATGATAGAATAGTAATTAATAAAAACATCTGCTTTAATATGACAAGATCTGTGATATGATGTGTGATGAAAAAGTTTCAAGACTTGTTGCATAGCTATATAACAGTACCACGATGCAATTAAGCATTGTGGTACTGCAGACCCCGTGCAGTCAGAGAAAAGTGTTTTAAATTCAGAAAAAAGACTCCAACACAGGATGCAACATTACGAGGAGCCAGATAGGGGGAGCAAGAGAGACTTTCTAAGGCCTAGGGAACCACGCCCCAGAGCTTATGACGTAATGCCTACCAGCATCCAATCCAGGAAAGGAGGAGTTCCTTTTAAGAAAGGCTGGGAGGATTGGAGGGAGAGAGAAAAAGAAGCAAGAGTCTTAGCTGAAGGACCAGAGCCAGCAGACTCAGCAGAACTCGGAGAGGAGGTTCTTTGCAAGGAGACCGGGAGTAAAGCAGGTACACTTTCCAAAGAGAGAAGGTACCAAGAGGAAGCCAGTCCTGGAGAGAGAAGGACTAGGGCAACCGTTCCTGGACCAGAGTTGGGCAGAAGCCAGCAACCTGGGAGGCAAGGTATAAAGAATTCCCCAGAGGAAGAAAAAGGGGTCTCCATAAGAAATAACACTCCTGGCTCAGAGAAGAGAAGGTACGGGTGTGACTGTGGGTTAACACCACCTGAGGGCCGGCTGGAGAATAGAAGGCCTGCAATACGAGCCAGGCCAGATTCCAGCAGGACTAGGCCTCAAGCCTCAGCTCGATTGGATCAACCAAAAGAAAAAGGTAATCCATATTTCTCTGATAATAATTGCTATAACCTTGAGATACAGAAAGCACAGGAGACAGGGGAGAGCTGTCCCTACCGAACTGTTTGTAAGACAGGATGTAAACTTTTATCAAGCAAAAGACTTTTAATAAGAAGCCTTTGGATAGAAGAGGCTGTTCTCACATTGAGAGAGGGCACAGGACCAAGCTTTAACCTTGAGCCCAGAACATTGGAAGCTGGTACAAAACTTATACGAAAAGCCTAAGGATAATCTACCTGACTTTGCTGACACGGCTTCAGAGCTCTCATACTCTGAACCAATGCAGGTGGAATTTATTACGGACCCATCAGACACAGAAATGGATTGTAGTTATTGCAAGGTTGGAAGCCTAGAGTCCCTGACCAACGCTGAAAGCTATAACTTCTGAACCAGGCTGAGGGTTTGATATATATAATCCCTGTGAACATAACTGACTGTAATGCAATCATTGTTTATTTTTCTCTTAACCTGAATCAAGGTCATTTTGAGTTGATGTAGATTCTTTTTTTTTAAATTCTTTATTTTCGTTTTATAACAACAAAGGAAAAGGAAGACATACAGCTAAAAGACAGATACATAAAGTGTAATACATACACCAAAGTAAACCCCTACCACCCCCCTCCCCCCTGCTTCTTCTCTAGAAAACTAATCATTCCCGAAGCGGGCGTGTACTTACATTATTGTGTTACAAAACCTAACGGTGATCTGAAACATGATGAGTGCACATTATACAGGCATGTTGGAGCAATAAGCAGATTGTACATAATCATTAAGCATCTGCCATTTAGACAAGCGAGAGGGAGGTTGGGCATGAGGAATAGCTCTCCGAGGTATCTGCTCATATTTACTATATAAGCAGACGAGGTTCCACCATTCATTGACAGTAAGTCGAGAGCTATCCTTCCAATTCCTCGTGATTAAGCATATGGCTATACCCAGCATGAAATCAAGGAGAAAGCGACCCTTCTTAGGAAGAGAGGGGACCTCCGCCACAGAGCGGAGTCCCACGATCTTCCAAGAGAGAGGTTCGTGAAGGTGTAAGATAAATTGAATACAACCCCAGACCCGCCCCCAATAAGCCTGTAGTTGAGGACATTCATAAATAACATGAGCGAAGGTTCCCACAGCAGTATGGCAAGACCAACACTGGTCCCTAGCATTCGTGTTCCATTTGGCTATTTTTTCTGGGGTATAAAAGCATCTGTGTGCAAAAAAGAAGAGAGTTTGGGTAACAGAGGCAGACCGGGAAACCCGCACTACTTTGCTCCAGAAAACGCTCCATTGCACAGGGGTTAAAGTGGTTTGCAGTTCGCGCTCCCAGGCTTGTTGGGCTCTAAAAGTGGCCGTATCTGTACCCTGACATAATATTTTATAAAAGTTAGAGGCTACCCCATGTGTACTACTAATAGAGTGAACTATCTCTAATAGCCCGTCCTCAGTAGGGGCAGAGGGCGGCATGATTCGAGCACTTTTGAGGCAGTGTTGAAGCTGCATCAATTGAAAGTAGTGTTTCGCTGGCAGCGCAAATTCCTTTTGTAAATCAGAGAAGGTTTTCCAACGAGCTGCAGAGAAAAGCTGTTGGGGTGTCCAGATCCCCCTTGAGTACCAGGGTTTCCATGCTATCGTTCTATTTCGGACTTGAATTCTGGGGTTATTCCATAGCGGGAGTCCGTCCTGAGGACATACGTTCGGGCCCAGTGATAGAATGAGAGTGTTAAAGGCCGCAAGAGTATCGACAATCATTGGTGGATGGCGGGTGTCGACTTGATAGGACATACCGGGGAGATGGGTCAACGGAATTGGGCTACTAAGCTCCTCTTCTATGTCAAGCCAAACTGGTCTGCTGTCTGTTGAGGCATCTAGCCATCGGGCACCTTGCTTAAGTAGGAAGGCTTGATGATATCTAAGAAAATCGGGAAATCTGGTACCCCCTCTTTCCTTTGCAGACTGTAGTTTTTGTTTAGCAATCCTTGGTGGCTTACCCTGCCAGAGATAACGGACGAGAAGGCCCTCAATATCCTTATAAGTATGTAGCGGGAGTAAGCATGGCAGCATTTCTAAAATGTAGTTCACTTTGGGGACTATCATCATTTTCACAGTTTCTAAGCGGCCCCACCATGTAAGAGATAAGGGAGACCAACGATTCGTGAGCTCACGGACTTTGGAGACTACCTCTTTGGCATTAAAACTGATAGTGTCTTCTAAAGGAGAACAGTAATGGACCCAGAGATACTTCACCATGCGGGATTGCCAAAGGAAGGGAAAGGCCTGCATGTCAGCCTCATGTACCCAGCGGTTCAGTGGGAATGCTACAGATTTGGTCCAGTTAATTTTATAGCCCGATAATTGTGAGTATCCGTCAATCAGATCCAAGACAGCTGGAACCGAATCGAGGGATACGAAAAGCATAAGGTCATCTGCATATGCAGAGAGTTTAATCTCTCTATGACTGAAGGGGACACCTCGAATACGTGCGGACTGTCTAATAAGGAGGGCTAGGGGTTCAAGAGCTAGATCAAAGAGCATTGGAGATAGGGGGCAACCTTGACGCGTACCTCTTTGGAGATTAAATGGCTGAGACTTGATGGCATTTACACAAATACTGGCGACGGGTTGAGTATACATGACTTGGAGATATCGGAGGAAGCCCTCCCCAAAGCCATACCATCGGAGAACTGCAAATAAGAAGGGCCATTCTAGGCGGTCAAAGGCTTTTTCGGCATCCAGGGAAAGACCCACCCATGGATGATCTAGATTGGCAGCACTGGATAGCACATGGCACAAGGTCCGAGCATTGTCAGCAGTTGATCTGCCGGGTATAAAACCGCATTGGTCAGGGTGAATTAGGGTGGCCATCCTGTCAGATAGCCGGGTGGCCAAGATCGTTGCGAAGATCTTATAATCGGCATTAAGTAGGGAGATTGGACGGTAGTTGGCGGTTAGTAGCGGGTCTCTGCCTTCTTTCTCAAATACTACTACATTAGCTGCAGAAAAGGATCCCAAAGAGGATGTATCTACCGCAAGGGCAGTAAAATAGAGTTTTAAATAGGGAACTAAATCTGCACTGAACGTTCTGTAGAATTCGGTCGGGAGACCGTCGGGCCCTGCGGCACGGCCCGAGGCTGTTCGTTTTAGGGCAGATTGGATCTCTGAAGTAGAGAAGGGTGCATCCATCGCATCCCTATCACCTTCAGAGAGGGTCGGCCGCTGGATGCCTGAAAGCAATCGCTCGAATGTCTCTGACGAGAACTCACATTCAGATTGATATAGGCGGGTATAGAAATCCCGAAAGAGCTCTACGATGTCGGAGTCTGTGGTCACTATGCCCCCTCCCTGTGGAGCTCGAAGGGCCGCTACGCGTTTGGCTTCTTTTTGACCTTTCAAGGCGTTGGCTAAGAGTCGACCGGCTCGGTTATTTTCACGATAATATGTCCCTCGCTGAAGCTCAATACTCTTAGAAGCTTCAGTTGAGAGGATTGAATTATATTGAAAACGGAGACGCTGTAATCGAATTAATACACATGGATCAGTACGTGAAGTTAGAACTCGTTCGCCTGCTTTTATTTGTTGGTCTAGTATGAGTAGCTGCTGTTTGCGTTGTTTTCGCAGGCGGATTTGATAGCTAGTGATCGTTGCTCGAATGGCCGCTTTGAAGCCCTCCCACCAAGCCCAATTCGCAGTATCCTGGGGTAGATTAAAATGGAAGTAATCCTGTATGGCTGCTCGAATTTCTAACTGGAACTCTGGCTGAGTTAACAGGGCTCTATCAAAGAACCAGGCCCCCGAATTCCCTTGGGGTGCAGTAGTGTGTAATTGAAAGGAAATGGCAGCATGATCTGAAATATGTTGGGAGTGAATCTTTGCAGTGTCCACCTGAGGAACTAACAGTTTTGATATTAGAAAGAAATCTATGCGAGACTGGGATTTATGAGGGGAAGAGAAGAAGGTGAAGTCAAGCTCATTGGGGTGTAGTAACCTCCATAGATCAACTAAAGCAAGATCTTTGATCAGGGAGGTAAGCGTGGTGTGACTCTTGGGGGGACCACTTGTCCTAGGCGGCTGTTTGTCAATCAGGGGATCAAGGACTAAATTGAAATCCCCCCCAATTATCAATGAAGTATCAGCAGAGGCCTGCGCAATCTGAACAATGGTAGCAAAAAAGGCAGGGTCATCTACATTAGGAGCGTAAAGGCATATACATGTAACTTCAAGGCTACCTATCTTGAGGTGAACTCTGGACCATCTACCTTCTGTATCTGAACTAGTCGCAATAATAGTAGCATGCAAAGATTTCCTAACCAGTATGGCAACCCCACATTTCTTAGAAATGGCTGGGGAATAGGCGGCCACCATGTAAGGTTTAATATTGAGTTTAAGAGTTTCCTTCGAATTTAAATGCGTTTCTTGGAGAAAAATCAGATCCGCAGCTTCCTGACTTAGGTAGCTTAGGATTTTCTTCCGTTTTATCGGATTATTGATTCCTTTTACGTTCAATGAGAAAATCTTACATGGTGCCATCAATCAGTAATAGACATTTTGAGTGAGGGCGCTTGAAAACATACAACATAATCAGAATCTGTGCAACAATGACATAATCACCGAGTATTCTGGCTAATACACCCCATATGGAAAAGTATGTACCAAAGTGTCTTAGAGAAGAAGCAAAACCCCCAAAGAATATGGCGACCATATGTCTGCGGGAGGAGGCCCTAGAGAGGAAATAGAAAGACATGAAAAAAGGAAAAGAAACACCAGAGTCCATAATTAACACTGTCTCTGATACTCATCGAGGCTACTGTGGGTAGGTGGAGTCGGGTCACAGATATCATCAAAAGTAAGGCAACAAACCGCCCTCGCCAGGCTCTTTGCTGGGCTGCGGCAGATCCAATATGGCAGGTACAGCGGATATGAGAATACTTGCAGGAATATTCTGGAAGTCAGCGCATCAAGTCGGCTTCTTTGGAATCCAAAAACTCCGCTAGTAGGTCAGGGTCCTCAAATATTCTTGTCTGATTGTGAAGCGTGACTCGGAGCTTAGCCGGGTACATCAGGCCATAGCGTGCTTGTAGTTGTTGAAGCCTCGGCCGGAATTCCAGAAAGCGCTTTCGGAGGGCGACCGTGGGTTTAGCCAAGTCGGGGTAGAAGGAGATCTTGTGGCTCTCAAACTCCATATGGCCCTTTGCCCGAGAGGCATTTAGAATTTGCTCAACATGTTGATATCTCAAAAGTCGAAAGATGATAGGCCGCGGGGTCTTCCTGTTGAGCGTTATGCTTGTGGGTACACGATGAGCGCGATCGATCTCCAAATCGTTGGTAAAGGTGATTTGGAGCAGGGAAGGGAGGATTTTGCATAAAAACTCTTTCATGTCTCCCGATTCCGCTCCCTCCGGTATGCCCACGAGTCGTATGTTGTTGCGGCGCGCTCTATTATTGCCATCTTCGACTTCTTTCTGCAAGGCCCGCACCTGACGTTCAACTTTGTCGAGTTTGGACAACCGGGCCGCATGGGAGTCCAATATGCTCTCCATTTTGTCCTGACGCGAAGAAAGCCCTTCTAGCTTGCTTTGCAGCACACCAAAATCTTCCCGCAGCGCTCGGAGTGCTTCACCGTTTGACTGCACGAGGTTTTTGACCCCTCTAATCTCTGCGAGGATTTCCTGCTGCATTTCGGGGCCCTCGCGCAAGGCCAGCCCCTTCTGCGGAGACGGAGGTTCAGTTTTGGAACGTTTGCCGTGAGAAGCCGCTGGAGATCCAAATTCCAAGCGCGTGGGTTTGGTCCCCGCCATCTCACCAATGTGCCCCGGCAAGATCAGAGTAGAAGTTCAAGTATGTACGGTGTTAATTCAGGATTCTGAGTAGGCCTCTCGGGAGCCTCAGCGTTATGCGACCATCCCGCTGGACATCAGGCTCCGCCCGAGTTGATGTAGATTCTAAACATTGAACCTTTTTGCATTGAGGGAAATAAATGCCTTTTTTCCCCTCACTCGAACTTTGTGTTCCTTTTTGGGAGATTTTGGTATACGGAAGGCTACTGGGACCAAGATACCTAGACCCCGCATAGAAGAACCAAACCCAAACCTAAATATAACTCATGTCCACCCGACCTACCTTAGCAACCTTTGGCCACTAGGGCGGCGGTGCGACAGCATGCAGTGACCTAGTTATGTGCTCTGTATGTTTAGAGTGTAGTGTGGCTGCAGCATACCTGTACTTTTTTTAATCACGTGATGTTTGGTATCATGTAAAAGCAATTTGTTAGATTTACAATGAGTGAAAAATTGAATAGCGAATTTGCATTAAATTCTGCCAGAAACTTGGAGATTCGTGCAAAGAGACTTATGACAAGTTTCAGCAAGCGTATGATGATGAATGCATGAGTTGTGCTTGAGTTTATGACAGGTACAAATGTTTCCAAGAGGGTTACCAAAGTATTGACAGTGATGAATGCTCTAGAAGGCCATCCACAAGCAGGAATGAAGACAAAGTTGAAGCAGTGTGTGCCACAATACTCTCAAATCATTAGCTGACTATCAGGGAGCTTGCTGAGGACATGGACATCAGTTTCAGGTCAGTACAGTCCATTTTTACTGTTAATTTGGGGATGAGGTGTGGCTGCAAAATTTGTGCCGAAACTCCTGCCCCCTGACCAGAAAGAAAATCAACTGTCTGCAGCCAGGGAGTTGCCAGAATGCGTTGAAAATAACTCAATAAGATTATTACTGGCCATGAATCATGGGTCTGTGATTATGACCTGGAAACTAAGGCTCAGTCCTCACAAGAGAAGACTCCAAACTTTCCCAGACCAAGAAAGCCCATCAGGTGATGAGCAATGTCAAGGTCATGCTCACAGTTTTCTTAGATTACTGGGCTATTGTTCATTATGAGTATGCTGTCAAAGGCCAAACCATCAATAAGGAGTACAATGTACAAGTTCTGACTCATTTGAGAGATGTAGTTTGCTTTAAGAAGCCAGAGTTATACAGGAATGGTGAATGGAGATTCATCCCAATAATGCCCCAGCTCACGCACCACATCTTGTCTAGCAGTTCTTGGTCAAACACCAAATTGAGCAAGTTCTTCAGCCTCCGTACTCACCTGACCTCGCAACCTGTGACTTTTTCTTGTTTCCAAAATGGAAATTACTACTGAAAGGAAGGAGATTTGATCACTTGGAGACCATTAAACAAAATTCAACACAGCAGTTTCACAGCATAACGAAACAAGCATTTCAAAATTGTTTCCAGCAGTGACAGGAATGTTGGAGGAAGTGTGTTTTATCAGAAGAGGACTACTTTGAAGGAGAATGAGTGCAATAACTGTCAGTGTTATATACTTCTTGTATTATTGTAAATGTCTCGACACTTTTTGATCTCACCTCATACAGTACATGCAAAAATAAAACAAAAATCATTGACTGATTTTTTTATGCAACAGTACAGTAATGATGTACTGTATGTATTTCATTTTGTATATTTTATAATATTTGCTAAACATTATAATGAACTTTTGCTTGAAATTTATTTTATACCTTTTAGGTTTCGGACTTTTTATGAAATCTTTAAACATTGCATTCCAGCTTTTAAAATAATAATTTGCAACTATTTGATGTGTAAATACTATTTTAATCACTTACATTTTTTGTGCCTCGCAGCATGTTGCAAGTTCTAAGAAAACTTATTCTATTTCTAGATCCCCGGTGTCTTGCCTATATGAGGAATACAGTAAGATTAATGGCACATTGTATTAATCTGTTGTCCTCTGCGTGAAAGGCTCTGCTGATGTTCCTGGAAAGAAATAATTGGTTCGTAGTTTATAGCGTCAACACTGAAATTTAATGGAGCATGAAGAGAATGGTATTTCTCATGAAGGAAGCATATTGTCCATTTAAACAGCTTTTGGTCTTTGCTCATAAATTATGCCTCAGATAAGCTTTAGGGGAAGGAAGCCACATAATAATGAATTAACATGCCTATATTATCCTAAATAAAGAAACCCATCACATTGAAATAAAGATGGATAACAAAAACTACCAGAGGTTGAACCTGAAATTATTGATGCTGCTATGCCAGGTACTTTTTTCTCTCTTTGACATATAGAACACATTATACAGATACTAATGGCTTTATAAATGGACATGTATTTAATTGAATACTCTATCTTTTGTGCACTGTATTTCAGAAGTGTGGATGGCAGGCAGTTATACTCATTTGGCATTAAACATTCAGTGGTTCAATTATTTGTAAAATGTCTTTAAAGCAGCCCTTTTTCAATTTCCTGGGTCCTCTATATGCGGTCATGTTTTTAAAAAATCCATAGACTGCATGTAATTTAAAAGGCTATCTCATTGTCCATTCATTTTTGGCAGCTTCTTTTCTAACATCATAACCAGAATCCACTAATCTGGAATCACGTCTGTGTGTCTCTTCCTTCGTGTTTGCTCCTACGGCTGCAATGGAATCACATGGACAAAAAAGTTCAATATATTTACTTTCCATATGTTTACAATGCATGGCTTTAGTTTAAGACTGTTTCTATACCATTATATGAAGAGTGCCGAGTTTTCGCAATTCCTTGCCTGCATAAACTACTGCAAACATTGTTTTTAGTTGCAAAGTTGCAGGAAAGTGCAACTGACCCGCCACTGCTACTGTTCAAGCCATGATTTAGGTCCCTTACATCACTGGTTCATAGAGCTGTATTTGTTCTGTTGCTAGGTGGTGACTCCTAATAGGGGTAGCTATAGTTTTGGTTACACTGGTCAACATTGAAATCGTTACTGACTTTAAAAGGCCCTAATCTGTAGTATCTTGGTGAGCTGAACATGAATATAACATTAAAAAAATATATTGGCTCTCGTTTTGAAGATATTGCATGTAGTTCATTTTCACCGAGTAAATTTATCCAGTAGGACATCAACAACATCCCATATAAGCCTTGAATGATGTAATATTGCATCACATTGCATAATACCAGCATGCACACATCATCCAGAGTTGATTGCGTCATTTTCTGATGCAATGCAATACTACTGCCAGACAGCTGCTGAAACCATCTGACGTCAGCAGTGTACTATACGCAGTCGGAAAGGAAAGTAATCTGGTATTCTGTTCCGATATTGAAAGCCTCATGAATGCCTTAAAAATCACTCATGACCCACAAGACTGGAGACTATTTATAGACTCTTCGAAACTGAGTCTGAAGCCTGTGCTTTTGAACAATGGAAACCGTCTTCCATCTATTCCAGTAGCGCATTCGGTCCACATGAAAGACTATATCAAAAAACAAAAAACTCTCGACCAAAATCAAACAACAAAGACCTAGAAAAAATTCTGATCAATCATTCAAGGAACAATCCCTAGTATAGATTATTTTTGTTGGAGCTACCAACCCAGTGAAAGGAATCAATCCATTCACCACCGTGGTTCCTCCGTTTTAATTAGAAAATTTCTTTAAAAAAAACAGCTAATCATTGTACTTAGCTGAATCATGAAATCCTTCAGGCTGTTCTGAAAACCACAAAGAGAAACCCTGCTTCAGGTCAAGCTGCTCAATGCAGTCAATCTTCAGCCAAAATGAAATTCAAAAGCTTTTTTAAAAGTTCTTCAGGGAACGCCTTAAATAGTCCGATTCGGCATCTGAGCACATAACTGACGTAGGCAACCTATCAACCAATCAGGTGAGTTTAAAATTACACCAATCCAAATAAGGGGAAGTCCCACCACTCAGGAACCCCTAAATGAAAGGCTTGAATGAACAAAATGCCTCATGTGATAGTATGCCAATCAATCTGTAAATTTAAACCTTTAGGATAAACTGTGTCCAAAGAATAGATCCATCTCTGCTCCAACCTTTACAGATATTGAACCCGATCCCCCCCACGAGGATCAGGCGGAACATAATCCAGCACACGCCATTGTAAGGATTCAAATGTATGTGCACATTCAATGCAATGGGTAACCATTGGCACCGCAAGATTTTTGGTCCGAAGGCGTGACGCGTGCTCGCTCAATCTTATGAAGGATTTCATGATTCAGCTAAGTACAATAATTAGCTGATTTTTTTAAAGAAATTTTCTAATTAAAACGGAGGAACCACGGTGGTGAATGGATTGATTCCTTTCACTGGGTTGGTAGCTCCAACAAAAATAATCTATACTAGGGATTGTTCCTTGAATGATTGATCGGAATTTTTTCTAGGTCCACATGAAAGAGACATACTTAAATCATCTACTGACTTCCATTAACTATAACAAGTACAGCTGGCACCTCTGTGGTGACTTGAAGGTACTTGCCCTTTTAATGGGACTGCAGCAGGGATATATAAAATGCATGTTTCTTATGTGAGTGGGATAGCCGAGCAAGGGATTGGCACTACTTGCAGAAGGAATGGAATCGCAGACAAAATGTAACAGTTGGAGAGAATATCCAGCACTCAGCTCTGGTTGAGGCTCACAAAATCCTGCTACCACCCCTTCACATCAAACTAGGTTTGATGAAAAACTTTGTGAAACCAATGGATCGCACTTCGCCAGCTTTCCGATACCTGCATGAAAAATTCCCTCGACTCAGCGAAGCAAAGGTTAAAGAGGGAGTTTTTGTGGGTCCTCAGATTTGAGAGCTCTTCAAAGATGACCGGTTCAACAACTTGCTGCAGGGTGATGCGAAACAAGCATGGAATGCTTTTCGCCTAGTGTCAACAAACTTTCTCGGGAATTTTAGGGCAGAAAACTACAAGGAACTAGTAGAAGACATGCTGATGCAGTATCAGAAACTTGGCTGCAATATGTCTCTAAAGATCCATTTCCTTGATTCCCATCTCTATTTCTTTCCTGACAACTGTGGTATGGTTAGTGATGAACAGGGCGAACATTTTCACCAGGATATCGCAACGATGGAGCAAAGATAGGGAGGAGTGGCCTAGTGGTTGGGACAAGGTACTACAGGCCGGAAGGTCGGTGGTTCATAATCCCACTAGAGGACAGCAACCTTGGGCCGGAAGGACTGGGGTTTCTAGTCCCACAGGTGCTCCTTGTGGTCTTGGGCAAGCCACTTAACCCTCCATAGCCCATGTTCCCTGTAAGTATTAGTGTATGTGTCTCATATCCCCTCGTGTGAAATGTATCCCCCAACCACTTTGACCCGGTGAAAAGCGGGATATAAATGCAGCTAAATAAAATAAATAAATAAATAAAATAAAATAAGATACCAGGGAAAATGGTCCACTACAATGCTGACTGACTACTGCTGGACACTCCCCAGAGAAGCTCCCGAACAGCTGTACAAGATACAGGCGAAAAAATCTTAAGAAGTAGTTTATGACTTGGTTTTTTACAGCTATTAACCAAAGGCCTATTATATATTTACTATTGACATGCATTTCATGATGTAAACATTCATTCTTGTAGATTACAAAAAAACTAAAGCCAGCTTTGCAATTTCACTGTCATATTCATGTTCAGCATATAAACATTGATAAGAAATGACTATTTTTATTTCAGTAACATGACTTTTGTAAAAATTAGTTGACCAGTGTTATTTATTGGTTGATGTATTAATTAAGGTATTCATATGTTTTGTTATACTACTATTTGAGTTTTACAATATAGGGATTTACATCAGTAAAATAAAGTGGTCTAAATCAGTAGCAGGGCACAAACTCAAGAATTATTAATTTCACATGGGGAAAGATGAGTAGAGCAACAATTTTTACCTTTAAAAAACACAAAAATGAGAAACACCAGGCTGAAACACCAAATCGAGCAAGTCCATCAGCCTCTGTACTCACCTGACCTCGCACCCTGTGGCTTACCATATATAAGCTAGATTAGAAGGACTGAACTATAAAGACTATTAATGGGGAGGTGTGGCTTAACCAAGATGGTGGCTTAGGTGTGAATACGCTGCAATGCCTAAGCGTAAAGGCAAATTGGGAACTTTCCCCGCCGTGCCTTTACTTTCTCTGGCAGGTCCCATGGATCGTTTTGTGCAGTTTTCCAAGACAGCGAAAAGGGAGATTCGAGCAGGAGTTCATAAGATCATAAGATATGCCATACTGGGTCAGACCAAGGTCCATCAAGTCCAGTATCCTGTTTCCAACAGTGGCCAATCTAGGTCATATGTACCTAGCAGTTTCCCCAAGAGACACAAGTTCCACAATGCTTGTACTGGGTCAAGCATTTATATCTTCGGTCACTTCTTAATAATGGTTTATGGACCTTTCCTCCAGGAACTTGTCCAAACTATTTTAAACCCAGCTACACTAACAGCCTTTACTACATCCTCCGGTAACAAATTCCAGAATTTGATTACACGTTGAGTTAAAAAATATTTTCTTTTATTAGTTTTAAATAGTTAACCCTGCAGCTTCATTGCATGTCCCCTAGTCTTTCTATATTCTGATAAGGTAAACCATCGATCTACGTTTACCCGTTCCACTCCATTCATTAATTTATAGACTTCTATCATATCTCCCCTCAGCCGTCTCTTTTCCAGGTTAAAGAGCCCTAACCTTTTTAGCCTTTCTTCATAGGAGTATCCTTCCATCCCCTTTACCATTTTGGTGGCTCTTCTCTGTACCTTTTCTAAAATCGCTATATCCTTTTTAAGATACGGCAACCAGAATTGCACACAGTATTCAAGGTGCGGTCTCGCCATGGAACGATATAGAGGCATTATAATATCTTTTGTTTTATTTTCCATTCCTTTCCTTATCATACCTAGCATTCTATTTGCTCTCTTGGCCGCCGCTGCACACTGGGCCGAGGGTTTTAACATGGTATCCACAATGACGCCTAAATCTTTTTCCTGGGTGGTGGTTCCTAATGTGGAACCTTGCATCGTGTAACCATAGTTTGGGTTGTTCTTCCCTAGGTGCATAACCTTGCACTTGTCCACATTAAATTTCATCTGCCATTTTGATGCCCAGTCTTCCAATTTATCAAGATCCTCTTGTAATTTTTCACAATCCTCTTGGGTTTTAACAACTTTAAATAGTTTTGTGTCATCTGCAAATTTGGTAACCTCACACGTTATTCCACTTTCCAGGTCATTTATGAATATGTCAAAAAGCAGCAGACCCAGCACAGATCCCTGGGGTACACCACTATTCACCTTTCTCCATTGGGAAAATAGGCCATTTAGCCCTACCCTCTGCTTTCTATCTTTTAACCAGTTCCTGATCCACAATAGTACACTGCCTCCTATCCCATGACTCTTTAGTTTTGCCAAAAGTCTCTGATGAGGGACCTTGTCAAAGGCTTTCTGAAAGTCCAGATACACAATATCAACCGACTCACCTTTGTCCACCTGTTTATTCACTCCTTCAAAAAAACATAACAGATTAGTAAGACAAGATCTTCCTTGTCTAAAGCCATTTTGGCTGTCTCCCATTAGGTTGTGACTATCTACATGCTGAGTAATTTTATTCTTTATGATGGTTTATACCATTTTTCCCGGTACTGACGTCAGGCTCACCGGTCTGTAGTTTCCTGGATCACCCCTGGAACCCTTTTTAAAAATTGGTGTTACATTGGCGATCCTCAAATCTTCAGGTATTAGAGATGATTTTAATGATAGTTCACAGATTACCGATAGCAGTTCTGCAATCTCATATTTCAGTTCTTTCAACACCCTTGGATGTATACCATCCGGTCCAGGTGATTTGCTACTCTTCAGTTTATCTAATAGTTGTAAGACATCTTCCCGATGTATCGATATTTCCTTCAATTCTTCCACACCTTTAAATACCACTTCAGTCATGGGTAACATCCCTACATCTTCCTCAGTAAAGACCGAAGCAAAGAATTCATTCAGTCTCTCTGCTATCGCCTTGTCGCCTCTTAGTGCTCCTTTAACCCCTTTATCATCTAATGGACCAACTGAGTCTCTCACAGGTTTTTTGCTACGAATGTACTTGAAAAGTTCTTTATTTCGCGTTTTTGCTTCCGCAGCAAGCTTCTTCTCAAATTCTCTCTTTGCCTGCCTTATCAATGCCTTGCATTTGACTTGCCAGTGCTTGTGCTGTTTCCAGGTTTCGTCGTTTGGCTCTTTTTTCCATTTCCTTAAAGATGCTTTTTTGGCAACAACAGCCTCTCTGACCTCACTTTTAAACCATGCTGGCAGTTTTTTGGACTTCCTTCCACTTTTCTTAAAGCGTGGAATACAGCTGGTCTGGGCTTCCAAGATAGTATTTTTCAACAACACCCAAGCTTGATGTATGTCTTTAACCTTCGCAACTGCTCCTTTTAGTTTTTTCTTAACTGTTTTCCTCATTTTATCATAGTCTCCCTTTCGAAAGTTAAAAGGCAGTACTGTGGATTTCCTTACTATCCCTCCTCCACTAATTAAATCAAAGGCGATCATGCTATGATCACTATTGCCAAGTGGCCCCAACACCCTTATCTCTTGCACTAGATCTGGTGTTCCACTAAGGACTAGGTCTAATATGGCTTCCCCTCTGGTCGGTTCATGAACCAGCTGCTCCAAGAAGCAGTCATTTATTTCATCTAGGAACTTTATCTCCCTAGCATGTTCTGACGTGACACTGACCCAGTCGATACCAGGGTAATTGAAATCACCCATTATTATTACTGCGCTGTAACTTTTGTTAGCTTCCTTGATTTCTTTGAGCATTTCATCATCCATTTGGTCATTCTGGCCAGGTGCTCGATAGTACACCCCCACTGCCATTGCTTTCCCCCTTTTATATGGAATTTCAATCCATATAGATTCTGCAGCAGATTTTGTTTCCTGCAAAACGTTAATCCTTTCTGAGTCAATGCCCTCTCTAACATAGAGTGCAACCCCTCCACCAATTTGATCAGCTCTATCATTACGATATAGTTTGTACCCAGGTATCACAGTGTCCCACTGGTTGTCCTCCTTCCACCATGTTTCTGATATTCCAATCATATCTAACCTTTCATTTAGTGCTATATATTCTGACTCTCCCATCTTATTCTTTAGACTTCTAGCATTTGCATACAAGCATTTTAGAGAATGTATTTTATTCATGTTAATTTGGCTATTGTTAGACATGGGTAAATTGGGATCTTTAAGCTCTGTCTGCTCCATACTTGAGGGTATGTGGTGCCGGTAGAAGAAAGTTTGGCGACTTTTGGCCTGGATGTAACTCTCTCTCCAGATGCATGTTCCCCGCCTCTTCCTCCGGGCTCTCCCAATACCCCCCGGTGGTTGGAGCTGTTGACCTGTCAGAAGACGGTGAGTCTACTGCTCCGAGACGGGGCACGCTGTTGGAGGTTAGTGGAGGATTGGCCCTTGGGAGCCTAGATGATTTGCCTGTGGGAAATGTTGTAGAGGTGGGTGCTCTTTCACAGAGTAAGAGCAAAGTTGGCATTCTGAGGGATAATGCATCCGGTGCAGCTACCCCTTTTTCCTTTGACTTTCCTTGCCTGGATTCTGTGACTCTCGATAGCATTTGGGAAGCCATTACTAAGCTGTCGCAGATGGTTGGCCAGCAGCTGACTTTGTCTTCTATTAAGGTTTCCCGTTTGGAGGAGTCTATAATAAAACTGGATACTGGAGTGGTGGAAACCCAAGCAAAAGTGGAGACTTGAACAGAAGTTAAACCATGTTTCTGATTTATCTAGTTAAGGATAATATTGCCCTACAGGTGAAGATAGAGGCGCTGGAAAATTCTACCCATCTTCAAATGTTCGAGTTTTGAACTTGTCTGTGATTCTGGGTTTGGCTCCTATGGAATTGTTTAAAAAATACTTGCAAGAATCTCTTTGTGTTCCTTTAGAATTGATACCACCTGTTACAAAGGCATTTTATTTACCAGCTGGCAAGAGGGAGTCTATGGTTTCTAATGAGAATATGGACATGGATTTTCTGAATGTGTCTGATCTTCTTCAATCACCTACTACGTATAAGTTTCTGGTTTCTACTCGGCTTGTTACTTTTGCTGTACCTTCAGATAGGGATTGGTTGCTAAGGCTTATAAGAAAAGAGCTAATTTGTTTTGTGGCTTAAAGATCTCAGTTTTTCCAGATGTATCGAGAGAGATGCAGAAAAGGCGTAGGCAGTTTCTGCTATTAAAGCCAGGAGTTTTGCAACTTGGTGCTTCCTTCCTTCTGCGTTTGTAAATGTATAGTTGTTCATAAAGCACAGAACTATATATTTTTTCAACCAGAAGATCTTTCTGCATTTATTAGTGCTCGAATTTCTGTAGTCTCTACTCCTGTTGAGGATGATGTTAGCCGTGCGTAGGATTAGGTCTTGGGCCCTCAGCTATTTTCTATATTATATAATATATTCCTGGTATCTCAGTAGGGTTTCCTCACCTGGCCTAATTGATAACTTTCTTTTCATACCTCCTCTTTGGGGACTAATGATATTTGCTGTTTATTTGTATTGCTTTAGTGTTGTTATCCTTTTGTTCCCTTCACAGAATATATCTTTTTTGTACAAGTATTGTTACTTGATTAATTTGTAAAATTATAAATATAAATAAATAAATAAATAGACTGTTAATGAAGGATTAATCAAAGGTCTTAGTAAAGAAACAAGTTTATAGACCCTTCTTATATTGCATATACGAGCTCTCCTAAGGAACTGCATTCCATAGATGAAGAGCTTGATGGCTAATGCACTATTCTGACAGAAAACTAGTCCGTCTTGTTTTGGAAGACATCAACAAATAATTGGCTTGTGAGGATCTCAATGTTCTTTGTGAGATATAAGGGATCAAAAGAGTCCTCAGGTAAATAGGAAGCCTGGTTATAATAGGCATGATGTGTTATAAGAAAAATCTTAAATTTGATGGACTTGCCATAGGAAGCCAGTGTTTCTACATAAGAAGTGGTGTAGCATGGTCTCTTTTCTTATTCTTCGTTAAATACAGCACTTTGCACTTGTCCACAATAAGTTTCATCTGTCACCTGGGCACTCGGTCTCACAAAAGTCCTCCTGCAATTTCTCACAATCCACTTATGATTCAACGACTTTGAATCATTTTCTGTTCTCTGCAAATTATTCACATTTTCAGAGCATTTATAAATATGTTAAACAGCGCTGTTGCAAGTATAGATATCTGGGGTGCTCTACTATTCACTTTTCACAAGTGAGAAAATTGACTGTTAGCCTACTGTCTATTTTTTTTTTATGTTTTCCCAATTCCCAATACACATTAGAATATCCCAGGATTTTTAATTTCCTCAGGAGGCTCTCATGAGGGACTTTTTGTAATTGCTTTCTGAAAAATCAGATACTCTATTCCTGAGCTGGAATCTGAAAACGGGTATATAGATGCGCATATCATGACAACTTCCCTGGAGCCATTCTAGAAAGCAAGGTATACATATATCTGTGGTGCGAGAACGTTCAAGTAGCACGGGGTCATGGGGGAGACCTACCCTGGGTGTTGCGAGGGAGTTGCGCATCACAGTGCGATTTCAGAATGACACAAGCGTGTCAGGCCCTGGTTGTGGAGGCGTCCATGCCTAAACTTGTTACTGACCGTGAATAAGGTGCAAATGAGTGTTTGTTTTGTGGTAGCAATGCTTCCAGGGGAAAGAGGAAATTGTGCTTACATCACAATGATTAATATTTCCTGACCAAACAAACCTTCCCATAAATACATACGCCTGTTATTGGGACATTCATGTTTCAGGGTGAAGACAGGGCAAATTCAGACGGCACTGCTGCCAGTGCTTTGGTTTTTGGACATTCTGCTCTGGAAATCTCAGATTCTCCCTAGACATCCCGTCTAAAATGCCACTTCACATCAACCGTACCAAGATACTACACCTGAAGGCATATTTTTGATAGGAAGTGGAGACAGGAATTCCCATTTTAAGGACAGGGACTTTGAGAATTCACATGGAGCACGATTCACTATGGGGCGCGTCTGGATGGCCTGACAGAGACAGGGACATCAATGCCCGATTCTGCATTGCGGGAGCAAGACGCTTCCTTGAGTGCAGTATCGGGCGCTGGGGATTGTCCGACTGCTGCAGCATCGCTGTGGGGACATTGTCCCTGTGGCACTACCTGGCCAATGCCTGCCTGTATCTTGGCCTTCTTGTTGCTCTGGGAGAGGGGCTGCCAATTTCCAGGGGTGCTGCTGGGCAGGATCGGAGGGGATCCAGTGGTGGAATAAGCAGGGTGTTCCCTGACGGTCCCTGGACATACAGGGCTGTTACTGGAATCAGCCCTGTACATCCAGGGGCCGGCCCCACAAATGTTCCACCTGCTATCTGCCTCTATGCCTCCCATGTCCCCCGCAGCATGCACAGTGGCTCTGTGCATTCAGGAGGAACGGCAGGCAGAATACCGGCAAGGTGGATAGCGAGTCCATAATATTTTACAAGAGGCTCTTCAAAACATTAAGCCTCCTCTAAAATAGGTGCAGAACTGCATGTTGATCTCTCTCCATGTCTAACAGGAGCAGTGAAGTTAAGAAGACACACATGGGGAAAAAACATACAAATACTTCTCACATATGCTTGGATCAACTTTTTAAAATTTCTTCTTCTGATATGCGTGAACACTCCGTGCGTCTGATCACCTCATTATCATCACACCCCAAAAGTTGATTCCTTCAACAAATCCCCAAAGCATCTAATCACCCCCACAAAACCCCCCACAGCATAATAACTCCCCACTTGAACCCTCACTCCGACAACAATGTCTCCATCAAGGTTCCTTCGGAACATCTCTTTACTGGTAGTCCCTGGTATCTAGTTGGAACAGAAGTGATACCCAGTCACCCCTGCTCTTACAGCAGTGGGTTCTAAAATGACACCAATGACCCCTAGAGGTTATCATCTGTTACTATCACAGTAACATGAGATTATCATTAGGGATCTTTAGCATAAAAGCAGATAGGATTGGGGATTACTCCTGCTCCCACTAGATACCAGAGATCCCTAGAAAGGCCAGGATAGGGATCAGGAGGTCAGTGGCCTCCTGGGGGACCTAGAGGGTGCCATTGTCAGGAGGATCAGGTGCAGGGGGTCTATGTGGCAGGGAATTTGCTTATGAGAAGGATTTATATGCTGTGGGAGGTAGGAGGATTCGTTGTATTGAAGGGACCACTTGTCAGGGAGTTCAGGGAGGGGAACAGATGGATTGGGGAGAGGGATTAAGGTTTTGGGGGTGATCAGGGAGATTAGGGTCAGGAATAAAGAAGAGGAAAGCCTCTAAATTGATAGCTGTCCCTTCCTAAAGGCACATATACATGCCTCAGAGCAGCTGTAAATGAAGACAACTATAATATTTTTATAAATATGGATTCCACCTATGAAATAGGGAATCCACATATATATATTGTAGGCCCACCCAAACCACTCTCTTTCCCTGCCCTCATGTCTCTAGGAAATGTAAACATAGTCAGCTTCCCCATGTTTAAAAGTTACAGTTCTAAAGTGCCATTTACATGTGTATGCAAATCTACATGTGTAAATGATACTATTTAGATGTGATGCTTCTAAAACAATGATTCTCATTACAGTCTTTGGGACAGACATAGGCAGTCAGGTTTTTAGGATAACCATAATTAATATTCATGAGAGAGATTTGCATGCAATGTATCCAATGTATGCAAATCTCTCTCATGCATATTTATTATGGTTATCCTGAAAACCTGACAGGCTAGGCATGTCCAGAGAACTGGACTGAGAATGCCTGTTCTAAAATAACTAGTTGTGTGCAGCCAAAAACTTTCATTTCATATTGTTTCATTTTCAATATTTTGGGGGTTTTTTTCATTTCATATAGTTTCTCATCGTTAGGACACACTATTGAGCAATAATGTATTTTGTTTATTTATTTATTTATTAATATTTCTAAACCACCCTTTTGAAACTTCCACCCAGAGCAGTATAAAATAATCACACAAAATATATCCATACCCCACAATCAAGTCAACCCCAAACCACCCAACTCTACCCTCCAAATCTAGGGACATTCTAACCATCAACTTTTCAAACCCCCTCCCAGCAAAACATTTGCAGCTGCTAGCAGGGGCGGCTCAAAGCAATCTGCTGCCTGAGGCAAAGGATGAGATGGCGCCCCCTCCCCCACTCCCTGTAGAGGGGAACGGGGCTTTTTCAAAACTCCATTCAGAGATTGAACCAAACCAAAAGGCTGATTAGATTATATGGAGGAAATGCAAGATGTTTGCACACCAAGGAGCTAAAAGAAAATGAGAACCATAGCAGTTTATAAAACTAAATTATAACTCATTTTTATTTTGTTGTTATAAACTGCATTATGGTTCTTGCTTTTTCTTTTTCAATATATATTTTGCATCTACAGAACCCCCTTCAACAGTGGGTGCAAATCAGAATCAGGACATTCACCCACAGAACTCAATATCTTAACAAAAAAAAATCTGATTCGGATCATTTCACTAACAACAACAAACATTCTCCAGTACGAGGCATATTGTGAACTAATACAAAACCCTGCAACAAAGTCACTGAGTATCTATAGAGCAGATCTACCATACCATACCATATCAGCACCAACTTACAAAACTCACATAAGGAGTCCATCCAAAAATAGCCTATTTGAAAAGCTGAACAAGTCAAATTACTACAGTACAGTATAGATCTTTATGTACAAACTCCATGTTAACAGAACGCCTGGCCTCCGTCACACACCCTCATCAAGTACAGAATACGTGATTTACAATCTAAAGTTAAAAAAATATGTGGACAAAATTTAAACTGAAACCTCAAGACTCCGCATGCAGTGCAACATCAGATAAATAAGAGATGCAGTTCCCCCATACTGCGTAAAATATAAAGATAGCACAAAGTCTAATCACTAAAATTAAATAAAATTATTTTTCTACCTTTGTTGTCTGACCATTTTATTCTCTGATCATGCTGGTCCCGATCTGAGGCTTTTGCTTTCCTGTCTTCTCTTAGCTCTCTTTCTATGGTCTATGGTCCATCTGTCATTTCTAATCTCTTCTTTTGTTTTCTTCAGTTCTTTTCATCAGTCTATTTCCAGTCCCCATAACCCTTCCCAGTATCAGTCCTTTTCCAGTCGTCCCTCCCAGTACCTTCCAATGTCAACTTGTGTTCCCATGACTGCCACTGGTGTCCATTCCCTTCCAATCCCCCTCCTTTCCCACTATCTAGCCCTTCTAGTCCAAATACCAAGGCAGCCCCTCTCAGCATCCACTCCCTTCCATTTCCATTCTCCCATCCCCTCGCATCAGCCCATTTGTAGCCCTAGCCTCCAGTTTTCTTCCAGGGCCAGCAGCTCTATCCTGCCTTCCCCACTATTTTATTTTATTTATTTATTTAACAGTCGCTTATATACCGCTACCTTCCAAAGATCAGGTGTGGTTTACAGAAAACAGGTAAAGAAACAGTGTAACATATCTGTTTTTGCATTAAACATCGCTTGAATTATGTACATCTTAACTATCAGCCCATTCCCAGTTGAAGACCCTCAATCAGCTCACTTCCAGTGCTAGTCTCCCCTCAAGCCCATTACCAGTGCTGGTCTCCCCTAAATCAGCCCATTACCAGTCCTACCCCCATCAGCCCATTATTTTATTTATTTATTTATTTATTTTAGTTTCTTATATACCGCACTATTTAGTATCAGCGCGGTTTACATGGAACAGTGAAACATAATGAACAAACGTTAGTTTTACAGAGAACAAGGAAATACAACTTGGATAACTTAGGGAAACATGCACATCAACTATTTACATATGTAGCAGTAATCTTTGCATAGTGGGTTATGAACCTACAGAAAGATATTAAGTATAGGGACTAATATGCAGAGGTTTCTGGAAGGAAGATGTGGCTATGGTGGAGTATGGTTGATCTGGTAATGTTGTATAAATAAGTAATGTTTTAGTGCTTTCCTGAATTGTGTGAGATCGGTGATGGCTCGGATTGCTGGTGGTAATATGTTCCAACACTTGGGAGCATAAAGACTGAAAGCCCTGTTTGACGTTGTTAGTGTGCATTTTGTTGATGCACTTGGGATAGTTAGAGTGTTTGCTGATGTGGATCTTCTGGATCTGTTAGGTGGGGTGGGCTGAATTAGATCCACTAGTTGTGAAGCGGTTATGCCGTTGATGGCTTTAAAGGTAAGCGTCAGAGTCTTGAATAGTATTCTTCCGTGTGTTGGGAGCCAGTGGAGTTGAATTAAGATGGGTGTGATGTGGTCAAATCTCGATGCTCCAGAAAGAACTCTAGCAGCGGCGTTCATGGCTAGCTGAAGGGGGTTCAGAGTAGACTGTGGGAGGCCTTGGAAGATGGCGTTGGCGAAATCAAAGTGGGGTAGGATAAGAGCTTGGTATACAGTCCGGAAGTCACTTGGGTCCAATAAAGATCTGAGGTGTTTGAGTGTCCGGATCTTGAAATATACGGCTTTGACAATGTAGGATATGTGAAGCTTCATGTCCAAGTGTTGATCTAGAGTAATTCCTAAGTATCGAATTGTAGACTTTGTTTGGAGTTCAGCTTCTCTCACTTTTATATGAGGTGGTGGGGTAAAATTCGGATTTCTTGTGATGAAGAGTACCTCCGTTTTCTTATGTTGAATACGGAGGTTTTGAGATAGAAACCATTCTGATACTGCATCAAAACATTCAATGAGAGGTGAGAGGTCCATTTGCTTTGTGGAGAATGGCATGTAAAGAAGGATATCATCGGCGTATATCTGACATTGGACATTGAAAGATCTGATGATGTTGCAGACAGGTTGTACGTAAATGTTAAACATTACCAGTCCTAATCCCTCCCATCATTCCATTACCAGTCCTAGCCTCCCCTAATCAGCTCATTCCCAGTGCTAGTCCCCCCTCAGTCCATTACCAATGCAAGCCCCCCTAATCAGCCCATACCAGTCCCAGCCCCCCCTCGATCAGTCCATCCCCAGTCCTAGCCTTCCCTAATCAACACTACCAGTCCTAGCCCCCCCATCAGCCCATTATAATCCTAACTCACACTGTCTCTCCCCTTTGTCCAGCATGTTCCCCCCATCTTTCCCCTTTGTCCAGCATTTGCCCTCCCTGTCTCTCCCCTTTGTCTAGTACTTGTCCCCTCATCTCCCCTTTGTCCAGTATGTCCCTGTCTTCCCCTTTGTCCAGCATTTCCCCGTTTCCCCCTTTGTCTAGAACTTGTCCCCTTTTCTCCCCCTTTGTCCTACATGTCCCCTGTCTCCCCCTTTGTCCAGCATTTTCCCCCGTCTCTCACCTTTGTCTCTCTTTGTCCTCCTCCTGTCCCCACTCCCTCCATCTGCACTTCTCATCCGGTGGCGGCGGAGGCACTCTGGCTGGGTTTTTTTTTAGATTTTGCCACCTCTGGCCTGCCTCTGCCTTCCTTCCGCTTTTTATCCTCAAGAATGCTTGCAGTAAGAAAAAAAAGCAGCAGGAAGGCAGAGGCAGGCCAGAGGCAGCAAAATCTGAAATAAAAACAACCGGAGTGCTGCCGCTGCTGCAGAAATCAGCCTGATCGTTTGCACAGTTCCTGCAAGCGATCAGGCTTATTTGTCCGACGTCGGCGGCACTCCGGCTCTGTTTTAGTTTTAGATTTTGCAGCCTCTGACCTGCCTCTGCCTTCCCATGTGGGAAATCAGAGGCAGGCCAGAGACTGAAAAATCTTAAATTAAAACAGAGCTGGAGTGCCGGCGTCGGAGTGCCGTCACCATCGGAGTGCCGCCTGAGGCGATTGCCTCAGATGGCCTAATGGAAGAACCACCCCTGGCTGCTAGATCAGAGAAACAACATATATATTCAGTAAACATGCTTAGTTTAACTATAGATTGCACTGATTCAAATGTAATAACCAAAATCCCTAAACTGCCAGGTCTAAAGATTGAGTTTAATGCACTGAGTAAACCTGTGAATGAAATCAGTACTGAATGATGATGGAAATGGAATTGGGCAACATTATGGCAGTAAAAAATCTACCATTATAGCAGACAGTAAAATGCCTTCTCCAATAAAAGCCACTGAACATGTTCCAGAAGACTTGGTAAACAATAAAAATGAGGCTAGCACTAGATTCAGCCTTTGTGTACCTCTTCTTGTGCACTCCGTTGATAAAGATGAAACTGCTATGGTAAACCTGAGAGAGAGAGGGATAATGAAGCAATAATAAAAAGACTTGGGAAGCATATAAGGAATCCAGTGTTAAAGAATAATGCTGTTGCTCATTAGCCACAAATTATTGGTGTATACATGGATAGTGCATGCTACTGGGAAAGAGTGCATGTTATTGCGCAATAATGCATAATATCACTAATTAAGAAATTACTACAAATTAAGAACGCTGAAACCCTTAAGACCTCTACTCGCCCCTAATGACTTCCGAACAATCTTCCAAGCCCTTGTAACACCACATTTTGACTACGCTAACGTCATCCTGCATGGTCTACCAAAGAGCACCCTCAACCCACTCCAATTGGCGATGAACTCAGCAGCCCGCATCCTCTGCGGTACCTCCAGTAGAGACCACATCACCCCCATACTAACAGAGCTTCACTGGCTACCCCTACAAGCCAGGATAACTTACAAAGCACTACTGCTGTCCTTTAAAGCAATCAATCAAATAGCCCCACCCTCCCTCTCCTCACTTATTATTAACACCCCCACGAACAGACTGAGAAGATCCACAGCCGCTAATACCCTTGTCGTACCAAAGGAGTACACTAAATGTAACCAAGCAACCAGAGACAGGGCCTTTACCTTGTTCGCTCCAACTTGCTGGAACAATCTCCCTCCTCATATCCGATCAATAAAAGACCTCTCTCAATTTAGAAAGGTCCTTAAACACTACCTATTCTGTCATCACCTTTTAGGCCCTAACTCTACACCTCCTCCCCCCATTTCGCAAATCACCCACACAGCCTCTGACACTCCAACAACTTAGTCATAACAGAACACGAACCAGATTCTCTGCACACCCAAAGTTATGATCCCAACTTGAACTGTAAATATTCCAGAGATGATATATCTTTCTGTATATAGTTTGTATATAGTTCCCCTGTTATCTCCAAGTTCTGACCCTGTTATAATGTAAGCAAAGGATTGTTCTAATGCGAAAATTTGTTATCTGTAAACTGCGCTGATACCAAAGAGCGCGGCATATAAAAACTGTAAAATAAATAAAATAAATAAATAAATAAATAATCGTGTGTGCTATTGTGCAATCGTGCACAGTATTGATGAAAAGCAAGAAATGACAAAAATATTGTCATTTCTCCTGTGCTCACATCGCCCCTTTCATTTTAAACAAAAGCACCTCCCTTAAAAAAACCCTCTATATCAAATAAATCCTAATACACTATATCCACATACAGTATTGATTCACACCATCAAAAAAAAGTAGCAGATTGGTAAGGCAAGACTTCCTGTGGCTAAATCAATGTTGGATCTGTTCCATTAGGTCATGGCTAGTTTTATGTTCAGTAAATTTGTTCTTTATAATAGTTTATATCATTTTACCTGACACTAATGTAAAACATGTTAGTCTGAATGTCCAGATCACCCCTTGAACCCTTTATAAAAAGTGGTGTCATGTCTGTCACCCTCCAATCTATAGGTACTATGGATGATTTTAACGATATGGTTTGCAGTTTCATCCAGTTGACATAATTTACTGTTCTTTAGTTTGTCAGTTTTCCCTATGATATGTTTATTTATTTATTTAACAAAAATTTTTATGCTGCAATTTCCAAGGATCAATTGCAGTTTACAGAGAACAACAAGTGTGAGCAGTACAAACAGGTACATGCTCGGTTACATAGAACAGAAATAAATATGTACATGGTGAATACATATATTTGAACATAATAATAACAAAAGTAACTATATACAATTCATGTATTGGATTGAGGAGTCCTAGATTATGTTTGGTGGTGTGTCTTAAGCCTAAAATTGTGTTGGTGCTGGGTTATTGGATTGGTCATGCATGCCAAAATGTATGGTAAATAGATGTGTTTTGAGGTTCTTTCTAAATGTTTGTTGTTGTTGTTGTTGTTAAGTGCCGTCGAGTCGAAGTCGACTCATGGCAACCCTCTGGATAGCTATCCTAAATTGTGTTCGGTCTTCAGTCAGGCGGCTCATTGTTGACAGACTGGTACCCGTAGCTGCTGTTATTGTATCGAGCCATCTCATTGCTGGACTTCCTCTTTTGCGTTGACCTTCTATCTTACCAAGCATGATGTCTTTCTCTAATGATCTCTCTATTCGCATGATGTGTCCAAAGTATGAAAGTTGCAGTCTTGTCATCTGAGCTTCTAAAGAAAGCTTAGGTTTGATCTCCTCTAGTACCGACTGGTTTGTTCTTCGGGCAGTCCATGGTATACACAGTATTCGCTGCCAGCACCATAATTCAAAGGCATCAATTTTCTTCCTGTCTGTCTTTTTCACTGTCCAGCTTTCACATCCATATGATGTTATTGAAAATACCATGGCTTGAACAAGTCGAATCTTTGTATGGAGAGAGACATCTCTACTCTTGAGAATCTTATCTAGGTCTTTCATAGCCATTCTGCCAAGAGCAATGCGTCGTTTGATTTCTTGACTGCTTGTTGCTTCTTTATTGATAGTTGATCCAAGTAGGTTAAAGTTGTTCACAATTTCAATTTCTTCTCCTTCAACGATGAACCTGTTGATTGTGCCAGTTGTCATGATCTTAGTCTTCTTTACATTAAGGTGCAGGTCCATTTTGAGACTATGTTCTTTGATTGTGAGAAGCAAATGTTTCAGATCATCTTCACTTTCAGCCACTAATGTAGTATCATCAGCATAGCGAAGGTTGTTGATGAGTCTTCCACAAATCTTCACACCTCTGTTGTCTTCATACAATCCTGCTTCTCTGATGATTTGTTCTGCATATAAATTAAACAGGTAGGGGGAAAGTATGCAGCCTTGTCTTACACCTTTGCTTATTTTAAACCATTCTGTTTCTCCTTGTTCCGTTCGAACTGTTGCTTCTTGATCAATGTACAGATTGCGCAAGAGAACGATCAGGTGTTCTGGTATACCCATGCTTCTTAATGTGGCCCAGAGTTTCTCATGGTTTACACAGTCAAAAGCCTTGCTATAGTCGATAAAACACAAATAGATATCCTTTTGGTATTCTTTAGACTTTTCAAGGATCCATCTCACATCCGCAATGATGTCTCTCGTTCCTCGCAATTTCCTGAACCCTGCTTGCACTTCAGGTAGTTCTTGTTCCAGGTATGGTTGTAGTCTCTTTTGAATAATCTTCAGTAGAATCTTGCTGGCATGTGGGATCAGAGCGATTGTTCGATAATTTCCACACAGTTGGATCACCTTTCTTTAGTATTGGTATAAACACAGATCTTTTCCAGTCAGTTGGCCATGATGTTGTCTTCCATATTTCTTGGCAGAGCCTTGTAAGTATGGTAACAGCTGCATCAGATTGCTGCAATACTTCTATAGGAATGCCATCAATGCCTGGTGCTTTGTTCTTTGATAAAGCTTTCAATGCTGCTTCAACTTCTTCTTTCATCACCAATGGTTCCCGATCATAAGGTACTGGTTGAAACGGCTGTTGGTCCACTTGATTTTTATCATATAAAAACTCTGTATATTCCTTCCACCTTTTTTTGATCTTCTCAGCATCATTCAACATAGAACCTTGAGCATCTTGTAACATTCCAATTCGAGGCTGGAACTTTTTGTTTAACTCTTGTAACTTCAGGAAAGCCGATCTTGTTCTTCCTCTAATAGTTTCTGCTTCTATTTCCTTGCAAGTGTCATTATAGTACTTTTCCTTGTCCTGTCTTGCTGCACGTTAGAAATCTCTGTTGAGTTCTGTGATTGTCTTTCTTTCTCCTCTGGCTTTAGCTTCTCTGCATTTCTGGGCAATTTTCAGAGTTTCTTCCGTCATCCATTTGGTCGCTTAATTCTTTGAGGTGATTAGGGAGGGCGTTCCAGAGGATGTGAGCAGTGTGGAAGAAGGCCTTATTGTTTGTTATCTTTTTAGATTTCCTGAAGTCTGTTGGTAAGGAAAGTTTGTTTTTATTCATAGATTGTTGAGTACGATTGTTGCGTTCTATGGTTATGAGGGTTGATAGGTGTGAGGGTGCAATGCCATGAATTAGCTTAAATGTTGTTACAAGAATTTTGTATGTTATGCGGCTATGTATAGGTAGCCAGTGGAGGGCATATAATGTGGGTGTGATGTGTTCCATGGTGTTTATGTTCCTAGTTATTCTTGCTGCCACATTTTGAGATAGTTAGAGTCGTCTTAGATACAGTTTGGTGATGCCTTGGAAGATGGTATTAGCAAAGTCGAGGTGTGGAGTAATCATTGCTTGGATTAATGATCTAAAATCATGAAGGTGGAGGAAAGGACAGAGTTGCTTGAGGAGTTTAATTTTGTAAAATATCTTTCTTGTTGTTTGCTTTATGTGGGAGCTGAAGCTAAGAGAGTGATCAATTATGACTCCTAGGTATTTTACTTCATTTTTAATTTGAATGTTGATGTCATTGATTTTGATTGAGTTTGGGGGGGGGGGAAGTTCTGGTTTCTGGTAACATACATAGGGGTATGTTTACTAAACCGTCTTAATGTGCGCCCAGCGTTAGTGTGCAGGATGCCATATAAGGAGTGGGCGTTTCAGTCTAAAGTAGCAAAACGGGATTAGCACGTGTTAACGCGCGCTGCTGCGCACATTATTGGGCAAAGCGCCGCTAAGCGCGTTACCGCACGGTAATCTTAAGTAGGCGCACAGACAACCAAGCATAGAAACAGAAGTGTAGCACAATGGTTGATGCACTGACTGATGATACAGGGGTCATGAGTTCGATCCCCCAGTGTGCCTAATGCATAAGGCTGGCTGAGGCATCAGCTTTGACCTGTAAGTATTGTTTCCTCAGGATTTGTATTTTAATTATTGCTGCCAGCAAACACACCCTCACGTGCCGTAAGCTAAGGTGCCGCATAAGGCACCCTATAAGGCACTCCATAGGGCACATTATAAAGTGCACTGTCTGCCACGGCACCCTATAATGCCCCCTATAGGGCACCCTATAAGGCGCTCCATAGGACACCTTATAAGGCACCTTATACGGACTGTAACCATAAGGTGCCTCAGAAGGCGCTTTATAGGGCGCCTTCTGAGACACCTTATGGTTACAGTACCCTGAGGGTGTTTTGCTGGCAGCACTAATGTTCATTAAAAATAGACAATGCTTCAGACAGCCCTATCAAATAACCTCACTGTGGGTTTAAACCCATGACCTCTGGCTCCACAAGCAGTGAAGTAACCAGTGAGCTACAGCTTCATAGCTGCTAGCAAACCCCTGGCTGGCTGCAGAAGGACTGCATGTCACCAAACAAACAGTCTGCTGTGGTCACCAGGATAGGGTTAACCCACCCATACCCATGATGCACTGCATATGCAAATCAGCAGTCTACAGATGATCACAAGATGGGGTATGCACCCCCACAGCACCTCGGCCTGGTAGGGGGAACTGACCGTGTGTGGTATTGGCACAGAGCAGCTACACACCGTCACATTGTGCAGGTACTGTATTCACCCTGAGGGTGAGGTGGAGCACCCAGCACCAGGTCCACAGCAGAAATAGTCCATGCTGCAGGACCCCAGCAGTGCTAATGTGTGAGATAGGTAGTGTCTGCAGACACACTTTGGATACATCTGTATTTCTCAGGCAAGGTTTAGCACTTATGGACCCATAGGAAGATTATGTACCACCTCCCCCCCACCCTCTGGGGCTGAGGGTGGTAAACATGGTCTCCCACCAACAGATCCACATTCTAACTCCCTGCAATGGTGGCAGTAGAGGGGACCATCAACCACAGTCCTGCTGGGGAACAGACACCCTACAGGGCAGTCAATGCAGCTCTGTACACATCCATAAAGCAATAGCAGACAGACATTAGACCTGGATATGCTAAGCTGCACCCCACCACTATCTGATATTCCCCTACAGCAAACCTTCAGCCGTTGTACCCTGTAAGATATTCCAGCAAGACACATACCAGCTGCAGACAGTCTGCTAGCTAGTCCATAGTGCATGTTCCTGGTGGAAATGCGTGCACCCAGAACTGGGATGTCAGCATACACACCAAGCAGATAAGTCAGTGACTGGGCACCAAAAGGGAACCCATAAATATCACATGAAAAAAATACTATACAGCACTATGGGGGAACCTAGCCATGCCGTGGTCACTGCTCAGTCAGGGTGAGAGTGATCTCCCAGCAGAACATGCTGTGGCCACCCTGTCTGTGCAGGTGGTGGCTGTGCACTACAATGTCCCCGCCAGTGCCCTATGCCCTGTGCAGATGCATCCTGGCCAGGCCACCCTGTCCGGGCTATACCCATGGTACCTTGCTCCTCATTATGCACATTAGCAGGCCAATACTGGCAACAGTGCTGGCAGTGTGGGCTGTGGAGGGTGTTTGCAGCCACCACACACTGGATAGACAGACACACACTCCCACACCTATGCCAGCATTGTGCTACTATAGAGGTGTTTAGCAGCTCTGGCCACCACACCAGTCCTGGGCACAGTGCAGGCGTGGATATGGTACGCAATACTGTTGGGGGTCACTCCCCAGGGTGGTAAACACTGTCAGACACCAGACCTGAAGCACACTCCACAGACATCAGAAAGGTTGCTATGATGGAGCTCAATCAGCAAATTGTGCTTAACGTAGGAATTGTTATCTGCCAGTAATTATAGCAACCCTTTGATAGCTGTGTACCGTATTCCCAGGTTTAGGGTGGCATTGCTAAGGTATGCAAGTTATGGTTATGGTTAGGCATTTGATATACCGCCCTTTACTTACGCATCAGAGCGGTTTACATGTATATACTAACAGGTACTTTTATTCCCTTGTCCCCGAAGGGCTCACAATCTAAGTGTACCTGAGGCAATGGAGGGTTAAGTGGCTTGCCCAAGGCCACAAGGAGCAGCCATGGGACTAGAGACCTCAGTCCCTCCGGCCTGAGGTTACTTGTCCCCATGCGGGAATTGAACCCCCGGCCCTCCGGCCTGAGGTAACCTGTCCCAACCACTGAGCCACTCCTCCCTCCCTCCAAGTGCTAGTATTGGGAGATGCACGCAGAGCCCAATGTCCTGCCTCTCCAGGAGGCATTGGCTAATGAAGCCTGTGGGTGTGGGTGTGTCTGCCCCTGTTGGCTGCTGCTTTACGGCAGAGGTTCCCAACTCCAGTCCTAGTATGCCAAACACTGTTCGGGTTTTCATGCTGTCCCTCATGAATATGCATGAGATACATCTGCATACCATGGGGTTGGTGCATAAATATGCAGCACAGGCATCTTTCTTAGAGGCAGCATGGAACCTGAATGGTGTTTGGCCCTCCAGGACTGCATTTGGAAGACTCTGCTGTAGGTAATGCACCTGTTTATGGTGTCTGTGCTCTGTAGGGTAAAATGTAGGTGTTTTGGGCATGTTTATGTCATCTGCAATAAAGGTTCTGTCTGTATTAGCAGTGGGTAAAATATGGGGACTGGATTGGTAGGCACCATAGCTGGGACTTGAACCTGTGACCTTCTGCCTCCAAACACACTGGTTGTGTGCACTGCACCACCGTGTTGCCACAGAGACAGTGCATTCCCTGTTGATACCATCACTTTTTGTCTGTCAGGGCCTGTCTGTTGCAGTGCATGGCACCCACCTACACAGGGCTAGGCCATGGTCTGCTCTGGGCAACTGCCACTGCCCCCCTCCACCGCCAGTACCCCTCTGTCACCATGCTGACATGCCCTTCTGCTGGTGGTGTGCAGTCTCAAGCCATCCAGTGTGCAGGTAGGCAGCTGCCTATGGTGCGTGTTCTGGGGTAGGGGTGCCTGCATAGACGTCCACGCTTCCCCCCAACACCGCCTGCCAATGTTTTGTGCCCTTGGAGGTACCTGCTGGGTACTATCCCCTGTGATACTGTGATAAACACTCTTGTGCCCATGTTGGGCCCTCATCAGTTGCTGTCTGGCTGCTGTACAGTTTCAGCATTCCTAAGTGCCACCTAGGCATCTGCCTAGTCCGCACTGTGCCCCAGCTGCACCACAGCATGTGCCGCCTGCAGCCCTCTGTATCCCCTTTCCCAACATCTGTCCAGTTGCCCATTCCGACATGCCCACCCTGCTGTCGTGGAACATGTGCATGCCATAGGAAACCTGTCCAATGGAGAGGGAAACCCGGATCAGTGCTATTTCACTGTGAGATTATTCACCTTGTATGGGGATGGAGCGTAGACCCTTTCAAAATTCATATCTTTTTTTTGGAGCTTTCTTGGTAGTGTTTTTTTATGTTTCCCATTACTATCACTATTGCCCAGCTTGGTTATGTTTTTTGTATATTTTGTTGTGGTCCTTTTCAATGTTTATTTGTACTTTTGTTCCGTGCACATGTATCACACTTATCACTTTTTGTAGGTTTCCCTGGTTTTGCTGTACATTGCTGACAGAAATGGTTTCTTTTCCCTTTAAATCAGCTCTAACGCGAGGTTTTCACTGGTGTTAGTTTTGGCCTTGGATTTCACATCGTTAGTGTGCGGGGAGCCTCGCCCCTCCGACTCTCCACCCATTGACCCCTTCTCTCCGCCCCTGGGGAGCCTTCCTCCGCCCTCCTCGAGCCTTTCCCTGCCTTTAGCGCTCATTTGCGCCGCTGCGCGTGTTAGCGCATGCTAAGGCACCTTTGTGCCCCATAAAGCGCCATTATCGTGCGCTAAGGTACCTTAGCGCGTGATAATTGCACAGCACGCACGTTAAGAAGGTTTAGTAAACATACCCCATAGTGTCAGTTTTTGAGAAGTTAATATGAAGATCGTGGGTCTCAAGCCATATTATAATTTCTGTGAAGTAGTCTGTCAGTAGTTTCATTGGAGGATTCAAAATATCCCAAGGGAGATCAATCATTATATCATCCGCGTAAATATAGTAATTTACATGGAACCTTTTAAAGATAGAAGAAATAGGTTGTAAGTAAATACTAAAGACTAGAGCAGATAGTGCAGAGCCTTGGGGGAGACCTTGTTCTTGTTTATATGTGTCAGAGCATAGGTGTCAAACCTGTCCTGGAGGGCCACAATCCTGCCAGGTTTTGGGATAGCCCTAATGAATATGCATGAGATATATATGCATTAGAGATAGCCTGCCAACCTGACTGGTTTGTGGCCCTCCAGGACTGGATTTGGAGACCACTGCTTTACACCTCTGTCATTTAAGATGGTGAGTGGGCAAGGTACAGATGTCCTAGACATCAAAAGGGTAGCTAGAATGTGTCACATTCATCCTCGATTCTCACCACCACCAAAAAGATGTCTAATGGACAATATTTTGGTGGTGGTGAGAAGTGAGGAGGAATGTGACAAATTCTATCTAACCTTTTTGATGTCTTGGACATCTGCACCTTGCCCACTCACCATCTTAAATGACAGAGGTGTAAAGCAGTGGTCTCCAAATCCAGTCCTGGAGGGCCACAAACCAGTCAGGTTGGCAGGCTATCTCTAATGCATATATATCTCATGCATATTCATTAGGGCTATCCCAAAACCTGGCAGGATTGTGGCCCTCCAGGACAGGTTTGACACCTATGTGTCAGAGACTTGTTCGATTCTAACTTCCTGAGTTCTATCTGATAGGTATGATCAAAACTATTTCAATACGGTTTCTGAGATTCCCATCTGTTGAAGCCGCATTTGCTTTATTTGATGGTTAACACTATCAAAAGCAGCCATGTTATCAAGGAAGATGAGAAGAAAAACTTGCTTTGTGTTATTGGCCCCACTAGCGAGAGTGTCAATTAAAACTGTGAAAAGGGAGATCACGTGCCGCATGAGCGAGTGAGGACGGTTCCTGACTCGCTCCGGGGCTGCCCCGATTAATCTTTGCCCGAACCTTGCCTTTGCTGAGCCGGACTGCCGCGGATCCCTTTGGGTGTTGCTGAGAGGCTGCGCTGCTTTGAACGAGCCGATCCCCAGCTTGCTATCATGCCGGTAACTTATAAAAAAGAGAAGGAGAAGGGCGGGAGACCAGGGCCCGCGGCGGCCGCGTTGTCACAGCCGGCGTCTCCGGGTGCCGACAGCATGACATCTGCAACGGATGAGGTGGCCAGAGAGGTGGTTAAATTATTAGACCCCAAATTTGATCAAGTGTTGAAGAAGTTGGAGGAGATGGGGGACTCTTTAACTGATGTCGGCAGACGCGTGGAGGAACTTGAACACCGCGTGGTCGCCTTTGAGGAGGAGGAGGGCCGACGGGAGCGAGAGGCCTCTGCCCAGGCGAAATTGATCGAGTCTCTGCAAGCCAAAGTGGAGGATCTAGAAAACAGATCCCGCAGGAACAATATCCGGATAATCGGAGTTTCGGAGGAAAAGACTGATGCACAACTGGTGCAGTTTATTGAGGTCTGGCTTTTGGAGGAATTGGGCCTGCATGCGCTAGTTGGCGAGCTGCGAGTGGCGCGTGCGCATATGATTGGACCGCGCTCGGGGATGCAAGGCCGGCCGAGAGTAGTCATAGCCAGGATTTTGAACTTTCAGCACAAGCAACAGCTTCTGCAGGCCTATTGGAGGAAAGGTGGATTGACTTACAATAATCAGAAGCTGCTCCTTTTTCAAGACTACTCCGCGGCTGTGGCGTCGAAGAGGAAGGAGTTCTCCCCCATCTGTGCCTCCCTGTTCCGGCGGAAAATCCGCTTCACGCTGGCTTATCCTGCAATCCTGAGAGTTTCCAAGCAGGGCCAAGATCACTCTTTTGACACTGCCGCTGCGGCCAAGCGCTTTGTGGATAGCCTGGAGAGGGAGACTATGGTGCCCAGCAGTGCCCCACAATGATCTGGACTGCCATGTTAGTTATATTGCAGTACTCTGCGGTTTCGGTTATGCTGAAGGGGGTTCCTCTGTTTATCTTGTTGTGAGCTGGCGGGAGGCTGAGTGTGGAGATTTTGGTGTGCCTGGGCATTGCGGTGCGTGTGTGTTGCGCAAGGCTGAGTGTGGAGCTGGTGATGATTAGACACAGCATAGCCAGACACCTGGTGCTCCTCTCAGGGCTCTGCCTGAACCGCACTGTGAGATTGTAGGCCTGTTATTAGTAATTTATACACTGTTTTATAGGTCATGAGTGACCGCTGCAGCTTGGTGAATGGCCAGTGGACTGCTCACTTTTGCGTGCACATGAGGACCACGACAGCCCCAGGAATTCCAAGGGGCAATTATTGGGTCTTAGCCTGTTGGTTTTGGGGCAGAGGTGAGCAGCTCTTTGGCGGGGCAACCCTGCAGCGATGCACTTGATCTCAGTCCCGGCGATAGAGCTGGGTATGGTATTGTGGTGGAGTAGTGGAAGAGGGATCGGGGGGTTAGGGTGGGGGGGGAGAGGGGGGAGGGCGGGAGGGTGGGGTGTGAATGTATGGGGGAGGGGGTGGGAGGGTGCAGTGGGATGGCAGGCGCGTGACGGCGATAGAGAATGCAGGTTGTCAGTGGGTGTGAGATGTGGAGTGGGTCTGGGGCCTGGGGCCGTGGCTGGGAGGTCCTGGGTTTTCATAGCAGTATGTTGCTTGCGTGGTATCTTGGGAACTGTGGAATGCTATGCCTGATGTACGTATGGTAACATGGAATGTGGGCGGGGTGAGTACGCCTGTTAAGCGGACAAAGATCCTGCAGGCCCTAAAACGGGCTAAAGCCCAGATTGCTCTGTTGCAAGAGACGCATCTGAGTGTGCGAGAACATCAGAAGTTGAAGCGAGATTGGGTGGGAGAGGTGTATGCGGCCTCCTCGGGGGGTCGGAAAAAGGGGATGGCCATTCTGGTGCAGAAGGGTATCCCGATGGAGGTGCTGCACGAAGATGTGGACCCCCAGGGCAGATATCTTTTTCTTCATGTAAAGCTTCAGGGGGAAGAGGTGCTTTTGGGTAATATATACGCACCTAATGTTTACGATCATCTTTTCTTCAAGAATGTGTTGGCTAAGGTGGGGCGGACTCCCCACATATCGGTTATTATACCGGGGGACTTTAATTGCCCACATGACCCGCAGTTGGACAGGCAACAGTCGCGACCCGGAGGGGGTTGGAGTAAGAAGGGCGTGAGCTATTTGTGCAGATTGGGGCAGTTAATTGATGCATGGAGGGTCCTACATGAGGGTGAAAGAGATTATACTCACCTGTCCCGAGCCCATCATTCCTGGTCTCGGATAGATTATTTTCTCATGTCAAAGCACTGTTTTGGCAAGGTCCTTGTGGTGGAGATTGACTCGGTGGGCATTTCGGATCATGCCTTGGTCCGACTAGATTGGAAAGGAAAAGGGGGAGCGCCTTTTAAGTGGTCTTTTCCTAGACACCTGTGGCAGAACGTAGCTTTCGCGCAGTACTTGAAGCAGTGTTGGGAGGAATATGTTCGTTTTAATGAGAACAGTGTTGAGCAGGTGGCGGTTTTCTGGGAGGCGGGAAAAGCGGTGATGCGTGGACATATTATGGCGTTTGTTGCAAAAGAACGGAAGAGAGTGAATGATACTGTCCTGCAGCTGGCTCAGGAACTACAACGCCTGAAGAAGCGTGACGTGCAGGGGTCCGGCAGGCGCGTTCGGGAGGACTATTTGGCAGTACAACAGCGGTTGAATCAGGTGCTTCATGAGCGGGCCGTCTACTCGATGCAATACTATAGGCATCAATTGTTCCGTTATGGGGATAAGACGGGGAGGCTGCTTGCGAGTTTGATTAGAGACGGAGGGGGGTCTCGAGTGATAGCTACGATGAGGGATGCTGAGGGGGTTCGGCGTACTTCTACCCAGGAAGTTATGGGGGTCTTCCGTCGCTTTTATCAAGCATTATATTTGGCAGAAGGGGGCGACATGGCCCGCGGGAGGCTTTTCCTGGAACGGCTGCAGTTGCCGCAGTTGCAGGCGGAAGATGTGCAGGTATTGAATGCCGCGATCTCCGGCGCAGAGATTCAGAGAGTTATTAAGGGGTCGTCTCCGCATAAGGCTCCGGGGCCGGATGGCTACGGGGCAGAATTTTACAAGCTTTTGGAGGTCCAGGTTACGCCCTCTCTGGCGGCCTTATATTCCGAAGTGCTGGAGACAGGTGGATTCCCGAGAGATATGCGCACTGCGGCGATCACAGTTATCCCTAAAGCCGGTAAGGACCCGAGGATCCGGCGTCCTACCGCCCCATTTCCTTAATTAATTACGACATGAAAATCTTAGCATCAGTGCTGGCGGCGAGACTGCAGCGGTTTCTGCCGGACTTGGTGGGTCCACACCAGTCTGGGTTTGTTAAGGGTAGGGATGCATGTTTGAATATTAGTAAGGTATTGATGGGTATGGAATTGTGCCAGATGCGGGAGGAGCCATTAGTTCTGGTGAGCTTGGATGCCGAAAAGGCCTTTGACCGCGTGTCTTGGTCCTATATGTTTGAGGCACTTCAGAAGTTTGGTTTTACCGGTGCGTTTCTCCGTTGGATCCAAGCTTTATATTGTGACCCTTTAGCTTGTTTGACCATGGGTGGGGAGTTCTCGGAGTCTTTCTCTCTTGGGAGAGGCACCAGACAGGGTTGCCCTCTCTCTCCCTTGTTATTTGTTCTGCAACTGGAGCCATTGCTGGTGTCTTTGGTGCGCAATGAAGCGATACAGGGAATCCGATGGGGACAAAGTGGCATCAAAGTGAGTGCGTTCGCGGACGACATGCTCCTGTGTTTGAGAGACCCCTCGACGTCGTTGGAAGTGGCTTTGCAGCAGATCGCGGAGTTTGGTATTTTCTCGGGGTTGCGGGTTAACCGGTCTAAGTCTGTGGTGTTGGATGTAGGTGGGAGAGTTCGTTCTCAGTGGGTGGGGGAGTTCCCGTTGTGGTGGGCGCAGGGACAGCTCCGTTATTTGGGGGTGCAGATTCCGGAGGATATATCACACCTCTACTCCGTAAATATCGGGCCGCGATTGGCAACGACTATTGCGACGTTAAAACGTTGGAGGGAGCTGCCTCTTTCTTTGATGGGTCGCATTGCTTTGTTCAAAATGGTGGAGCTCCCCCGTTGGCTGTACCTGCTTCGCCATGCTCCGCTTTGGATAACACGAAGGGACATGTGCCTTCTGCAGACGCACTTGGGCAAGTTTTTATGGCGGGGCCGGAAGACCAGAATTGCTTTAGGGGCATTGATGGGGCCACTGGAGGACGGTGGGGGTGGGCTGGTGTCGTTGTGTGATTATAATGTGGTTAGTCTGATGCGCCCTCTCCGGGATGTAATGCGGGGTACGGCTGAAACGATACCTCTTGAACTTGTTGATGCGATGTCGTCGCCGAAGCATCGTTTGGTTCTGCTCCATAGTCGTAATCGGGATCTTCCTGAGTGGTGGCGGGTGTCAGTGTATATGAAGGCGGTCCGGCAAGTGTGGCGGGTAGTTTGCCAGCGGCGGAACCAGTTGTGGCAACGAATGGATCTTTTGCCTATCCGGGGCAGTGGCCGCTTCCTGCCGGGCAGACACGCTTTGGTGGCTCGCCGCTGGGAGGGGTGCGGAGTGCAATGTCTTGGGCATTTGGGAATGGCTTCGGCCCCAGAGCTGGACTCGTTTCAGTCGCTGCGGGGCCATTATGGGCTGGGGGCGAAGGACTTTTACTTCTATCTGCAGGTTAGACATTATGTGCGTCAGGAGCAGAAAGACGGGGGCGCCATCTTAGGACCGGGCAGTATGTTAGCTTTGATCCAGGGCTTGGCGGAGAAGATCACGGTACAGGAACTGCGGAGCGCGCTGAGGCCCTCCAGTGTGGGGAGAACCCTCGAGAAGTTAGCTGCTCGGTGGCGGGCGGATGGGCTGCCGGAGTTGACGGTCCAGAAGCTCGGGGAAGCGTTTGCTGCAGTGAGAGGCTTGTCGGAGTCTGTGCGCCTGCGAGAAATACAATATCGGTTTCTTTGGAGATCGTATGTGACCGAGGCCTGGGCGGCTAGGGCCGGGATAGCACTGACAGATGTGTGTCGCTTCTGTAAGAGGGAGCGAGGCACCTTTACGCCTCGTTTTTGGCTATGTGACTCAGTGCAAGCTTTTTGGCGGGCGGTGTGGGAGCAAATCTCTCGCTGGCTTGCTCGGGAGCTGGAGCCACTCGCAGACTGTTGCCTGTTCGGACTGCGCCTGCAGGGGTGGGACTTGGGGCACTACCCTGGGCAATTGCTGCAGAGGAGTATGGTGGTGGGCAAGCAGTGCATTCTGCGCCACTGGCTGTCTGAGACCCCCCCCGGGATTACTGAGTGGTTAGGTCTTATGCTTGAACTTAAGGCTATGGAGGGGCGGACTACCAAGTTACTTGGGCCCAGACATCAGGAAGTGTGGAGTGGTATTTGGGAGCCGGTCCTGGATGAGGGTGGGGAGCCTGGACGTGTTACAACTGTGGGCCTTCCCTAGGTCTTGATCTTACCGCTTCTGGGGCTTGGGATGGACTGTTCGGGGGTGGTGTTTGGCGGAGGTGGGGAGGCTGGTGACCTGTGTTGAGTGTTCTGGTTGGGAGAGGTGCTGTATGCAGTGGAAGGAGGAGAATGATTGTGAGGGGGCGGGGGGTTGGGGTTTCGGGGGGTGGGATAGGTGGGAAGGGGATGTTTTGTTTCTTGCAGCAGTGTGATATTCTTGTGTGTTTTGGTTCTGTTGTTGTTCTTCTGCTGTACCTGCCGCCTTGTTGGTCGGTGCTGTATACTGGAGTCTGGCAAGTAGGTGCGCCCTGTGGGGGGGGGGGGGGGGGTTTCGGGTTCAGAACTTTGTTATGTTTTGGTGCACCATGCCATTTTGTCTATGTGCCTTTTAATTTAATAAAAATGATTTTCCATAAAACTGTGAAAAGGGTTTCCACTCCATGGTGAGGACGAAAACCATATTGCTGGTCATCTAATGGGACAGAGGAATTGATATGATCATGTAGTTGGATTTGTACAGTTTTTTCTGTTAGTTTAGCCAAGAGTGGTAGGCTGGATATTGGTCTGTATGAAGCTGGGGAGCTTTTGTCGCTGGACATGTTTTTTAATATGGGGCGAATTTGTGCATGTTTAAGTGGGGCTGGTAGGTAACCGTTCTTGAGTGAGAGGTTTACAATTGGTAGAATAAATGAGGAAAGTTCTGGAATGGATGATTTTATCCAGCTTACTGGACAAGGGTCAAGATGTGATGTAGTCATGTTTAGTTTGGATAAAATGTGTTTCAGCGTGTCTTTAGATAGTGGGTAAAAGGTAGATCATTGCGTTATATGAGGGGATGGGATTGTGTTTTGTGTTAAGGTGGGGGATGATTTTTGTTTTAGTTTCCTCATATAGAAGGTGGCAAGAGTCTGTGGTGAAATTGCATGATTAAAAGAGTTTTTGTTAGCTGTGTTGTCAGTTAGCGGTTGAACAATTCCAAAAAGTTCTCTTGGGCAGTTAAGAGCTTTTGTGAGTTGGTTTGAATAGTAATTTTTCTTGGCTTCATTGATATGTTCTTTGTATATTGTAAGTGTGTTTAAGTAAATGGATTGGAGTGTTTTAGTTTTAGATTGGTGCCATTTGTGTTCGGCTTTGCATAGTTCTGTCCTTAGTTGTTTTATTTCTGGGTTGTACCAAGGGGCATTTTGCCTTTTGTGCCTTTTGGGGGGGGGGGGGGTATTTGAGATTCTGCTTCAAGGTGGCTGCATTAGATATGGTAGTGTTCCATGTTGTTAGGGCTTTGTCAAGGTCTGTAGGGTCTATGAGGAGGTGTGGAATAATATGGTTCAAAAATTCTTCCTTGTTAAATTTTTTGAATCTGTTAATGTAATGGGGGTATGAAAGTCTGGTAGAGGTGAAGTCGACTAAGGGGATTTTGAATTTTATAAGATGGTTATCAGACCAGGGGATTGGTTGTATTTCTAGAGATGTGGGATCATATGTGCTGTTGAGGTATCTGGGTAAGAAAATAAGGTCTAGTATATTTCCTTTAAAGTGTGTGTTCTTAATTATGATTTGGGTGTAGTCCATCTCTTCAGTGGTTTTTAGGAATGACTCCATTTGAGTGTTTGATGTGGAGGGCAAATTAAAGTCCCCAGGAAGGATTAGGGGTTTTGCTTCAGTGGTTGTACCTAGGATTTCCGTTAGTATGTCCAAATTATCAGGACTTGAGTCAGGTGGTCTGTAGATTAAGCTTATTTGAAAATGTTTTATATTTATAGTGAGGATGTCTATGTTTTCAATGTTATTGGAGGCTGATATGGATGCATTGAGGGATTCTTTTATGATTATGAGCACACCACCTCCTCTTTTTGTTGATCGATGGGTGTGAACGATTTCATATCCTGGACTCTTCAACTGACTGTAACTGTATCAGTTTTGGTTAGCCAGGTTTCTGTGATACAAATGATGTCTGGAGTGTGTTCGGATATTAGATCCTGGAAGATTGGGATTTTCTTTCTCATAGCTCTTGTATTGACGAGATAGCATGTAAGGTGTTGCTGTTCAAGTGGTATCACATTTGTTTCCATTAACTGAGTTGAGTTTATTTTTATATTTATTAGTCTATTTGGATTTGTTTTGTGGTTGAAACTTATATTATAATAGGTGAAGGTGTGGAGGTATCTGTTTGGGTTATAGACTGATGATATATTGTAAGTGTTTGAGGGGTTTAGGCTATGAATCATCATTGATGTGGAGATTAGTATGTAGAAGATCATTAGCACGCTTGTTGATATTTGGTTCTTGATTGTCATCTTTGGATTGGATATGAGCTCTTATGTCAGGTATTATGTAATAGTAAATGAGGATGGTTAGAGTTATATTGATGAAATTGCGATGTTTTATGGGGGAGTGAAGTTGGCATTTAAGGATAGTGTTTGAGTGTGGGTGTTGAATGTTAAAGGAACTATATAATAGGTTATCTATGGGGGATTTCTTGGGTGATAGATGTTTGTTTATGAAATATGCAGGGGTAAGGATGAGCAAAATGCAGAACAAAATGGAGTTAGGTTCATTGAAACAGGGGGTTCTTTGCTTATGTTATCTGCAACTAAATGTACCTTTCTTCCGGTGCGCATCTGGGCACGCATTGCGCATGCGCAGCACCATGAACGTGGTATCTGCGCATGTTGTGCATGCGCGAAAGATCTGACTGTGACCAGTGCGCATGTGTTGTGTGGGGCTCCGTGCATGCATATGGCGTATGAGGCATGCAGGCATGGTGCCACTGCGCACGCGACATTTGTGGGTGCCGTCCACTGTGGGGGTACCTAATCATGGGTGTCATGCATGGAGCCCCCCTCATAAAGCGGCCCCCTAGCATGGTGCATGCGCAGTGCGTGCACTGCACACGCCACTGTGCATGCATGAGTGGCGCGCGTGTGTCGCCACACATGTGCACATAGCGCACACGCACCACAGCGCATGCGCATATTACGTACACATGCTGCAGCGCAAGCGCAATGCACGTAACCCTGCGACCCCGAGTAAAATGCATAAAAAGGCCACCACACCTGATAAACGACGAGGGTTTTGTGTAGGCGAGTTGAAAAGCAGGCGTGGAAAGCAATCGGTCAGGGTGATAGCAGGTGAGGAGAGGAGAGGAAAGGTGAGGTGAGCAGCAGGCGTGTGGGAGAGGAGGTGTGGTGATGAGCAGGTGTGAGGGTGAGGAGGTGAGGGGAGGTGCAGGGAAGAGGGAGAGGAGGAGAGGAGCAGGGGAGAGGGAGAGGAGGTGAGGAGAGGAGAGGAGAGGAGCAGGTGAGAGGGAGAGGAAGGGAGCAGGGGAGCAGGGGAGCAGGGGAGAGGGAGAGGAGGGCAGGCGAGCAGCAGGGGAGGGAATATTAGGCAAGGACTGGGAGAGGTGGGACAGAGAGGAAGAGACCACAGGGAGCAAGGAGATGGAGCAACAGCCCATGGCAGGAGGGGATGAGGGGGAAACCCATGAACAGCGGTCCACAGGGGCAGCAGGGATGGGTGGGCCTGAGGTGGTGTCTGCAGGGCTATTGGGTGTGTCCCAGCCCACACAGGGGCAGCCCAAGAGGCCACCCAGTGCCAAATGGAGGCGAGTCCCAGTGCCAGCCGAGGAACGGAGGAGAGCAGTTAGATTCAGCCAGCAGGACAACCACATCCTGCTGGCCAGTGTGCTAGAGCACTATGAGGTTCTCTATGGGCGGCTGAGCTCCAGAAGCATGGTGGGGACATGCATACACATGTGGGAGGAGGTACAGGAGGCTGTAGCGCAGGCCGGGGGACCACCCAGTGACCTGGACAGCCTGAGGAAACGGTTTAACGATATAAAGTGAGGTGTTCGGGCCCACATGGTGGCGGAAAGGAGACATGCTATGGACACTGGTGGGGGTGGTCCCTTTTTCCCCATCCTGACCCCCCTGGAGAAGCAGCTCGCAGAACAGCTGGGCCCTATCTACCTGCAGGGACTGCCGGAAGAGCTGAATAGCACCCATCCACATGCAGGTAGTTCTGAGATATGCAGCCCACATACAGCTAACCACCCAGCACCTGCTGGCCATGGATGGGATGATGGGGGCCTATGTCGAGGGGACACACAACCAGCAAGACCTGGCAATGTCTGTACATGGTGTTTGTGGCAGGTGCCTGGGGCTGTCTCCATGACAATCACAGTCCAGGATGTAGCCGAGCACTGCACAGGGGTACAGAACAAGGGGGGGGGGGGGAGTCCGTCAACCAGGCAGATTGCCACCCCCCACCACTGTGCATGTGAGCAACTAGAGACCGCACACACAGGGAGGGCGTCACACCTCCCAACCCATTAACCTAGCAGCTGAAATTTCTACCTGCCACATAGGTTGCACATAAGTATCATACATCTGCAGCCAGGCCAGCATCACAATTTGACAGACACAAACATCCAGGAAGGACATACAACTAGCCCAACACACAGTGACCTGGGGGTCCCCGCACCCTCCATCTATAACAGCTATAACGCCTGTTTGCTATTATCTGTGCGGAGACATAGCCCTGAACAGTGACAGTGCCATCACGTTGAGTCTACAAAGTAGACGCAAACAAACGCAAACGCCCACATCACACAGATACCAGACACATATTACCCTGTCAGTGGACAGCACACAGTACGGATCCCGCATCCACCCCCACAGGCCATTGGGGTGCACAGATCCAAAGCTTCACCAACTGCACCTCCCCAAACCCCACACCACCTGGGGCTGACCCCTCTACAGGCACTGCAGTGTCACAGACACATTCGCATGACCCCCACCCATGCTGCAACCTCGTGCCCAGCATCACTACGTCCATCCCCCAGAGCAGTCCACCACAACACACAGAGTGCTGGTTAGCTGTACACCCACAACGCACAGTGGTTGCCAACGCAGCAGTCCCCACACATGTCTGGCTGACCCGGTCGCATGGTTCAATATGTACCGTGCATAACACACAGGCCACTACATACATATCACTGATGCACACTATGACAGGCCACAGTCACATTGAAGGCTCCCATATGCACCCAGGACACATGTAGTGTGGGCCCCCATCACATGCACAGTGCATACCTACTGCTGCATACAGTGGCCCCGGCACCCGCCACCCCATCCCCCCCAGACAACACCATCAAATGTGGCAAAGCAGCACCAGCGCAGGTGGCTGCCCCGCCCCCCTGCCAGGTACAGCACACTGTACGCACATGTGTTGTCCCCATTGTAGGTACAGTGACAGCAGCTACAGGCGGACAACACATTGCTGCTGGTTTGGGTGTAAAACACAGCTGCACATATTTGTACGTGGTAAACCCATCTGTGATATGTACCCTGTTCCACCCCCAGGTTACCCCCAGGCCATGGAGGCATATGAAGAGGAGGATGTGGGTGAGCCAGGTGATGTGGAGGGACCAGAGGGGGCAGAGTCCGAGGTCGGCGCCAGCACTGGTACTGAGGCCCACAGAACTGATGTGTTGTTCGAGGCAGAGGTCAGCCCAGCGGATGTCCGCACCACAGCGAGGACCTCCAGCAGCAGCGCACTGGCTGTGGAGGGCACCAACATGGAGGGGAACCAGCACACAGTGCTGGCACTGGGACCATCCTTCAGCCCACCCACCAGCATGGATGTCATCCTGGCAGAGCTGAGGGCTCATACCGCCTCCTCAAGGCAGGATGCTGAAGTTGGGTAACAGAATAGACGGGATTTCCCCAGGGTGTTGAGATTACATTCGCACTGCTATCCCATGTGCTCCCCAGGATAGTGGCTCCATGGCATGTAGTTCCATATGTTTGGTGGGACTCTGTGCCATGTGAGAACCCCCCTCTCGTGGCATGGGTCATCTGTTGTCATCCATATACCCCACGGTGACGTACAGCACCCAAGCCCTAACCCTGTTCACCTAGACAGCTTACTATGCGGATCCCTCATTCTGGGTGATAGTACCTAGCTTATGTAGTGGTGGTAGGCAGTACCATACATCAGGTGTAGAGCAAACAGAGACCCCAGATATATATGTTCTTGGCATGAACCCCACATTATCCAGCCACTCCCATGCGACCAGTACACAGATCAATCATTGACACAATGAATTGCAACACAGTACCATGTGTCATATCTGGGATCCCCATGAGACGTCATCAGGAACATCTCCTGCAGTGATGAGGGATCATGGGACACACAGATGTACACATGGTAACATGTTGCTAGTCTTCACGTGCAGACCTGATCTGAGGAGTGTTGTGCTGAGATACACCGGACATGTGCATGGGTCACGGTGGGCGGTGTGACACATGTCTCACACATCCCTTTGTGTTTCACCCACAGGCACATGTCAAGCTCTGTTGGCCCTATGGGACGAGGTCAGCCAACTGCGTGCCACAGCTGAGGTGATGGCAGCGGCGCTACTGCGTAAAGCAGATGGCCAGGAGGCCATGGCTGGGTGTCCCAGCAGCCAGCCGCAGTGCAAGAGGCGGCGCCAGCAGACCCGGCACAGAGGGGTGGTATGGGACGTGGTCGCCCTGGACATGGGTGGCCATGCAGGATGTGAGTGTGGGGAACAGGTCACCACATCTGTAAAAATAAAGACATTGAAACCTATTTATACCTATGTGCATGTCTCCAGTGTGTGCCACTGTGCTCCCCTGAGTACCCTGCCGTCCATGTTGTCACCCTGGCCACATGTGTCTCCCCATTTCCCTTAGGGGTGTGGTGTCTGCACTGCCACCAATCAACACACATATGTTATACCATGCCCTGTGTGCCATGAACCGTGCCATTTGTGCAACCTTCTACCTATGCGTGGGGGGTATACCCTACCTCTCCCGTTGACCAGCAATATGTTTATGGTGGTACATGTATGTTTTATGGATCTTTCCCTCTCTCACACTCCATATGCTCTCCATTAGTCTTCCCACATGTGTGACCATCCTCTAGGCCCACACCAGGGCCTACATGGCTGTTTAGCCGCTTATGCTTGTGGGAGGCACAGGCAGACAAAGGTAGCTAGCTACAGTCAGTTGTTTACTCCTCTCCGGCGCTTGTAGTGAGCCACTGCTCCTCCCCCTGACCAACATCCACCTGTCTTGTCCTCACCAGCTATCCCCCTGTGCAGCTCCTGGGTACAGCAGTCCATCCTATCCTTCCTGCCATATACTGCTGCTAGCCTTTCCCTCCATTCCCCACTGGCATGGTGCATCAGATATGCAGCCTACACATCACAGGCAGCATGCATGTGACCATAGCTGCTGGGACATACAGCACATCGATACATCACAGGGGCACCAGGGGACAGAGATGCCTACCCACATGGCCAGTCGCCACACCTGAGTGTGGAGACGGTCCATGTATGTTACCTATGTCTACCACACATACACATGGGGATCTACACACAGGTCCCATGCTCACGTCAACAGTCTGTCTGTAAGGGAGACACATGACCATTGTGATGTATTAACACAACTGTATTTCCAAATATGTACAACGCATACTATGTACAAAAGCCCACATGTTGGGTCCCGGTGACAGGACAGCACAGGGCATGTGTATGGGTGCCACTGTGACCCTCACACGCTCCTGGGTTCACCCACTTGATGTGTTCGCGATGTTGTGAGGGACAGCCAATTTTTTTCCCGTCTCTATTTATAGGTATTTAACAGCTCATGCGTTGGCATTTCATTTTATTCACTGAGACTTCCTTACGCTGCATCTTCTTCGCTCGATGGATTACATGCTATCAGGTTTTCTCTTTCTTTTAATTTTAATTTCATAATTTTTTCAAGCTCGCGTCTCTATTGATTTGAATTCTTACATGCATTTCTTTCAACATTGTTTCAGATCAAAAGATCGTTTACATGGCAGTTCCATAGTTTTGTTTTGGCAATCTGTAATCAGGTCCATGGCTTCCTGGGGATAGGGCAGAGCTGTGAAACCCCAACAGATTCAGGTACCCTGACACCAGGATCTATAATAGGCCTCTGTTATCAGGTCCAGGGCCTCCTGGAGTTAGGGCATAGCTGTGAAACCCCAACAGATGCAGGTACCCTGACACCAGGATCTGTAATGGACCTCTGTAATCAGGTCCAGGGCCTCCTGGAGTTAGGGCAGAGTTGTGAATCCCCAACATATGCAGGTACCCTAACACCAGGATTGATAATGGACCTCTGTAATCAGGTCCAGGGCCTCCTGGAGGTAGGGCAGAGTTGTGAATCCCCAACATATGCAGGTACCCTAACACGAGGATCTATTGTGGATCTCTGTAATCAGGTCCAGGGCCTTCTGGAGTTAGGGCAGAGCTGCGAAACCCCAACAGATGCAGGTACCCTGACACCAGGATCTATAGTAGGCCTCTGTAATCAGGTCCAGGGCCTCTTGGAGTTAGGGCAGAGCTGTGAATCCCCAACAGATGCAGGTACCCTGACACCAGGATCTATAATGGACCTCTGTAATCAGGTCCAGGGCCTCCTGGAGTTAGGGAAGAGCTGTGAATCCCCATCAGATGCAGGTACCCTAACACCAGGATGTATAATGGACCTCTGTAATCAGGTCCAGGGCCTCCTGGGGATAGGGCAGAGCTGTGAAACCCCAACAGATGCAGGTACCCTGACACCAGGATCTATAGTAGACCTCTGTAATCAGGTCCAGGACCTCCTGGAGTTAGGGCAGAGCTGTGAAACCCCAACAGATGCAGGTACCCTGACACCAGGATCTATAATAGGCCTCTGTAATCAGGTCTAGGGCTTCCTGGGGTTAGGGAAGGCTGCAGGTACCCTAACACCAGGATCTATAATGGACCTCTGTAATCAGGTCCAGGGCCTCCTGGGTATAGGTAAGAGCTGTGAAACCCCAACAGATACAGGTACCCTGACACCAGGATGTATCTTAGACCTCTGTAACCATGTGTGACGCCTCCTGGGGATAGGGCAGACATTTGAGACTGCAACACACGCAGGTAACATAACCCCAGGATGTATAATAGACCCATGTAATCAGGTCTGGAGGCCTTCTGGGGATAGGGCAGACTTGAAATCAACACCATACGCATCTACATTGGCAACAGGTTGGCCCACAGACTGGTATTTCCACCATGTTCTGTATGTATGATATGTGATGATTGCTGTATATTGTGTTGCACAACTGCCATTGTGTGACCTGTCCCCATACACTTACTTCACATGGGTAGTCGGCACATTGGTTGAAGAGCCTGGTGAGGCGCCCCCATGACCTCTTCACCTGTGCAAGGTCCTGCCATTTTGAGGCGCCAGGGAACAGACACCTCTGCCTTGTGCAGATCAGCTCGCTGAGTATCCTGAACTCCTGCCGTGTGAATGCTGGCTTCCGGGATTGCCTGTCCATTTATCCTCTCTCAAGATAATGCATGTACGTGTGCGACACGGAGCATTTGCGATGGCTCGCACATCGCGCATGTGCCGTGTTGCGCACGTACACGCGCTATCTTGTGCTACTACGCGCTACCTCGCACTAATACGTTGCACAGCACACGTGGCATTGTGATGCCTGGAACACATCAAAGTATTCTTAGCAGAACAGTGAAACGCGCCGCAAATGGTATGAGCCGCTTTAACAGTCCCCATACACCCGATTTCGCCGCCATGCCCCCATTTGTTAGTTTAATTGGTAACTAGCTGTGTACGTTACGGTGGTGAGGCTCTCCAGCGTTGGGCAGTGGACACATCATAGGGCGCCTTAGCTTGTGGCACCCTGTGATGCACCTTCTGCGTCCCATGCTCAGCGTCACCAAAGTGTACAGGACTATGGTGAGTGTGTATGTTGGTTTTACCACAAACTACAGAGATGTGTCTAACTGTTACAGCCATGCAAAAGGGTGGCACCTCAGACACTTTTCCTGATGTTGTAGCACTGGGGATTCAAACCCATAAGTGCTGGCTATATAGTCTTTGTAATAACCAGTGTGCTATGCCTCTATGGCCATTGTTACAGCTAGGGCTGGCTACACAACAACTGCACGTCAACGCACATATATTCTGCTGTGCTTACTGGGATAGGGGAAACCCACAGATAAGGCAGTTTCCAGGCCACATTGCCGTAGGGAAATGAGGTGAGGGTGTTGTTTTCTTTAACACATTAAAACAATTTTTCCATTAAAACATGTTTAATGTGTGTCTGTTACAGGCCTATAAGGGAGTTGCCTCATACAATCTTACTAAAGGCAGCCCACTGAAGGATTGGACCCATGACGTCTGCCACTGAATTCATTGGCTTAACCATTATGCTACATCAACATGTGTTTATCCCACGAATGGCTGGCTGCAGAAGAAGTGCAGGTCATCCCACAAACCTTATGAGGTGCTGCACGGGATAGGGGAGACCCCAACATATAGGGAGCCCACTCTAGGATTGAAACCATGACGTATGCCACTGAGGCCATCCTATTAACCATTGTACTACATCACTATGGGGTTCATACCAATGGCTGGCCACAGACAAGATGCAGGTCACCGAACATACTGTCTGCTGTGGTAACCAGGATAGGATAGAGACAACAGTACCCATAATGCAATTCACATGCAGAACAGCAGTCTACATCTACTCCCCAGATTGGGTATGCACCTCTACAGCACGTCAGCTTGGTAGGGGGGACTGACCGTGTGTGTTACTGCCACTGAATACCTACAGGCCCTGGCATTGTGCATGTACTGTGATTACCCGAGTTGGCTTTGCTGCAGGTCTTCATCAGTGCTAATGTATGACAGGTATTTGCAGAGATGCCTGTGAATGCCCTGTTTCTGTTTGTAATTTGACAGTCATGTCTGCCCCTTGTAGACTGTGATGCAATCAAACTGGTGCATAGCCAGTGTGCTTGTCATGGTCACTTGTTCTCGGAGCAGGGGTGTGTGTGGACTCACATGATGATGATGTGCATATCACACCGGCCTCTCTGGGTCAGAGTAAGGGACATGATCTGCCCCCAAGATACCCACATTCTGAACATTTCCAAAAGGGGCAGTACTGCAACATGATGACAGGCTGTGGGACCAGACAACACCTTCCTTTGGGGAACCCGACAGTTGATGCAGGTTGGTACCTGTAACAGGGCCCTTGGCAGACAAATAATAGGCATGATCAGCTCAGCTGCCCCCCACCACAATCTACCATTCACCAGCAGAGGCCACAGTTAGTGTGCACCTGCTGCACCCTGCAAGGTGTTGCAGCCAGACACATGCTGACTGTACACAGTGTGCTAGCCCATACTTAGCTCACATTCCCAGAGGAACAATGTGCACCCAGATGTGGGATATTCGCACAACACCAAGCAGGTATGTCAGTGATTGGGCCCCAGGAATGGAAACATACATATATCCCTACTGAACGCACTGTAAGGCACTATGTGGGAAGGTTGACATGCCATGGTCACTGCTCAATCAGAGTGAGAGTGCCCTCACAGCATGACCTGCTGTGGCCACCCTGTCCATGCAGATGGTGTTTGCCCACTACAATATCCCATCCATTGCCCTATGCCCTATGCAGATGATCCTGGATAAACCGCCCTGTAGGGGCCATACCCACAATACCTTACTCATCATTATGCACATTGGAGGTGGAACAGTGGAACCAGTGCAAACATTGGGGGCTCAGTGTGGTGTGGGCAGCCACAAAACAATGGACACACATACACAGATTACCACACCTATTTGAGCATTGTGCAAAGATAGCGGTGGTTGGCAGCCCTGTCCGCAACACCAGTCATGGGCTTCGTGCAGGCATTGGTAGGATAATCAATACTGTTAGGGACACTCTCCAGGGTGGTAAACACTGTAAGAAATGGATGAGAGGGCACACACCACATAAATCAGTAAGGTTGCTATGATGGATCTCTGTTAGAAAGATGTGTTTAAGTTAAGATTTGCTATCTGACATTGGTCATAGCTACCTTTTGATGTATATGGGACGTGTTTCCATGTTTATGACAGCATTGCTAAGGTATGCAGGTGCTAGTAGTGGGGGCTGGTGCTCTGCGCAGGGCACAACAGCCTTACTTTTCATTAGACTTTGGATGGTGGAGCTTGTGGGTGTGGGTGTTTGTGCCCCTGTTGGCCGATGCTCTGGGGCAGAGGTTCACAAATCCGGTCCTGGTGGTTCAGACAGGATTCAGGTTGTCAGGCTGTCCCTACTGAATATGCATGGGGTACATTTGCATGCAATGGGGCAGTTCCTTCAAATGCATCTCATGCATTTTTATCATGGACAGCCTGACAACCTGAATGGCATTTGCCCTCCGTTACTGGGGTTGCCACCATCTGCTCTGGGGAGTGCACATTATTATTGTGTATGTGCTCTGTAGGGTAAAATGTAGGGACATGGTCTGCAGGCGCCACAGCTGGGATTTGAACCTGTGACCTTCTGCCCCTGTACACACTGACTGTGTTAGCATTTCATCATACATCTGTTCATTACGGCCAACAAGACTGTTTTATTAATGATCTTCATTCTTTCCCAAACCATTTGTAGAGACACCTTCTCACCATGAAGGTGGGAGCGAAGAAGAACATTCATGGTCAAGGGAAAGGAAGACAAATATATTATTGTGGGTAATAGTTATGGAGAATTCTCATGGAAAGAGGTGATTAGGGAAATAGGAAAAGTTAGGTAGAGCAATGGAAGAGGTTCAGCATGAGGGCTTTCAAGAAGAGTCATGGGAAGAGTAACTTTGACTTCAAGGTATAATAGCATAATTAGAGATCAACAGAGAGGAGAATGAAGGGATGCTTTACCAGGAAGGTACCAAGAGTAAGGAACAGAAGACTTCAAATGGGGCTTGGGAAAAAGGAGGAGCAGGGTAACATTCAGAACCCTAAATATGCATTATACAGGGTGAACACTTTTACAATCTATTTATTTAAATGACTTGCTCTGTGTTATAATCACGATCTTAAAGGGGTATGAAGTGCTCCTGAAATGTATATATCAGGTCAAACAATTTGATAATTGTGGATTAGATTTTGTTTGCAAGCAGACTGAATGTGTGGTAAACAGCAAAGAGAAAAGCTGTAATAGAGACATCTGTTCTTTCATTGGAGCCAAACAATTTGATCTTCTAAAAGATTATTTTAGTTTTATGTCAGAAATACACAATTAATTACAGTATATGCTATCATATGCAGAGTGTGAAAATAAAATGTGTTATTTCTAATCCAGCATAGAAATTTGGAAGCATAAATGATGCACATTTGGTTCACTCGTTCAACTTATTTGTACCTGCATAAATCTAGGCCAACTTTAGTCATAAGAACCTAAGAGTGAGCCAATGGTCCATCAAGACCAGTAACCTGTTTGCAACCGTGGCCAATCCAGGTCAAAGGTTTCTGGCAGGATCCCAGAAGGTACACAGATTCTATGTTGCTTATCCCAGGGGCAAGTAGTGGATTTCCCCCAGCTCATTTTTATAATGGTTTATGGACTTTTCCCCCAGAAATTTGTCTAAATCCAGCTACACTAATAGCTTTTACAACATCCTCTGGCAATGAATTCCAGAGCTTAATTGAGCATTGAGTGAAACAATATTTTCCTTTATTAGTCTTAAATGTACAACTTGTGTGTCCCCTAATCCTTGTACTATTTGAAAGAATAAACAACCAATTAACATTTAATTGTTCCTCTCCATTCATTAGTTTATCAACATTTATCATCTCTCCACTCTACCATCTCATCTCCAAGTAGAGCAGCTCTAACCTTTTAAGCTTTTCCTCATAAGGGTATCCTTCCTACTCCTTTTATCATTCAATCGCCCTTCTCTATACCTTTTCTAATTCTATCATATCCTTTTTTAGATGAGGGATCAGAACTGCACACTATATTTAAGGTGTGGTCACACCATGGAGCAATAAAGAGACATTATGATATCCTTTGTCTTATTGTTGCTTTTCCTATAATTCCTAGCGTTCTATGATCTGTCTTAGCTGATGCTGCACATTGAGCTGAAGATTTCAACATATTATCATTATTATTATTATTCATTTATTAAGTGCTACAAGGCATACACAGCACTGTACAAACACAAAGATAGACAGTCCCTGCTCAAAGAGCTCACAATCTAAAAGACAAACAGATGTGACAATACGAGAAGCATGACGTCAAAGGGAAGAGGAGACAAGGAAAACAAAGATCATGGTCCGAAAGTGATCTCAAAGAAGTACGTTTTTAGCAAGGATTTGAAAAGGGAGAGAGAAGAGACTTGATGTGGAGATAGGGGAAGCTTTGTTGCAGGCATAAGGGGCAGCGATGTGTAAGGATCAAAGTCTGGAGTTAGCATTAGAAGAGAAGGGCATAGAGAGAAGGAGACCAGAGGAGGAGCGGAGTTCACGAGGGGGAGTAGGGAGAGAGGAGGGAGGAAAGATAATGAGGGACCATAGAGTGAATGCATTTAAAGGTTAGGAGAAGTAGTTTGAAATGAATATGGAACCAAAAGGGAAGCCAGTGAACAAATTTCAATAGAGGGGTAACGCAGCTGGCAGAAAATCAGTCATGCCACAGAGTTCTGAACAGATTGAAGAGGAAACAGGTGGGACTGAGGGAGACCAGCAAGGAGGAGTTTGCAGTATTCAAGATGGGAGGTAACTAAGGCGTGAATAAGGGCCCTACTAGTATATAGTTACAACTGTTATAATCTGCCTATGCGGTAGGGACAGTACTTTTGTTAAATTGTTACACAATCTGTGTTAGTTGAATTATTGAATTATTCCGCTTAGTTTTTTAAACCCTATGTTGTGCAAGTTAAGATGTTCTATGTAAAAAGTTATAATTGTTCTATGTAAAACAAGCTCTGCATTGTTAACTGTTGTTAATTGTACACCGCAACTGATCGCTGGAAGATGCGGTATATAAATAAGTGTTAAATAAATAAATAAAATAAATAAATAGTATTTTCAGAGAGGAAGGACCACATTTTGCTAATGTCAAACAGCAAGAAACGACAGGTTTTAACAATCTGTTGAATGTGAGAGGAGGAGGAGAGAAAGGAATAGAAAATGACTCCAAGGTTATGGGCTGCAGAGAGATGTTGTAGTATAGTATTATCGACAGCGAAAGAAAAAGGAGGAAGGGGGAGGAGGAAGGAGGGCTTAGGAGGAAAGATAAGAAGCTCAGTTTTATCCATGTTCAGTTTCAGACGGCATAGAGACATCCAGGCAGCGACGTCAGATAAGAAAAGTGGAGATATGGGGTTAAAGTACAGGAAAAATATCAGGTGATGAAATATAGATTTGAGCCCTGTTGATGCTTCGATCCTTTTCCTGGGTGGTGACTCCTAATGTGGAACCTTGCATCATGTAACTATAGTCTGGGTTGTTTTTCCTTAAGTACAAAAATTTGCACTTGTCCACAATAAATGTCTTCCCACATTTGGATGCCCAACTTCCCAGTTTTTCGAGGTCCTATTGCATTTTTTCACAATCCTTTTATGATGTAATATTGAATAATTTTATGTTGTCTGCAAATTTGATCATCTCATTCATTGTTCCCATTTCCTCGTCATTTTTAAATATGTTATAAAACAGGGGGCCCAACACAGAACCCTGGGGTACTCCACTATTTACCTTTCTCAAATGAGAAAATTAACCATTTAGCTCTGTTCTGGTTTTTTTTTTTTAATCTTTAACCAGTTCCCAATCTATAATAGTATACTGCTTCCAATCCCAAGAGTTTCTCATGACGGACCTTGTAAAGGATTTCTTAAATCCAGATACACAATATCCTCTCAACCTTGTATTGTACTTGAAGTCCCTTTATCCCCTTTCCCAACATGCTTGAAATGTGTCACTCATTTGAATTCTATTGCATGGAGTTTGTTCCAGGTGTGAACCACCCTCATTATGCTGCATATGATTATCCTTGTTCTTGAGTGTCTCATTCTATTGAAAATTATACATTCTAGCGCATTATTGAAACAGAATGTTTTTCTCATCCTCCTTTTCCTTTCTTTTCTTTTCTTTTCCCTTCTTTCTTTTCGAGAGTCTGGGGACAGTATTTCAAAAGTTTCATATAGATAACTTCAGATTACCCGGATCCGTCTTTCTTTCTGAAATTTCTGACCTCATCCATGGGGACGTTTTGGTCAGGGAAGTCTGGCCAAAATTTGTGTAGAAAGAAAAGAAGGATCCATGGGTGGATGGAGACAGGATTTGCAGTTAGACTGGTACAGGGAATTTTATGAAGCCCTGCATAATTAAAGGACAATTCTATGCACCTATTTTATGCCTGTTTTGTAAAGTGTAGTGCATGTCTACTTTGCTTTATAAAATACTGGTGTAAATGAACGAAAAAGTACATTAATTGAAGGTGCAGTCAGTTACTCCAGCCTTAGGGCTGGTATAAATGCTTGTACCTAAATTTTTAAGGAGCACATGTAAATATGGAATTTAATAATTCACACATATAATCTTTTACTCTGCATAAACTCCACCTCTGTGCATGCCTACATTGAACGTACATGCAATCAGATGTGTGAGCATAATTATAGAATAAAACTGCATCAGCTATGCATGTAAGTGTCCACTTACACGTGTACATGACCAAAATATCTAAATTAATGTGTGTTGCTTATCCGTAAATCTAGGTGGCCCCTTAAAAAATTAAAATTCATAATGGAAGGACATGTTGTTATTTTTCATGTTGTTTCAAACATATGCATCCCTGTAAAGTAGTACATTTTTCCACTATTTCTTTCTGAACATGCAATTTTTTTTTTTAAATTGCTGCTCCCACTTTGATATGGGAAACCATCCCTCTGCAGTCCTGTAACCATTTTACAATGGGCCTTGCATTTGCTTTTAATACATGTTTGGGGACTAAACCTTCAAAAATCATTTCCAAAATCTTTTCTCTCATGTAATTAACATATGTTCTTTTCCAACTGATGTGAAATTTGAAGGGCTGGAAAGGAGGAGATGTATGACGGTATTTTACAGAGGTGCTGCCAAATGCAGAGCCCCTTGTAAAACAGGTGCAGGACTGCACGGGTATGCCACACCATGTCTGGCAGGAAGCTGCACAAGGGGGAAAAAAGCCATGGAAAAGCTCCCCACCTAGACATGGAAGTAGCCTCTTGAAATCACTGCTCTGGAACAGGAAGCGTACCTAATTCAGCACCACGGGATGCTTCCCAACCAATCACTGGCCTAAACTAATGCCCCTAGACCCTACCCATTCCCCTATCCAGTTTCCAAGCTTCTCTCACCCCAGACAATACTCCATCCCCAAATCACTCCCGATCCCCCATCTCTCATCCTCAGAAGCACAACAAAACCCTGCCCCAGGCCAGTCCAATACTTTCAACCCCCCCCCCCCACACACACACACACACAACACAACACATGACATTCTGAAATGGCATTGGCATGTGTAATCCGATCTTTATGTGCCAATGCTGCTTTTTAGGTGTAGGAATGTTTTTAAAATGACCTCCTCTAAAAATGTTCATGTGTTTGACATCTTGATCACTAGAATATGCAGCTGAACAAACAAAAAGCCTAAAATGAAACAAGGGAAATATAAAATACTCTTAATAGAAATTACTTTATTTTTTAGAAATTGTTATTGAAATCAAAGTTATTAAATTTAATTTTTTTCTCACTCACGTGGAGGTCAATATCTGAGGCACGGCAGACACGGTGCCCCTCCCCTTCGCCCACACCCCCCACACACCCGCAATAACTCACAACACTCCATTGTTGGCATAACACCAGTCGCAGCTTTATTAACTTTAACAAACTTCAACAATAATTCCAAACAATACATTCCCGTTTCTACCACAACAGTAATGACTCACCAGCCATGTGGGTAGCAAAGTGCGGTCATCGCTGTTGCCACCGCAGCGAGGTTACTGCTATCATCCTACCACCCCTTCCTCTGGCTTCGCCATATTACTAGCAAAAGCCTCACCGGGGTTATCCGAGTCGGGGGTACCCCACCCCCGCCCAACTAATAGCTACGGCTCCGGACCCCGGAAACCTCCGGGATCCCGCCAACCCCCCCCCCCCCAGCTGCAACACCCCAATCCCACCACCCAAAATCCAACATTGGGTGGGAGGGTGGGACGTCTGCCGCCTCCTGCCCTGCGTGCCTCAATGTGAGGCACGCCGGCTCCTGCTTTCACTCTCTCCTCCCTCCCCCTTGCCTTAACTACTTCTGATTGGCTCCAGCCGCTGCCGCTCAGCCGCAGGAGCCAATCCATTTAAATGACGCTGCCCCGGCCTCCCATCATGCCTCCGGCCCCTGCGGCCCGCGGCACGAACAGGCCGCCACGTGCCGCCGGCCCGGTTACTGCCAGCCGGCCAGGTACGTGGTCCTGCGGCCTTCTAATTCCCTTCTGGATGTTCAGCCCCTGTACAGCCCCTCAGAATCAGGGCATATAGCAATAGAACCGATTCTGTATGTGCAGGCCGGGCCCCGATTCTGAAGGTCCACACGCCCTACAGATCCCCAGCTAACTCAAGTTAGACTCTTGAATGGAGCCACAATGCCATGTTGCATCCATTCAGGAGCGCAATTGCCAGCTGCCCCCTTTCCCCGCAGCCTGACTCCAGATCCGGCCTACCATGGCCAGGATCAGGCTGCGGGGAACCCACTGCACCCCCTCATCTTCCTGCTGCCACCAGCCTCTGCTGTCCCCGACAACTAGGGGGACTTATTCCACCTCTGAGGTCAGGAGAGAAAGTGAAAAGTCATGCGGATAAGGTTTGATTTTTGTTTCATTTTCTCTCCTGACTTTCTCTTAAAAGTTGACATTTATTTTTATACCGCATGCCTACCACTTATTTAAAGTGTATCTTTATGTTTTGTGATGAGTCACAGCTTTTTGAAACTATCCCATCTGCAAGAGCCTTTGAGTCACATTGATCCTTTTCATCCCCTCGCCTGTCCTTTATATTGATCTGTGCACTGCACATTTTTATGAAGATCAACACTTAGAGATCTTCAGTCAGCATATGTTTATCTGATTGATACAATGATAAAAGTGCAATTATGAGTCATTTTTTGTGGAAGCATCGTGTTGTCTGGGGTATATTATGAGAGATTTAGCCTTCCTTCTCAAGTTTAGCTTACTTACAAGTTTCTCTTAAAATACATTGTCCTTTTGTAATCTTTTTCAACAGTTGACATTTTTATACTGCATGGCAAATATATCTTTATGATAAGGGAAGTGGAACTGCAATGGGCTAAACTAAAGGTGGCAATAAAAGGGGCAACAGATAAATATGTAAAAAAAGTAAATAAAAACAAGAGGAGAAGGGAACCTATTTGGTTTTCCAAAGAAGTAGCTGCTCAAATAAAGGCAAAAAACACAGCTTTCACAAAATTCAAAAGCTTGCGAACAGAAGAACACAGAAATGAATACAGGATCAAACTCAAAGAGTCAAAAAGAGAAATAAGGATAGCAAAATCAAAGGCAGAGTCAAAGATGGCTAAAGATGTTAAGGGTGGTGACAGAACTTTCTTCAGGTATATTTGTGAAAGAAAGAAGATCAGAGTTGGAATTGCAGGACTCAGAAGTGCTGGGAAAGGTCTCGTGGAAAGTGACATAGAAAAAGCGAAATTGCTAAACAAATACTTCTGCTCTGTTTTTACTAAAGAAAATCCTGGATATAAAAATGGGAATGAAGTAGATATCACACCATTCACAGAATACGAGGTGTTGGAACAACTTGCTAAACTGAAAGTGGACAAAGCCATGGGACCTGATGGGATACATCCCAGGATACTGAAAGAGCTCAGAGAGGTTCTTGCAGGGCCGTTAATGGATGTATTCAACAGATCCTTGGAAACAGAAGAGGTTCCTCAGGACTGGAGATTAGCTGATGTCGTACCTCTACACAAAAGTAGTAACAGGGAAGAAGTGTCAAACTACAGACCCGTGAGCCTTACCTCGGTGGCGGGAAAAGTAATGGAGGCGCTCCTGAAAGAGCGAATAGTGAACTTTCTCAAAACCAACAGGCTGCAAGATCCGAGGCAACATGGTTTTACTGAAGGATGGTCTTGCCAAACAAATCTGATTGAGTTCTTTGACTGGGTGACCAAGGAACTAGATCAGGGGCATGTGATGGATGTCATCTACCTGGATTTCAGCAAAGCCTTTGATACTGTTCCTCATAGGAGGCTTGTCAGTAAACTCAGTAGCTTGGGGATGGGTCCCAAGATGGTAAACTGGATTAGAAATTGGTTGACTGACAGACAACAGAAGGTGATGGTACATGGAGCCCACTCGGATGAAAGGAAGGTAATTAGCGGGGTGCCCCAGGGTTCGGTCCTGGGCCCGGCACTGTTCAATGTATTTGTGAGTAATATTGCTGAAAGACTGAATGGAAGTGTCTGTCTTTTTGCAGATGACACAAAAATTTGCAACAGAGTGGACTCCCCCGAGGGAGTGGATAACATGAGGAAAGATCTACAAAAGCTGGAAGAATGGTCTAATGATTGACAATTACGATTTAATGCAAAAAAGTGCAGTGTCATGCACTTGGGTAGCAAAAATCCAAGAGAAATGTACGCAATAGGGGGCGAGAGATTGGTGTGCATGGTCTAGGAGAAGGACCTTGGTGTGATTATCTCTGATGATCTCAAGGAGGCAAAACAGTGCAACAAGGCGGTGGCGAAAGCCAAGAGGATGTTGGGCTGCATACAAAGAGGGATTACCAGCAGAAAGAAAGAGGTATTTATGCCACTGTACAGGTCGCTGCTGAGGCCTCACTTGGAATACTGTGTTCAGTTTTGGAGACCATATCTTGCAAAAGATGTAAAAAGACTGGAAACTATTCAGAGGAAGGCGACCGAAATGATTTGAAGTCTGCGTAAGAAACCTTATGAGAAGAGACTTGAAGACATAAATATGTACACTTTGGAGGAGAGGAGTGATAGGGGAGATATGATTTATACCTTTAAATTCTTAAAGAGGAAGGATGAACAAACAAACCTCTTCCAAAGATGGGGAAGCTACAAAACTAGAGGGCATAACATGAAGCTGCAGGGTGGTAATTTGAAAGGCAATGTCAGGAAATATTTTTTCACTGAAAGGGTGGTGGATGCTTGGAATGCTCTCCTGATGGAAGTGGTGGGGGCAAACACTGTGACGGAATTCAAAACAGCATGGGACAAGCACAGCAGATCCCTTTACAGCAACAGGATAAAAAAAATAACTGAACCATCTAACTTCTCAACAAATAGGGGTGTCCTACATGGAGTGGTGGGTCCACCCCTAAACAAAGACATGAGGAGGGGTGGCCTGCACAGAGCGACAGGTGCTCCTACTCTTGCCGTATTGCTGGGCAGAATGGATGGACCATGCTGGTCTTTATCTGCCGTCATTTACTATGTTACTATGTTTTGTGATGAGCCACAGTTATTTTGAAACTATCCCATCGGCAAGAGCCGTTGAACCGCAGTTATACTTTTCATCCTCTCATTTGTCCTTTGCATTGATCTGTACAATTCACATCTATATGAAGATTAACGCTTAGAGGTCTTCAATCAGCATATGTATATCTAATTGATACAATGATAAAAGTGCAATTATGAGTCAGTTATGAGTCAATGATAAAAGTGCAATTATGAGTCATTTTTTGTGGAAGCAGCATTTTGTTTGAGGGACATAACAAGAGATTCAGCTTTCCCTCTCAAGTTTGGCTTCCAAGTTTGTTTTATTACCAGACACAATAATTTGATATTAAACAACTTCTGTAGTGCTAGAATGGTTAACTTTAAATTAGTGAGTTTTGTACCATTATTTGTAGAGCAAAATTAATGTGCTATGTTTTAAATAGTTTGCAAATAAGTCATAATCTTTCCAAGTGGCAGCTACATGTCACTTTATTGACTGCTTTCCCCAATTTGGATAACTTACAATGTCAATTATGATTGGTGTGATAAACGAGCCCTAGCCTGCCATGTTTTCTGTATTGCATGCTGATATATAGTAAGGGTCTAATTAGCTTGCCCCCTTGTGGTCAATATATAGTGATTTTGGATTTTTTAGCATTATATTTGCTATTAGTTAATTACCTTTTTGGGTTATAATATGTGCTTGTATACCCCTTTTATACATTATTTCCCCCTTTTTAACATACTATCATGTTTCAAATGACAGATGTCAGTTACAACTTATTTTGCATATCCACTTATGTCCTCAATTGGCACATATATATTTTTCATATAATCAGGATCATTACGTATTTTTATTCTTTATTTTTCATTTATTTGTTGCATGCATGTAAGATTAAGCATTATTATGACTACTTTTATATCATCCACTTTTCAGAATATAACCTTTACAAGGTCTTAGACTTTTACAACGAAACTTGGTTACTGTTCAGTAAGTCTCCTGTTCTTCTCCCATGCCTGTGCTGGTATTGTTTTTTTTATACCATTCCGTTTTTGATATCATTATTCGGTTTCGAGTAATGGTGATTAGACTGTCAATCACGTATAAGTTTTTATATTTTACATGTTCAATTTTCTTTGCACATATATTTTTAAATTGTGGGTTCTTAATTGAGTCAATATGATTTTATTTATTTATTTATGATATAATGTTTTTAATATATTTTCTTTCTTTTATTAGTATATATGTTTTTATACAAAAGTGATTTTGATGTATTTTATTTATGTTCTCAGGTTCATCCCTTGGCAAAGGCGAATGCCAAAATGCAGCCGTCAGGATTGCTGGATTCCAATAAAGGACTTCATTGTTTACGTCTCAGACTCTGTGTTTCTTTTCCAATTTAGTTAACTAATTTAGTTAAGTATCAACTATTATGCCATATCTTTATGTATATAGTTTCATGTATTCCTCAACCATCCTGATACATGTCAATATGTAAATAGTTTCCCATGTTCTCCAAGTTTTATTCCTTGTTATAATGTAAATTCAATCAGTCTTCTCTGATCTGAAAACTCTTTGTTAAATGTAAACCGCACTGATAACAAATAGTGTGGTATATAAGACTTGTTAAATAAATAAATAAAATAAATAAACTACTCCTCTGAAACTTTTCCCAAATAAAGATGAATCACCCCCAGTCAAAATGCTCTTCTAGCAGTCTGTGAACTATATTTGAGCTCAATTATCATAAATGTTGTTGCATATATTGTAGAAATCAATACTTCTCCCCAGAGGCTTCAATCGTCGGGGCCCATCAACTGCGACCACTGAGCTCAGGAAGATCGTCTTCTTCAGGTTCCCAAGGTTTCTTCAGGTTTCTTCGGGACTCTATAGAGCAGTGGTTCCAAACTCAGTCCTTCGGTACCTCCATGCCAGTCAGGTTTATCAGGGAATCCACAATGAATATGCATGAGATAAATCTGAATACAAAGGAAGCAGTGCATGCAGATCTATCTCATGCATATTTATTGTGGATATCCTGAAAACCTGACTGGCCTGGGGTACCCGAGGGTACATATGACCTAGATTGGCCACTGTTGGAAACAGGATACTGGGCTTCATGGACCTTGGTCTGACCCAGTATGGCATATCTTATGTTCTTATGAGGACTGGGTTGGGAACCACTGCTGTAGAGGAAGTCTGACGCTAATGACCCTAACCCTGAAAATAAACTGCCTTGTGCCTCACAGGTCAAGAAAAAAATACCTAGCTTCTTTATCATAAGCATTAAAAAGATGTTGGTAGTAATAAATAAAAATTACTATTGCAAGCTTGCTAAAAAAAACAGAAATCCCTTTCTCTCTCTCTCTCTCTCTCTCTCTCTCTCTTTCTCTTTTTCTTCTCAATCACACTTCTGTTAACAGGCTCACTCACTCATACACTCACCATTACCTTTCAAGTGGTTTACAAAATTTCTAACTAAGGATACTCTCATTTTCTCCTCCTTCACTATCTTCTTGCAGCCTTCTTTCCAACTCTCAGATCTCTTATAGAAAGTTTCTTATCAGAGCTTCCTTCCTCCATACTGATTTCTCAGGGACAGTCCATTTATTTTCCTAAAGAAAAAGGTTATTCTTACATCGTAATAGGCATCTCCTACTCTCCACAACCTCCCTCTGGCTCTAAACCCACCTCTGCCTAAAGCTCTCTGAATATGAGAAAATCAAATAAAAATTCCCAAACTTAATAAAATTTTCTTCTCTTTTGTACTCTCTTACCCAATTTCCTTTCCACTGTTTCCTTTCTAATCCTCTCTTACCTTAGAATTTACTCAGACTTACTTTTACCAGACAATTCCAAATAAAATCTGCTAATCCACTTGCTCTTCCTCTCTTTCATTTACAATCACTCTCCCAGACACTCAGACATCTTATGCTGCTCTGCTCACTGATAATTTTACCAGGCAATTTCAAATAAAATCCGATAATCCACTTGCTCTTCCTCTCTCTCATTTACAATCACTCTCCCAGATACTCAGACATTCAAAACGTTCACTACAACTATCAAAAACATGCAAAAACAGGCAAATCCAGGGCCCTGACATCACTTACGCAGGCACACATTCATTCACCTTCTCAGTCAAGCTCCAACTGTCTCTTTCCCTTCTCCATCGCTAACATTCTAAATCCCTTCTAACAGCGTTCTTACATCTGCTAATGTCAGCAAATAGCCCAGAATGCTGAACCCCTAATATCCTCAGATTTAAAAAAAAATGTAAATAACATGTGTGAAGATCACAAAAATAAATTTTCTGTGCTGTCCCTTTAAACTTCTCAGCCTCACTTAATTTTTTTAAATGTATGCCCCAATGCTTGTGTCTCCACTACAGATCTGCCTCTCGGGTAATTTATTTAATTTTTTCATTCTGGTTGCATTTGGCTAGGTGAAATCAAATGCTGACCCCAGCATTTAACTAAAAAAAAAACCTTTTCCCCATTTTTTTACACTTTACTCTCTACTCCACCCTAAATTCCTTCTTTTTGCATAATAATATACGCTATATATTTTTTAAAATTTCTTTATTTATATTTTTCAACAAAATACAAACAAAGAGAAAACCAACTTGTAGTACATCAGAATACACAATTCTTCTCTATAACATGAGATAAGAAAAGGCTAATAAATAAGGCTAATAAAACAGCCCACCCATGAAATAAGAAAAGGCTAATAAACAGTCCACCCCACCCTGTCCCTCCCATCATCATGCGATCATCAGGGGCTATATAAAGAAACACAAAATATCTGCAAGCCTGTGAGGCCTACAAGGGCTATAGAAGAGCAATCACTCCACTTCATAAGAAATGAGAAGATTTGTCTAATAACCCCTTACTATGTCTCATATCGTGCTTTAGAGATTTAATTCTATAGGAGTTTCCAATTAAGAAAAAAGGAGGATGTAAAGGAACTACCACACCATGGTATTTGCGCATTTATGTAACATAAGCACAAGCGGTTCCACTAAGCTCTACTGTATGTTTCCAGTTAGAAATAATGAGATGTGGGGCCACTCCCAACATGAAGTCGATTAAAACTGACAATCCCTCTGTAACGACGAGATGTCAATCGCTGATTGAAAAACGACCCCAGACCAGGTGAGAGAGGCCCGGAATCCCAGTACCTCTTTAATACAGTTCCATATTGAAACCCAATGAGACTGAATGTTAGGACAATCATACACCACATGTCTCAAAGTGCCGACATCTCCTTGACGACATTAACACTCATTCCCAGCTGCCTTATCCTATTTAGCAACCTTTCGATAGGCAATCCTCTTTAGGAATTGCATTTGCTAATAGTTGAAAAGCCTTCTGAGTATGCGATATAACCCTATGAGACTTCAACCTCCCAAACAGACACCATGCCAGGAAGAAGATTCTAGGGGAAGGAGTACTTAATCTCTTTTCTAGTTCAAACATACTGAGCGTATGCCTACAGCCCCCTCCACCCATCGCAAACCTTATTTTAGTAAAAAAGCACAGTGCTAGGCCTCAAAATCAGGGAAGATCACCCCCCTTCCTCTTTTTTAGATTAAATTTCCTGAGAACAATTCTAGGCGGTTTATTTTCCATAGAAATTGAACTAGAATCCTTTCAATTTGACAATAGACTTTAGGAATTAGTAGCAGTTCTACTATATAATTCACTTTAGGAGTGATAGTTATTATTATTTTATTTATTTACATTCTCTTATATACTGCGCTATTCTGCATCAGTGTGGTTTACATTGAACAAACTGAAATTACATTGAACAGGGCATTATAACTTGGAGATAACTATTTTACAGGGAACATGGGCTATGGAGGGTTAAGAGGCTTGCCCAAGACCACAAGGAGCAACTGTGGGTCTAGAAACCCCACAGGTGCTCCTTGTGGTCTTGGGCAAGCCACTATTATAGCTTCAAGACGACCCCACCAAGAAAAATAGACCGGCACCCACTATGCTGTTATATTATTGAAAGCTCGTTGAGTCAAATAGGGTAAATGAGATTGCGGAGTGATCAGAAATGTGATCCGCATGAATAGTAGACTCACTAATTCTAGAACAAAGTCCCTTGAAAACTAGGAAAAATCTATACGTGATATTTGAAGAACCATGGGGGATAGAACCTTCCTCACAATGATGGCTACCCCATTTTCCTTATGATGGGCAGCTGAAAAGCCCTTAAAGAGTAGGTTTTATATGTAGTTTTAATGATTCCTTTACACTCAAGTGTGTCTCCTACAGCAGTAAGATGTCAGCACTTTCTTTCCTACCATACAGAGGAATTTTTTCCCTCTTAATGGGATTGTTAATGCCCTTAACATTCAGTTAAATGATCTTAAAGGAAAACATACAGACAATATAGCTCAGATTGACAGTGAAATGTTGCAGAAACATACCAAATTGTTGCATTTAGTTTTACATTGTAGAACAACATCTTTTTTTTTTTTTTTTTTTTGCACAGGGTTTTGTTTATTCCCTTTTGTAAGTGTTAATACTTAACATTTAAAACTTTCAGACTGTACAGACTTTGAATATCACATACACTTCTTTACAGCACAATTTAACAACTGAATACTTTTGTATCCATTTAATACAGTGAATGATCAATGGTAACAAATGGAATTAATGCACATTGCCACAAGGGAGGAACGACCTTTTCTTTAAATAAACTATAATGCTTATAAATAGACCAATTCAGTATATATATATATTTTTTTTTATTTTTATTCTTTAAATTTTTTATTAACAACCATAGCATATACATTTCAATCTGGCCCACAGCGACAATCCGCCAAATCCGCCATAGCCTCCACAACAATGAACAGACATAATATGCATACTACCCACTATATATAAAACTATATAAAACTAGTACTGGTTACCCCCTCCCTCCCCCCTCCCCCCCCCCCCGTATGCTCAAGCATAGCTGTATGGCTGCAATTGGACATGCTTCACAGTGAATCATCAAGATGACCCCCATAACCTATATGCTAAATAACATTAGCAGGGCATTCTCATCTCAACACTCCCCCCCCAATTATCTAGGACACCCTCCCTATTTCCAGCCCTCCTCCCGTAACCACTTCCAAACCCCTGCCCAACGCTTCCCCACTTGCTCCCCTCTCCCGCCCCTCTCCCCCGTCAATTTGTACATGGCATAAAGATGCGACACTCGGCGTGCGTAACTCGCTATGGATGGCAAAATTGGCCTATTCCAATATCATGCAATTTCGCACCGTGCTGCTGTTACACAATACCAGAGGATTCTCCAATCCCCCTCCCACCGCCCGTCTGGTCTGTTCAGGAGACACATCTCAGGTCCAAGCACAATATGCCTGCCCACTATTTTGTTGATATTCTCCTCTATTATACTCCAGTATTCCCTAACAACTGGACACGTCCACCACATATGCATCCATGATCCTCTTTCTCCATACCCTCTCCAGCATTCGTCCGTCCGCAACACCCCCGCCTTACACAAGCGCTCCGGTGTGAGGTACCAGCGACTCAGCACCTTAAAGCCATTCTCTCGCAAAGACGTGGCAATGGAAAATCTAGCGATGCCCATTGCCACGGTCTCCCACTCCTCCACCGCCCATTGCACCCCGAGATCCTTTTCCCACGCTTCCATATATTTCAGCTTACCTTCCCCCCGTGCAGTCAGGCCGCGGTAGATCCTAGAAAGCATCCCCTGACGTCCCATGGATCCTAGACACGCCCCTTCAAACCACTCCCCTCCCCCCCTGCCCCCCTGCACCCTCCCCTTCTGTCGCACCACCGAGCATATCTGCCGATAGGCAAACCTATCCGACTCCCCCAGTCGGTAGAGATCTCGCACTCCCTCAAAGCCCCTACACTGTGTCCCCACCACTATCTGTGTCACCTGAGTCAGTCCGAGCTCCGCCCACTTTCGAAGCACTGAGGGCTCGGGTCCCGTACTCTCTGTACAACAGGCCTGCAGGGACATGGTAGTCGACCACCGTTTATCTCCCACCAACCGCTTCCTATACTGCTGCCACACCTGCAATGTATGCCCCACTAGGGGATTCCTCCCCCTCTCCCCCCTCCCTTCCCAAATGATGCGTTCTAATTCGCCCAACCTGTAGCCAGCCATCTCCATCTGCACCCACTGCTTATGTGGCTCCCACAGCCACGCGTACACCGCTCTTAGCTGCGCTGCCGCGTAATACAAGCGGAAGTTCGGAACCCCCATCCCCCCCTCCCCTACCGACACCTGCATCGTTCTTGCCGCCACCCGCGGCTTCTTCCCCCCCCAGATAAAACGCTCCACCTGCTGCTGGATACGACTCAGTACTCTCCGGGGAACCTGGACAGGCAATACGTGAAAGAGGAACAGAAACTGGGGAAGCAGCATCATCTTCACCGACGCCATTCGCCCAAACCACGAGTAGTACCCCCTGCTCCAGCCCTGTAAACGTCCCTCTACTTGCCCCACTAATTTCTTATAATTTAAAGCATATAAGTCCTCCAAGGTTCTCCCCAGTTGCACCCCTAGATATCGAATCGATGTCTGCGCCCATTTAAAGGGAAAAGTCTGCTGCCAATCCCGATGCTCGTCGTCCTCCCTCCCAATATTCAAGATTTCCGATTTCCCCCAATTAATCTGAAAGCCTGCCCTATCGCCGTATTCTTGGATCTCCCCCATCACTGCTTTCAGGGACTCCCTAGGTTTCGTGATAGTCAAGAGTATGTCGTCTGCAAAGAGAGACACCTTACATTCCTGACGTCCCACCCTGACTCCCGCAATGTCTAGGCTATTCTGCACCCTTGCCGCGAGAGGTTCGAGGGAGAGCGCGAATAATAATGGGGAAAGAGGACACCCCTGTCTAGTCCCTCGTTCTAACGGAAAAAACTCCGAATATCCCCCATTCACTCGGACACATGCTGTCGGTCTGGCATATAATGGCCTTATCCACTGCACAAAACCAGGTCCAAATCCCTGGAGGTCCAGTACCGAATACAAGAATTTCCAAGACACTTGATCAAAAGCCTTCTCGGCATCTAATGAGACCAACAGGGTCTCCTTCTCCTGCTGCTGTGCCGTCCACATCACATTTAGCACTTTCCGGATGTGGTCTGCCACTTGCCGGCCTGGCACAAACCCGGCTTGATCTGCATGCACCAGTCTCCCGAGCAGCCTGTTGAGCCGCGTCGCTAGAACCTTTGCTAATAACTTTGCATCAATATTCAACAACGAGATTGGTCTATAGGACGCGCATTCTTGAGGGTCTTTCCCCTCCTTATGAATGAGAGTGATGCCTGCCCAGCCCATTGTCTCCGGCAGGGGGTCCCCCCGTCTTGGCCCATTAAAGACCCTAGTCAACGGGTTCAGCAAAAGGCCTCCAAATAGTTTATAAAACTTTGCCGTTAGGCCATCGAGCCCCGGGGCCTTGCCGGCCTTCAAAGCCTTAATGGCCTGTGCGACCTCTTCGGTTTGGATGTCCTTATCTAGTCCCTCCTGCTCCTCCCCCGTCAAGGTCGGGATCCCCGCTCCTCTCACATACTCCCGAAGATCCTCTCCGGACCTCGTTTCGCGCGCCGCGTACAAGGAACTGTAGAAGGATACGAATTCATCCCTGATACGCTGATCCCCCCGCACCGCCACCCCCTTGCTCTTAATCTGTGAAATCCGGTTCCACTCCTTCCGTTTTTGCAACTGTCTCGCTAGGTATTTCCCAGCTTTGTTCCCCCCTTCAAAAAAACCTCTGTTTCAGTAACTGCAGACGGAACTGTATCTTCTCCGCCTCTAAGGCATTCACCTTGGCCCGTAGTGCCAAGACCTCCCCCCGAAGCTGGCCACTGCCACCCTTCCCATCCCTTTCCTCCATCTCCCGCAGTTGCCGACGCAGCTGCTCCTCCCGTTCGGCCCGTTCTCATTTTATCCGTGCTCCCCACTTTATGAGCACCCCCCGAGCGACAGCTTTAAATGTATCCCATACTATTCCCTCCCTTACCTCCCCACCACCGTTCTGTGTAAAATACTCCGGAATTAAACATTCAAGCTCTTTCACCACCCTGTCATCCTCCAACAAGCTCTCATTCAATTTCCAAAATTGCCGTCCCTTATCCTCCCGGGCCACACACACTCTTACCACCACTGGAGCATGATCTGACCATGTGATTGGTTCGATCTCTCCCCCCTTGACCCTCCCTGCTATCTCCTTCCCCACCCAGATTGCATCTAAACGGGAGTAAGTGCCATGGGCGGCAGAATAATAAGAAAACTGCCGCCGTCCCGGGTTTAATAACCGCCACGCATCAATCAGGCCATTCTCCCGCACAAACCTATGGTAGCCCTGTCTATCTTTTCTCCTCCCCTCCCTTCGTCCCGTCGTGTCTCTCCCCACCTCCCAGACCATATTGAAATCCCCACCACAAATCATCACTCCCTCCCCCATCACCGCCACCTGCTCACTCAGGTCCCTCCAGAACTCAGTTTGTGTACCTGTAGGTGCATACACATTCACTACACAAAACCACTCCCCCCCCTGCTTCACCCTCAGCAAGAGATACCTCCCCCCCTTATCCCGGGAGATCACTTGAACTTCTGTCGGTGCGTCCTCTCTAATGAGTACCACCACCCCGCCTTTCTTTTTCTCTTTAAGATTAGAGGCAAACACCCGATGTTTATATCCACGGGGTTGCACCAATACCTCGTGCTTTCTCTGTAGATGCGTCTCCTGCAACATTACAATATCCACTTTATGCCTAGCTAGTTCCTTATACAATTTCTGTCTTTTTAATGGTGAATTTAAACCTTTAACATTCAACGTTAATATTTTCATCACCCCTCCTTCCCCCAAGCCCCCTCCTCGCCCCCTTGGATCCAGCCTCCCGCCCCTCCTTCCCTGACCCCTCCCCCCTCTCCCCCTCTCCCCTCTTCCCCCCCTCCCCCCTCTCCCCTCTTCCCCCCTCCCCCCTCTCCCCCCGTCATGACTCTCTTTTGCAGAGATACGACTTCCAATTCAGTGACCCTCACCTCCCCCCCCCACCTATTCTACCCCCTTAGCCCCCCAACCCCTCCACTGCCTCACCAAACCCCGGTCCCGCCAAGACCCCCTTTGCCCCAGACCCCCGCCTCACCACTCCCCACATTATTTCTCTTCCCTCCTGCCACAACCCCCCCACTCCTCCCCCCCCTATGCCCCCCAAATGATTATGCAGCTCGGTCCCCCAACCCACTGAGAATCCCCATGCAACAATACCAGTCCTTTATTAAACTTCCAACTCTCAGCTAGTCGGTGGTACAGACACCGGACTTTGGTGATTGTCCCTGGCCGTCCTGGCCAATCTCCGACCGTTCGCTCTCTGCCATTTCAGGTTCTCTGCTCTTCCGGGCCTGGAGTCTGTATTGCCGGCTGTTCCTCAGCTATCGCCGGCAGTTGCTCTGCGCCAAGTTCCCGCAAGACTTTCCAAGCCTCCGCGCTGGATCTCGCCACTCTCGATCGACCTTTCACTGTGATAAGTAATCCAAATGGGAAGAGCCACTTGTAGCGCAGCTCGGCTCTCCGGAGATACGCTGTAACTTCTCTGATCTCTCTCCTCCTGCGCTGCAGGGTTCCCTGGGACAGGTCTTGATACAATTCCACCCTGTGGCCCTCCCAGTGGAAGCTCTTCAAGTTGCGATTAGCCCCCAGCAGGAGTTCCTTGCTTTTAAAGGAACTAAGGCAGACGACTATATCTCTTGGCTTGTTATCTCGGATGGGTCCCAGACCCCTATGCGCCCGCTCTATTCCAGGACGAGGGCAGTCACCGACCGCTCCCTGGCCCGCCGCCACCAGGAGCTCTCTGAAGACCTTCTGGACCACCTCCTCACAGTCTTTATACTTAGGTTCTTCCGGCACCCCTCGCACCCGGAGGTTGCATCTTCGTGAGCGATCTTCCAGGTCCTCGGTCTTGACCTTGAGTGCCTCCTGCGCCAGCTGTAGCTCTTCCCAGCCTTTCTGAATCTGTGCCAGGGTCTCCTTGGCTGTCCAGCTTAACTTCCGCCTCTTCGGCTGTCCAGCTTAACTTCCGCCTCTTCGACTCGATCCCCCAGCTCCACTATATCCTGGCGCATTGTCTGCACAGCCTCCATGATTTCCTTTTTTACCCCACACATCTCCATCTTTAACTCCTCCTTCAGCTCGAGGAGCCATTGCTTAATTTGCTCTGCTGCTGTTAGGCACTCTTCTCCGCCGTCGCTCCCTGCCGGGCTCTGCGGGCCCTCTGCTGGCGCCTTGCTGGCTTTCTCCCCTTCTTCTTTCCCCGCCTTTGGAGGCTACATACGGGGAACGAAACTCGGCCAGCTTCTTTTTTTTCACACCAAGTTTTCTTTTTTGCTGACTTTCTCCATCACCAGTCAGTGTTTATCCTCTACTGCTGGGGCTACGGCCCTGCACTCCGGGTTCACCGCCCCCTCTCCTCTTCACAGCTTTTGCCCGAAATGGGCCACACTTCCAGGCTCTCTCCTCCTCTATTCCAGCCCTTGGTACTGCTAAAGGCCCCAGCGAGTCACTGCTGATGCCCGCCCTCTGTGGCAGGCGCGGGAAGGGGAGACGCCGGTCTCAATGCTACACCAGCCACGTGTTGGGCCGAGCGCGGTTCCCACTTCTGCTAGGCCTGGCGTGGCTCAGAGCGCTTCTTTGTGCAGCCGCGCTCTGCTTTTAGCGTTGCCGCGCTTGGTCGTGCTGCCTATTTGTGGCCCGCTCCGTCCACCTCTGCCCCGGCCGTCCACTGTCCTGAAAGCGCCACGTGCTCACCTCTTCCTCCCCGCCGCCGCTGGTGTCGGCGCTCCTGGGTGACAGTGCGGCTGTATTCGGTCCGCTCCTGCCGCTGCGCTTCTCCGTTCTACCTCCGCTGGTCGCCGCTGGGGTAAGTCGGGGTCTCCCCTGCCCGTATCCACACTCCTCACTGCCCCTTCAATGCCCTTAGGGGCTATTTCGCCATTAATTAACTTACTGGTGGCGGAGCTCCCACACTACGCCGCCATTCGTTTTGGTGACGTCACCGGAAGCCCCGTAGAACAACATCTTAAGTGTCAGCTGCACTTATAGCCCAAAGAAGAAAACTCAACAAAAGTGACACATTTTAGCCCCGGCCCCGTCATACGATCACTCACAATAAGAACACTTAATTCTGAAAAAACATCTCCCCAAAACCACCTAAACCCAGGGGGGCTATATAACACACAAAACTTAGTGGGTGAGCCCACCAGTACAAGACAGACAAGGAGGGCAAAATGACCTAGTACATCCTCACTTCTATGTCACTCAGAATATCACGCTTAGCCCACCTCCCTCAAAAAGAGTAAAGACAATGTACTCAAAACCCCCAAAAAAACTAAAAAAGAGAAAGAAAAGAAAAAACAGAGCTGCATGACATGGCAGCCCTCTTCGAATCAGTCTATGGCCCAGAAGACCCAGCCCAGTGAACAAGGGCCACTCCACTCCTCCAAGTCTCAAGACACTCTCAGCCACCATAGACATTACAAACAACATAAAACATAAAAGAAGAGAGAGAGAGAAAACAAAAGAGACTTCTTAACCAGGATAGTACCCTGGAGCTCCTTCAAAAGAAACAGAATGGAAGTCTCAGTATATAGCAATGTTACAGGATTAAATGTCGCTTCTGCATGGATAAGTCGCCTTTACACGACCTCAGACCAGTCAAATGCCCTTGATAGCAAACACCATAGAACTGTATCAAATAAAAGCTGTAAAGTGCCTTTCACCACATCACTGCCGACTCCTTATCCTCCAGAAATGTATATAAATCCCCGGGATCATCAAACGTCTTGGTCTGGTTATGCAGCGTGACTCTGATACGGGCAGGCTAGAGTAGCCCAAAGCAGGCCTGCAGTTGAAACAAGCGTGGACGCAGCACCAGAAAACTCTTTCTCCAATCCACCATTGCCTTTGCGAAGTCCGGGAAGAACAGGAGTTTATGTCCCTGATATTCCAAAGTTGAAAGTGCTCTGGCTGCTCCCATTATTTGCAATATTTGTTGAAAACATAAAACTTTCAAAATGATTGGGCGTGGACACTTGCCCGTGACCATGGATTGTGTAGGTACTCTATGGGCGTTCTCGATCTCGAACGGCATAGCAAACTGCAACTTTAACACACCTGGAATCATGGCTTGCAAAAAGGATACCATATCAGGGCCCTCTGCTCCCTCAGGAACTCCTAGTATTCTTATATTATTCCTCCGAGAGCGATTATTACCGTCTTCCACCTCTCTTTGTAATGAACGTATCAACTTGGCCTGCTTCTCAACAGCCTCAAGCCTCTCCCCATGTGAAGCCACCACATTCTATGCCTTCCCCACATGAGCCGTAATTGACTCCGAAGAAGTTTGCAAAGCGTTGATATCTTCTTGCATTGCACATAGTGATTCTCCATTAGCTTTGTCCAGGTCTTTGCCTGAATCTCAGCCAGGATCTCCTGTGAGGTCTCAGGACAATCTCGGATGACTGCCATCTTGTGAGGTGAGAGAGGTTCCATCTTGGTTCTCTTTGCGCTAGCATTTTGAGATGCTTGGTAATCCAGCAGCATCTGTTTGGGACCCGACATATCCGGGATCGATTGGTATCAAAGTATGTAGGAACTATTTGACTAAAGATTGCAGAAGTGAGGATTCTTGCCTATTGCCCTCCAGAGCACAGCTCTTACACGTCCATCTTGACCAGAAACCAGGCTCCGCCCCCAACAATATACGCTATATTAATATTACTTGCAACACTTTAATATATATCTTTCTTTTCCATTTTCACTTTCTCTAAAATTATTACCATCTCGGCAAACTTTGTACAATATATTATTTTCTTTCCTTTCTTGCAATAGAATGTTCTCCAGCTCCAACTGGAACTTTACTTGAGCCTAAATCTTTATCAGATGACACACTCTTTCTTCTTTTTTCTTCTTTATATTGTCAACCAGTGCAGACATTTTTTCCACCAATTGGGACATCCAATTAAGTTAGGTGAGAGGATCCATATCCATGGGTTATGGGCTCCAGAGCCCCAAAGTCCCCCGCCCCCATCAGAGGAACAGAAAACACCACACTCTAGGGCAGGGGTACTCAAATCCAGTCCTGGAGGGCCACGAACCAGTCAGGTTTTCGGGATATCCCTAATGAATATTGTGATGGTGAAAGCATAGTAGAAAGCATGGATATGGATGAAAATCCTGAAAGCCCCATGGAAGTTAATGACAGTGCACAGATGCAAGGGGATTACAGCCTACATCAGAGAAAAGCTCAGCTCCCTGCAAGGGGTAGAACACGCCCTAGCTCACGGGTGGAGACAAGCCACCCTCCTGATTGGTCAGAGGAGGGCGGAGCACAGGGAAGGCCCAGCAGGAAGCAGTGGTTAAAAACCACGTGTAGAGGACAAGGAAGGAGCCAAGGAGAGAGCCAAGGAAAGAGACAAGCACAGAGACGGAGAGACGAAGGGAGACTCCAGGGAGTGAGAGTCAGCGAGAGACCCGCTGGAGTGAATGCCAGAGGAGAGTGGCTGAAGCCAGACAGAGAGAGAGAAGTCTGGGTGAGAGAAGGAGCCAGAGAGAGGGCTCAAACTCAGGCAGCAGCAGCTCACCGAGAGGCAGTGGCAGTCTCAGGCCAAAACCCATCTACTGTTTCAGACCAGGAAGAAAGAGATATTGTGCCAGCATTTAAAAGCAGAAGTACAAGTAACTGGAGGAGAAGTACACGTCAGGCCAGCAACCAGGACAACGGTGATAGCTGGAGAGGTGGAAAAGGTATCAGTGCTGACATACAGAAACAGCCTCAAGGTAAAGCCGATAATTTCTTTCCTGACAATGTGGCAAGAGGGCTAAGGGCTGGTTTAAAAGGGCAGGAACTGAAACCTTCACCTTCCACCGTTGATCAGTGGATTGAAAGCTTAGCCAGTGTTGGAATCCCCAGTGCAGATAACAGAGAAGCTTTTGAATCCTCTAAATTAGGGGCTTTGCAAGGGATACACTCTAATGTGAGGAATTCTATCTCCAATGCAAAAATACCTACGAGGGCTGACTTGCTGTGGGACCAGTTTCAGCAGTTTCTAAGAGAGGGGAAACTTAAAGAAACTCCACAATATGAGAGAGACTGTTGGCACAAATGATTTTGAAGAAATGCAAATAGAGACATGTGTGCCTAATGAGGTCTGTTGCCCAGTTCCTATGGATTGTTCTCTGGCTCAAAGGAAAGCTACAGTTGTGAGATAAGAAAGGAAGAAATGTAAAAACCCTATAGTAAGGGTAGTGCTTACCACGAGAGTTGTAAGAAGCATTCAATGTGTGTTTGTTCACTGACTGAGAGCAACGGAGCTGTGAGGGAACGTTGCATTACAAAGTGAGAACAGCTGTGATAGAGTTCTGCTGCAGTTCATTCCAGATGAGTACTCGTAGTGAGAAAATGTCCACGTACTCGCCCCTCCAGATTTTTTCTTTCTGAGCAAGTGGCACATTGCTATCTAACATGCTGGTGAGGCACACGTACTCTGCCGGCCTGAACTCAGATACCAGTCCCCCTTCTCCGGGCACTGCCCCTCTCCCATGACCCCCAGCATAACCTGTACTGGGGGTCCCCTCCGAGGTGTTGAGGGGTGGGGTGCCCATTAATGGCTACCCTAGCCACTTTCTGGGTCATTCCCATCCCATCTTCTGCCATGCCCGAAATGGCTACAAGCTGTAGCAAGACCTGCAGCAGACCCTCGATGCCGGGGTGGATACCATCCACCCCCCACCCCAGTCTCCAAATTTGCATCGCAGCTGTGACTGCCTCACCTGCCCTCTGACCAAACTCCTCCGCTTCCCACCTTCTGACCCCTATACTCCTGCTGTCTCTTGCCTTTGTGGCCCAGCTGCCCGCTCCCCTACCTCCCCCCTACCCCCACTCCCTCAGATAGCAAAGAAACATGCTCATACTCACCCCCTGGTTCCTCTCCTCCAGGTGCCGACCCATCTCATCTGCGGTTATCCCTCCCCAGGCTAGCGTTCCATCTAGTGAGCTCAGGAGAGCCTGTACACATCTCACTCTGTGGACTGTTGCAATGGCTTGGAGCTGGTTCATGAGTTCATGCATACCGGGCAGGTCATCCCATTGCCCTGTGTTGCCACACAGCAGGAGAAGGCTGCTGGTTGTTGTCACCAGTGCTGACCAACCTGCAGCTGCTGCAGGATTTGTGTGCCACAGAATGTCACGGCGCCCCACAGGATCTCTTTTTGGTGTCCTTGCACTTGTTCTCTTTTCCTTTCACCGCCTTCCAAATTGCTCTGTCAGTCTTCCTTGCAGTCTTCTGTGCTGGCTCACCTTTTCCACCTCTGGCGTGCTGCCATTTTGCCATAGCATCCGTTCCCCCATGCACCATTCACTGCGTAAGTCCATGCCATTGCTCCGGTGCCTCCTTCCCTTGTCGACAAGCATGGCACTGACCAGAGTCTAAAATTTTTAATTAGTGTCCTTGCTGGTAAAACTTGCTCCTTTAGCCCCAATCCGCCACTAGGTGGTGAACTTACTCAATTTTCAGCTGGAGGGCTGTCCAGTTGCTCTCCCATCATTCTCCACCAGGTGTCCTTGCACTCCAGTCCCATGGGCATATCTCCTGCTCTCCTATTCTCCCAGCCTCCATCATAACAAAGCAGTCACAGCCCAAGGTTGCACTCCTCAGCGCTGATCCCGCCGGCCTCCAGATACTCCCTCTGCGCCTCCTGATGAATCTTTCTGCTGCTGCTCTCCCCTCTGCTTTTCCGGTCATCCCTGCCAACCCTCACACTCTCGGGCCACTGCTCAACTCCACTGCTGTTGTTCTCCTGGTCGCTGCCACTGCCCCAGAATCTCAGGCCACTTCCTACACAGTGCAGAGCCATGAGGAGGCCGCAATGCACCACGATGATAAGTTGAGTTAGCCGGTAAGCAGGGGGAGCCGACGATGTGTGGGGGAACCACAAAAGCCACGAAGCCACAATGTTCTGATGAAAAGGAAGGGTAGCTTCTGCCCCTCCCTTTTATTGGCAGGGCCGCCCTTCCCCCTCCATCCCATTTGTCCTGCCTGTGCCCTCCCCTTCAGGCGGCCCACTTTATGGAGCCTGCACCCTATCAGAGAGTGAAGAGCATCAGGATCGAAAAGCGGCTTCAAAGAGGTGAGCTTTTAGCCTGGATTTGAATAGGGCTAGAGATGGGACCTGACACACAGACTCAGGTAGTTTGTTCCAGGCATATGGAGCAGCAAGATGAAATGAATGAAGTCTGGAGTTGGCAGTGGCAGAGAAAGGCACAGATACAAGGGATTTGCTAGAGAAGTGGAGTTCCTGAGGAAGGGTGTAGAGTGAGATAGGAGAGGAAAGTTAGTGAGGAATGGCAAAATGAATGCACTTGTAGATCAGTAGGAGAAGTCTGAACTGGATGTGGAAACCCCCACAGCAAATAAAGCTGATACCAGAGCAGACAGCCCCTTCATTCCTCCCACCTCCTAAATAAAGAAAATTCCAAGGTCAACAGCCCCTCTATCTCCTTTCACCTGACCAGTATTTAAAAAAAATCACCTAGGCAAGTCACCTAAGCTTATGTGCCCCCCGCCAAGATTTTGATAATTTAACTCAGCAATCATGAACATCAAAACACCATTCTTATCACAGCAATTGGACATCACACTTTTAAATATTAAACTTGTATGTATGCGTATGCCTGCTTTCCTGCAGGTAAAAGAATGTGCTGATAGCTCTTAGGACCTTTTGTTTGGCTTTGTCGGCCGCTGCTGTTTGCCACCCCTCAGAAACTGCTGCCCTAAGCAACTGCGTAGACCTGCCTGGTGTTTGAGCAAGCCCTGCTTACATCCCTACCCCCAACTCTCCTCCCGCTTTTTCAAAATGTCCACCCAACTGAACTGAAATGTAGCTTGGCAAGTGTGAAATGAAATCAAGACTTGGAGACTGAAAAATGCAAAGACCAAAGTTGAGGGGCAAGGATGAAAAGAGAAATAAATAAAGAATATGAGAGAGAGAAATGAAAACAAGGCAATATGGGATGAAGGTCTTTGCTAAACTTAAAACAGAAAATAAGCAAGAATATTTATATTTTAATTATTTTAATGTCTGTTTTATAAATGTTTTCTTTTTATTCTTAAGCAGTTTCTTTTCAGTTTTTCAAGCACAAATCCATTTTATTGACTTTTCCCCTTCTCTGAACAAATGTGATTGCTCATCTTTAAACGATTATTAATATTTCATGCTGATGTTTTAGTGTGGGGCTGGATGGAGAGTATACCAGGGAATTCATTAATACGCATTGACCATCTCTAGCAGTGATCAGTAAACTGAGAAAGTCAGTAAATTTGCTTTATTGATACAAATGACTTTGTTAAATGGCTTTTTAGAAGGATATCTTTATATATCAGATTGTTTCAATGTTTGCTCAAGAATTTAACCAGGATGAAATGAACAATTAATTTACATAATATTTCAAGTTAAGAACAAGAATTATCACTGTATATCAGTACACTACCACTCTGTATTGAGGTAGCACAGTAGTAGGATCATAAGGGCTGGAATATGGTGGAAGGTGAAAGAATTCACATGGCTCAGGAGTGAGGTTCATGACTCATGGTATTTTTAAAACAAACCCATTTGCAGAAATTGTGCCACAACCCTTTAAAGAGGTAATTTTATGTAACTTTCCACATGCACAAAAAGCAAGCTTTTTCACTCTGTGGGATTTGGTGAATTTTCAAAGCAAGAGCGGACATGCATTTCTACTTGAAAATTCCCCCAGGACACTTTTACACTTCTGCTTAGATCTCCTCTTTACCACAGAGACATTTCCCAGGTTAGCTGATGCACACTTGCTTATATTTTCAAAGTTCACACATAAAACGAAAAGGCCTTGCCAACCCCGCTGTTGGGAATGTTCCACTCAGTTTGGGTAAAGGTGCGCAACTTTGTTCACTTATCAGGTGGGAAAAAGCATACTTTAGTACTCTGGGTAATTTTACAAATCTTTTCCGGAGAGTTTTGCACATGTAAAAGGGCTCTTATAAAATTTCATGTGGATATACTGTACACGTGTGCAGGTGCATGGAAGGTATGTGCCTGCTTCTAGGGATTCTTGGGGGCATAGTTTGGGTGGAGCAGGAGCAAGACAGCAATACACAATATAAAATGTGTGGCAAAATATTTTACTCATCTGGCCTGCTGCAGCACTGCTCCAGTCCATTGACCCTGCCACTAGCCCCACCATATTGCTAGCAAAGGCCCAGCCCACTGGATGAGGAACCCATCGAGCAGACATTCAGCTGCCCATCCTACAGCCAAGCTGTCAACACCTACTCACAGAGCCCCAAACCTTTCAACTATGAAACCACTTGTAAGAAACAGTAGTAAAGAAGCTGTTCCACCCCTCTGTCTTCAATGTGTGTGGGGGGCAGTATATTATCAAAATGAAAAAGGAGGACTGGCTTTAATATGTAAGAGTATAGACTCAGAGGGCCCAATATTGGGGTGGTGACAGTCTCTAACCAGGTAGCAGCAATATTGCACCACTAACCGTTTAGCATCCTGTGGGTAAACCTAGGTGTAGCAAAAGCTGGCCTAGTTTTACTCGCGGAAGCTAACCAGGTAGCGGTGAAATATCACCACTACTTGATTAGCTTCTGCGGCATCAGAGACTGTGCGGTAACTCTGGATATTTAATGCTGGGGCCACATAAGACCCCAGCATTGAATATCCAGGGTTAGAGGTCGGCAGCAATGGCTATGCACCGTAGCAGCGCATAGCCATCTCAGCAGAATATCAGGCGCAGAATAAACAAAATTCCCGTGATAGGTGATGAATCTGAGACGATCACCACCGGGCCTCCTCCTTCTCTCTTAGCATGCTCTTTTGATACATGTAACATGGGGGTAGACAAGCATAAAGATAGACTAAATCATCCTCCCTAAGCCATGTTTCTGTACCGTATTTTCAGTTATATAATCAGTGGGGAATACAGATTGCCTTTCTGTTCCTTGAGAAGAGTAGTGCTTTCCAGGGCTCTCCCAAAAGGTGATTTTTGCTGAATTTGCTGCTAAATTGTGAGTTTTGTCTGTTTGTCTCCACATATTTATCTATCTATTTGCCCTTCTTGGTGGGTTCCCTTACCTACTCCTTTGCTGTGTGCCCACTGTTCAGGACAGCCTACTGGCCAGAGACACTTAGATTCCCACCCACCCTACCCCTCACCCCACCCACCCCAGGGGCTACATTGCCTATATAGTGGTCACATACGTGCCATCTGTCGTTCCTAACTTGGGTAATGCCCACGTCTTCAACTTTTCTTATTATTCTTCCTCTTCTGGTACTGCGTAATCAACATGTGTATTCAGTGCAATAACTGTGGTACTTTCATTCAAAGAAGAATCATTTGGAGCCTAAGAGCTTGTCCTATATACCTAAAGTCAGCTGCCATGCATGAAGAACTGACTCTACTAAGGAAAGACCTAGCAGCCATGCATAAAGAAGTGTCTTTACTGAGGGAGGAACTGGCTGCAATGAAGCGCACCTCTTCTAGGATACAAACTGAACAAAGTCCACCACCGCTCCCACAAAGAATCAAACACCCCAGGAACAAATGGATCACAGTGGGTTCCGGAAGATTGCGACCTGTAACGCAGAGACATCCTACACATCAAGAGATATCCCTGCAAAATGCCTTCTCTGCCTTGGCTAATGAGGATGCCCAACCCAAAGAAACTGAAGGGCCCTTAAATGAGTCACACAATGCCCAATCTCCTGCTAAAGCACCAAATATGAAGAAAACCTCACCAAACAGAAAACTATTACTCCTTGGAGATTCCATCATCAGAGGCACCAACTTGGGAACACAGTTCAAAGGAGAGAAGATAGTCATGTGCCTACCAGGCTCTTCAGCCAGCAGGAATACAAACCAAGTTGTTGAAATACTTAGCGCAAAAAGTGAGCACTCCAAACCAGATGTTATTATCCACTTGGGCACAAATGACATGGCTAGAAACAGTGCCTCTACAGCCCAAAAGGACTTCCAATCTCTGGGAGAGAAACTCAAGCCCATTGTTAACACTGTTGCATTCTCAGAAGTTCTACCTGTTCTTGTTAAGGGGACAAAAAGGCTGCATCGCATTAACAACTTTAATACATGGCTCCAGACCTGGTGCAAACAAGAAGGATTCAGATTTATTGGCAACTGGGGCAACAGATGGACCAACAAGAAACTATACTGTGCTGATGGACTACATCTCTCTATCGCAGGGAAAAGAAACCTAAGTGAAAAATTCAGGCAGTATGTGGATATGCATTTAAACTAGGAAAAGGGGGTGACGGATGTGGAATGTCAACATCTGCATGCCACCCCCTGCAAAAGCAGAACAACATCAGAAACAGCCACACTCTTAAACCACACATCAAAAACAAGTGGGAAGAAGTGGGCAGAATATAATCAATGCAAAATACACACAAGCCAGGTAAATGCTGGAAAGCAATGAGCACAAATGCTCGAAGCTTAGCCAAAAAAATTCCAGACCTGGAAGCCCTAATGGTAGAAACGGATTTGGACATCGTGGCATTTACGGAAACATGGTTTAATGAATCGCATGATTGGGATATAGCCATAGCTGGCTATAATCTATTCAGAAGAGACAGAGAAAATGGAAAAGGAGGAGGAGTAGCCTTGTATGTCAAAAGCAGTATTAAAGCTACTGAAATGCAGGGAACATGGGGAAAAGAAGAAGCGCTCTGGATTGCGTTGGAAAGAGGAGATGGCACTGTCATCCATATTGCTGTAGTCTACAGACCTCCGACTCAAATTGAAGAGAGAAATAACGAATTGATTATAGATATTGCCAAGATAGCAACAAAGGGGGAAGCGATCATATTGGGTGACTTTAATCTACCTGATGTGGATTGGATTACTCCTTCTGCACATCTGGAAAGAAGCAAAAAAATTGTGGATGCTCTCCAAGATGCATTACTTAGACAAATGGTGATGGAACCAACCAGGGAAAGCTCAACGCTGGATGTAGTGCTTACCAACAGTGATAACGTATCGAATGTCTGCGTGAGTGCCCCTGTGAGCAACAGCGACCATCACACGGTGTGGTTTGAGATAAAAGCCATGGTACAGGCCAATCATAGCAAGCTCAAAGTCCTAAACTTCAAAAACACTGACTTCAATAAAATGGCCGAGTACTTAAAGGAGGAGATGATGGGGTGGAAGGAGATAAGGGAAGTGGAATTGCAATGGACTAAACTAAAGGCGGCAATAAAAGGGGCAACAGATAAATATGTAAGAAAAATAAATAAAAAAAGAGGAGAAGGAAACCTATTTGGTTTTCCAAAGAGGTGGCTGCGCAAATAAAGGCAAAAAACACAGCTTTCGCAAAATTCAAAAGCTTGCAAACAGAAGAACACAGAAATGAATACAGGATCCAACTCAAAGAGTCTAAAAGAGTAATAAGGATAGCAAAATCAAAGGCAGAAGAAAAGATGGCTAAAGATCTTAAGGGTGGCAACAAAACTTTCTTCAGGTATATTCAGGAAAGGAAGAAGATCAGAGTTGGAATTGCAGGACTCAGAAGTGCTAGGAAAGGCCTCGTGGAAAGTGACACTGAAAAAGCGAAATTGCTAAACAAATACTTCTGCTCTGTTTTTACTAAAGAAGATCCTGGAGATGGACCAGTTGTGACTCCCAAATATAAAAATAGGACTGAAGTAGATACCACACCATTCACAGAAGATGAGGTGTTAGAACAACTTGCTAAACTGAAAGTGGACAAAGCCATGGGACCGGATGGGATACATCCCAGGATACTGAAAGAGCTCAGAGAGGTTCTTGCAGGACCATTAAAGGATGTCTTCAACTGATTCTTGGAAACAGGAGTGGTTCCTCAGGACTGGAGAATGGCTAATGTTGTACCTCTACACAAAAGTGGTGACAGGGAAGAAGTGTCAAATTACAGGCCCGTAAGCCTTACCTCGGTAGCAGGAAAAGTAATGGAGGCGCTCCTGAAAGAGCGAATAGTGAACTTTCTCAAAACCAACAGGTTGCAAGATCCAAGGCAACATGGTTTTAACGAAGGACGGTCTTGCCAAACAAATCTGATTGAGTTCTTTGATTGGGTGACCAAGGAACTAGATCTGGGGCATGCAATGGATGTCATCTATCTGGATTTCAGCAAAGCCTTTGATACTGTTCCTCATAGGAGGCTTGTCAATAAACTCAGTAGCTTGGGGATGGGTCCCAAGATAGTAAACTGGATTAGAAATTGGTTGACTGACAGACAACAGAGGGTGATGGTACATGGAGCTCACTCGGATGAGAGGAAGGTGATTAGCGGGGTGCCTCAGGGTTCGGTCCTGGGCCCGGCACTGTTCAATATATTTGTGAGTGATATTGCTGAAGGACTGAATGGAAAAGTCTGTCTTTTTGCAGATGACACAAAAATTTGCAACAGAGTGGACTCCCCCGAGGGAGTGGATAACATGAGGAAAGATCTACAAAAGCTGGAAGACTGGTCTAATGCTTGGCAACTACGATTTAATGTGAAAAGGTGCAGTGTCATGCACTTGGGTAGCAGAAATCCAAGGGAAAAGTACACAATAGGGGGTGAGAGGTTGGTATGCACGGTTCAGGAGAAAGACCATGGTGTGATTATCTCTGATGATCTCAAGGTGACAAAACAGTGTGACAAGGTGGTGGCAAAATCCAGGAGAATGTTGGGCTGCATACAAAGAGGGATTACCAGCAGAAAGGAAGAGGTACTTATGCCACTGTACAAGTCACTGGTGAGGCCTCACTTGGAATACTGTGTTCAGTTTTGGAGGCCATATCTTGCAAAAGATGTAAAAAGACTGGAAACTGTTCAGAGAAAGGCGACCAAAATGATTTGAAGCCTGCGTCAGAAGCCTTATGAGAAGAGACTTGAAGACCTAAATATGTACACTTTGGAGGAGAGGAGGGACAGGGGAGATATGATTCAGACCTTTAAATACTTAAAGAGAAATGATGAACAAACAAACCTCTTCCAAAGACGGGGAAGCTGTAAAACTAGAGGGCATAACATGAAGCTGCAAGGTGGTAAATTGAAAGGCAAAGTCAGGAAATATTTCTTCACTGAAAGGGTGGTGGATGCTTGGAATGCCCTCCCGATGGAAGTGGCGGGGGCAAACACGGTGATGGAATTCAAAACAGCATGGGACAAACACAGTGGATCCCTTTACAGCAACAGGATAAAAGCAAAATAAACTGTACCATCTAACTTCTGAACTATCTAGCGTCTGAACAAATAAGGGTGTCCTACATGGAGTGGTGGGTTCACCCCTAAACAGAAACAAAAACATGGGGAGGGGTGGCCTGCACAGAGCGACAGGTGCACCTACTCTTGCCATCTTGCTGGGCAGACTAGATGGACCATGCTGGTCTTTATCTGCTGTCACTTACTATGTTACTATGTTACACGTTTTTACATTCTGCTAAGGGGGGTGCAGGTTAAACAAGGGTGGGGGTTGTATTCATATTTACATTTCCACAAAGGGTATATGTTATAAAAACGCAGTAGAGAAAATGTTTGATGTCAGTATTAATGGTATGCATTTGTATTTCCATATTTCAAACACTAAACAGTTTGCATTTCCTTAACAGGCAAATGAAAGCTAATGATAACATTCATAACTGAGTTTAAACTTTTCTGTAAATAGTTGGATTACAATTCTTTCTCTCCCTTTTCTTTGCACTTCTTCCTCCTCCTCCTCCTCCTCCCCATTATTTTTACCATATTGTAAACTGTCATAATGGGCTTTTGTGCTCCCTGATGGCTTAGCAAATGCCTGAAAGAAATACTAAATAATAATGTCACTTACCACCAGAAAATACGTTCCCAATATTCAAAAGTAGTTACATGGTTTGCAAACCGTGTAAATGCCAGTTGGTGGGATATTCAGCACTGAATTTCCAAGGGAGCCAGCACTATAGCCATGATGCTATGCAGTTAGCACCAGTACGTGTCGTGGGTGTTCCTGCTGGAGTGTTAGTGGCACCAGTCACTAACCAGGCAGTGGTGATATCGAGCTCCTGCCCAGTTAGCGATCTGTGGGTAAAGTCAGTCATGCAAAGGCTGCTCTAACTTCACCTGTGGACGCTAACTGGGCAGTTGCTCAATATTACTGATGCTTGGTTAGCTTCCAGGGTCTGGGGCTACCCCAGATATTTGATGGCGGTGGCTGGATGTGGCCCCAGCATTGAATATCTGGGGTTAATCTTCAGTGGCAATGGTTATGCGCTCTAAAAGCTCTAGCTGATGCCGCTGGATATGCCTCCTTATGTTTTTGAGTTCATTCCATGCTGCCACAGTGAGATGGTGGGCTTGTGGAGTTGAGCCATCATTGAGATCTTTTTCCTTCTTGAAATAAGTTTATGGGACCGATATAGGTGAGATTGCGGTTCCCCGTTGTTATAATTAGGTAATTTTCTGGGTGTGAGTTAGTATAATCAGAGATTGATTTTGTGGGCTTGTGGAGTTGTCAGGTCCTGGGTTGCTGCTACATCACTCTCATCATCACTTTCTATGTGTGGTTGTGCGGGGTCCTCTGATTCAGCATCCTATGCATGAGAGCAAGGTTTTAAAACATGAGACATGCAGGAGATATGTCACAGGATTTAGCTGTGTTGTACAGCTCTTCACTGCATGACCTGCCCAGGCACCTGAATCTGTTTTTCAGTATTCTGAATGTCCACTTTATGACAGCGCTGAAATGTTTGTATGCCCTGTTCTACCTCTGCTCTGCTCGTTCTACGGGGTGGACTGGGGGGGGGGGTCATCAGTCAGATCTTTAGGGGATAGTTTCTGTCACCTTTGGGGGTTGAAGAATAGATTTTTGAATGGGTACATACTGCATTGATGGGCAGTTGGTACTTGCTCGCATATGCGGGTCATGTCATCTGCCGATCTCCTTGTGGCACTGATGTGTAGCAGTGTGTGCCAGAGGCTTTCAGTGGATTGTGCATGTGTGAGCTTATGTAGCAGCCATCAGCCACTTGTCTGGCCACTCTGGGTCAAGAACACCAGACTATGACAGAATATATGCATCATGAAATAAGCCAGGTTAGCTGGCACACACATCTGTTGTGAGATGTGAGGCATTGCAGACTAACGACATATTAAGAGAGTGAAAGGCAGTTGTGGTATATTACCTCATATCCTACAGGTGGCCTGATAGCAATGTGTGTGCAATCTATTGCCCAGAGCACAGAAGGGAAGTGGGCCAGCTCATAGAAATCTGTCATTGTTTGATGTTGCTGCTGCTCAGTCTCCTTAGAAAGTCATCTAGCAACTCAGCTATGCAGTGAGACGTGGCTGCCTAGCTAATGCCTACTCTGGCCCCAAGGGGTGTTTGAAAGGATCCTGTGGCAAATAAGGCCACAGCTTTTGCCACCTTCAGGTGCTCTGGCAGAGCTATGCCCCTCCATGTCATGGACTCCAGCTCAGTCTCCAACTGGCTGCACAGATGCACTGTGGTCTCCTTGTCAAATCTGAACCTCTGCAAGCATTCTTCCTCTGTGAGGTGCAAGAATTGTGTTCTAGGCCATTATGCACTCTGCAGTGGGTACCTTCTCCTTCTCTGTTGCCTCTCTCTCCTGTACATGGGGGAAAAAAGGAGCCACATCCGCCCCATACTCATGGTTGCTTGTTGCTCCTCCAGATGCAACCACCACTAGCAGCACCAACCCCCACCACCAGTAGCACCATCCCTCACCATCACCAGGATCCATCAACAAACCTTGCACAGGACACACATTAACAGAGCAACACACAGGTACAGACATTGGAACAGAGAGACACACCAGCATAGACACACACTGAAGACCTGTGACATACACCTACACACATAGACACTTGAACAGCACCATGCCCACACAGATACAGACACCAGTACATAGACACATGCATGCAGACACAGGCACAGAGCCCTGGATCATGCCCATACACACAAAAACAGACACACACTGACACAAGCACGGACACAGACAGTAGTGACATAGATGCTTGCACAAACCCAAACTCACATATACACCAAGACACATACTAGCACACACACCCAGCCACACAGAATGGGAGAGGAAGGGGTCCACAGGAGGATGTGGCCATATGTGCACAAAGGGCCTGGGTGAAGAGTAGGGATAGGGACTTAAAGGGATGGGGCTAGGCAGGCAGCCAGACTATAAGGGAGAGAGCTCCTGATGACAGGATGGGTAGGAAGAGGCAGTAGAGGATGGGGGTTGGGTCAGGTGGATGCAACAGCAAGGCTGGTGTGAGGGGGGATATAGTACTGACCATGCAATGGAATGCCAAACAGCAACAGCAAACTCTAGCAACCGCATTCACAGGTCAGGAGAGACGCCTTTCCTCCAGTCTAGTTGGTGTGTATGGCAAGCGTAAATGTGGGCATGGGCTTTTGCTGATGCATACGCACATGCTGCTTATGGAGTATGTCTTCCATGCATGCTTTTCAGACCCACCTAGTACATGCCTATTCTCCCCTCTCCCCACACTCCTTTGGCAGGCACGTACCATTGCACAGCCACAGATGTATTACTGCACTTTATAGAATCACGCTTAGCACTTTCCCTCCCTTTTTGGAATGCACATGCCTCGTCCTCGTGCACATCTGGTGCATATCTCTTATAAAATCAGCTTTTTCCAAATGTAAATCCCATCTAACAGATGGAAAGGGCTTTTATAAAATGATGTGGCAGCACATATGCATAAATGAAAGCACCTGGAAAGAGTTTGCTTACTTTTATGCGATCTCCATATAGATGTTCCTGGAAGCATAGCTCAGGCGTTGTAAGCACATGTGTATTTTATAAAATATCTTGGTAAACGTGCAGAGTTTACGCACATATATGCACCAGCTTCGGAGCAGTTGTGAATGTGTGCTTCAGTATTTACACACTATTGGGTCTGGTTCTGGGAGCCTTTTTTATAAAGGCACATAGGGGTTCACATTGCCCTAAAAGAGGCACCTTTTTGAAAGTATCACATTGGAGCTTCAAAAAGGCATTAGGCATGTCCTTTTGCAGACATATAGGGTTAGCTTTTTCTTATAAAAGTTCATTTTTGTAGATAATATATTGTTTTACCCATGGATATGGCTTTTAAAATTTCCCTTCCTTTAGCTAACATTCTGCTTTACTTGTTCATGTCTTCACAATTTATGGAGCACACAGATTCACCACAACTAAGAGTTTGAGGCAGCAACAAAGGGGATTGGAATTTCAAAAATTTACAATTTGAGCTCTTGCTGTTCTGAATTTTATTGCTTTTATTTTCTCATGCAGATGTTCCAAGAATCAGAAACCTATATGAAAGGTAGCTGAAAGCAATGATTTCTTTGCTATCTTGCTCTGTACTTAGCATTCTTCAACAGGCAAGAATGCTCACTAGAGGATCATTTGTTTTAAGGCCTAGGAAAAACAGTAACACATAAAAAGTACTAGGAAAGGCATTAAAATCCAGTATTTTCTGTGCAGTTTCACAAAGAAATTAGCTGCCATTAGAAACTAGTGGAAACTTTACCATCTTATGCCCTTTTACTGTTAAATACTAAACCATAGTATATGCTATATAAATGTCCTATTGTACAGTGAGATGAGTACACTAATGGCCAATGTAATGATTAATTTTATTCTATTGTATTATTTAGTTTTTCTAGTCATCTTTGATTAGGCTGCTATAAAAGTTATTGGAGGAAGTCATGCACATGTGAATTTCCAAAGACTGGGGCCCTTTTACTAACATTCATTAGAATTCTACACCTAATGCACATTTAGCACGAAATCTAATGTGTGTTCAGTTCCAAGTCTCTACGATAACTGTCAGGGGCATGACCAACATTTAATGCACTGATGTTTACCCTAATACATGGTGCAAGTACCATGGGTACATCGAATTCCACCTATTACAGTAGTGTTAGGTTCACTCATGCTAATGACAACATTGACAGCATACGAGTATGATACGTCCCACTTGCTAAACGCAATGAGTTTACCACTCCCACTCTCCATTCCTACTGCACCCATTCAGCACCCCAAGATGTGAGTGGCAGCATGCAAATATGTATGTGGTAACTGTCATGCCTCCATAATAAATAGTTATTGAGGGCCCAAGCATGTAATTACTATGTATGAAAGCACACAATATCCAATTACTGCACTTTATTAAAAGGGACTGTTGGGCTTTCATTTATTAATGTGCATTAACATGCTAAAGCACATCAGTGTGGTCTTATGGAATTTAATGGGCATTAAATAATGCAAGCCCTATTATTCTCAAAAAGGCCTATTTACTAACATTGGGGGACTGCTGAGAGAGTAGCTGCTACTGCTGGAAAGGAATCTGTACTTATATTTACTTGCTGGGACATTCTCAGAATTGTGGGGTAAATGGAATTCTTTGGATTAAGCTGATAAAGCGTAGTTGCTCACCTGTAACAGGTGATCTCCGGGAACAGCAGGAATTTAGTCTTCACATATGGGTATCATCTGTATCGACGGAGCCTGCGCAGGAACGCTCCCCAGCGTCCAATAGGAACGCTTTTGGGAGCATCCCTCAGCACATGCGCGCTGCCTTCCTGCCTTTCCAACTGTCCCTCTTCAGTTAAGTTTGTAGCTGAGTGAAAGGATAGAGGGAGAGAGGAAAGAGACAGAAAGATAGAGAGACAACTCCTAGGTGAGGTGGGTGGGTTGTGAAGACTAAATTCCTGCTGTTCCCGGAGATCACCTGTTACAGGTGAGTAACTACGCTATCTGCAGGAACAAGCAGGAATGTAGTCTTCACATATGGGTACTCCCTAGCTGAAAATGCCAGGGAGACGGCCCCAGGAAGCTGCCACCTATAGTGAGGTGGACCATGCTTCCTCCCATGGATCTCTGGCATCCTACCAGGGATGGTGGGTAGGAGTTGAATTAAGTATGAAAGAGATGTTGAAGAACAGCCTGGCCAAAGAAGGCATCCCCATGGGAGGCTTTATCTAGGCAGTAGTGGGCTGTGAAGGTGTGCACCAAAGCCCAGGTGGCTGCTCGACAAATGTCATCGATAGACACAGAGTGAAGGTTAGCCATAGAGGCTGCTATGGCTCTCACATTATGCGCTGTGACATGGCCTTGAAGAGGAAGACTCTTACTCTCATAAGTAAAGGATATGCATTGTACAATCCATTTAGATAGATTTCTTTTGGAGACTGGAAGTCCCAAATGACTAGACTCAAAAGCAACAAAAAGTTGAGAAGAATTTCTATGTTGCTGTGTTCTTTGTAGGTAAAAAGCCAAGGCTCTTTTACAGTGCAAAGTATGAAGGTTCCTTTCTGCATTAGAGGCATGAGGCCTCGGAAAGAATACAGGAAGGTAAATTGATTGATTTAAATGAAAAGGCGAAACCACCTTTGGCAAAAAATGTGGATGAGTTCTGAGAACAACCTTATCATGGTGAAGCCTTGTATAAGGGGGATCAGCCACTAAAGCTTGCAATTCACTAATGCGACGTGCGGAGGTGATTGCAATTAGGAAGATGACCTTCCAGGATAAAAACTTTAGGGTTGTAGTGGCTAAAGGTTCAAAAGGTGGTTTCATGAGCTATCCGAGAACTAGATTTAAATCCCATGCCTGATGAGAGGCTTTGTTAATAGAAGACCTCTCATAAATATTGCTGAGTGGATGAGAGGAAATTGGCTGTCAATTTAGAGGCTTATAGGAAGTTGCAATTGCACTAAGATGGACTCTTACTGAATTTGTCTTTAGACCAGAATTTGATAAATGAAGTAGGTACTCTAGTACCGATTCCAAAGATATCACAAGGGGGTTTAAGCCCTTTTGAGAACACCATATAGTAAAACGTTTCCACTTAAAGGCGTAAGAATGTCTTGTGGAAGGTTTTCTAGAAGCCTGAAGGATATCCTGTTGGGAAAGATTAAGATCCTACAGGTCTAGGCTTTCAGCAACCAAGCCCTGAGATGCAGGGATTGGGGATTCGGGTGCCATAGCATCCCGTTCTCTTGTGAGAGAAGGTCTGGAGCACACCCTAACTCCAGAGGTGCAGCTTGAGAGAAATGTAGAAGCAGGGGATACCACGTTTGTCGTGGCCACCCTGGCGCTATGAGGATCATATGACCTCTGTCTCTCTGAAGCTTGAAGAGTGTTTTGGGGATGAGGGGAATGGGTGGGAAGGCATAGAGGAAGTCTTGACCCCAGTGAAGGAGGAAGGCGTCCCTTGCCTGGCAATTGTGAGCCGGAATTCTGGAACAGAACCGGGGAAGTTTGGCATTCAGTGGACTTGCAAAGAGGTCTATGTCTGGGGATTCCCCAGATATGAACTATTTTTGTCACCTGGTCTAGGTGGAGAGACCATTCATGAGGCAGCAGTACTCGGCTGAGTTTGTCTGCCCAAAGGTTTTGAATGCCTGGAAGATATACCACGAGAAGGTGAATTTGATGCTCTCTGGAGAGGGCCCATAGTCGTAAAGCTTTGTTGCATAACAACAGAGAGCCTGTTCTGCCCTGTTTATTCATGTAGAACATGGCTACTTGATTGTCCATTTGGACTAGGACTGTCTTGTAGCTAAGCTGGGCATGGAATATTCAAAGAGCTAGATAGATTGCTCTGCGTTCTAGGAGGTTTATGTGAAGACAAGCCTCCTGTGGAATCCAGGTACCCTGGGTGGAAAAATGGTGCAGGTGTGCTCCCCATCCCACCTGTGATGCATCTTTTGTTAGGGTGGCCTGGAATGGGGGTTGTTGGAAAGGAGACCCCACTAAAAGATTCTCCAGTGATTGCCACCATTGTAGGGACAAGATCAGTCATTGTGAGTCTGATATCTTGTCCGACAGACGTCCTGTGGCCTGTGTCCACTGTGTGGATAGGGTCCCCTGGGCTGCTCGCATATGGAGGCGAGCATAGGGAACTACATGAACTGTGGATGCCATATGTCCCAGTAATTGCAGTAGTTCTCGAGCAGTTAGTGAGGACTTTCCTGCTGCTTGAGAAGCTAGTTGCACTATGTGAAGACAGCGGGGCTGTGGGAGGAAAGCCCTTGACTGTCTGGTATCTAAACAAGCTCCTATGAACTCCAGGGTCTGAGAAGGAACAAGTTGGGATTTTGGGAAGTTTATGACCAATCCCAAGTATTGGAGGATTCGTATTGTGCGAGACAGTGCAGAGCTGTCTTCTGGAATCGTGGGGGCTCGAATGAGCCAGTCGTCCAAGTAAGGGAAGATAAATAACCCTAGGGTTCGCAGGAATGCAGCCACTACTGCCATGCATTTCGTGAATACTCTTGATGCCGAAGCCAGACCAAAAGGAAGAACCCTGTATTGGAGATGTTTTTACTTGAAAAGGAATCGTAAGAATTTCCTGTGATCTGGATGGATCAGAATATGAGTATATGCATCCTTTAGATCTAGAGAGCAAAGCCAATCCTGACTTTGAAGGTATGGCAGAAGAGTTCCCAGAGAAATCATTTTGAACTTTTCTCGGAACAGATATTTATTCAATTCTCTGAGGTCTAAAATGGGTCTGTGTCCTCCTGTTTTCTTTGGAATAAGAAAATAGGGGGAGTAGAACCCTGTACCCTGTTGAGGAATGGGTACTTCCTCTATTGCTTCCTGAGCAAGGAGTGTTGAGACCTCTTGATCTAGTAGATTGTCTGGAGAGGTTTGGGAAATGAACTGTCTTATGATTGTAGGAGAGGGCATGCTGTAAAAATGAAGCTTGTACCCCTCCCCTACAATGGACAGAGTCCAATTTTCTGCTGTTATTTGGTGCCATCTGTTGACAAAATGGCACAACCTGCCTGGAATGTTTAGGGGTTCTGGACCCTTCAGAGGCAGGAAAGGTAAGCTCTCTAGGAAGGAGTCAAAGCCCTTGAGGGGGCTGAGCCTGTGGAGCTGGTTGAGCTCTTGGGCCTTTTGGCTTCTTCTGCTGTCTGAATTGTTGCTGTTGTCCCTTTTGGGCAACTTGACCCTGACTTTGCCCTTGCAGGGTATAAGACGGATAAAACTTCCTCTTTTTGCTGAAAAAGGTTTTTTTATAGGGTTTCTTTTGGGCTGGAGTGGCTGTAGATTTTGACAATCTGTCTAAAGTGATGTTGTCAGCATCTATCTCATTAGCCTTTTCCTGCCAGTTCTTTCCAAAGAGGTTTTCTCCTGTGCAAGGGGTGTTTCCTAATTTGTCTTGTACCCACATTTCCAAGTCTGATGCCTGAAGCCAGGCAATCCGACGTGCACCGATGGCAATAGCAGAACTTCTGCTGATGCATTCAAAGCAGTCAAAGGCTGCACGATTTACAAACTTGGAAACGTCTTGAGCATGCTTGACAAGGGTAAGGAAGTCTTGTCATTTGTCATCAGGGAGGAGGGGGCTCATAAGCTCCAAATCTCCTGTGACCTCTTTGAGGAACATTCCCATATATAAAATATATGAGCTGATCCAAGCTGAAAGCATGGAAGCCTGAAATATTCGACGCCCAAAGGCATCAAGAGTCCTGCATTCACGACCTGGAGGATTGAATGCATGTCTTTTTGCACTTTTCATCCTACGCATGGCTGATTCCACTACCACTGAATGATGTGGCAGCTGAGTCTTTTGAAACCCAGGACATGGTGGAACTCGATACATGGTATTGAGTCTCCTAGAATGAGGAGATGTGGTCAAAGGTGTTTCCCACATTCTGAGCATCAAATCATGAAGAATTTCATGAATGGGCAGAGTAGCTGCCTCTTTGGGAGCCTTAGGGTATTGGAGGATTTCCAATTCCTTTGCTATAGGTTCTTTTCCAGGAGCTACTGTGATTGATAGGCCTCGGGCCACATCACAAATAAAATCCTGAAAAGACATATCCTCCGGAGGAGACATTCTGCATTGAGGAGAAGAGGATTCTTCCATAAGAAGTACTCTGGTACCAGCAGAGTTATCCGAATCATCAGAATCGGAAGAGTCGAAGTATCTCTGATCCCGATGTTCATGCAAAGCACGGTATCGGTATCGATTGAAGTCAGTACCGAGTTGGTCTGGTACCGATCTGTCGATGCCTGAACAAGATGGCATGGGTAGAATTCCCACCAGTGCCAGTACCATCAGTGCTGGTACTGGTATTGGTACCGGTGCTGGTACTGGTATTGGTACCGGTGCTGGTACCGGCATCGGTATCGGTGTCAGTACTGGTGCCCGTTGAACCGTCAGTAGCGGTGTCAACGGTACCACAGCTGTAAGGAGAGCTGCAAGACTGCGTTTGATAGCGAGGAATCTCTGGTCTATCGACGCTGCTGATGCCTGGGTGTCGGTACTGGTAGAAGCGGCCGGAACCCCTAAGCATGGCATCAGTATTCTGCCGAGGTCGAGGCCTCGAGAACATCCTGGAGCCCCATTAGTGCTTTGGAGGCCGAAGCCTCCCGCCGGGACTGTTTTGCCGGTGTAGTTTCCTCAAGGGCAATGCCAATGGCCTCTCGATGCTTAGAAGGAGATCTGCCCTTTGAGGACCGGCTCTTATGTTTAGTTACCTGAGATCTATGGGAGGAAGACGAGGCTCTGAAAGACGTCGATGCAATGGACATCGCATCTGAAGAAAATAGGGTACCGAGCTTTGCAGCCCGGTTCTGTCTTCCTCTTTTAGTCATCCCCATACAAGAGGAACACTCCAAAGGAGAATGGTCAGGGCCTAAACATTTGAGACACCAGTCATGGGTGTCAGTGACGGAAATGGTACCGCCACACTTAGTACATTTTTTAAAACCACTAGCTGTTTTTTCCATTTTGCAGGAAAATGGGGCCTAATGCCCAAAATGGTGCCTAGCACCAAAAAGAAAAAGTCTCTGAAGAGAAACACTTCAGAATTATATATATTTAAAAAAAAAAAAAAAAAAAGAAGAAAAGAGAACCAGCGGTACCGGTGGGGTCGAGCAGAGGCAGGCACGACCACAAGAAAAACAGTTTAATGCAGAAATTTTCTGCGGTGACAGGGTATGTGACCTGTCGGCTCCGCGGAAAATGAAGAACTGAAGAGGGACAGTTGGAAAGGCGGGAAGGCGGCGCGCATGTGCTGAGGGATGCTCCCAAAAGCGTTCCTATTGGACGCTGGGGAGCGTTCCTACGCAGGCTCCGTCGGTACCGACAATACCCATATGTGAAGACTAAATTCCTGCTTGTTCCTGGAGATAATCTGTGTTTATTTAAAATTCTGTTTTCATTAAGTGAATTAGAGTGTAGTTTAGCAAGCAAACTTTCAGTTAAATTAACGTCAGTTTGGCTACAGTTTTAATAGGCAAACCTTCAGTTAAATTATAATTAGACTATCATTTGAATAAGCAAATTTTCAGTTAAATTTAAGTCAGGTAGTCAATTTAGTTTAGCAGACAAACATTCAGCTAACTTATAGTCAGTTAGGCTATAGTTTAATAGGCAAATTTTTAGTTAATGTTTATTCCTTTCCACCAACCCACAGAGGCACAATGGTTGATTTATGGGCTCTTAAGCCAGTTAAGGAGATAGGAGAGAAAATTTTCACTTTCAGGCTTAACTAGTTATCTTCTTCAGCAAGTTATCAAGCATTAGGACTAGATTAAATCTAGGTCCTTGTAGTTCATCTTGAGGTGAACATTAAACAACGTTTCTTAAATGTATTAGGTATATTTCTATTGGTTCAAGTTTTCTTGTGCCCCTAGCAACTTTAAATAACTGAGCAACTTTGAATAGCTATACAAATCATTAAAAATAAGATGCAGAAAGAAGTCCAGCAATGAGATGGAGCTATCCATTCTTTTACAGTGATTATCACGTGTATGATTATCTTCCAGTGGGTGAGAGGTCTTATGTGTGCAGAGGTGCATAGAGTTCCTTGCTCCCTAGGAATGAGTCCACTCTGGAGGCCAGAGTATCAGACTTGGAGCAACTAAGGCAGACAGAGGGCTATATAAAGGAGCCCTTATTTATTTTATTTACATTCTCTTATATACCGCGCTATTCTGCATCAGTGCGGTTTACATTGAACAAACTGAAATTACATTGAACAGGGCATTATAACTTGGAGATAACTATTTTACAGGGAACATGGGCTATGAAGGGTTAAGTGGCTTGCCCAAGACCACAAGAAGCACCTGTGGGACTAGAAACCCCAGTCCTTCCAGCCCTTCAGAGACATACTGTAATAGAGAAGTCCCACCTCTAGTCTGGCAGTCTATCTGCTGCCATGGAGGAGAGAGGTCACCGTGGTACGGCAGGAAGTGATCCTGTAGCTAGGTCCTGTCCTTCAGGTGATATAATATCCTCTTTCATTATGGGATGTGTCTCCAGGGGCATGTGCCAGTGAGGGAAAGGTTAGGAGAGCCATTACAGTTGGTGATTCAGTCATTAGGCATGTAGATAGCTGAGTGGTTGGTGAATATGAGGATCATCTGGGAACTTGCCTACTTAGTGTGAAAGTAGCAGAGCTCATGTGCCAGCTTGAAAAGATTTAAGACAATGTTTGGAAGGAGCCTGCTGTTTTGGTACAAGTTGGTACCAATGACATAGGTAAGTATGAGAGGAAGGTTCTGGAAGATAAATTTAGGCATTTAAGTTGAAAGTTGAACTCTAGAAATTTCAGGGTAGCATTCTCAGAAATGCTTTCCATTCCATGCGCAGGACCCAAGTGTCAGAGAGAGCTCTAGAATCTCAATGCATAGATGAAACAATGGTGCAGGGAAGAAGGTTTTAGATTTGTTAGGGACTGGCAACAATTTGGGGAAGAGTGGCATTTCCAAAAGAATGGGCTCCACCTTAACCAGGGTGTTGACCTGAACCTTTAAAAAGAAGACAGAGCAGCTTTTCAACCAGATATGGGGGAAAGCTGGCAGTTAGAAACATAGAAACATGATGACAGAAAAAGACCACATGGCCTATGTAGTCTGTCCTTCCATAACAATAACTACAACAGTCCACTTTTTACCTTTAGAGATCCTCTGTGTTGGTCCCATGCTTTTTTGAATTCAGTTACTGTTCTCATCTCTACCACCTCCACTGGGAGACTATTCCATGGATCTACTACTCTTTCTGTAAAGAAATATTTCCGCATATCACTCCTGAATCTATCTCCCTTCACCCTCATCCCATGTCCCCTCGTAGCAGAACTTGCTTTCAATTGAAAGAGGCTCTCTCCCTGAACATTTATGCCACGGAGGTATTTAAACATCTCAATCATATCACCTCTATCACGCCTTTCCTCTAAGGTGTACATATTAAGATCCTTAAGTCTGTCCTCATATGCTTTATAATGAAGCCCGTTAATCATTTTAGTAGCAACCCTCTGCACCGACTCCATCCTGTTCACATCCTTTTGAAGGTGCGGTCTCCAGAATTGCACACCATACTCCAAATGAGGTCGCACCATAGACTTATACAGAGGCATTATCACCTCCTTTTTTCTGCTAGCCATTCCTCTCTGTATGCACCCAAGCATCCTTCTAGCTTTTGCCGTCGCCTTTTCTACTTGTTTAGCTACTTTAAGATCATCAGACACAACCACGCCTAGGTCCCGCTCTTCTTTAGTGGACAAAAGTACTTCACCTCCTATACTGTATTGCTCCCTTGGATTGCTGCAGCCCAAATGCATGACCTTACATTTTTTAACATTAAATCCCAGCTGCCAAATTCTAGACCATTCTTCAAGCTTAGCTAGATCCCTCCTCATGTTATCTACACCTTCCTGGGTGTCTACTCTATTGCAGATTTTGGTATCATCTGCAAAGAGGCAAACCTTACCCGACAGCCCTTCCGCTATATTACTAACAAAGATGTTAAAAAGAATCGGACCAAGGACAGATCCCTGGGGCACACCACTAGTAACATCCTTCTCCAAGCAGTAACTTTAGGGTCCATCCCTAGGGTGCTCAGTTTGTTTATAAGTCGCCTGTGAGGAACAGTGTCAAAGGCTTTACTGAAATCTAAATACACCACATCTAGAGCTCTCCCTCGGTCCAACTCCCTGGTCACCCAGTCAAAGAAATCAATCAGATTTGTCTGACAAGACCTGCCTCTGGTGAATCCATGCTGCCTCGGATCCTGTAATCCGCTGGACTCCAGAAACCTCACTATTTTCTCTTTCAGCAGCGTTTCCAATAATTTACTCACCACCGAAGTTAAACTAACCGGCCTATAGTTTTCAACCACATCCTTACTTCCGCTTTTGTGTAAAGGCAGCACATGAGCCTCTCTCCAGTCCTTTGGCACCACTCCCGACTCCAGTTGCCAAAAATCGCATGGTTCAGGATGATGTATCTTTAAAGGATACTAGCAAAACAGGGAAGATCAAGAAAAGGTGGAAAGAATATACAGAGTCATTATACCATAAAGATCAAGTGGACCAACAGCCATTTCAACCTATACCTTATGATCAGGAACCATTGGTGATGAAAGAAGAAGTCAAAGTAGCATTGAAAGCCTTATCAAAGAACAAAGCACTGGGCATTGATGGCATTCCCATGGAGTTATTACAACAATCAGATGAAGCTGTTACCATACTTACAAGACTCTGCCAAGAAATTTAGAAGACAACATCATGGCCAACTGACTGGAAAAGATCTGTGTTTATACTAATACTAAAGAAAGGTGATCCAACTGACTATGGAAATTATCGCACAATCACTCTGATCCCACATGCCAGCAGGATTCTACTGAAGATTATTCAACAGAGACTACAACCATACCTGGAACAAGAGCTACCTGAAATGTAAGCGGAGTTCAGGAAAGGGCAAGGAATGAGAGACTTTATCGTGGATGTGAGATGGATCCTTGAAAAGACTAAAGAATACCAAAAGGATATCAATTTGTGCTTTATCGACTACAGCAAGGCTTTTGACTGTGTAAAGCATGAGAAACTCTGGGCCACATTAAGAAGCAAGGGTATACCAGAACACCTTATCGTTATCTTGCACAATCTGTACATTGATCAAGAAGCAACAGTTCAAATGGAACAAGGAGAAACATAATGGCTTAAAATAAGCAAAGGTGTATGACAAGGCTGCATACTTTCCCCCTACATGTTTAATTTATATGCAGAACAAATCATCAGAGAAGCAGGATTGTATGAAGACAATAGAGGTGTGAAGACTGGTGGAAGACTCATCAACAACCTTCATTATTCTGATGATACCACATTACTGGCTGAAAGGGAAGATAATCTTAAACATTTGCTACTCACGATCAAGGAACATAGTCTTAAAATGGGCCTGCACGTTAATGCAAAGAAGACAAAGATCATGACAACTGGCAAAATCAATAAGTTCATCGTTGAAGGAGAAGAAATTGAAATTGTGGAAAACTTTAACCTACTTGGATCAACTATCAATAAAGAAGCAACAAGCAGTCAAGAAATCCGATGACATATTGTTCTTGGCAGAATGGCTATGAAAGTCCTAGGCAAGATTCTCAAGAGCAGAGATGTCTCTCTCCATTCAAAGATTTGAATCATTCAACCCATGGTATTTTCAATAACATCATATGGATGTGAAAGCTGGACAGTGAAAAAGATAGACAGGAAGAAATTGAATTATGGTGCTGGCGGCGAATACTGCATATACCATGGTCTGCCCAAGGAACAAATCAGTCAGTACTAGAGGAGATCAAACATAAGCTTTCTTTATAAGCTCAGATGACAAGACTTCGACTTTCATACTTTGGACACATCATGTGAAGAGAGAGATCATTAGAGAAAGACACCATGCATGGCAAGATAGAAGGTCAACGCAAAAGATGAAGGCCAGCAATGAGATAGATTGATACAATAACAGCAGCTATGGGTACCAGTCTGTCAACAATGAACTGCCTGACTGAAGACCGGACACAATTTAGGACAACTATCCAGAGGGTCGCCATAAGTCAATACCAACTCGACGGCACTTAACAAAAACAACATTTCACCCATCTAAAATCCTAGGTGGCTTCTAACATACACATGCAATTTAGCATAACAGATGTTAAAATAAAACAAACATAATAATAAAACATTAAATTTGATTCATGAAAAGCCACTTACACAGCCCCCCCCATCCAATCAAACCATTATAAGTTTCTGCGCACATCAGATTTATTTTGCTATGACCAGATTATTGATAAGGAGGGAAGATATAAAATGAGAAACTAATTCTGGTTGCTATGAACTCAAATACTGGATTGGATTGTGCTAGAGCTGGAAAAGTCCAGAACTCAGCAACAGTGAAGCTATCAGGCTACTAAACATAATTAAACTGAGACGTTCCCTTAAAATTTGAATTTTTTTAAAGCTGACCTGACAAAATATTTTAAATTTCAGTCTAGCTGCATAAAGAATGCAAACTGCAAATCTCAAAAACAATACATATTCCAGTACACCCCCCCCCCCAAAAAAAAACCAACACCCTACAGTTGACCTCCTCAAGAACCCAGAGTACAGGACCCATAGAGCAAATCTACTATTCCATGACAGCACTAAATTCCAAAACTCACACAACATGGAACATACCCAGAAAAGGGCAGCACCATAAATATTGCAGTAAGCTCAAGAACATCCTTATTCCTATTCAGAAAACTGAACAAGCCAGATTACTACAGCTCCCTACATATAAATTCCAATCTAACAGAACATGTAGCCTCAGTCACACATATGCAGAACAGAGATAGATTTTCACAAAGTAGGAGGTATATTAGTAAAAACTAAAAACAGACATATGTAGTCAAAAACATGCTTTTACCCATTATTGTTAGGTTTATAGGATATCTTTCCCAAAATTATACTTTACTGCAGAGTGAGGTGAGAGCAGGGGCGGCCCAAGGGGGGTGCGGGGCCACGTGCGGAGACTCGGTGCAGGGCCTAATTTGCATAAGTGGCCTTATTTGCATAAATATTTGCATAATGTTACCATACACTAACTTTTAGTAAACATGTCTCTTAATGAGTGTATGGATAAAGAAAGACTAAAAGATTTCTACATTACTATAATCCAGTGCCAACTGCCAGGCACATTAGGAACTACTACAAACACTGCCCATTTAGAACCCATAGGAAACCCGCCGTATCGTAACAGCACTACCAGGACTCATAAAGCACCAAACCCTACCTATCAAAAGGCAACACTGCAAATATTAAACCAATACATTTCAGAGAAGACTGGGAAAAGAGAACAAGTGGCAATGTCAAATAGGAATTACATAAACAGAATACCTCAGCTCAGTTACACATGCAGAACATAGACCATCACCAAACAAGGAATCACAATTTAGAAACAGGAAGGCAATAATTAAACTGGGAACCCCAAAAGCCAAACTTGGAATGTACAACAACAACACTGCAGAAATAAAACTATAATTTCCTCTTGTACCAAACAAAGCGCAGACGTTAATGATGCACATTTCCCAGAGCTTTCATATCCCAGTTAATAAATTCAAAATAAAGAGATATCTTTCTACCTTTTGTGCATTTTTTTTTCAGTTGCAATTGCTCCAGCCACTTTCTTCTGGTTTCTTCATGTTTTCTGCTAACCAATGTTCCCTCTAATTTTCTGTAGGCTGTGTGCGCATAAAATATCAGTTGTGTGCAGCTTTTGAAGGAAGGTTAAATTTTTGTGTGCCACATAACGACACTCGGAGTTATGTACTTTAAAATTTGACTACACATCAGAATACAGTATGTACACCACATTGATTTTAAGCAAATTAAATGAAAATAGACGATTACTAAATGAAGCGGGAAATTTCTAGTAATTACAATCATAACTTTTAAATTTTAAGACGTCTGTGTTTTACTATCAGAATCAGAGCCGTGATTTTTGTGCACTCTGTTGTAAAGTATGTGCGCTCGCTCGGCGAGTTGTGTGCGCGCGCACACGCGCACAGCTTAGAGGGAACAGTGCTGCTAACTCTCCATCATCTGCTGTCCATTGGTCCTTTCTTCTCTCTTCTAGGTTTTTTTTTTCCATTCTCTCTCTCTACATCTGCTTTAACATACTAATCTTTCTCCTTTTGCTCTTTCCTCATTCCTATTTCATCCACACAAATTTTACTCCTCCATCCTCAATCCCCACTTACTCTCCCAATACCCGGCCAATTGTAGATTTTTCATCCCTCCCACACAAAATATTTTTCCCCTCTCCATTTTACTCTCCCAGCCCCATCCCATTCTAATCCTCCCCCAACATCAGCTCCCTTCTAGTTTCAGTCTCACCCAGCATGCATTCCCTTCTAGTCCCTGCATCAGCCCATTTCCAGTCCTAGCCCCCCATCAGCCCATTTCCAGTCCTAGCTCCCCCATCCATTTCCAGTCCGAGTCCCTTCATCAGCTCATTTCCAATCCTAGCCCCCCATCAGCCCATTTCTAGTCATTTCCTAGCCCCACCATCAGCCCATGTCAAATCCTAGCTCCCCTCCACTCAGCCCAATTCCAGTCCAAGCCCCCCCATGAGCCTACTTCCAGTTCTAGCCCCTCCAGGAGTCCATTTCAATTCAAGCCCCCACCACAGCCCCTTTCCAATCTTAGCTCCCCCCAACAGCCCATTTCCAGTCCTAGCTCCCTTCCCTCACAGCCCATTTCCATTCCAAGCCCCCTCCCCATCAGCTATTTGCAGTTCAAGCCTCCCCTTCCACTCAGCCCATTTCCAGTCCTAGCCCCCCATCAACCCATTTCCAGTCCTAACCCCCATCACCCCATTTTCAGTTTAACCCCCCCCCTATAACCCATTACCAGTCCTAACCCCCCATCAGCCCACTTCCAGTCCTAACCCCATCAGCCCATGTCCAGTCAGCCCCCCATAGCCCATTGCCAGTCCTACCCCCCCATCAGCCCACAGCCCATTACCAGTCCTAACCCCATCAGTCCACCTCAAGTCCTAACCCCTCCCCATCAGCCCATTTCCTGTCCTAGCCCCCCCATAGCCCATTATCAGTCCTAATCCCCCCATAGCCCATTACCAGTCGTAACCCCCCATCACCCCATTTCCAGACAACCCCCATCAGCCCACAGCCCATTACCAGTCTTAACCCCCCCATAGCCCACAGCCCACCTAAGGTCAAGTCCTAACCCCCTCCATAGCCCATTACCAGTCCTAACCCCCCCCCCCCCCACCATCGGCTCATAGAAAATTAAAAAAAAAAAAGCTGGCTGCTGCCGCTGCCGCCACGGCAGCAGCAGAATGGAGTGTCCCGCGGGACCCCCTCTGCCTGGCTGAGCTCTCCCGGCCCAGCTGAGCCCCTCTGCGCCGGCTTTCAGATACACAAAGGGAGAGTGTCTCCCTCGCATCTCTGTTAAGCCCGCAGGGGCAGATGGGAAATTTCCCATCAGCCCCTGCTTCCCATCAGCCCCTGCGGGCTTAACAGAGACGTGAGGGAGACACTCTTCCTTCGCGTATCTAAAAGCAAGCGCAGAGGGGCTCAGCTGGGTAGGGAGAGCTCAGCCGGGCAGAGGGGGCCCCGCGGGACACTCCATTCTGCCGCTGCGGCAGCTGCCAGCTTTTTTTTTAAAAATTTTTAAAAAAGCAGAATGTTCTTTGCGCGGGGCCCCCTGAAACGCAGGGCCCTGTGCAAAAAAAAATTCTTGCTCAATGGACGGGCCGGCCCTGCTCGATTGTTATCTTTGGAAAGATCTACTGCAGCTCAGGAATCTCAGAGCTGTGAACAACAAGGACTGTTGCCTAAGTTTTCTCAAGATTCCTGTTTGCTTCATCGTCAGGATGAGCTATTGGAGAATTCACTACGCTCAAAAAATTTACGGTTGTTGAACTTTCCTCAGACCCATCTGTCCCCCTCTATTTTTTATAAATATCTCAAAGAAGTATTGTCATTAACTGATGTAGAGTCAATTGGTTTGTCTAGGATTTATTATCTATACTACCCTTTTAAAATAAAGGTCAGGTTTTTTTGTTCTTCAATGCATCTTAAAATGGAAACTTGAGGCAAGAAAACAACAATTAAAATAGTAAATGATGGCAGATAAAACCAGCAGCACAGCCCATCCAGCCTGCTCAATAAAATGCTTTTGAGTTGTAATTTCTGCCTCATACGTTGTTACCCCTGCTCTCTGCATTGGTAAAATGCGACAACACTTAACAACAACCAAATGCATCAAACGCCTGGGAGTAAATCGGTCAGTGGGGAAGCAAAGCAGTCACCCAACTAAAGAACAAAACAGCAGGAACTCGTACGTGTCGCAGAGAAACAAAGGTCCTGCCTGTAAATACAAGAAATGTTTCTTGGGTTGCATGACACATGGGACCTCATAGTAGGCAGCTCAAAGCAACCAAAGGCCGCGTGCGCCGGAGGAGGAGGAGCCCAGGAATGTGCAGACTCCAATTCGGAATCCGCCTCCGGGTTTTCCCCTTCACCCGCCCGCCCTCAGACTGTTTATAAACACTCGGGCAGAGCGCTGACGTCACTCGGGGCCCTGCGGCGGCGATCGAGGCAGGGAGTGGAGGGATCTGCTTCGGGGCTGGGAGGGGCCTGGGGTAGCGGAGCGGAGATGCACAGTCCCGTCAGCAGACTCCCTGTTGACACAGAAGCTCGCCTCCGATCAGGGGCGGCCCAAGGGGGGTGCGGGGCCATGTGCGGAGACTCGGTGCGGGGCCTCATTTATTTATTATTTATTTATTTAACACTCATTTTTATACCGCATCTTCCAGAGATCAGTTGCGGTGTACAAATAACAACTATTAACAAATCGAAGTTTGTTTTACATAGAACATCTTAGATATACATAGAACGTCTTAAAGTATCATAAATTAAACAAATTTAACTGGAACTGTGTTAAAACAATTAACTAATAGAAAGTGGTGTCTACGTACATAATATAGTACATAACAGATACAACTATATACAAGAGGAAGGTATTAGGGCATAAGAGATTGGATAGTCTCATTTGCATAAGGGGCCTCATTTGCATAAATATTTGCATAATGTTACCATACACTAACTTTTAGTAAACATGTCTCTTAATGAGTGTATGAATAAAGAAAGACTAAAAGACTTCTACATTACTATAATCCAGTGCCAACCGCCAGACACATTAGGAACTACTACAAACACTGTCCATTTAGAACCCATAGCAAACCCGCCGTATCCTAACAGCACTACCAGGACTCATAAAGCACCATACCCTAACTATCAAAAGGAAACGCTGCAAATATTAAACCAATACATTTCAGAGAACAACAATACATGACCTACTGGGGAAAGAGAACAAGTGGCAATGTCAAATAGGAATTACATAAACAGAATACCTCAGCTCAGTTACACATGCAGAACATAGACCATCACCAAACAAGGAATCACAATTTAGAAACAGGAAGACAATAATTAAACTGGGAATCCCAAAAGCCAAACTTGGAATGTACAACACTGTAGAAATAAAACTATACATTAATTTGCTCTTGTACTAAACAAAGCGCAGACGTTAATGATGCACATTTCCCAGAGCTGACATATTCCAATTAATAAATTCAAAATAAAGAGATATTTTTATACCTTTTGTGCATTTTCTTTCAGCTGCAATTGCTCCAGTCACTTTCTTCTGGTTTCTTTGTGTCTTCCGCTAACTCTCCATCGTCTGCTGTCCATTTGTCTTTTCTTCTCTCTTCTAGTATTTTTCCATTCTCTACATCTGCTTTAACATACTAATCTTTCTCCTTTTGCTCTTTCCTCATTCCTATTTCATCTACTCAAATTTTACCCCTCCATTCTCAATCCCCACTTACTCTCCCAATATCCGGCCAATTGTAGATTTGTCTTCCCTCCCACACAAAATATTTTTTCCCTCTCCATTTCACTCTCCCAGCTCCATCCCATTCTAATCCTCCCCCAACATCAGCTCCATTCTAGTTCCAGTCCCACCCAGCATCCGCTCCCTTCTAGTCCCCGCATCATTCCATTTCCAGTCCTAGCCCCCCATAAGCCCATTTCCAGTCCTATCCTAGACCCACCATCAGCCTATTTCCAGTCCTAGCTCCCCCATCTATTTCCAGTCCCATCTGAGTCCCTCCATCAGCTCATTTCCAATTCCAGCCCCCCATCAGCCCATGTCAAATCCTAGCTCCCCTCCACTCAGCCCATTTCCAATCCAAGCCCCCCATGAGCCTACTTCCAGTTCTAGCCCCTTCATGAGTCCATTTCAATCCAAACCCCCACCACAGCCCATTTCCAATCTTAGCACCCCCCAAACAGCCATTTTCCAGTCCTATTCTATCCCCTCCATCAGCCCATTTCCTGTCCTAGCCCCCCCCACTCACCCATTTCCAGTCCTAGCTCCCTCCCCCTCACAACCCATTTCCATTCCAAGCCCCCGTCCCCATCAGCTATTTGCAGTTCAAGCCCTCCTTCCACTCAACCCATTTCCAGTCCTAGCAACCCCCCCAGCCCATTAACAGTCTTAGCCCCCCCAGCCCATTACCAGTCCTAACTCCCCATCAGCCCATTTCCAGTCCTAGCCCCCCCATAGCCCATTAGTAGTCCTAACCCCCCCCCCATCAGCCCATTATGTCCTAACACCCCCATCACCCTATTTCCAGGCCTAGCCCCCCCATCAGCCTATTTCCAGTCTTAGACCCCCATAGCCCATTACCAGTCCTAATCCCCCATCAGCCCATTACCAGTCCTAACCCCTCCCATAGCCCATTACCAGTCCTAACCCCCATAAGCCCATTTACAGTCTTAGCTCCCCCCATAACCCATTACCAGTCCTAAACCTCCCCATCAGCCCACTTCCAGTCTTAGCATCCCCCCCATGGCACATTACTAGTCCTAACCCTCCCCCATCAGCCCACTTCCAGTCTTAGCCCCCCCCCATAACCCATTACCAGTCCTAAACCTCCCCATCAGCCCATTACGTCCTAACCCCCCATCACCCTATTTCCAGTCCTAGCCCCCCCATCAGCCTATATCCAGTCTTAGCCCCCCATAGCCCATTACCAGTCCTAATCCCCCATCAGCCCATTACCAGTCCTAACCCCTCCCATAGCCCCTTACCAGTCCTAACCCCCATCAGCCCATTTCCAGTCTTAGCCCCCCCATAACCCATTACCAGTCCTAAACCTCCCCATCAGCCCATTTCCAGTCTTAGCCCCCCCATAGCCAATTACCAGTCCTAACCCCCATCAGCCCATTTCCAGTCTTAGCCCCCCCATAGCCCATTACCAGTCCTAACCCCCCCCATCAGCCCACTTCCAGTCTTAGCACCCCCCCATGGCCCATTACTAGTCCTAACCCTCCCCCATCAGCCCACTTCCCGTCTTAGTACCCCGCCCCCATAACCCATTACCATTCCTAAACCTCCCCATCAGCCCATTTCCAGTCTTAGCCCCCCCCCATAGCCAATTACCAGTCCTAACCCTCCCCTATCAGCCCACTTCCAGTCTTAGCCTCCCCCTCCCCTCTCCCCTCCCCTCCCCTCCCCTCCCCCCCTCCTCCCCCTCCTCCCCCCCTCCCCTCCCCTCCCCCCTCCCCTCCCCCCCAGCCCCGGCGGGATTAACAGAGCCGCGAGAAAGGAAACTCTCGCGGCTCTGAAAGAAGCCCGCGTTCGGGGATTCAAAGCTAGCCTACGATGCAGGGAGGCTCTGCCGGGCAGGGGGGGCCCCGCGGCGGCACTCTTGATGCTGCCGCGGCAGAAGCAGCTGGTTTGTTTTATTTTTTAAGAACTTGGGATGATGAAGAATGTTTTTTGCGCGGGGCCCCCTGAAACGCGGGGCCCTGTGCAAAAAACATTCTTGCTCAATGGACGGGCCGGCACTGGGTGAGAGAAAGAACTCTCACACACAGGCATCTGCATTGTCAGCAGAAACTAACATAATGGTTCAGTGCAAGTAGTGTGAGTGCAATTAATGACACCTGAGTGGGTAGTGTTATGTGCACCACCAGCTGTTTTGCCACGTTGAAATATGGTAACTACAGGGGGATGTAACTGCCTCCCTGCAATTAGCCTACAGCACTGCGTAATCAAACTCTGGAATTAGTTACCAGAGGATGCAATAAAAGCTTAGTGTAGTGTAAAAAAGATTTGGACAAATTCCTGGAAGGAAGGTCCATAAACTATTATTTAAGAGGACCTGGAAAATCCACTGCTTGCTCTGGGACAAGCATTGTGGAACCTGTGTGCCTTTTTGGGAACCTGCCAGGTACTTGTGACCTGGATTGGCCACTGTTGGAAACAGGATTTTGGGCTTGATGGACCTTAGTCTGACCCAGAATGGCATTTCTTATGTTCATATGTTACCGTGCAGAGCCTAGGAAACATGCTGCTAAATTTGCCAAACAAGAGGGGCTCAACAGCATCCATGCAGCATCTCCCACTTTCCCAAAAATAAGAATGACTTGGCACCCCAACACAGCACTTCCCACCCTCTGAAAAACAAGAGGGACTTTGTGACCCCATTACACCTCCCATTCCAACATAAACATCAAGAAGGGCTTAGCAACCCCACCATAACTCTTGAAACTGCGCACTGGACCAGCATGGTGTTAATGTAAATATATATTCCGTAAAAAACAAAGGAAATGCAAGATGCTCACACTCTAAGGAACTAAAAGAAAAAGTGAGAACCACAACACAGTTCATAAGACCAAACTATAACTCATTTTATTCTGTTATAAACTGCATTATGGTTCACACTTTTTTTTAAATATATATTCTGAAACGACAGAAACCTCTCCCTCGACAATGGGTGCAGAGCAGAAGTAGGACATTCACCCACAGAACTAAATCTATTTAAAAAAATCTCATTCTGGTCATCTCACTAACAAACATTCTCCAGTACCAGGCATACTGGGAACTAATATAAAACCCTATAAAAGTCACCTAAAATCTACAAGGCCAAATCTACCATTCCATACCAGCACAAACTTCCAAAACTCATGCAAGGGACCTACCCAGAAAAAAACAGCACTAAAAATACTGCAGCAGGCCCTAGAACATCCATACACCTATTTGAAAAGCTGAACAAGTCAAATTACTACAGTACACTATAGATCCCTATGTACAAACTTCATGTTAACAGAGCACCTGGCCTCAGTCACACACTCAGAACACAGGCCCTCACCAAGTACAGAATAAGTGACTACAATCTAAAGTAAAAATAAAAATATGTGGACAAAAATTAAACTGAAACCCCCAAGAAGCCAGACTGTGTGCAGTGTAACATCAGATAAATAAGAGATGCAGTTCCCCATACTGTGCAAAATATAAAGATAGCACAAATTCCAATCACTTAAATGAAAATAAAATGTTTTTTTCTACTTTTGTTGTCTAACCATTTTATTCTCTGATCATGCAGGTCCCAATCCGAGGCTTCTGCTTTCCTGTCTTCTCTTAGCTCTTTTTCTGTAGTCTATAGTTCAGGGGTCTCAAACTCAAATTGCTTTGAGGGCCAAATGAGGACTTGTAAAGTAACCCGGGGGCCGCACAAGACGCAGGCCTAATTTGCATAAGGGACCTCATTTGCATAAATATTTGCATAATGTTACCATAAACTAACTTTTAGTAAACATGCCTCTTAATGAGCGTATGGATAAAGAAAGACTAAAAGATTTCTACATTACTATAATCCAGTGCCAACCGCCAGGCACATTAGGAACTACTACAAACACTACCCATTTAGAACCCATAGCAAACCCACCGTATCGTAACAGCACTACCAGGACTCACAAAGCACCATACCCTAACTATCAAAAGGCAACACTGCAAATATTAAACCAATACATTTCAGAGAATAACAATACATGACCTACTGGGGAAAGAGAACAAGTGGCAATGTCAAATAGGAATTACATAAACAGAATACCTCAGCTCAGTTACACATGCAGAACATACACCATCACCAAACAAGGAATCAAAATTTAGAAACAGGAAGACAATAATTAAACTGGGAACCCCAAAAGCCAAACTTGGAATGTACAACAACACTGTAGAAATAAAACTATAAATTAATTTCCTCTTGTATTAAATAAAGCACAGACGTTAATGATGCACATTTCCCAGAGCTGACATATTCCAGTTAATTCAAAATAAAGAGATATTTTTCTACCTTTTGTGCATTTTTTTTTTTCTGTTGCAATTGTGCCAGCCACTTTCTTCTGGTTTCTTGGTGTCTTCTGCTAACTCTCCATGGTCTGCTGTCCATTTGTACTTTCTTCTCTCTTCTAGTTTTTTTTCCTTTCTCTCTCTGCATCTGCTTTAACATACTAATCTTTTTCCTTTTGCTCTTTCCTCATTCCTATTTCATCCACTCAAATTTTACCCCTCCATTCTCAATCCACACTTACTCACCCAGTACCTGGCCAATTGTAGATTTTTCTTCCCTCCCACACAAATATTTTTTCCCCTCTCCATTTTACTCTCCCAGCCCTATCCCATTCTAATCCTCCCCCAACATCAGCTCCCTTGTAGTTTCAGCCCCACCCAGCATCTGCTCCCTTCTAGTCCCCGCATCATCAGCCCATTCCAGTCCTATTCTAGCCCCACCATCAGTCCATTTCCTGTCCTTGCTCCCCCCAACTAAGCCCATTTCCAGTCCTAGCTCCCTCCCCTCACAGCCCATTTCCTTTCTAAGCCCCCTCCCCATCAGCCCATTTCCATTCCAAGCCCCCTTCCACTCAGCCCATTTCCATTCCAAGCCCCCTTCCACTCAGCCCATTTCCATTCCAAAACCCCGTCCCCATCAGGTATTTGCAGTTCAAGCCCCCCCTTCTACTCAGCCCATTTCCAGTCCTAGCAACCCCCCAGTCCATTACCAGTTCTAGCCCCCCCATAGCCCATTACCAGTCCTAAGCCCCCCAACAGCCCACTTCCAGTCCTAACCCTCCCATCACCCCATTTTCATTCTTAGCCCCCCCATCACCCCATTTTTAGTCTTAGCCCCCCCCCAATCAGACCACCTCCAGTCCTAACCCCATCTGCCCATTTCCAGTCCTCGCCCCCCCATAGCCCATTACCATTCCTAAGCCCCCCAACAGCCCACTTCCAGTCCTAACCCTCCCATCACCCCATTTTCATTCTTAGCCCCCCATCACCCCATTTTTAGTCTTAGCCCCCCCCCCAATCAGACCACCTCCAGTCCTAACCCCATCTGCCCATTTCCAGTCCTAACCCCCCCCCCCCCAAAATCAGGCCAAGTAAATAAACTAAAAACAAAACCCTGTCTGCTGCTGCCGCCGTGGTAGCAGCACAATCAGCTGTTCGCGGTCCCTTCTCCTATGCCCGGAAGAGCCCCGAGTCTGCTCCTTTAGCGGTGAGCTTTTCAAGCCGCGAAGAGAGTATTTTCCTCTCGCGCGGCTTGACAAGCCGCGCGAGAGGGAAATATTCTCTTTGCATCTTGAAAAGCCCGCCGCTAAAGGAGCAGACTCGGGGCTCTTCCGGGCTGAGGAGAAGGGACCGCGAACAGCTGATTGTGCTGCTACCACGGCGGCAGCAGCAGCAGCAGCAGCAGAAGACAGGGTTTGTGTTTTTTTTTTTTCCTCCGTCGCGGGCCGCACAAAGTTCGGTTGCGGGCCGCATGCGGCCCGCGGGCCGCGTGTTTGAGACCCCGGCTATAGTTCATCTGACATTTCTTATATCTTCTTTTGTTTTCTTCACTTCCTTCCATCAGCCTATTTCCAGTCCCAGTAACCCTCATCAGTTTCAACCCCCTTTCCAGTCCTCCCCTCCCAGTACCTTCCATTTTCAACTGCTTTGCATTCTCAGGATTGCCTCTGGTATCCATTCCCTTCCAGTCCCCCTCCTTGCCCACTGTCCAGCCCCTTCTAGTCCAAATACCATCACAGGTATCAGCTCACTTACACTCCCAGTGCCATTGCCCCCATCAACTCCCTTCCAGTCACCCTACCCTCTGTCCATCCTGCTTCCAGTGCCATCCCCACATGTCAGCTCCTTTCCAGCCCCAGTGCCCCCTCCCTTCCAGTCTCTTCCCCATTACCCAGCCACTTACCAGTCCCATCCCCAAGTGTCAGCTCTCTTCCAGTCCCCTTTCAGTACCATTCCCAGGTGTCAGCTCCCTTCCAGCCCCCTCCTTCCCCCATGTCAGCTCTCTTCCAGTCCTCACCTCCCCGTGTCAGCTCATGTCCAGCCCCTACCTCTCCCCCATGTCAGCTTCTTTCCTGCCCCCTCCTTCCCCTGGCAGATCCTCTCAGCATCCGCTCCTTTCCAGTCCAATTCTCTCATCCCCAGCATCAGCCTATTTGTAGCGCTAGCCCCCAGTTTTCTTCCAGGGTTATCAGCTCTCTCCTCCTCTCCTCCCCTATCAGCCCATTTCCAGTTCTAGTCCCCAGTCTTCTTCCAGTGCCAGCAGCTTTCTCCTACCCCTCATCAGCCCATTTCCAATCCCAGCCTATTTCCAGTCATATCCCTCTTATCAGCCAACTTCATTCCTAGCCCCCATCAGTCCATGTCCAGTCCTAACCCCCCTCCCCAATTATCTCATTACCAGTCCTAGCTCATTTCCAGGAGTAGCCTCCCAATCAGCCCATTTCCAGTGCTAACCTCCCATCAGCCCATTATCAGCGCTAACCCCCCTGATAAGCCCAATATCAGTTCTAGCCCCCTTAATCAGCCCATTTCCAGTCCTAGCCTCCCTCCATCAGCCCATTTCCAGTCTTAGCCTCCCTTAATCACCCATTTCCAGTGCTAGCCCTCCATCAGCACACTACCAGTCATACCCCCCCCCCCCCCGCCTGATCAGCCCATTACCAGTCCTAGTCCCTCCCTGATTAGCCTATTTCTAGTCTTAGCCCATTTGCAGTCCTATTCCCACCTGATCAGCCTATTACCATTGCTAGCCCCCCCCCAAGTCAGCCCATTTCCAGTCCTAGTGCCTCCATCAGCCCATTACATTCTAACCCGCCCTGATTAGCCCATTTACAGTCCTAGCACATTTTCAGTCCTAACCTCACCTGATTGTGCCTCTGATTGTGATTTGGCAGCAGATACTAAGTTGAGGTCTCCAAGAATTATTGAGGGTAGGTGCTTCTGTGGAGGGGTACAGGCCATTTCTAATAAGTTAGCGAGGTCTGTGGGGTCTCCCTGAGGTGCTCGATATGCTAGACATATAGGAGTGTGTCTGCTTGTTATGTAAAGGGTATTCATTTCTTTTGTGGAGCTAGAGTTTGAGACATAAAATCCCAGGTTATCATTGGCAATTATGCATACTCCTCTGTCTCTGCTGGTGGATCTGTTTGAGGTAAAAATTGTGTACCTAGGAGGGCATAGTTGGTTCAGTAGAACTGAGTCAGTGTCACAGAACCAGGTTTCTGTGATGAATAGCATGTCTAGATTATGTTTCTGTATGAAGTCCGCCTGGGTTTGAATTTTATTTCTTGCTGAGTGGGCGATAATGAGGATGCATTGTATAGGGGACATCGGGTTGTTTGGTTGATGTGGTCTCTTTGCATCGTTTACTTGTAGTGGTATGTATCTTAGGGTGCAGTGGCACTTTTTGTATTGTAGGAGGGTTTGTATTGCTAGTGTAGCATTTATATGGCATTTTTAACTGCTGATTATAGGTATTTGGTATTCATATCCTAGTCTGATTACTGTAAAATGAGATATTGTCCATGTGAATATTAGGAGTATCAGAATGGTAGTGGCATACCTCCTTTTTTGTGGTCCCATGATGACTGTGGAGGTGTTACTGCTACAACTACTACTACTGAACATTTATATAGTGTTGCAAGGCGTACATAGAGCTGCACAGACACATATAAAAGACAGTCCCTGCTCATCGGAGTTTATAATCTAGTCAAGACAGACAGTACAGTAGCTATAGACATGGGGTACAGCTAGTGGGAATGGTAAGGAAACACAAAGGACATCAGTTATGTCAAGATCTGAAAGAGGCAGCGAAGAGGTGAGTTTTCAGCCTGGATTTGGAAAGGGCCAGAGAAGGCGCCTGACATACAGATTCAGGTAGTTTGTTCCAGGCATAAGGAGCAATGTGAAAGGAGTTACTGTAGGCTTTGTGGCGGTGTTGCTGCTTGTGCCATTTGTTGCAGCTTTATGTTTCTCGGCCCCATGTATTTAAAGTTGTTAAAACCCATGAGGATTGTGGAAAATTGCAAGAAGATCTTGATAAATTGGAAGACTGGGCATCAAAATGGCAGATGAAATTTAATGTGGACAAGTGCAAAGTTATGCACCTAGGGAAGAACAACCCAAACTACTGTTACACGATGCAAGGTTCCACATTAGGAACCACCACCCAGGAAAAAGATTTAGGCGTCATTGTGGATAACATGTTAAAACCCTAGGCCCAGTGTGCAGCGGCAGCCAAGAGTGCAAATAGAATGCTAGGTATCATAAGGAAAGGAATGGAAAATAAAACAAAAGATATTATAATGCCTCTGCATCGTTCCATGGTGAGACTGCACCTTGAATATTGTGTGCAGAATATTGTGTGAAAAGGGTTCAGAGAAGAGCCACCAAAATGGTAAAGAGGATGGAAGGATATCCCTATGAAGAAAGGCTAAAAAGGTTAGGGCTCTTTAACCTAGAAAAGAGACGGCTGAGAGGAGATATGATCGAAGTCTATAAATTAATGAACAGAGTGGAACGGGTAAACGTAGATCGATTGTTTACGTTATCAGAATATAGAAAGACTAGGGGACATGCAATGAAGCTACAGGGTAAACTATTTAAGACAAATAAGAGAAAATATTTTTTCACTCAATGTGTAATCAAACTCTGGAATTTGTTACCGGAGGATGTAGTAAAGGCTGTTAGTATAGCTGGGTTTAAAAAAGGTTTGGACAAGTTCCTGGAGGAAAGGTCCATAAACCATTATTAAAAAGGGACCCAGGATATCAATGCTTAACAAGCATTGTGGAACCTATGCCTTTTGGGTTAACTGCTAGGTACGTATGACCTAGATTAGCCACTGTTGGATACAGGATACTGGGCTTGATGGACCTTGGTCTGACCCAGTATGGCATTTCTTATGTTCTTATTCTGTTTGTTGTGGGGATTTTTGGTCCCTTCCTTGGGCTGCACCTAAGGGCCCCGCCAAAAGGCCCTTTGGTGAGGCCCTTAGATGCAGGCACATGGAGATGTTTTGAAATTCAAAGTCTTGTAATTGGCCTGATCGGTCTTGTGGTGAGGTGCGGGGAGGGGTTATGCTTCTTGCTTCTTTCCTCAATGCTGAACAGGGTCTCTGGTGTTGGCAGTAGAGTCCTGATGTGCCTGGAGGCGCTGCAAAATTCAAAATCACAGATCACTGGGTTAGTTAGCAATCAAGACATTTAAGTACTGAGGTGGTTAGTAACTATCCCACCAAAATTCAGAAATACGTACCTCTGCTCTCTCTATATATAACCTTATCCATTGCAGAAGTTGTGAAGTACAGTTTACATATGTAAGTGCCAATACATCTGCAAATTGCCATGTTTCCTTTGTTGATTCTTCACATGTATAGATTTGTAAAATGACACGTCCAACATCACATTTTGGTACATACACATGCACTCCCAAACCTCCTAATTTGTGTTTTAGAAAAGGTCCACATTTGGCAGACCCTTAAAAAAAAAACACCAGAATTGTGCGGGTCCCCCAACCTCAGTTCTAAAATCTGCCCTCACATTTAGAAATTTTTCACAAGGAAGATTTCTTGCTGCCCACAGGGCTTTGAGGAAACTTTCCTTCTTCTCTACCCACCATCTCTTTTGAATTGTAGCACTTATTGGCACTTACTCTTTTGTCAATGGTGAAATGAAAGGTTATAATTGTACATACCGTGAAGACTCCCTGAAAGCAGTAGCCTTGCTCTCAAGCTACATGTTCCCCAGGCAACAGAATGGGCTGATGGAGCCAAAGTACATGTCCATTGTTGACAGAACTGAAAAGTCTTTTGGTTCTAATTACTAGCTCTCTGCCTGAGAGCTCTTAAAAGGGTTTTTGATACATTTTCAAAACAAAGTTACATTCTTTTTGGTGCTTTAGTTCAAAAAGGGAAATATGTTCTTTAGTGGTGTAGGTTTAAAACTCTGCTTTCAGCATTTTTCTCAGCTCTTTGAAGCTGCTGACACCTCATCATATGTTAGTTCCCTCCCTACTCCCCCAACTCCCACCCACACCATGTGAGCTGTCTTGCTTTACAGGGCACCTCCCCAATTAGCTAAACACAGGGAATTGGAATAGTATATTTAGAACACACTTAAAGTAGATTAATTGCTTTTTTTTCTGAAAGAACAGCTGGGAAACCAGGTGGTACTTTGGTAGGTCTATCTCTCTTTTGCTTCAATGGTTACCTAAGCTCCACCAACTGAACAATGTCTGGGAACAATTGTATCACCAAAGCTGTTGCCCCCATTACAGCTTCTGCCTTTGTCCAGACAGACATCCCAAAGCCAGTTGAAGGACTGGTTCCATGTGCAGGATGCCTGCATGCTGAAGATCACAGGAAACAAGTGGAGGAGCTCAGAGAAGAGGTGATGAGGCTGAGGAGCATTCAAGACAGTGAGAAATACAGTGATGAGATGCCTTTTGAAACATCCAAGCTCTCCAGCAGAGGAGATGGGAGCCTACAGAATGACAAAGGACACAAGTCACCAGGTCCTGCAGTATCACCAATCCAACTCCTTCAGCCCTTGAATTGAAGAACCTGGAAATGGAGGAGGTGAAAGTATCCCAAGAAAGGGAAAAACCAGAGCTTGAGTACTCTAAAGTTGAAGAATCAGTGATCACAAGGAAGCGAAGGGTAGTGGTGGTTGGTGACTCTCTTCTGAGGGATACTGAGTCATCCATCTACCAATCAGACTTGATGTCCAGAGAGGTATGCTGTCTACCAGGTGACAAAATCCAAGATGTTACAGAGAGTTTGCCGAGACTCATCAAGCCCATCCATGTCAGCACAAATGATATTGCCAGGTATCCCTCTGAGCATATTAAAAGGGACTTCATAGCTGTGGGACAGAGGGTGAAGCAGATTGGTGCACAGGTGGTGTTCTCTTCAATCCTCCCTGTTGACAAGATGGGATATAACTCGAGAATACTGAGAGAACTTGGGGACATTCTATTAGCTCCACTGACCAACCTTTTCAATGCCTCTTTGGAGTCGGGTGTGGTGCCAAAGGACTGGAGAGAGGCACATGTAGTCCCTTTATACAAAAGCGGAAGTAAGGATGTGGTTGAAAACTACAGGCTGCTTAGTCTAACCTCTGTGGTGAGCAAATTATTGGAAACACTGCTGAAAGAGAAAATAGTGAGGTTTCTGGAGTCCAATGGATTACAGGATCCGATGCAGCATGGATTTATCAGAGGCATGGCTTGTCAGACAAATCTGATTGATTTCTTTGACTGGGTGACCAAGGAGTAGGACTGAGGGAGAGCCCTAGTTGTGGTATATTTAGATTTCAGTAAAACCTTTGACACCATTCCACACAGGTTACTTATAAACAAACTGAGTACCCTAGAGATGGACTCTAAGGGGCTTGTTTACAAAGCCGCGGTAGCGGTTCGCGATCGTTATCGGAGCCGCGGCCCCATTGATTTCAACGGGGCCGCGGCTCCGATAACGACCGCGAACCGCTACCACGGCTTTGTAAACAAGCCCCTAAGTTACTGCTTGGGTTAGAAATTGGTTGAGTGGGAGGCAGCAAAGAGTACAGGTAAAGAGAGCTCACTCTGAGGAGGAGGTTATCAGTGGTGTTTCCCAGGGATCTGTCCTTGGGCTGATTCTTTTTAACATCTTTGTTAATGATATTGCAAAAGGGCTGTCAAGTAAGATTTGCCTCTTTGCAGCTGATGCCAAAATCTGCAATAGAGTAGACACCCAGGAAGCTGTAAATAACATGAGAAGGGATTTAGCTAAGCTTGAAGAATGGTCTAGAATTTGGCAGCTGAGATTTAATGTTAAAAAATCCAAGGTCATGCATTTGGGCTGCAGCATCCAAGAGGGAGCTATGGTATAGGGGGTGAAGTACGTCTGTCCACAAAAGAAGAGCAGGACCTAGGTGTGATTGTGTCTGATGATCTTAAAGTAGCTAAACAGGTAGAAAAAGGTGATGGTGAAAGATAGAAGGATGCTTGGGTGCATAGGGAGAGGAATGGCTAGCAGAAGAAAGGAGGTGATGGTGCCTCCATATAAGTCTTCGGTATGACCTCATTTGGAATACTGTGGGCAATTCTGGAGATCGCACCTTCAAAAGGATATAAGCAGGTTGGAATGTGTGCAGAGGGTTGCTACTAAAAAGGTTTGAAGTCTTTGTTATAAAGCATATGAGGACAGACTTTTGGAGCTTAATAGGTATATGTTAGAGGAAAGGTTGGATAGAGGTGATATGATTGAGACGTTTACATACCTCCATGGCATAAATGCACAGGCAGAGAGCTTCTTTAGAGTGAAAGAAAGCTCTGCTATGAGCAGACATAGGATGAGGATAAAAGAGGATAGACTCAGGAGTAATATGGGGAAATATTTCTTTATGAAAAGAGTGGTAGATGCTTGGAATAGTATCCCAGTGGAGGTGGTAGAGATGAGGACAGTATCTGAATTCAAAGAAGCTTGGGACAAATACAGAAGATCTCTAAAGGAAAAAAGGGGACTGTTGTAGTGGTTGATATAGAAGGGTAGACTAGATAGGCCATGTGGTCTTTTTCTGCCATCATGTTTCTCTGTTTTTATGTTTCTATGTTTTTATGTTTCTATGTTCTGTAATGGTATTTTAGTAAACCGTCAGGGAGAAATATTCAAAGGGATTAACACAGTTAGCAGATCTGCTAAGCATGTTAATGCTCTTATCTGGGATATTCATTGGCACTAATATGGTTAGCGTTACTGAATATCCATGAGTGCCACTGCTCCATGCCCCTAAGCTAACTGTTTTTCTATATCACCTTATCAGATATTGATTTGCTGACCAGTTATCGACAGGCGGTGAAAGGCACAGTAAAGGCTGGCTTAACTTTCACTGCTGGAACTAATTGGATGGCGGCTGAATATCGCCATTCCTTGGTTAGCTTTCCGTCAATCCAGGCAATCCAGATATTCAATGCTGAGGCACAGAAATGGCCCCAGAATTAAATATCCAAGTTTCAGGTTCAGCATCCATCGCTGCTGAATATCGGGCCCTCAGTATTTATCTATGTTTAATAACTCACACCTTTCCAGTAGCAGGTGTCACACAGTGGCATAAAAATTATATTATTAGATAGGAGAGTCCATTTTAAGAACCAAGGAAACTTGGTCTAGTGGTTTTAAACTCCAATCCTTTAAAGCAAACAATCAAAACAGAGTGGTAGGGATGAAAAAAGGCTTTTATTCCCTTTACGCATGGGGTCATAAATTGGTCACAACTGAAAATAATGTCCTTAACTTCAGGCACAAAAGAAAACACAAGGTTTAAGGAAAACTGTTAACTTCACAGTTGTAGCAGGGCACAAACATAGCTTCCAGTTTAAAGCACATTTGTACAATTCTTCTGCTCAGCACATAATAGACATTCTGCAGATACCACAAGCCATTCATACGTCCTCCAAAGACTCTGTGCTATGGGAAATGCAGAGAGAGCAATCCATCTCCTCTGGGTCTGGCAACTGTTCCACCAGTTCCACTTGCATCGGCTCAGGAATTGGTATGTCTAATTCTGTGTTAATAGTCTCTGGAATATTGTATTCTGGAGCTTTGTATATTTCCCTTAATACTTTCCAGTGCCTCGGGCCTAGCCTGGAGCTCTGGCCACGTGTCCCCTTAGTATTAACTGGGCTTTCTCTTCTTAGAGATTCCACACTTCCTTCAGAAGAACTTTTACAGGGCAAAGGTTTCTTTGTAGGAATATAATTCTCATACCTATTATTGCAGCAGCACGACGAGGAATGGTTTTTCCCTTGGGCTTGCTTCCTCCCTTCAGAAGCTTCGTGCCAGGCTTTTCTCTGAAAGTCTGATTCCTCTCTCACCCGTGGGAACAGCTCTTCTGGTAAACGCCTGCTCTTGCAACAGCCCAAATCCTGGCTTCCTTGCTCAGCCTGGCTTTTCCTTCCCAGCTGATTCCTCCTTGCTTCTTGCTTGCAATCAGTATAAGTCTTCCTCCTCTGCCAGCAAACAGCTTTCTCTTTCTCTTTCTCCTTCTGCCCCAGTCCTCGCTCTTTCTGTGTCTGTGTCTCTGTCTCTTTCTGAGCTGGACCTCCTCCTTGTTTCTGTTTAACTTGAGGCAGTGCTTCCTTATAAAGGACTCCTCTCCTTGAGGCTTGTGAAATGTTTGTCATGTGCTCCTGACCAGCTAGGCATGGCCCTTCAGTCTTCCTGACTGCACTCTTGCTCCCTCTAGTTGGTCCCAGTGAATATTGCACCCTGTGCACATCTTTTCCTTGCTGACAAACAGGTTCACTTCTCTCATCAGGGCTCTCATCAGCCTCCACTGCATCACACAGGTCAAGGCAAATTCCATTCAGATCCAGTAAGACTTCCCCTGAAGGGTTTACAATCTAAGTTCATGGAGGGTTAAGTAGCTTTCTCAAGGCCACAAGGAGTGCCAATGGTATTCAAACCCAGGTCTTTCTAGCTACTAGTCTACTTCTCTACTCAGTCTAGACATTCTACCACCAGCAACTGTGTATAGAGGTTTTGCCAGTTCTTCACTGGAGCTCTTCAACTCTGTTGTTCTATTTAGTTGATTTTCTGCAATTGTAAAAAAAAAAAAAAAAAAAAAATCGAAATGACATCTGGTGATTTGAAATCAGAGGAACTGTATGCCATTAAAAGTTTGATGAATCAGTATTGTCTAGACTCTGAATTAGTGAAATTACAACAGAAAGTGAATGCAGACTGTTCAAGATTTGAAAAAAAAAATACACTGGGATCAATTTGGCAGACTCTCATGAATTTAAACAAGTCCCCACTTCTAACTTGGATTGTTTACAGAAATTACTTACTGACTAAAAATGCAAATGTTTTCTGGAGATTCTACAAAGGATAAAATTCTGAAAGACATGCTAGACCTAGCACACAAAAACTCAGCCTGTGGACATTTTCAATAAAGCTGTTAAAAAAGAAAGGGGCTCTTTTTCTAAAGTGTGCTGTGATTTTGCACCTAACATGCCAATAGCATGCAAAATCAGGGTGTGTTAAGTGCAAAGCCACCGCATTACCTCTCAGGGGCCTGGACAGCATTTCCTCGATAGATAATATACTGCACTGCATGGTAACAATGGGCGCTTTACTGCAGGTGCAATTAGCTTTAGCTACAATATCGAACTGGAAGTAATTGTTCCCGCTCTAATTGCAAGACATGCTGTTAGAGCATTTTGTATACCCATGTGTTGATGGTGCTAACAGTTACCATGATTACAGTGCAAAGACCCATGCCACCTGCATAGTGCACTTTAGTAAAAAAGCCCCATAATGTGAATAAAAAAATGAGAAAACATGGAAACATTTTTGTCATAATAAAACTTAAAAGTAGTGAGTATTCCTAGGGCTAAAACTATTTCTCATTTAGAGCTTTTTAAATGTTTGTTAGAATATTTGCAAATCAACAGGGATAGCCCTCCACTTCTTGTGCGTGTATTTTCCTATAAAGATCTTGAAAAAATTATATAAGTGAAACAGTTGACTGATGTGCTAATTTTACTCATGAACTGGAAGCATCTGATCTGCCCATGAAAAAAATTACCATGTGCTTTGCCACCTTTGTTTTAGAACCTGAAAGGGCAGGGTATTGCAATTAATTGTCCAAAATTTGAGCTCCTATTTGTGAATTTAAAATTCACATTACTATGGTGTCAGATTTGAGCTATTTATAAATTGAAAAATTAGGTATAGCAATTAGGTATTTTTATGGGAAACAGAGGAGTAGCCTAGTGGTTAGAACATTGGATTGGTAACCAAGCAACCAGGGTTCAATTCCCACTAGCACTCCTTGTGGCCTTGAGCAAGTCACTTAACCCTCTGTTGCCTCAGAAGAAAGGCCTGGCAATCTACTTCCAGTGACACCACCAAGAAAGCCCAGGAGCTTCTGGGTCACCAGGAGTCAGGACTGACTCAAAGGCACACATTGCTTGCTTGGGAAACAGAAAGTAGGTGTTTATCAGTGGTTTTATATCAAAGCAATATCTCTATGCATTTTTTTTTTTTTGCAACTTTAAAGCACTGTCGAACGTTAGCCTTCTGGCGGGAAGGAGTAGATACAGAATGTGTTTGGAAGTTGCACTGAGAGGTGGAAATGTGTGTATGTTGCTAGGCAGACAGAGGCAGCAGAGTAGAGGCACCTGGTAAGGGGAATTGGATTTAGGGGTGTTTTGAGCTGTGTGTGTATGTACTTCTCGTTACTCTTCATTCTGTTCTCCCCTTTCCTCCCTGTTGCATGCCTCAATTTCTTCACTTTTCTCTATTGCATTCTTTAATCTCAGTTAGAACCCCCAAACCCAATTTCCTCATTTAATCAAAACTCAAAAACCCCAGTTAGACCCAGATGTGTCTTGATTTTCAGAAACCAAAAGAAAGGTGATTTCTGATTATATAAAATGGACCCTGTTAGCTCTCAGTGCTGAATTTTCTGGAAATCATACTCAGAAAGGTAAAATTAAATATAAAGCTACTTCTTTCATTTTTCGGGACTCTAATCAAATTGCTTTATCTCTTAGTAAAAGGGTAGATCAGAGGACATTCTTCAACGGGAAGTGGAGGCATTTTGAAAACAGGGCAAGGTCAGGGTAAAATTAATGCATGGTTTAGTAACAGGATTAATGTACAGGCAAACTAGACACATGGCTAGAGCCCAAAGTCAAAAGGGAAACCAGAGACCTGCCAAGTCTCCCTCCGAGAGTGGTAAATTTCTGATAGATATGGGACATGGGTCAGGATAGTGATTCTAAACAGTGCATTTAATTAAGGAGAGCTAATGACTAGTATAGCCTTTAAATAGACAAATAATATGATTGCCAGAAAAATGTCCACCAGTCTGCATCTCTACAAATAAAAATATTCCATTCTCCTCTATCCCTCTGTATAGCTTTAATCCCTCTCTAGCCTACATATTCCCATTCTATCTGCTTCCTCTTCTCTCTCTCCTCCCTCCCCTTTTACATAGACTTTTATTCCTTTTACAGCAGGGGTTCTCAACCTAGTCCTTTGACACAACTAGTCATTCAGATAACCACAGTGAATATGCATGAAAGAGATCTGCACACAGTGGAGACTGTACATCAACATTTCTTTCATTCAAGGTGGAAGGATGGAGTTGGCAGTAGAAGAGAAGATCACAGATAGAAGCGATCTGCCAGAAGAGTGGAGTTCCCAAAGGGGGTGCAGGGATGGAAGACAGGAAAGGTAGTGAGGAGCAGCAGAATGAGTGCACTTATAGGTCAGTAGGAGAAGTTTGAATTGGATATGGAAACAAATAGGGAGCCAGTGAAGTGAATCGAGAAGAGGGGTTATATGAGCATATTGAGCAGGCGGAAGATTAGCCGCACGGTTGAGTTTGAAGAGGAGAAAGATGATTCAGACCAGCAAGGAGGAGTTTGCAATAGTGTAGACGGGATGTGACTAAAGACTGGATAAATGTCTTGGTAGTGTATGTAGAAAAGAAGGGATGAATTTTGCCAATGTTTTAGAGAAAGAAGTGACAGGTTTTAGCTATCTATTGGATCTGTGGAGAGAAAGAGAGAGTAGAGTCAAAGATAACCCCAAGGATCCGTAAGGGCTGGCAAACAATCCTTGATTACCCTCAGAGTCAAGGGTCAACCACACCTTATTTAACATTAAAGAAAACAAACAACTTCTTAAACAGCAAACCAATTGGAGGACATACCATTAAACTCTGGTTTAATCACCTATCTCCAGATTATATCCAGTCCTTAAAGGGATGGATGACCCGATTCTGGAAAACGATGACTGGAGACTCTGAATATTAAAAGGAGAGAAAAATGCTAAACTGGCTTGCCAAAAAAGGAATAGACTCCCTTTTCCATACTAACTGCCCACTTGGAGCCAAATCCTGAACTATCTTAAATAACTGATGAGCATGATATTCACTATCTCAGATAACACGAGTATAATATTCCTTTCTACTTTTTCAGAGTGTAATCCGATAAACCCTCTGTAACCATCTACATTCTGCCTTATCCAACTCTACAATATCTCTCCTCCTTTTCCTACCTAAGTACTTACATGTACCAGGGCTGTCTCTTTGATCCCTTTGGCTATGCTGTTTGCATGCAAATTCATTGTATGCAAATCTCTCTCATACATATTCATTGTGGATATCCGAAAAACCCAACTGGCTGGGGAGGCCCCAGGACAGGTTTGGAAACCCTGCCATAAACAGTGGACTCTGGGTGTGGGCATAAATGAGGGAATTTTATAAAGGATTTTATTCTTGAACCCAAATAGTTCTTATTGAAACTACCATCAGAAAGGTGAATGGGGGGGGGGGGGGGGGAGGTAATATATTGAAATTTGTGACAAATTGCATCTTGGCAGCCAGAAGAGATATTGCAAGTAGTTGGAAAAAGTCTCTCATGCCAGACAGACAGATTTTGGTACAAACTATTTATACATTTATTTGATGAACAAGATTATAGCATATTAGCAGAGTAAAGTGAAACAGCCTTTTGGGAGATAGAGGCAAGTCTGAAGAAAAAATGAAGTAAAATGTGTCTTCTGCTTAACAAATGACTGCATTTATCATTCTTGTAGCTTAGGCAAAAGGGAGAGAGAGGTTGAAGGAAACATTGATGGGGGATATTATTGCAGGTAGGGGAAGAAATGGAATCTATTTTAAGAATGTTAACGTTAATGGATCAGAATTGTATATGATATTCAGTGTGACAGTTGGTTTTGAAAGATGTTAAGTAAAGCTATCAATAAAGAAATGTTTACATTAAAAATGTGCAAGTATGTCAGTATACATGCACAAAAGGCTTCTTATAAAATTAAATTATGTATAAAAGTATACATATGAACTCGTACATGACATTGAAGTAGGTATGTTTGGGGAAGAGTGCAGGTAGAGTCAACCTTCATATCTGCATTTTATATAATAAGTGTATATATGTTCACTTTTTGCCTGCTCTCAAGCAGACATGCAGTAAATGTCAGTGGCTTCAATCTAGCCCTATGGGCTGATTTTATAAGGAGCCGTGTAAAGATACACACCATTTATACACTTGAGTCACCTATTTTGAAGGACTTTGACAGGGAACTAATTAAGAAAATGTCCTCCAAAATTCTAATGCTTGCCAATTCAAGATGATTTTCAGTGCTAGGGAGGTAAGTACAATCCGCATCCATCCCCAGCAAGTTTTCCTTCCAAGCCCAAGCTCAAATGAGAAGTTAGCTAATAGTTGCAGGGGACATGAAACTGGTATAAATGCTGATGTGGAAATTTGGGGGGCTGTAAGCACAGCCATTCTATTATTCATATTATTATTATTCATATTATTATTATTATCAAAACTAAAATTCAACATATTTCAGATGACAGCCAATGATGATTGTGTAAATCCAAGGATGAAACTGTGGGCCATATAATTAGTAGCTGTAATAAAATTGCACAGATTGACTACAAACAAAAGAACAAAAGAGCGGCAAAGATCACCCACTGGAATCTGTGCAAAAAATATGGCATTCTTATTGGAAGAAACTCCTGGGAAGATATTGCAGAGAAGGTTGTAGAAAACGAATTGATGAAGAACCAGGAGCAGGACCTCAGAAAACACCCACAAATAGGAACAAAAGCGAGGGACATCTTGAACAATTTTCAGAAGACTGTTCGTGAGAAACTAGCTCAACTTAAAGTAGACAAAGCGATGGGACTGGATGGGATACACCCTAGAATACTGAGGGAACTTGGGGACATTCTAGCAGCTCCACTGACTGACCTTTTCAATGCCTCATTGGAGTCGGGAGTGGTGCCAAAGGACTGGAGAGAGGCTCATGAGGTGCCTTTACACAAAAGCGGAAGTAAGGATGTGGTTGAAAACTACAGGCCGGTTAGATTAACTTCGGTGGTGAATAAATTATTGGAAACACTGCTGAAAGAGAAAATAGTGAGGTTTCTGGAGTCCAGCGGATTACAGGATCCGAGGCAGCATGGATTCACCAGAGGCAGGTCTTGTCAGACAAATTTGATTGATTTCTTTGACTGGCTGACCAGGAAGTTGGACCGAGGGAGAGCCCTAGATGTGGTGTATTTAGATTTCAGTAAAGCCTTTGACGCTGTTCCTCACAGGCGACTTATAAACAAACTGAGCACCCTAGGGATGGACCCTAAAGTTACTGCTTGGGTTAGAAATTGGTTGGGTGGGAGGCGACAAAGAGTACAAGTAAATGGAGCTCACTCTGAGGAGAAGGATGTTACCAGTGGTGTGCCCCAGGGATCTGTTCTTGGTCCAATTCTTTTTAACATCTTTGTTAGTGATATAGCGGAAGGGCTGTCGGGTAAGGTTTGCCTCTGCGGATGATACCAAAATCTGCAATAGAGTAGACACCCAGGAAGGTGTAGATAACATGCGAATGGATCTAGCTAAGCTTGAAGAATGGTCTAGAATTTGGCAGCTGGGATTTAATGTTAAAAAATGTAAGGTCATGCATTTGGGTTGCAGCAATCCAAGGGAGCAATATAGTATAGGGGGTGAAGTACTTTTGTCCACTAAAAAAGGGCGGGACCTAGGCGTGGTTGTGTCTGATGATCTTAAAGTAGCTAAACAGGTAGAAAAGGTGAAGGCAAAAGCTAAAAGGATGCTTGGGTGCATATGGAGAGGAATGGCTAACAGAAACAAGGAGGTGATAATGCCTCTGTATAAGTCTTTGGTGCGACCTCATTTGGAGTATAGTGTGCAATTCTGGAGACCGCACCTTCAAAAGGATGTGAACAGGATGGAGTCGGTGCAGAGGGTGGCTACTAAAATGATTAGTGGTCTTCATTATAAAGCATATGAGGACAGATGAAGGATCTTAATATGTACACCTTAGAGGAAAGGTGGGATAGAGGTGATATGATTGAGATGTTTAAATACCTACATGGTATAAATGTTCAGGGAGAGAGCCTCTTTCAATTGAAAGCAAGTTCTGCTACGAGGGGACATGGGATGAGGGTGAAGGGGGATAGATTCAGGAGTGAATGCGGAAATATTTCTTTACGGAAAGAGTAGTGGATCCATGGAATAATCTCCCAGTGGAGGTGGTAGAGATGAGGACAGTAACTGAATTCAAAAAAGCATGGGACAAACACAGAGGATCTCTAAAGGTAAAAAGGGGACTGTTGTAGTTGTTGATATGGAAGGACATACTAGATAGGCCATGTGGTCTTTTTCTGTCATCATATTTCTATGTTTTTATGAATTGGTCAAGATCCTGTGGGACTTCCAAATACAAACAGACAGGCATTTAGAATACAATATGCCTGATATCACTGCTAAAGAAAAGAAAAACGTATGGCTTATAGCTATTGCAATCCCAGGTGATACCCGAATTGAGGAAAAAGAATGAGAAAAAACTGACAAAATACAGTATAAAGACCTTCAGATTGAAGTTGAAAAGATTTGGAAGAAGAAAAATCTACTGTAATACTATTTGTGTTTGGAGCTCTTGTGGCTATACCTACGGGACTCCCTAAACATTTACAAATTTTGGACAGTCAAACCTCGGTTTTCGTATGCCCTGGTTTTCGTACGATTCGGTTTTCGTTGACTTTTTTCTTCAAGATTTTGTTTCGGTTTTCGTACGTTGTCTCGGTTTTCGTACAGCATTTTACCCCCCCCCCCCCGTACCTGCCATGGATTAGCGTGAGCCAGCGATCTCCCACGGAGCTTGAGCCAGCGATTCTGCGGGACCTCTGGGGAGCCGAGGAGTTCAACGCTCCAGCGTGGCCTGCCCGAAACTGCTTCCTGCCCCGGACTCTCCCCCGATTGACGTCTGCCTGCTGCCTCTTCCCCTGCACATCCCTTGAACCGGGACAGGAGCTGGTGACCGAATCTGCTTCTCCTTGGCGGCCCAGTCTCCCGCCGGGGCCCCTGCCCTCCCGATTGGATTCTGGGTGTCCTGCAGGCCTGCACACGCGGCCTCTCCTTGAAACCTTGCAGTCTGCAGCTGCAGGCTCCTGCTGGCACAGCCCCACGCTGTTCTCTGACTCTCACCTGTGTCAGGCTGCTACCTTAGGGGGGCCGGAGGCAGCCTAAGACTCTCTGTCCCACTGTTTCTCAACTGCCTGCTGCTTGGCTGACACTGCCTCTCCACCTCTCCCGACACTGTGTAGGAGTGGCTGCCCTACAGGCTGGTGTGACTTCGGGCACTGTCCTCTTTCTGGTGCCCTTACTTTTGCTGACATTGGCACTACCTCTCCTGACACTGTGAGCTTGGTAACTGGGTGTGATGGCTGCTAAGTTAAAAGGCAGGCTGGAGCCCCGATTGTGCAGACGGCCAAGATGGCTGTTCCCACCTCCGCTGCTGGTGGTGATTGCTCGATCCCCAGAGGGGAGAGCAGCTGGAGCTGGCTGGAGTGCGTCCCATATGCCAACAAAAGTCTTCAATAAAGGTAAAAGTGATGTTACATGCTCATTTATCCATTTCATTAGTCATTTATATGTATTTCTCATTGTTTTCTGTATGTAAAAAGATAGTTATTCTCTATAAAATGTATTTTTTGTCAATATTTTGGGTGTCTGGAACGGATTAATTGAATTTACATTATTTTTTATGGGAAATCTTGCTTCGGTTTTAGTCCGTTTCGGTTATAGTCAGACTTTTTTGAACGGATTAATCATGAAAACCGAGGTTTGACTGTACCGGACTCGACTCCGCAAATCCTACAAAAGACTACCCTGCTTGGAACAGCTTATATCTTGCGTCTATACCTGCATGATTCTTAGGTTCTTGGTTAGAACCAGAATCACAAGATTAAAACCAGTCCTACACCATGTCTTCCAGTAAAGAATCCACTATAATGATAATAATTATAATGATTATTATTTCATTTATAATCCACCCATCAGAATGCCTTCTGAACACTTACAATTTAACATGCACAATAAAACAACACAATACTTTACATAAGAGCATAACAAAGCTTTCTGGAAAAAGTAGGCTTTTAAACCTTTACAAGAAGAAGCTAAGGAATGTATTTCATGAAGAACCTGGGGCAAAGAATTCCAGTGCACTGGGTCTTTTATAGAGAAATAGAAGCCTACAATTACACCATGCAATTGCTGATCGAATACACAAAAGATCTTGTGAGGCACAAAAGATCTTGTGAGGCATGTGTTGGAAAATAAGGGGGCTATTCTGAACCACAAATAGCGGGGATGTATGCCCTGCCTGGACATACATCCCCATTATTTGTCCCCCTACTGTTCCCACACAAAGATTCCCTGTATGAACAGCGGAGTTGAACGGGGAGCCTAAGACGGGGGCGGGAGGGGGTGGGCAGAAGCAAGGGCAGGGTGTGGAATGTGGCAGGTGAAGGCCTGTGATCCACAATGTCTGACATAAGCAAGCAGGCCTAACTAGCTTGACCTGTAAATGAAGTCTGTGGAGAGGCTAAAAGGAATTGCACATCCCCCAACATGCTGCTATTGTAGAATTAGAACTCAGTAAAAGTATTGAATTAGCTTAGACAAGCAGAACTGAAAGTTGGAAAAATACAGAAAAATATGTTTGAATGCCCCTGATAAGAAAATACAGGGATTTAATTGAAACTGCTGACAGAAAGGTTACAGAGCCTTGCTTCCCTACACATACTAACTAGCCCAATGGCCTTGGAAGTAGGAAAGTAACAAGTTGGTGAACTGGCCATTGTAATTGGGACTAGAAGAGGGGTGAGCAGGTGCTGGGCCCATTCCAAGAACCTAATTGGATAATCATATCAGTACCGGGTCCAATAGAGGAGGTACGGGAGGTTACCGGGACCAATGAAATGTTTTCCTATGTCTAAAATGGTGAAAAAATCTATAAAAGTTGTTGTATTGCCAGAGAACATCACTCAGCCATTTTGAATTTGATTCTGCTTGAGACTTGTGCACAAATAAATGATGTGGACCTTCTGAACAGACTCCTGGTATTATTGGTTTGTCTGCGCTCTGCTGCTACATATTCTTGGTGCGTTGGCCGGGAAAGTGTGGTATTAGAGGGTATATAGAGCAATATACCACGACTTTCCGCCTCTACAGGTTTGGTCCTGCCGGGATCGCGCCCTTCCGACGGGGGCTCGCTCCCTGCGCCATCGGTCCCTTGCATCTGAGGGAGCTAGTCGGACCTCGGTGGGTGCCGGGCCCGGCTGGAGCCAACACCTCGAACCCGAGTGAGGGGAGTCCGAGGTCCAACTCATGCGCTTGCTTGGGAAGTTTGAGGACCGGATCCGGTGAGTAGAGTTTTGATTTTAGCATGTGTCTAGACAGATAAGAAAGAGCAGTACTGCCAATCTTGCATGAACTTGGCATGAACTTAGCACTAGCACTCGCATGAAAGAGAGCTTGATCAACTCTCCAAGACGGACCGACTACTCCTGCGTAAGTAAAGCAGGGCGAAACTCCCGTCTTCTAGCATTTGGAACTCGTATGAGACTAGTCAGAATAGATAGCAATGGATGCATTCTGGGATATGTTGCTAGCATGATTGTGTGAATGGAGTGTGAATGAGAGGTCTGGCAGCACGGACCAAGTGAAGGCGGACCCCTGAGTAACGCAGTTCCTGACCGGGCGACCGCGTTCAGGTCGTAAAAAGGGGGAAGCGATTGTCGTCTTGTCTTGTTATTTGTTTCCCTTATACGTTTCTAGGGCCGTGTGGACCCCTTACCCACGGTCCGCCCTCCTTTTCCCTTCTGTCTGTTGTTGCGCGCACACATCGAAATGGGAGGGGCGGGGTCTACGAGGAACACTCCATTAGAATGTATGATCGCACATTTTAAAGAAGGATATTCTGGAGATTATGGTATTAGAATGACTGCAGCCCGTTTACAGATTTTATGTACTAGGGAGTGGCCTGATCTAGATCCTACCTGGCCCCGAGAGGGAACCTTTAATGTAGGAATTATTCAGTTAGTGCACCATAGAGTGCGAATAGCGCACCCCGATCAGTACCCTTATATAGATTCCTGGTTAAGTATTTGTGAAGATCCGCCCCCTTGGGCGAAGCGCTGTTATGAGGAGCAGTGCAGAATAATGTTAGCAAAGACAGATTATAGTCAGAAAATAGAACAGCCTAGAAGAAAAGGGAAAGGTGAGAAGTCCAGGAAGAAACCCATCCTGGTAGATCTTGATTCCCCAGAAGTGATTACCCGACAGCCCCAAACCCAGCGCCCAGTGAGAGTAGCCCCACGTCCTGCCCCAGAACCCCGGAGACAGCGGGAGCAGGACCCAACCCCTGAGCCATCACCCGAAGAGCAGGTAGATGAGCTCCCTTTAAATGAAGAAGATGATTCTACCGAGACTGAAAAAGGAGAATCAGAGACAGAAACAGAACAGGAAGAAATTGAAATTTCCCAGAGTGATACTGACAGTGTAAAAGCGGCTGCCAGTGTTAGCTCACCAGTCAAAAGAAAACCAAGAATAAAGCATGTAGAGAAAAAGCCCCAGGTAACCCCTGACAGGAAAGCTACGAAAATATCCCTCAGATCCCAAAAGACATCTGCTGCCAAGATGATGCCTTTACGGCAAGTCCCGGGAATACCCGTAAGGAATGAGGATAATGAGGTGGTGGCGGGACCCCTAAGCTATGTGTATGTCCCCTTCTCTACCACTGATTTGTTAAATTGGAGGACACATTATGCCTCCTATACCAATAAGCCCCAGGAACTTACAGAATTAGTGAATACTATTATGGAAACTCACCAACCAACATGGGCAGATTGTCGCCAGCTCCTGTCCACCTTATTTACTACAGAGGAGTGGACACAAATTAGAAAAGCAGCTATAGACTGGCTGGCGGATAACCCTGTAGCGCCAGGAGAAGGGGAAGACAGAATAGATAATCGGAAAGCGGCCCAGAGGGAATTCCTGAATGAAGACCCCCGATGGGATCCAAATACAGAAAGAGGATCCAGAGCCCTAGCCCGTTTTCGCCAAGGCTTTATACAAGGCCTGAAAAGAGGGGGCCAGAAAGCTATGAACCTTTCCAAAGTTACTGAAGTTACCCAAGGTATAGATGAGAGCCCAGCAGTGTTTTATGAAAGATTAACTGAAGCATATAGAATGTATACTCCCTATGACCCAGATGCGCCAGGAAGCTTATGCATGGTGAATTCTGCTTTTGTAAATCAGTCTCAACCAGACATTAGACGGAAATTACAGAAATTAGAAGGGTTTGTGGGCATGAATGCAACTCAGTTATTGGAAGTCGCTCATAAAGTGTATGTGAATCGTGATAATGAAAGGCAGAAAGAATATGATCGAAAGATGAAGAAGAAAGCTGATTTTTTGGCTGCGGCCATAGTTGAACAGAAAAGGGGAGGTATCCCTAGTCGACGGAGCAGAGGAAGGGGGCGGGGCCGAGGCAGAAGCCAGCCCCAGCTAGGCATAAACCAATGTGCCTACTGCAAAGAGGAAGGACATTGGAGAGATGCATGCCCGCAACTCGAAGACGCCCACCAAGATGACGAAAACAATCATCAATGGAGAGAAGGAAGACGAGGCTGTCCCCGAAATCGCGGAGGAGCCAATCGAGAGCAATACCAGCGAGAAAGAGGAGAAGCCGTACAAGCATTGGCTGCGACAGCCCATGATGAAGATGACGTGGATTAGGACAGACCGGGCTCCGAGTTTGCTTTAGGTCTCCAGGAGCCTATGGTCGGAATACAAAAAGGAGACCAAGTTATGAACTTTATGGTTGATACTGGAGCAGAACATTCGGTAGTAGACAAAAAGATAGCCCCATTTTCCACAAAAGCAGTCACCATTGTAGGAGCAACTGGTGCCAAAGCTACAAAACCTTTTCTTCAGAATCGCATATGCAGTCTAGGAGGACAACAAATAACTCATCAATTCCTTTACATGCCTGAATGTCCAGTGCCACTACTGGGACGAGATATGTTAGCCAAGCTACAAGCCCAAATATCCTTTACTGAAAGAGGAGAAATGCAAATGACAGTAAATTCTCAAGCCAAGCCAGCAGGAATAATGCTGCTTACAGTTCCCCGAGAAGAAGAATGGAGATATTACAGTGATGAATCTGCCCAAGACACCTATTTTGAACAAACTTTGAAAAGCATTGATGCGCCACCTGGAGTATGGGCGGAAGGCAGTCCTCCAGGCCTAGTCAAACATATAGCTCCAATAATTGTAACCCTCAAGCCTAGTGCTACACCAGTACATGTCAAGCAGTATCCTCTCCCAAGAGCTGCAATTGAAGGCATCCACCGCCACTTGCTAAGATTACTAGAACATGGCCTACTAAAAGTATGTCAATCCCCATGGAACACTCCACTTCTGCCAGTGAAAAAGCCTGGAACAGATGACTATCGCCCAGTGCAAGATCTAAGAAGAGTGAATGAAGCAGTTGAGACCATACATCCAGTTGTACCAAATCCGTACACACTTCTAGGACTGATACCTGCTGAAGCTACCCACTTTACTGTTCTGGATTTAAAAGATGCATTCTTTTGCATAAGATTAGCCCCCATAAGTCAGATATTATTTGCATTTGAATGGCAGGACCCTATCTCTGGAAGAGGGGGCCAACTTACTTGGACACGATTACCCCAAGGATTCAAGAATTCGCCTACCATCTTTAGTGCTGCCCTAAATCAAGACCATTCAAGCTATCCAGGGGCCCCGGGGAAGAGAGTGCTTCTCCAATACGTGGACGATCTGCTGATAGCTGCTGTATCAGAAAGTGAATGTATACAAGCCACCAAAGACCTCTTGCGGTTACTAGATGAAGCTGGATACAAAGTCTCCAGAGCAAAAGCACAACTATGCCAAAAAGAAGTGAAATACTTGGGCTTTCGTATAACCAAAGGAAGCCGAAAGTTAGGCAGAGAGAGAAAAGAAGCAGTATGCAGAATTCCAACCCCAACTACCAGAAAGCAAGTCAGAGCCTTTCTGGGAGCAGCAGGATATTGCCGAATCTGGATTCCCAACTTTGCTCAAATCGCCAAACCATTGTATGAAGCCACAAAAGGAGAAGAAAAGTCGCCACTGGAGTGGGGACCTGAGCAGGATACAGCCTTCAAGACGTTAAAGGAAGAATTGATGTCATCACCAGCCCTTGGACTACCAGATGTTCACAAGCCTTTCCACTTGTTTGTACATGAAGCGCAAGGAAATGCCTTGGGCATGTTGACTCAGAAATTGGGAAATTGGGAGCGACCTGTAGCATACCTATCGAAACAATTGGACACTGTGGCCAAAGGATGGCCACCTTGCCTGAGAGCAGTTGCAGCTACAGCATTGTTAGTGAGTGAAACAGACAAGCTCACACTAGGACAGAATATACGAGTCACTATGCCACATGCAGTCCTTGCCCTTATGGAACAGAAAGCAAATCATTGGCTCACCAATTCCCGAATGTTGAAATATCAGAGTATGTTATGTGAGAACCCACAGATACAACTGGAAGTAAGCCATGCCTTGAATCCAGCCACATTGATACCTGTTAGTGAAGAACTCCCAGAACATGACTGTATAGAAGTCATGGACACTGTATTTTCAAGCCGACCTGACCTGACAGATGTGCCTATAGACAATTCCGACCAAATTTATTACGTAGATGGAAGCAGTCTCATCATCAATGGACGACGCTGCGCCGGATATGCAGTAGTCACTCAACATGAAGTCGTTGAGTCATCAGCTCTAGCCTCAGGTACATCAGCCCAGAAAGCAGAATTGATAGCACTTACTCGAGCACTACTGCTAGGTGCAAAACTTGTGTTAAATGTATATACAGACTCTAAGTATGCCTTCACTACTCTGCATGCCCATGGAGCTCTTTATAAAGAACGAGGGCTCATCACGTCTGGAGGAAAATCAGTCAAATACGGCCCAGAGATACTGATGTTACTTGATACAGTATGGGCCCCAACTCGTGTAGCTGTCATGCACTGTAGAGGACATCAAGCAGGAAAAGGAGAAGTTGCTCGAGGAAATAGGTTCGCAGATGCCTCAGCACGACAAGCAGCCATGACAGGACAAATTTCGCCACAAGCCATGCCAATGCAGGCAGCATTGTTTCCAGTACCCTTGAGCCTATGGACATCACGATATACCACCAAAGAATTAGATTACTACTGTAATAAGGAAGATGGAGTACTGAAAGATGGGTGGATTGAGCTGCCACCAGAAGAGGGCAGTCAACCCCCAGGACGAATAGTAATCCCTGAATTGTTGGGTCCAGCCTTTGTCAAAGCTTTCCACAAAGCCACCCACTATGGAAAAAGTGCTATGGAAAAAGCACTCAGACCACATTTCTGCATTACCATGTTAGCAGCCCTATCAGCTTCAGTGGCACACCAGTGTCTAATTTGTGCCAAAAATAATGCCAAGCAAGGTCCCACACCAGCACCCCGAGTTCAGTCAGGAGGTGTAACCCCCATGCACCACCTGCAAATTGATTTTACTGAAATGCCAAAAGCCAATGGATATCACTACCTATTAGTATTAGTTTGTACTTTCTCTGGGTGGGTAGAAGCCTTCCCAACCAGAACTGAGAAAGCCCGAGAAGTCACCAAAGCTTTACTGAGAGAGATTGTTCCTAGATTTGGAATTCCAGCAGTAATAGGGTCAGACAATGGGCCCTCATTTGTTTCTCATATTACTCAGCAGTTAGCAAAAACCCTACAGATACAGTGGAAACTTCACACTGCATACAGACCCCAGAGTTCAGTGAAAGTTGAGCGAATGAATCGTACCTTAAAAGCCCAAATGTCTAAGCTTTGTCAGGAGACTCGCCTGAAGTGGCCCCAAGTGCTCCCAATAGCTTTACTCAGAATACGCTCAGCTCCTGTAAAGTCAACAGGATTTTCCCCTTTCGAGGTTTTGTATGGTAAACCCCCACCAATAGTGCAGGGAATTAAAGGGAGTTTAGCCCAGATTGGTTCAGAAATAACCAGGCAAGAACTCCTAGCTCTTAGTTTTGCTCTGCAGACTCTCCATGCGTGGATCCAAGACCAGTTGCCTATCAACTTGACGGAACCCTTGCATCCCTACCAGCCTGGTACCTCGGTGTGGATCAAAGATTGGAAGAAGACACCGTTGGAACCTCATTGGAAGGGACCATACACTGTTATCCTGTCTACCCCAACTGCAGTAAAGGTAGCGGAGATCGATTCCTGGATCCACCACAGCAGAGTCAAGCCTGCAGCTGATCCAGAACCTGAGCAGTGGACAACAGAGCAGCATCCTGATGCACCTTTGCGAATCACCTTGAGACGGCAACCGGCATCCTAGACACTCTTTGGGATCAAGTGGCAGGCCCAACAACTACAGTGCCTTGCAGTAGCCAAGTCTTTCGAAGAGGATTGCTGTTTCCCAAACAGCAAGAGTTTGTTTCAACGAACCTCATGTGTGTGATTTTACACACTACTTTGATGCTACATTGATTGACCATATTTCGGAAGCCAACTGAAATTGATAAGTTGGTTAATGTGTGATGGACAACTTGAGGATCTTCAATCAACACTCAGCACCCGTTGAATTGCTTCATTAGCAAACGGGACGAAGAAAAGAACGTCATGGTCAAGATCTGCAAGCTGAGGATTCAGAAGAACTCCAATCAACATGTATCTTTGTTTTTACTTTGCCCTGGTTGCCTGTTTTGGAGGCTTTGAACTAATTCATGCCTTGCCTCCATGCACTGCTTGCATTACTTCTACTCGGACTGGACTGAAAGTAACTCAGACTTTGATTTATCACTCTTACTATTCCTGCACTGGTAAAGTGACTCGGTGTATTTATAACACCACTGAACTGAATGTTTGTACCAAAGGTAAATCTAAAGTATGCTTTAATCCGCATCAGAATCCATCCTATTACACCTTAGAAATGCGATGGAATGATGCAGATGGACCTTTGATCAATGCCACACGCCCACTCACAGATCCTAGTAAATATGCTATTTTGTATTTTGATGCTTGTGAAGTAATCAACAGAGATAGTCGTTCTAAGTGTGGTAATTGGGAAAAAACATACTCAATGAATGACAAATATATGTGTCCAGAAGGGACCACTGGATGGGGAGCATGCACAGGAAAGAAAGTCTTAGCCGATGTGTATAGTACAGCCCCAGAGTCAGATTACTTCTGCCCAAGATGGGAATGTGTCTTTTATGCCACCTGGATTGGAATGGTAGAGAATACCAAAGATAATCAAATGGCTGCATTGCGGAGGCCATATGTCAAAGATCTAGACAAATGCAAGAAAAATGCTTGCAATCCCTTAGAGTTTGTTGTTCTGAGACCTGAAAATTGGAAACGAGGATTCCGATTTGGTCTACGAATTGCGGGGTCTGGATCAGATCCAGGAACCATAATATATATAAGATTAAATACCAAGCCCATAAATCATCCAAGTACCATATCCACGACACATTCTATGAAGCCATGCATGTGAATAAGTTTGAAATTCCCCATCCCTCTCAGAACTTATTTCTAGAATTAGCTGGAGCAGTAGTATCCAGTCTAAAAATCTCAGATTGTTACTTTTGTGGGGGACACAAATGGGTGACCAATGGCCATGGGAAGCCCAAGAATTGAATTACTCAATGACTTACAACCAAACTGAATTACATAAGACTACCAGCGAATGGGTGTTAGCGCACTCAATAGTTGGACGTCTTTGCTATGCACGAACTGGACCCCAGTTCAAACAACAGGTAGGACAGCTGGTCTGTCTTAGCCAGAAGTTCTATAATGACACCACCAAAAAGACGTCTTGGTGGACAGGAATTAAAGAAACTGAACCCCCTAACCCATTAGCCAGATTCCCTGAGCTTGCTCATTTATGGACTAATCTTGCCAAACCTCAGGCCTGGCAAGCCCCACCTGGCCTATACTGGATCTGTGGAAACCGAGCATATGCCCGACTCCCTACACACTGGGGAGGGGCGTGTGTCTTAGGGACCATCAGACCTTCTTTCTTCCTTTTAAACACAGAACATGGAGAACAATTAGGATACCCAGTGTACACTACTAATCATAGACACAAAAGAGCACTGAGACAGAAGAGAGCACCCCTCCAGGTAGGCAAGTGGGAGAAGTGGAAGGGTGATGATTGGCCACCAGAGAGAATCATTGAATATTATGGGCCTGCCACTTGGAATGATGATGGTATGTGGGGATATCGGACCCCAATCTATATGATTAATCATATTATTCGCTTACAAGCAGTAGTTGAAATAATAACCAATGAAACTAGCCAAGCTCTTACACTTCTAGCAAGACAGAGTACCCAAATGCGTACTGCTATATATCAGAAAAGTTTATAATTAGATTATTTGTTGGCAGCTGAAGGAGGAGTATGTGGTAAGCTGAATTTAACTAATTGTTGTTTAAAAATAGATGATAAAGGTCAAGTAGTTGAAGAAATTGCTGAAACTATGCGAAAGCAAGCCTATGTGCCGGTACAAACTTGGCATTCACTAAAGTTTCCTAACTGGTTTGCTGGTCTTTTCGCATGGCTAGGAGGACTTAAGACTTTCCTTATAGTAGTACTAATAGTTGTTGCTGTAATTTTCTTATTGCCATGCATAATCCCATGTTGTATGCGTTCTATTCATAGTACTATTGAAAGTACAGTTGAGCGGAAGACCGCAACTAAGATTATGGCCTTATACCAACCTAAACCTCCTGCATATAGTCGGAATCCTCCGGCCATGGTGTAACCAAAGATAAGTGATTTAACTCTCACACCTTATTAAGTAATAGGGTGAGATTAATCAAAGGGGGGAATGTGGCAGGTGAAGGCCTGTGATCCACAATGTCTGACATAAGCAAGCAGGCCTAACTAGCTTGACCTGTAAATGAAGTCTGTGGAGAGGCTAAAAGGAATTGCACATCCCCCAACATGCTGCTATTGTAGAATTAGAACTCAGTAAAAGTATTGAATTAGCTTAGACAAGCAGAACTGAAAGTTGGAAAAATACAGAAAAATATGTTTGAATGCCCCTGATAAGAAAATACAGCTGTAAGGGATTTAATTGAAACTGCTGACAGAAAGGTTACAGAGCCTTGCTTCCCTACACGTACTAACTAGCCCAATGGCCTTGGAAGTAGGAAAGTAACAAGTTGGTGAACTGGCCATTGTAATTGGGACTAGAAGGGGGGTGAGTAGGTGCTGGGCCCATTCCAAGAACCTAATTGGATAATCATATCAGTACCGGGACCAATAGAGGAGATACGGGAGGTACGGGAGGTTACCGGGACCAATGAAATGTTTTCCTATGTCTAGAATGGTGAAGAAATCTATAAAAGTTGTTGTATTGCCAGAGAACATCGCTCAGCCATTTTGAATTTGATTCTGCTTGAGACTTGTGCACAAATAAATGATTTGGACCTTCTGAACAGACTCCTGGTATTATTGGTTTGTCTGCGCTCTGCTGCTACAGGCGGGTCATCACCCCAGATGTACAGGGCCGATTCTGAGGTTGGCCCTATACGTCCAATGTAGGCCAGTTAGACGGGGGACTTATTCCACCTCAGAGGTGGAATAAATCTCCTTGGACACAGGATAGCAGTGGCGGCCAGCGGGGACAAAACCAAAAGGCATGCAGGAGGTTCCCCGCAGCTGGACCCTGACCATGGAAAGCCATATCCGAGGTCCAGCTGTGGGGAAAGGAAATTCTCGGTGGCATCCAGCAATCACAGCTCCTGAATGGAGCCACAGTGCCATGGACCAAGCTGCGGTATTTTAAATGATCTGTAAATGGCAAAATTGATGCTTAGTAAGACCCAACAATCCAGCTTGGATAAATCTAAAGAATATGCTACTAATTTCAAATCCCATAAAAGCAAATAAATACTCAGCTTCCAAAATTGCTGAAAGCCACAGAATGTAGATCTAATTAATGTTGAAATCTAGAGATTACACAATAAATCTGTGTCAATCAAAAATCCTAACCTGCAGTGTGTGAGCATTTCCTGACTCTGTACCTTGCCGTGAGAGGAGCTGCTGATCCGTGCCGGTGAGCACTGGGGCCACATGATCTGACGGGCTTTAAAACCTGCCCCTACCGCAGAAAGTTGTGTGTGAGCATTTCCTGATTCTGTACCTTGCTGTGAGAGGAGCTGCTGATCCGTGCCGGTGAGCACTGGGGCCACGTGATCTGACGGGCTTTAAAATCTGCCCACACCGCGGGATGTGCACCACGGGCACGTGCCCAAGGGGGCGTGCTCCGAAGGGGTGTGTCCAAAGGGGCACGTTCTGCCTCTTTGGAGCCCCTTCGGAGCCCAGAGGAGCATTCAGTGCCGGCCGGTTGACTGTTGCTGATGGGGAAACGCAAGAAGAAATCTTCTTTGATTGTTACATCGGCCGGCAAGTCTGTAAAGGTGGTTGGTCCCATGGACAGTCATTTTAAGTCCATGGTTCCTCCCCTTGTTAACTTGTCATTGGATTCCTCCAGTTTGGTAAGTCATGGCTCGCTTGTTTTGTCTCCTGATTCGCAGAGGGTTTTATCCGCACCCAGCACGGAGCCACAAGTTTTGGGTAGGAGCCCCTCCTCCGGTTTGGAGGAGGAAGCTTCTCCTGGTTCAGTTAAGCTTCCTAACTCTTTTTTGAGATTAAATTCTTCTACTACCTTATTTCCTTCACCTCTTGATTTTTCTTCAATTCCTGAAGATATTAAACCTCCGAAGGATGTGCCACTTCAAGATATTTGGCAGATTGTATCCAGAACTGAACTATCATTAAAATCCTCTTTACTGAAACTTTCCCAGTTTTCTAAAGAGACTGTGGACAAATTGGCTGAGCACCATGAAAGATTGGTAACTCTTGAGTCTCAAAAGCTTAAAATGGAGTCTCAAATCTCCTCTTTGCAGGGGGTTGTGACTTCTTCTATACAGGACTCTGCTGTTACATCGACACGATGAACTTATTGAGAATGCTTTACATATGCGGAATCTTCGTTTCTTAAACTTCCCCTGCACTCATTACCTATCTCCGCAGATATTACTGGTTAAATATATGAAAGATATTTTGAGAATCTCAGATCCTGATTCTATAGTTATTTCCAAGTTGTATTATTTGCCTACTGGAATTAGAGAGAATTTGGTGGTGGATTCGGAGATTGGTGCTGGAGCTGCGAGGGAAGTTGATCATTTATCCGTGCCCAGCTTAGATTTATCTGCTTTCTTAGAAACTTTAACTGAGGAGATTTCCACTCGTGCCACTTTGTTAGTATCTTTTTTGTTAGAGAGAGATAAGGATTTAATTTTTCGTTCTTATTTTAAACATAGGCATGAGACGTTTTTTGGGCTAGTAATACAGGTTTTTCCTGATGTAAGTCGTAGCACCCAAATGAAGAGGAAGGCCTTTCTTGCTCTTCGTTCTCGTGTAGTAGCGTCTGGGGCCTCCTTTTCTTTAAAATTTCCCTGTAAATGTGTTATCGTTGTTAAGGGTAAGTCATATTTTTTTTTTAATCTTCTCAATTGGAAGTTTTCTTACAGGGATTAGGTTGAGTTGAGTTGAGAGATTGTTAGGGCTTGTGTTTAGTTTTAGGGGATTGTTTAAATTCGGGCTCCCTTGCTTGCAATTTTTGTGTACTTTCTGTAGGTCTCACACTCCATCTTGTGGGCTAGGTTTGGTACCATGTATGTTGGGGGTTTTTTGGAATGTAAAATGTTTTCCTGTATTTCCTGTGTTGTTTCCTTGTATAAAAGATTAAAATAATAAAAAAAAAGAAAAAAAATCCTAAACTGCAAGCAGATTTATTTTCTATAGGCAGTATAACAAGAAAAATAAATCAAATCCAAAAATGAAATTTAAGGGGCCCTTTTACTAAAGTGAGGGGTTTTTTTGCCTCTAATGTGCATTTTGAGTCAAAATCAACAGCCGTTAGGTGCCATCCCAACATGATAATTGTTGGGAGCGTGGCCAGCATGTGCCCAACAGTTACTGCACATTCAAGCTTCTTAGCATGCATTTTGGCCTTTGGCAATTACAGTGGCTGCACCTAATTCCACCGATTGAGGTGGCAGAAGATGCATCTATGCTAACAACACTAGCAATGAATGCGCTACAGATGTCCATGCTGTCTACACTCTACACTGTACTGTCAATGCCCTTTTCCCAACCTCACCCAGATCACACCCCCACTGCTTGATGCACGATCCATACGAGTATGCATTTCAATGCACAGAAATTATCCCGCCTTTGAGGTAACAATTACTGTGATCCCGTGGAAGCAGTTAACATGCATAAACAACATAATGCACTTTAGTTAAAGGGCTCATGAGTTTACTATTTCACCAGCTATACACTCTGAATTATAAAGGTACTGAATCTTTTGTGGTAACTATTGTGCATCATATTTAGATATATTCACTTTCATTTTATTTGCGTGTAACCATACTACCACTCTTTCTATACAACAATTAAGTTGACTTAATACTACCTACTGACCATCACCCATAGCAGCTGCATCATCCATGGTAGCTTTCATCCTCAAAGAAGTGAAAGTAAAACCTGCACTCTGCATTATTTATGCCAAAGGAAGCAAGTAGGTATTATAAAGAGTTGGCTAATTATGATTGAATTAAAAGTTATGAACCCTTCAAAATTATCATTATCGTTCCATCTGCATTGTTAGGGAAATAGTGAGTAAACGCAAATAATTCTTGGAAACTAGAAAGCCACTCAATTATATTAATGCTTTATTAGAATTGCTATAATCACAATGCCATTCAGATTGTAGTGTATATACAGTATTTACAGGAATTTAGATATGTATAATCACTTGGGGAAATATTTAAACAGAAAGTGGTAATTATCCTTCAAGTTATGCAGTAGAATTTACTGGCAGCTGGTCGAACTGCTCCTGCAAATCAGATAGGGTGGGGAGTTACTCAGATGATTGATAGGCTTAACATAATGTAAGCGATATTGTGGAAGACTTGACAGTGAGCTTTGACTCTTTATGGATGATATCAAAATCTGCAGCAGTGGACACTCAGGAAGGTGTGGACAACATGAAGAGGAATCCTGCAGTTTTGGTCTATAATTTGGCAGCTTAAGATATAATGCTAAAAAATTAAGCGTCATACATTTGGGCTGTAAAACTAAAGACAGAGGTACAGTATAGGCAGTGAAGTACTTCTGTGCATGAAAGAAGAGCTGGACCTGGGGGATGACCATATTTGATGATCTTAAAGTGCTAAAACAGGTATAAAAGGTGACAGTAAAAGCCAGAAGGAAGCTTGGGTGCATAGGGAGAAGTTTGTTCAGCAGGAAAAAGGAGGTGATAGTACCTCTGTATACGTGTCTGGTGAGACCACATTGGAATACTGTATACATTTTCTAGAGACCCCCCCTTCAAGAGGAGATAAACAGGATGGAGTCAGTGCATAGAGCGGCTACTAAAATGGCCTACTAAATTGTCCAGTGTACTTCATCATAAAGCACATGGAGCCTGATATACAAATCTCAATATGTATACTTTGGTAGAAGGAAGGGAAAGGGGAGATACTGTATGTTAGAGATGTTTAAATACCTCTGCAGCATAAATGCACAGGAGGAGAACCTCCTCCAACTGAAAGGAATCTCCAAAACAAGAGGGGATAAGATGAAGGTGAAAGGGGATAGACTCAGGAGCAACTGAGGAAAATTTCCTAATGGAAGTGGTGGTGGATGTGTAGAATAGCCTCCCAGTGGAGGTAGTGGAGAAAAAGACTTCATCTAAATTCAAGAAAGTATGGGACAAGCATAGAGGATCCTTAAGGGAGTGGAGGGGATTATAGATCTTTGTATTTGGTATGAATTGTCCGACAGGATAAGATTATGCTCTTTATCTACCATCATTTTTCTATGTTTCTATGGGACCCTTAAGTTTCCTATGCAATTAGTGTGGGTTTTGGCCAAAGTTAACCGTGTGCTATGGTCTGCAGTAATTGTTAGCATGTGGCCAGCACAGTTAGCATGGACTGATTTCCATGTGTGATAGAGTGTATGAGAAGCTTCCCATCCCCCATACTGATATACCTCCATCCAAACTAAGGACATGCCTCTTTTGCCAGTCCTGCCCTACCTACCAACTTCACAGTCTAGTAAGGATTAGACCTGCCCCCATGTGCCTATGCACGTTGTCAAGATCCCATTTGAAAGAGTTGCAATGGATTTTGTGGGGCCGCTGGAGTGCACTCCCCAGGGAAATAGATTCATCCTGGTGGTCATGGACAATGCCATGCGGTACCCGGAAGCAATAGCTGTGTGGCATACAAGGGCCACTATATTAGCCAATGCGCTTTGGGAGTTGTTTTCCCAACTGACAATCCCAGCTGAAATTTTCACAGACCAAGGAACACCGTTTGTCTCTCGCATAATGAAACAATTGTGCAAACTATTAAAGGTCAAGATGTTGCAGACATTGGCATATCATCCCCAAACTGATGGCCTTGTCAAACGCTTCAATAAAACATTAAAACAGATGTTGAAGAAGTTTGTGAATGAAGAAGGGAAAGACTGGGATCTGTTACTCCCCTACCTTCTGTTTGCTTTCAGGAAAGTACCCCGGAACCTGACTGGGTTTTCCCCCTTTGAGTTGCTGTACGGTCGACAACCCCAAGGGATCATGCAGATACTGCGAGAGACCTGAGAAGAGGAACCCAAACCTGGCCAGAACCCAGTGGATTACATCCTGCAAATGTAGGAACGCATCAAGAAAAGTGGGAGCATCGGCCAGACAGCACCTGGAGAAAGCCCAGGAGAGCCAAGTCCGAGCCTATAATAGGAGGGCTGTGCAGCGGACTCTCCAGCCTGGGGACCAGGTGTTGCTGTTACTCCCAGTCTCAGAGAGTAAACTGTTTTGTTAATGGCAGGGCCCATATGAAGTCATTGAACAGATGAGGCCCGTCAATTACAAGGTTGTGCAACCAAATAAAAGGAAAAAGCTGGCAATCTACCATGTCAGTCTTCTGAAGAAGTGGACTCTGGCCCTAGCAACAATGGTCCATGAAGAGGAGTTTGGGCCCATCGTACAGTGGTCCTCTGAACCGGGCCAGTTCAGTTTGGAGAAAATCTGACAATTACCCAGAAGGGGGACTTAGAACAGCCGTTCCAGAGGAATAAGGATTTGTTCTCCCAGGGTCCAGGACATACCCACCTCGCCTACCAAGATATCATCACGGATCCTGGCATGACGGTATGCCAGTGGCCCTGTCGACTCCTGGAAGCATAAGCAAGCCATTGCAAAAGAGGTAGAAGAAATGCTGGAGTTGGGTGTGATAGAAGAATCCCAAAGTGACTGGTCATCCTCCAATGTGCTGATACCTAAGCCGGACAGAAGCATCCAGTTTTGCATCAAATTCTGGAAAGGAAATGTGGTTTCAAAGTGCGATGCATTTCCCATGCCCCAGGTGGATTATCTTATCAACCACCTGGGAGGAACCCGATTTATTTTCAACATTGGATCTGACAAAGGGCTATTGGCAGATTCCCCTAACCCCGGCCGCCAGGGAAAAGACTGCATTCTTGATGCCCCAAGGTCTATTTCACTTCAAGGTCCTGCCTTTTGGACTTCATGGAACTCCAGCTACATTCCAGCACCTGGTTGATTGCCTACTGAGACACCATGAAGGGTATGCAGCTGCCTACCTCGATGACATCATAATCTATGTCGTAACTGGAGAATACACTTGTCTCATCTACAGGCCATGCTGATAAGTCTGAGGAAGGCCAGGTTGGTGGCCAACCCACTGAAATGCTTCCTGGGAGGCAGAGGTTCAATATCTAGGATATATGGTGGGAAATGGTCTAGTATGACTGCAAGTCAAGAAGGTGGAAGCCATTTCCTAAATATCGGTACCTGTGAATAAGAAGCCAGTATGGGCCTTTCTGAGTATGGGCAGACATTATTGCGGGTTCATTCTGCAGATGGCGGCAACCACCGAACCCTTGACACGGCTCCTCCAAAAGAAGGCTCAAGCTCTTCCTTGGATGATTTTATCCATGTCACAGGGCATGGGTCATTTGGTGATGTTGTGTTTAGCTTAGTTATTGTATGGCACAGTTTGGAGGTGGGTGGAATCACAAATTTTCTCCACATTTGTGCAGTGGTTTTGTGGTTCTTTGAAGCAGACATCTGTGCTAACGAGTCCTTGGTTGTGTAATTTTGTTTCTCCTGTAGGTGGTCTGCAATTCTTTGTGGGTGGATTTCATGCTGGCCATTGAGTGTGTGCACTTTGGTGAGTGTGCGCGCTATTTCAAAGGGTTCCCTTTGCTTGTTTGCTGACTTTAGGATGAGATTTGTATGGTAATCCTGTTTGCATCGGTTATTTAATTTGTCAAATTCTTTTTGTGTTGCTCTGTAACGTTGCATAGTATTCTGGTCCTTGGTCTGTCTCCACTTCCTTTCAATTCTTCATAGAGTTCTTTTTACTAGTTTAATGTCATGTGAATACCAGGACATCCTGTGCAGTCTTGGAGTTGTAGCATTTGCACTAGTTTTTTGTGGTGCTTCCACAGCTTTTCTGATGGAGTAATTCTAGTTCTCCACTATTTGTCGATGTCTGTGAGGTCATGGTCCATTTAAGACAGTACTTCTCCAAGGAATTGGTCTTTGTTAAAATTCCTGAACCTTCTTTCAATAGGTTATATGTGAATTCGATTTTCTGGACTGGCAATTGCTAAGTTGAATGTGATTAGGTGTCAGGGAGTCGGCATGATTATTGGAGGAGTTATGTGATTGTTCTCCAGCATTGTTTTGGAGGCAAAGATGAGATCAGGTGAAGAACCTTGTTTGTGAGTAAGAGGGTAAACCCAAATAGATGATGTTTCAATCTAAGTGAGAAATGACTGTACTAAGGAGAAATATTGTTTGGGTTTAGATATCAAGGAAAGGGCATATAACACGAAAGCGATGAAGCACATAAAAAGAGGATTTAACCACCTTACTTTTTTGAGAACTAAAGGAGAACTCTAAGTCAAAAGATTACCTAAGTATCTAAGTGAACCATCTGAAGATAGAGCCATTGAGAAAGGCTGAGACTTGCCCATGACACACATGGCAGTGGTTTCCTGAGGTTGAGTTTCAATAAGTTACTGCGGAGCCAGGAAGCCTCTTAAGTATGAATTGATCCAAGATAGATCTAGGTGGAGAATGTCAGTGTATGCTATCAGGAGGATATCATCAGAATCAAATACATAGAAATACATAATACTATTGGGCTGAAAAATATATTAGAGTAGAGGAGATACAAGGGAACCTTGTGGAATTCCAAATGAAAAGGAAATGTGGCAGAGTGAGTGTGATATGTTGTGACTTGAAATGTCTGATTCTGAAGGTAAGAAGGAAGCCATGAAAGAACGGTACCCCTGATGCATACATATGGGAGAGGAGAAAGTTGTGGTTTACCAAATAAAAGCTGCTGATAGATCCAAAAGGATGACAAAGGCAACTGTGCCCTGGTATAAGGCACTATGAAGTTCAGTAAGAACAGGTGTGATTAGAGAAGCAAATCACCTCAACAAGATAGTAAACATCCAAGGGTGTTGAAAGAACTGAAATATGAGATTGCAGACCTATTATTAGTAATCTGAGAACTATCATTAAAATCATCTGTAATACCTGAAGATTGGTGAATGGCCAATGTGACACCAATTTTTAAAAAGGAGTCCAGGGGTGATCCAGGAAGCTACAGACCGGTGAGCCTGACATCAGTACCAGGCAAAATGGTAGAAAACATTCTAAAGAATGCAATTACTGAACATATAGATAGTCATAGTTAATGGGAGAAAGCCAACATGGATTTAGTCAAGGAAAGTCTTGTCATACTAATCTGTTAATTTTGTTGAAGGTGTGAAAAAACAGGTAGACAAAGATGAGCCAGTTGATAAAATATATCTGGATTTTCAGAAAGTCTTTGACAACTAGTAGATCTGCAATCTCATATTTCAGTTATATCAACACCCTCATATGTAAACCATCCAGTTCAGGTGATTTGCTATTCTTTAGTTTATCAAATATTTCTTCCCAGTTTATTTCTTTAGTTTATCAAATAGTTCTTCCCAGTTTACTTCTTTCAATTCTTCCGTTGCATCACCTTTAAATACCATTTCAGTCATTTCCCTACATCTTCTTCAGTAAAGACCGAAGCAAAGAATTCATTCAATCTTTCCACCATGGCCTCGTCCCCTCTTAGTGCCCCTTTTATCCCTCTATCATCTAATGGTCCAACTGACTCTTTCACAGGTTTTTTTGCTACATATATACTTGAAAAAGGTTTCATTATGCTTTTCTGCTTTTCAAGCTTTTCTGGCAAGCTTCTTTTCAAATTCTGTCTTTGTCTGCCTTATCAATGCCTTGCATCTAACTTGCCAGTGCTTATGTTGTTTCCAGTTTTCATCATTTAGCTCCTTTTTCCATTTCTTGAAAGATGCTTTTTTGGCAACAACAGGCTCTCTGACCTCACCTTTAAACCATGCTAGCAGATTTCTGGACTTCCTCCCATTTTTCTTAAAGCATGGAATACAGCTGGTCTTGGCTTCTTAAGATAGTATTTTTAAACAAAACCAGTGTTTGATGTAAATCTTTGACCTTTGCAGCTGCTCCTTTTAGTTTTTTCTTAACTATTTTCCTCATTTTATCATAGTCTCCCTTTTGACAATTAAAAGGTAGTACTGTGGATTTCCTTGCCATCCTTCTTTCATTAATTAAATCAAGTGCAATCATGCTATGATCACTATTGCCAAGTGGCCACAACACCCTTATCTCTTGCACCAGATCTTGTGTTCCACTAAGGACTAGGTCCAAAATGGCTTCTCCTCTGGTCAGGTCATGAATCAACTGCTCCAAGAAGCAGTAATTTATTTCATCAAGAAACTTTAACTCTCTAGCATGTCCTGCCGTGACACTAATTGAGTCAGTACTGGGGTAGTTGAACTAAGCCATTATTATTACTGTGCTTTAACTTTGTTAGTTTCCCTGATTTCTTTGAGCATTTCATCATCCATTTGTTCATTCTGGCCAGGCGGTCAATAGTACACTCCCACTTCCCTTTTTACATGGAATTTCAATTCATAGAGATTCTACATTATATTTTGTTTCCTGCAAAACTTTAATCCTGTGTGACTCAATGCCCTCTCTAACATAGAGTGCAACCCTTCCACCAATTTGATTGACTCTAACATTGCAATATAATTTGTACCCAGGTATCACAGTGTCCCATGGACTTTCCTCCTTCCAGCAGGTCTCTGAGATACCAATCACATCTAACCTCTGATTTAGTGTTATATATTCCAACTCTACCATCTTATTTTTAAGACTTCTAGCATTTGCATACAAGTATTTTAGAGGATGTATTTTATTCATATTAATCTGGTTATCAATAGGCAGGGGTAATTTGGAATCTTTAAGCTTAACTGCTCTATACTTAAAGTCATTTGGGTTACTTTTGTCTTTAATGGAACCTCTCTCAATTTGTTAGTATCCTTCAAGGATACATCATGCCAAGCCTTGCGCTCTTGGGAGACTGTCAGCTTTCCCCTATTATCTAGTTTAAAAGCTGCTCTATCTCCTTTGTAAAGGTTAAAGTGGAGCACATCCCTTTGGAAAAGCACCTCCTTTCCCCAAAATGTTGCCCAGTTCCTAACAAATCCAAAACCCTCTTCCTTGCACCACTGTCTCATCCACACACTTGGACTCCAGAGCTCTGACTACCTTTTGGGTCCTGCAAGTGAAACTGGAAGCATTTCTGAGAATGTTATCTTGGACGTTCTGGATTTCAACTTCCTACATAAAAGCCTAAATTTGGCCTCCAGATCTATGATCAGTTATAGAATTATAAAGCATATGAGGACAGACTTAAGGATCTTAATATGTACACCTTAGAGGAAAGGCGGGATAGAGGTGATATGATTAAGATGTTTAAATATCTCCATGGCATAAATGCACAGGAGGAGAGCCTCTTTTGATTGAAAGCAAGGTCTGCTATGAGGGGACATAGGATGAGGGTGAAAAAGGATAGAGTCAGGAGTGATATGCGGAAATATTTCTTTACGGAAAGAGTGGTATATGCATGGAATAGTCTCCCAGTGGAGGTGGTAGAGATGAGGACAGTATCTGAATTCAAAAAAACATGGGACAAACACAGAGGATCTCTAAAGGAAAAAAGGGGACTGTTGTAGTTGTCAATATTAAAGGACAGACTAGATAGGCCTTGTGGTCTTTTTCTGTCGTCATTTTTCTATGTTTCTATGTTTCTAATTTGGTTGGGGAGGAGGAAAAGTTAGTTGTATGCTATGGATTTTTTCCAAAAAAGCTAGTGAGGTACAGCGTGACATATTTGATAAGGAGGAGAGCTGTGAAACAACGGCAAAAATGGTTTCAGAGCCAGTGGCTCTGGAATGAAATTTAACAGAGAAATAGGTTTACTTTGCAAGGATGGTCTGTGAGCAATGATAAGCTTGGGCACATTAGGCGCACAGAACGAGTGTAATCAATGTGGGTGCAACTTCAATAAGTGACGCTAACTGCATCCACATTATTCCTGACCAGCGTTAGCTTCTAGCTTCATGCCTTACCTATTGAGAAAATGCCATCCCTAACCCCAGCAGGTAATTTGGTGGCTTTGCATGCAATGCACTTTGGTTTTGCATGCTAAAGGTGCATTAGGTTAAAAACTATAGACCACTTTACAGACCCTACCTTTTTTTTTTCCTGTTTTTCCTTTTCACCTCTCTTTTTACCATTTTTCTATTACTCCCCATCCTCTTCTTCTCTCCCTTCCTTACCATTTTTTCCTGTACTTCCATCCCCTCCCCACTTTTTTCTTTACTTTTTTAAGTTATTCTGTGTATTTTCAGTTTTTGTTTGTTTTCTCTTTGCTTTTTAGCTCCCAGACCTTTACCATATAGAAGTGGTATGCAAACAGACCAGTAGTCAGGAAATTATTCCTCAGACCTAGCTGTACACTCGTATACCCAAATCTCTCAAGTTATGGTTTGAGTGAATGGGATGTAATGGACTTACGTTTAACTGCTGTTGCTGTATATAATTGGTTTGCTTTTAAATGTGTTAATTGTGAGTATTCTATATTAAAGATTTTTGGCATTCTTTACTGGCTCATTGCTCTTATGCTTTTGTTGTTTTGCTTCACCATAGGGCAGGGGTTCTTAACCCAGTCCTTGGGACACACTTAGCAAGTCAGGTTTGATGAATAACTACAATGAATATGCACAAGAGAGACCATGAAGTATTTGTAATGCAATTTATGCTGAAAGAGCTATCTATATTAAATCTTGAATCAAAGTATCACTTTCTGATTAAGAGGTAAAAGAGACACTCAGGGAGGACAAGGCCATAACTGAAAGACTAAATGAATTCTTTGCTTTGGTCTTTACTGAGGAAGATGTGAGGAAGCTATCCATGGCAGTAAAGGTATTGAATGGTGATGAGTAAAAAATGCTGAATGAAATCTCAGCAAACCTGGAAGATGTGGTAGAACAAATTGATAAACTAAAGAACAGCAAATCACCTGGACCAGATGGCATACACCCAAGATGAAATTGAAATTGAGGATCTACTATTAGTGATTTTTAAACTATAATTAAAGTTGTTTATTGTACCAGAAGATCGGAGGGCAGTAAATATAATGTCTATTTTTAAAACGGGCTCCAGGGGTGATCGGGAAAACTACAGATCATTGAGCCTAATGTCAGTGCTGAGCAAAATGGTACAAATCATTATTAAGGACAAAATCACTAGACACTTGGATAGACATGGTTTAATGGGACAAAGTCAACATGAATTTAGCCAAGGGAAGCGGGATCCCTGTAGAAAGACACCTTGTATCGGAGTCGCGATTGCAGTCATCCCCTTCTCTTCTGTCCACAGGGATCAATCTCCCTCAGGTGAAGAGAAGGGTTCATGCCCCAATCATGATTGTATTAAGGGAGGGCAAATAAATCACAGGTGCCAAATGCAAATTCTGGTCACTATGGTGACCTGGCGCCTGGGATTTGTCGAGCCCTGTTGTATGTAATTCTGGTCTCTGCATCTCAAAAAAGATATAGTGACTTTAGAAAAGATTTAAAGAAGGACAACCAAAATGATAAAGGGGATAGACTGAATCTCCTATGAGGAAAGGATAAGGAGGTTATGGCTCTTCAGTCTGGAAAGAGATGGATGAGGGGAGATATGATAGAGGTCTTCAAAATCCCGAGTGGCATGGAATGGGTAGACATGAAACAATTGTTTACTCGCTCAAAAAATACAAGGACTAGGGAACATACCATAAAGCTACAAAGTAGTATATTTAAAACATATTTTTTATCTCAATGTATAATTAGTATTTGGAAGTCACTGGCGGCGGATCTGGTAAAAACAGGAGTATAGCTAAATTTTAAAAGGTTTGGGCAAATTCCTGGAGGAAACATTCATAAACTACTATTAATGTAGTCCAAGAGATAACCAATGTTTATCCCTGGGGATAAGTAGCATGGAACTCATTACTTTTGGGATATATCAGATATTTGTGACCTGGTTTATCCATTGTTGGAAACAGGACACTGGACTTCATGGAGCTTTGATCTGATCCAATATAGCTGTTCTTATGCTCTTATATTTACTGATCGTGCATTAAGTAGGGCAACATTAAAAAAGTAAGATATTGTTGCCTGTTAGCAATGGATAATCCAGTCTACCTTTCATCCCTTAATGTCCAATATCTCCTAAAAAAAAGTGTATTTGGACTATATAGGCACACATATTTGATACATAAAAGAATCAAATAAAACAAGACTAATTTAAAAAGGAACAAGTAGGATATAGTATAAAAACTGAGACATTGTCAGGGCATGATTATTGGCACCCTTATAAACAAATCAAATCAATTTTGAACAAAAGAAGCACATTCATTGTTCAATTTTCACAATGATGAAGACAAGAGAGCTGCCTGAGACTGTCAGAAAAGCCATTATCATCAAACATAAAACTTCTAAGGGAGTACAAGGCCATCTCTAAAGACCTTGGAATCCCTGTGTCTACAGCTTAAAGATGACCTGGAGTAATTTGGAATGGTGGTTTCAACCTGCACCATTTGCCATGCACTAAATAAAGAAGGACCCACCTTGAGAAACCACAATCCTTCTGGGAAAATGTTCTGTGGACAGATGAAACCAAACTTGAGCTCTTTGTCAATGCAAACCAGCGATACATTTACAAAATAGGAAATGAAGCTTATAAGGAAACAAACACCCTTCCTACAGTGAAATATGGTAAAGGTTCCATAATGTTGGGGGGCTGTTTTGCTGCCTCAGGAACTGAAGGCCTGGAACCTATTAAAGGAATCATGAAGTCAGAGGACCACCAAGGAAGTTTGGAGCAAAATGTGCTACCTAGTGTCAGAAAGCTATGTCTGCGTCGAAGGTCATGGGTCCTCCAGCAGGACAATGACCCAAAACATACATCTAAAAGTAGAAAAGAATGGTTAAAAAGAAACTAAAGGACTGTTTTCAACTGGCCAGCAATGAGTCCTGATCTGAATCCAATTGAGAACTTTTGGGAAGAGCTGAAATCTGCCATTGGTCAAAGGAATCCTAGAAAGATTCATGAGCTGGAACAAATCGAAGAGTGTGAGAATCTACCAGCAGACAGATATATGAAACTTATAGATGACTACAAGAAACATTTGGAGGCTGTCATCACTGCCAAGGGTTGTGCAACCAAATATTAGTGAAGGGTGTCATTAATACTGTCCAGGTCTTTTTTTTTTCTCAGAAATTACTATGTCTAAGTTGCACAAACATCTTTTTGTTGTTGTATACCTTTGAACATAATATTAAAATGTCATGATGACATACAGTTGTCATATTTCCAATTATTTCTCAAGAGATTGTACACAACATACCTAAAATGCAAGGGTGCCAATAATGTTGACCACAACTGCACCTTAGTAGATACATCAGTTTCATAAGGCATCTTGTAAAACACAGATAATCCACAGCCTTATAAAAGAACAGAAAAAAACAGTCCTTCCTTGCTTCCTACAAAAGTAGAGATCATACAAGGAATCAAGTTCCCCCACACCCCAGAATGGGTCTCAATAAAAGGAGCATAGCCCCTCCCAGAAATTATGTCAACATGTTCTTTCCAATACCCGCTCTGTCCCCTTAAAGCAGCTAGTATGATTTCTGGGCACTCCTGAACCCTGCAACAGCAATGGAGCACTGGGAGATTTTAGCGGATGAAGAAGGAGCCCCTTTCATTGGAGCTACTTTTTTTAAGATATTGGTAATGCTCACAAAAAGTTGCTGATATCACAGTGTGGTAGTGTGGCATGCGGTGGAATGGGGTTTCCTTTAAAACACAAGCCAGACCACAGTTCAGGGAACACAAAAGCAATTTTTTATTCTGTCCCAGTTTGTTAAGCCTGCACAAAGCAAACCCAGAACAGACAGTAGTTCAGGGAAAATAAAATCAGCTTTATTTCTGTTGCAGCTTGTTAAACCTCCACAAGCTGCTTCTCCTGGCCCTTCTTCCATCCCCAGTTAAAGTTCCTAACTCAGAACTCCTTTGCATGGCATATCTTAGAAGGACTTCTGGCTCTATGGGCCTCTTTCCCTCCTGTTGGGTTCTTAACCTCTCCCTATGAATCATGCCCTCCCAACCCTGTACTCTGCGCTTCAGACTCACTTAAAGGGGATTATTGATAATCCCTTTGGAGGGGGATGGGTAGCATTCTATATACCCCATTACACATCCTCCCTCTCAGCTCAACCATGACCTATTCAGTGCCTGCCTCACCCTAGACCCCCACCTGAGAAAGTAAGACTGTGTTCAGGTGAGTCCAACCAGCCCTATAGCAGACCTGGAACTTGTAGGGTTGGAACCTCAAAAACCACTGCATAATACAGCACGGCCCTTGGACTCCTTATATTGAGCCAGCCACTTGAGGGGACCGGTGGTCTGTTATCAGTGTAAATGAATGGCCAAGTAGGTAGTATTTGAAGATTTCAAATGCCCACTTGACAGTCAGGATCTCCATCTCGATCACCCTATAATGCTTCTTCCGAGTAAGTAGTTGCCTGCTGATGAATGCTATGGGACGTTCTTCACCCCTGACTTCCTAGGCCAGAACAACACCTATGCCAACCTCTGAGGCATCAGTTTGCACAATAAATGGTAGAGAGAAATAAGGGATAATCAGAACAGGTTCAGAGCTCTGGCCTCCTTGAAAGGCTGGAAAGCCAGGAACAGGTCCGGTTACTATTTGATCTGTTCAGGAACTTTCTTCCAGAGGAGATTAGTTAACGGATCCACCACCTCTGCAAAATTAGGGATGAAATGGAGGTAATAGCCGATCGATCCAAGGAAGATACAAACCACCTTGTTCAATTTTGGGGTGGGGACCTGGGCAATGGCATCCACCTTCTGTAGTTCAGGTCATATCTCCCCATGCACAATTAAATACCCCACGTATTAAACCTCCCAAACTCCCAGAAGACATTTCTTTGTGGGTGGCCATAAATCCGGCCTTCCACAGGCTGGCCAACATGGCTTGTACTTGGGTTAGATGGGTTGTCCAGTCTCTGCTGTAGATGATGCCATCAAGGTATGCAGCAGCATACTCCTTGTGCAGTCTCAGTAGGAGATTGACTAGGCATTGAAACATGGCAGCATCTCCATGTAATCCAAAGGGCAGCACTTTAAACTGGAACAGGCCTTGAGGTGTCAAAAAAGCAGTCTTCTTCTTAACAGCTGGAGTCAAGGGCACCTGCCAGTATCCCTTGGTCAAATCCAAGATTTATTTAAAGTATGATCCACTGAGTCACTCAGTTAGCTCATCTACTCTAGGCATGGGATACGCTTCCAATTTAGAAAGTGCATTAACCCTCCGGAGGTCATTGCAGAATATGATGCTTCCATCGTGTTTAGGAACCAAAAGAATGAGGGATGACAAGTCACTCATAGACTCTTCTATAACTACCAGGTTAAGTATCTTTTCTAGCTCCTTGGTGATGGCATGTCACTGGGCCTCTGGAATCTGAAAGGGTCATTACTGGATAACCACACCAGGGTCAGTAATGATATTATGACAAATGAGGTGGATTTGCCTTGGTTGGTTCGAAAACACTTTTAGGTTCAGGTGGATCAAACCTTCTAGATCTCTTCTCTGTGCAGCAAAGAGCTGGTCTCCAATTGGGACTTGAGTTAGATCCAATGGAGCTGAAGTTTTCAGCCCAAAATCATCTCCCTGAACCATCACTGGAATCTACTTTTTCAATAGGCTAATATGGTAAATTTTGAATTTCTTCCATTTATCTGGCCTGGCATTCTTGTAGTTAACAGGGCCCACTTTCTCTTACACCTAATAGGAACCTGCCATTTACACAGTAACTTGCTTTCCGATGAGGCAGCAAGACTAAGGGGTATGTTTACTAAAGCACGGTAATATAGCATCGGTAATGTTAACATGCGGTAACATTACCAAACGTAACGTAAACGCGCGTTAACGTTACCGGCAGCGGTAACTGTCCGGGAGGGCAAAGAGAAGGTGGAGAGAAGGGGACAATGGACAGGGAGTGGGCGTGGAGAGGCCCCTGCTACACTGCAACATTAACGCCAGGACAGTACCGCTAGTGGAAACCTGGTGGTAGATGCACATTTGTAGGAGAGAGAAACCATTTCAGAGTCAGCAATGTACAGCACAGGCAGGAAGCCCTTGAAAAGTGATATTAGTGCTCCATATGTAGCAACAGCATAGTGGCTAAGTATGAAAGGGCACTATGGTGATGGTGCAAATGGGGCATAGGGGGCTGCAGGCGGGACATGCAGTGGGGGAAGCTGTGGCACAGGGTGGACTAGGCATATGCTAGGTGGTACATAGGAACACAGAAACTGGAAATCAGCAAGACAGCATCTGACCAAGGTCAAACATGCCCAGTAATCTGTGTCCCACAGTGTCCCATCCAGGGGACATTACCAAGCAGGTACCCCAAATGTCACACAGGTACCACTATGCCTGCAATAGGGCAATCAGAGCACATCTGGGGACCACTCGAACAAGGGTCTACAGACCTTCCCCAGGATGCATCCCAAACAGATCGGAAACCCAGGCAAATGAACACCCTTTGCTGCAGCCCGTAGGAAGGCATTGCAGGGTCTGACCACACGTTGTCAGAAACATATCTACACCCAGTAGGCCAAACTGGGTACACTGTACCGGAGTTGCATGCTGTAGCCTGCCCACAATCTGCTGGCATAATACAATCTACCGGAAACCAAACAAGCAGGTATGAAAAAAGAGACTGGCAGTGATCCAATTCAGGTAAAACCCCCTTGTATTAACCCCTACACGTTTCAGCTGAAAAGCCTTCTTCAGGGGGTCTTCAGAGGGAACACACCTCAAAAAATAACAACAATAAACATCAAATATGAACACAATATAAATCATTAAAAATCAATTCATTATAAAGACATAGAAATAACAATAAATTTAATAAAAGATATATTAAAACTAATAAAACTTGATAAGTGCTTCTAAACATGTAAATCATAAATTATACAGAAGATGTAATTAAATTTTATAACATAGATATGATTATAATAAAAGTGTTAAAAACATAAATAGAATATCAAAAGCATAACTAAATAAGATAAATTAAGCACCCATATCTAAGAATCATAAAAGCATAAAAAGCAATAAAAAACAATAAAAAGTGTAAAAAAGAGAGGAGGATGAGGAGGACACAACGAAAATAATAATACTAAAATGATACCTTTATTTTTGTCTCGTAGTACACAAATATGTCCACTAGGGATAAATAATAAATAAATAAATATACTATACAAAGGAACTGAAATTTATAATGCAGCTATCATAAATTATAAAAGAGGGGGGTGATAGGGGTTATCAACAATATAGACTGGACATTGACATTTAAAAAAACTTTTGAAATTTATATGATGTGAGGAACTGCATACCTAAGGGATAGAACATAGCAACGTTCACAGCCCTACCATCCAAAAGAAAATTTCCGCAGAAAAGATACTGCTAACAGATGCTTAAAACTTTAATGTATTCCACAATACTTTACGTTTATAAAAAAGCATTCTGCGATGGGATATTCAGAACTACAAACAGTTGCCTGTTTTAAAGGTAAAAGAATGGGGAAGACAAACTGCCCTACACTAGTGCTTAAAGGAGAAACAAACTTTACTATGACTGTGTAAATAGATATACGTTTGTAAAAACCACTCTGCAATGGGATGCTTAAAACTGCGAACAGTTGCTTGTTTAAAAAATATGGGGAAAACAAACTGCCCTACGATAGTGTTTGAAAAAGTGACAAACTTTACTATGACTGTAGAAATAAATATAATAAGTTATTGCATGATACGCCTAATGGATACATTGTTTGTCAAAAAAAGGCATACATTGAGACCGGCTATATGAATAAAAATCCAGAGAAGCTAAACCGTTTAATACAAACTGTCTTATACCACCAAAGGAGGAGGACTTGGAAAAAACCGAAAACCGGCTACCTGAATTTTTTTTTTTAACTTCAATGTTTAATACAAAGGGAACAAACTATTTTGCAATAGCACTTAAATATCACCTAACTGTAACACAATCTACCTACATTTACCAGGTCCACCCTAGACAATAGTTGCTAGATCACCAACCTGACACCCCCGAGCCGTCTCCCCCCAGAATGGCAGGCACATAACATTGGCAGGCAGTGCCGGGGGGAAGTGTGGATGTCTATGTAGGCACCCCTACCCCAGACCCCACACCCTAGGCAACCGCCTACCTGCACATTGGATGGCCTGGGACTGCGCACCACCAGTGCCACCAGCATATGGCCATGTCAGCATGGTGGGGGAGGGGTGCTGGTGGGGGAGGGGGCAGTGGCATCTGCCCACAGCAGACCAAGGCCAAGTCCTGTTCAGGTGGGTGGTGTGCAGTAGAACAGACAAGGTCTGTCTGATGAACAGTCATGGTATCCCCAGGGACTGATCTGCCTGTGGCAATAGTATGGTGCAGTACACACAGCCAGTGTGTCCTGGGGCAGAAAGTCACAGGTTTGGGTCCCAGCTGTGGCTCCTGCAGACCATGTCCCTACATTTTACCCCAAGGATCTGTATGTTGATATAATAAATTAGTTCTTTTCCTTGGTTTTCCACGTTTCTGGACTGGGGTTCTTTGGTTTACGTGGTTTTTGCTGTTTTTTGGTGGACCCTACATTTTACCCTACATAGCACATACAACATAAACATGTGCACTCCCCAGAGCATCGGCCAACAGGGGCACAAATACTCACATACACAGGCTCCACTATCCAAAGCTTCATGGAGAGTCAGAGTGCGAAGGGAGAGTTTCCCTTTCTCGCGGCACTGTTAAGCCTGCCGTGGCTGATGGGAAACAGGAAATGCCTGTTTCCCATCAGTGCTGCTGGGCTTAACAGAGCCATGAGAGAGAAACTGTCCCTTCGTGGCTCTGAAAGCCGGCACCGAGAGAAGTGATTCAGTGGGCTCTGCTGGGCAGGCGGGGAGGCTGCTGGACACTTGATTCTGCCGCTGCCACAGTGGCAGCGGCAGCAGCAGCAGCCAGTTTTTTTTTTTTTTATTTACCTGGGCTGATGGGGGAGGGGGGTTAGGACTGGTAATGGGCTATGGGCTGATGGGGGTTAAGACTGGTAATGGTATATGGGGGGCTAAGACTAAAAATGGGGTCATGGGGGGTTAGGACTGGAAGTGGGCTGGTGGGGGGGTAGGACTGGTAATGGGCTTTGGGGGGGCTAGGACTGGAAATGAGCTGATGGGGATAGTTAGGACTGGAGGTGGGCTGATGGGGGGTCTAAGACTGGAAATGGGCTGATGGGGGTTTAGGACTGGAGGTGGGCTGATGGGGGGTTAGGACTGGCAATGAGCTATGAGGGGCTAGGACTGAAAATGGGGTGATAGGGGTTAGGACTGGTAATTGGCTATGGGGGGCTAGGACTGGTAATGGGCTGGGGGGTTGCTAGGACTGGAAATGGACTGAGTGGAAGGGGGGCTTGAACTGCAAATAGCAGATGGGGACGGGGCTTGGAATGGAAATGGGCTAAGTGAAAGGGGGGCTTCAACTGCAAATAGCTTATGGGGAGGGGGTTAGGACTGGTAATGGGCTATGGGGGGGCTAGGACTGGTAATGGGCTGGGGGGTTGCTAGGACTGGAAATGGACTGAGTGGAAGGGGGGCTTGAACTGCAAATAGCAGATGGGGAGGGTGGCTTGGAATGAAAATGGGCTGTGAGGGGAGGGAGCTAGGACTGAAAATGGGCTGAGTGGGGGGGTCTAGGACAGGAAATGGGCTAATGGAGGAGCTAGGATAGGACTAGAAATGGGCTGTTGGGGGGTGCTAAGATTGGAAATGGGCTGTGATGGGGGCTTGGATTGAAATGGACTCATGGAGGGGCTAGAACTGAAAGTAGGCTCATGGGGGGCTTGGATTGGAAATGGACTTAGTGGAGGGGAGCTAGAATTTGACATGGGCTGATGGTGGGGCTAGGAAATGACTAGAAATGGGCTGATGGGGGGCTGGGATTGGAATGAGCTGATGGAGGGACTCGGATAGGACTGGAAATGGATGGGGGAGCTAGGACTGGAAATGGGCTGATGGTGGGGCAAGAATAGGACTGGAAATGGGTTGATGCGGGGACTAGAAGGGAGCAGATGTTGGGTGGGGCTGGAACTAGAAGGGAGCTTATGTTGGGGGAGGATTAGAATGGGATGGGGCTGGGAGAGTGAAATGGAGAGGGGAAAATATTTTGTGTGGGAGGGAAGAAAAATCTAGAATTGGCTGGGTATTGAGAGAGTAAGTGGGGATTGAGGGTGAAGGGGTAAAATTTGAGTGGATAAAATAGGAATGAGGAAAGAGCAAAAGGAGAAAGATTAGCATGTTAAAGCAGATGTACAGAGAAAATGGAAAAAAACTAGAAGAGAGAAGAAAGGACAAATGGACAGCAGACAATGGAGAGTTAGCAGAAGACACGAAGAAACCAAAAGAAAGTGTCTAGAGCAATTGCAACTGAAAAGAAAATGCACAAAAGGTAGAAAAATATCTTTCTTTTAAAATTATTAACTGTAATATGTCAGCTCTGGGAAATGTGCATCATTAACATCTGCACTTTGTTTAGTACAAGAGGAAATTAATTTATAGTTTTATTTCTACAGTGTTGTACATTCCAAGTTTGGCTTTTGTGTTCCCAGTTTAATTATTGTCTTCCTGTTTCTAAATTGTGATTCCTTGTTTGGTGATGGTCTATGTTCTGCATGTATAAATGAGCTGAGGTATTCTGTTTATGTAATTCCTATTTGACATTGCCACTTGTTCTCTTTCCCCAGCAGGTCATGTATTCTTATTCTCTGAAATATATTGGTTTAATATTTGCAGTGTTGCCTTTTGATAGGTAGAGTATGGTGCTTTGTGAGTCCTGGTAGTATTGTTACGATACGGCGGGTTTGCTATGGGTTCTAAATGAATTAAAGCAGCATACGTTGTGTATTAGCACTCACAAATATTTAACACTAAATTTTTGTCGGATAACTCACCGTGAGCAGAAATCTTTCTACTCTCGGAGTGAGCCCTCCATTTTAATCAAATTTTAAGACGACCCATCACAGGTCAAGTCGACCCACCACAGGTAAAACACCAGGTGCTGCAGCACTAACAAGCCGCCGCTCCTATACCTTAAAGCAAAAGCTAAGTTCTTACAAAGGCGTCCTCAGGCTGCAAAGCTGGGCGGCTTGAAACACTGATTAGTGTTGCGTGATGAATCATACGACTCCTGTGCCTGGGAATTAGCTTTGAAGAGCTTTAGAGAGTCCCAGTTGCTGATAGTGTTCAATGGAAGCTGCGGTGAACGCCTCAAGTCTTTTGTGACCGTATGGTGGTGAAGATTGTTAGCTGAGTCTGGACTGGTGCAGATGAGTATCAGTTTTGCTATAACAGTACGACACAGACAGCGGTTGAGGACGCCTTTGTAAGAACTTAGCTTTTGCTTTAAGGTATAGGAGCGGCGGCTTGTTAGTGCTGCAGCACCTGGTGTTTGACCTGTGGTGGGTCGACTTGACCTGTGATGGGTCGTTTTAAAATTTGATTAAAATGGAGGGCTCACTCCGAGAGTAGAAAGATTTCTGCTCACGGTGAGTTATCCGACAAAAATTTAGTGTTAAATATTTGTGAGTGCTAATACACAACGTATGCTGCTTTAATTTAAGTAGAAATCAAGTAGATGGTGGGAATTAGTTGGGTTGGTTTCATTGGGTGTATTGATATTTAATTTAATGGGTTCTAAATGGGCAGTGTTTGTAGTAGTTCCTAATGTGCCTGGCAGTTGGCACTGGATTATAGTAATGTAGAAATCTTTTAGTCTTTCTTTATCCATGCACTCATTAAGAGGCATGTTTACTAAAAGTTAGTGTATGGTAACATTATGCAAATATTTATGCAAATGAGGCCCCGCACTGAGTCTCCGCACATGGCCCCGCAGCCCTCTTTGGCCATCCCTGCTTATAAGGTACCTTATAAGGTGCCTTATAAGGTGCTTTATAGGTTGCCTTAACCTAAGGCGCTTTATAAGGCTCCTTAGGTTAACGCACCTTAGAAGGCACCTTAGAAGGTGCCTTCTAAGGTGCCTTGTTTGTCAGCCTTAACGTGCAATGTCCCATTAACGTGCAATAACTGGCCAAGGCGCCCTTTACCACGCATTAAACAGCCATTGCTACCTTAACGCTGGTACGCCCACTTCCTTATATGGTGTTGGTAATGTTACCATTGCACTTAATGCCGGTAACATTAGCGCGTCTTAGTAAACATACCCCTAAGACTCCGTCTCCTTGTTGGAAGGTGTGGTGAACAGCTGCCCCATTGTAGCCCTTGGCCTGATCAGCTTGGACTTTTTCCACAGTTAGTTTGGCCACCTCTCAGCTTTCCTTAGTCAGTCTTATATTTGTATAAGGCACTCCACCCAATTACTCCCAGCATGGGATTCTTCTTCCCAGGTTTCCCTTATTATGTGAAATATGCCTCTTGGCCATCTTCCAAAGAACAACTCAAAAGGTGAAAACCCTGTGGAACTCCGAGGCACCTCATGGATGGCAAACATAAAATAGAGTAGGAGAATGTCCCAATTCTTCCTATCCTCCTGCATTAACTTTTTAAACATCCGTTTCAGAGTTTTATTGAATTACTCAATGAGGCAATCCATCTATGGGTGATATACTGATGTTTGCAGCATATTGATCTTCACCAAGGCACACACTTGCTTCATCACCTTGGATACAAAAGGTTTTCCTTCATCTGTGAAGATCTCATTGAGTATTCCCACTCATGAGAATTCTTCCTAGAGGACACTCACAATCATAGTAGTCGTCATATTCCTTAGAGCAATAGAGGGGCAAGTTGAACTCTATCGGGGTTATGAGGTTGGCAGGTGGGGCATGACTGGCAATACAACTGCGCCTGTTTATGGACCCTGAGCCAGACAATTCAGACTAAAATACGCTCCAGTGTTTTCTCCATCCCCAAGTGTCCCCCAAGTAATGGCTATGAGCCAAAGATAATATATTCTAATCATAGGGCCAGGAAACTATCAGTTGTTCTATCTCTTTCCCCTCTAGGGCACCCCCGGCCACTCAGCATAACAAATTTCCCTTTAGCACAAAATAGGCAAAGGTTCTTGCAGGGGACTCTCCATTACCTACTGGAACCCCATCCACCTCTAAAACTCACTCTTGGACATGTTTAAAGGACTCATCATCTTGCTGGGCCCTCCTTCGGTCCCCCCTCTGCGAAGGGGACAATTTTATTTGGGTCAATACTGCTGAGCCCTGAGCTATCCTCCGGGGTTTCTACCCTAAGTTCTCCCTCTCCAGATCTGTCTCCCATAGACGCCTCAAGATTCTATTGGTAGCGTAGCTTTTCCTGGCGACGCTGACATTGGGACTTGGCAGGCTTGGGAGTCTTGACATATATAGTTCCGGTCTTCCAGGGGGAAGATCTCTGGGAAAATCTTTCTGATCTGACTCAATGGAGCAGTTAACAGGCCCATATCACTCCAAAATCTGGGTAGTCTCATCTGATCACCACTAGATACAGTAGCTAGGACAGCACCACAACCTGGAACGTGGCTTGCCCTGCTGGAGTGTCAAGTGAAACCTGTGTCATTGGATACTGCCTCTGGCCTTCATGCACACAGGCCAGTGTTACCGTCTTTGCATAGTTTATTTGAAATCAGGTTATGGTTTCCCGGAGAATGAGGGCCACTTACTCTTATAGTATCAAGGACGTTGAATTGTGTAACTCCTTGTTTATTGTAAACCGCGCTGATGCTGAATAGTGCGGTATATAAGAGACTATAAATAAATAAATAAATAAAATAGATGCATTTATTCTACTGTTCATCGACATATCAGCTGCGTTCGATAGCGTACACCACACAATAATGCTCAATAACTTAAAACAAATAGGAATAAACTCTACAGTACACAAATGGTTTTCATCCTACCTAACTGATAGAACGCAAAATGTAAGAATTGGAAATCAAAACTCTACCACCTACAAACAAGAAATTGGATTACCTCAAGGTTCAGCGCTGTCAGCTCTACTTTTCAATATTTACATAAAACCAGTCTGCAACATTTTCAAAAGCTTCGGAGTACGATATCATCTCTACGCAGATGATATTATGCTATATATTCCATTCACAATTCCCAACCTACCGCTTCAACTCTTATCGGACTGCTATAATGAAGTCACAACTTGGCTAAAAACACAAAACCTCCACATCAATCACGCTAAAACCGAAGTTCTAATTGTAACCAAGAACAGAACCTATATCCCTCCATCACACATAAGACTCCAAAACCAAGAAATCAAAATAAAAAAGGAAATAAGATATCTAGGTGTTATACTAGATACACACCTTACGATGGAAACACACATCAGCAATACCATAAAGAAAATCTATTTCAAACTTAAAACTCTCAAACAACTTCGTCCACTAGTTTTCACACAGGACTTTATCAACATAATACAAGCCACAATAACCCCTCACTTTGACTTTGCCAATCTAATCCTAATAGGCTTAACAAAACAAAGCATTAAACGATTGCAATTCGCACAAAATGCTGCAGCCAGAATCACATTGAAAATCAATTCCCTTCAACACATATCACCAATACTAGCCTCCCTTCATTGGTTACCAATTCAAAGTAGAATAATCTACAAAACAATAATAACAACATTCAAGGCCTTATATGATGTGGCCCCATCCATGCTATGTAACTTAATACACAAAGAACCAGCTAAGCCTACACACAGAAAAGGACAACTAAGCAGATTAAAAATCCCGAAAGAATTTACAAAAGCCCACAAATCAACAAACAATAGAGCATTTTCGCACATAGCCCCTACTATCTGGAATTCCCTTCCAGAGGAGCTACGAAAGCTAACAGAGATCACAGAACTACGCAAGAAACTGAAAACCTATCTGTTCACCAAACATTATAACATAATTAACTCAATATCTACACTAGACAAAGGTTAAACAGACAATCGGTTGCTCCACGCAATAAACCTTTAACCTATACAGTTAGCACTCTCCAATGATAATCCTTTGACCTCCCCCAAGTAATCCATGTATATATATTCATATATAACTTGTATATAGTTATCGCACTGTTCGGTATTATACCACATTGTTTGTTCTATATTTTATATGATGTTCCTTGTAAATAAGTTCTGTTATATTTCAATGTTCCATGTAAAACAAACTTGATTTGTTAATTATTGTTAAATGTAAACCGCAACTGAACTCTTGGAAGATGCGGTATATAAATGTGAACAAATAAAAATAAAATAAATAAAAAAATGCAGGTCCCTTCAAGCTCCACTGGAATCACAAAGTTATGGGTCTCTGGGTAGGGAGGGTCCACCAAAGTACAGGTGTGAGGGGTGAGTAGGCTGACATCCATGGGTTTTTCCATGCCCAGAAGACATTCCTGAGAAAAGTGACTCCGGGCTTCACACCTAAAACAGGTGAAGGGGTCATGGCTGGGGCCATGCCTTTGCCTAGGAGGTAACTGTGGGGATCAGAACATGGGAGTCAACATCCGTTCTGACTTCCTCTTCCATCCTCGTGGGCTAATGGGTTACTTCATCCCTCTCTCACTGTCCGCTTCAGTCACCAACTGGGCTTCATGATACCCTTTGGCTATTTCTAGTGCACTCTCCAGTGTAAGCTTGGGATGCTGATGTACCCACTGTGTCATCGGGGCAGTCAAGCCCTCATAAAAACTGCTCCAATAGCACAACCTTGGCTATCTCGGGCCCAGTCTTTCCCTCCAGTTCCAGCCACTTCCATGCAAGATCCTTCAACTGATAGAGGAACCTCTGAGAGCTTTCTTTTATCTGGAGCCCCCCCCATTTCTGAATTGCTGGCAGTAGACAGTATGGCAGCCTTGACAGTTGAATATGTATCTCGCCCATCTAGGTTAGTGTCCTGGAATGCAGCCTGATTGCTGCCCATCAGCAGATTCCCCAATTAAGTAGTCCATGTTGCCTCCAGCCACTCAGTCATATAGCCGGTTCAATCAAAGTTCACCAAGAAGTGGTCCGGTTCGTCTTAAGAAATGCTTGCACTGGAGGGTGGAGTTGTGGTCTCTGCAGGGCCTGGGTCAACTGAGCTAAGGGAATCTTCTATAGCTCCCCCTGTGCTTGAATAAGATCCTGTATCTGCTGCCACTGCTGCTGTTGCCGATATTGTTGCTGTTGCTGCTGATACTATAGCTGGGCAAGGGCAGTCAGTGTCAGGAGGGGGGGGGGGGAGCCGAGGCTGGCATCCCCAAATGCGGCCCTATTTTTTTGCGCCCTTTGTGGCTGCACTTCTCCCACAGGACTACGTAAGGCACTTAGCAGGGCCATGTAAACATGGAAATGTGAGGGTAAGGACCCCTTTTACTAGCACTTAGCTGGAGCTATCTGTGATAAGCTCATAGGAATAAAATGGGCCATGTAGCAGATAGCTGAAACTAAGGGGTATGTTTACTAAACCGTCTTAATGTTTCCAGTGCTAGTTGCAGTGATAATGTGAAGGATTCCATATAAGGAGTGGGCGTTCCAGTCTTAAGGTATCAATCGCGGGTTATCGCGCGATAAAGTGCGCCGTGTCCATTATCGCGCAATAGAGGGAGCAGTGCAAATTACCGCGCATTAACCTTAACTTTGCATGCTGATCTGCAATCACAGCAACTGAAGTGTAGCACATTGGTTAATGCAATGACTCCTGAAATAGGGGTCATGAGTTTGATCCCCCAGTGGGCTTAATGAATAAGGGTGACCAAGGAAATTCCTTTTCCTGCTTGAAACAGTCCAACAATCTGTGCTGCCAGCTAAAAATACCCACACCCCAGTGCCATAAACTAATGCACCTTTTAGGGCGCACCAGAAGGCGCATCCTAAACCACCACGTCAGCCTAGGCGGGTTATAATGTGCCCCAGAGGGCATGTCGAAAGGTTGTCAACTCCCAAGGCACCATAGTAGGCACCCTATAAGCTGGCTGATTCCAAGGTGTGGCTAAAGATGCCCCAAGGATGTATAGGTGACTCAAAAAATGTTGTCCAAGTGCAGTAAGGTCCCCCAAGTTGAAAAGCAAGAAAGGTATGGGCCAAACACAGATGTAACCCTAACACTGCACAGAGCACCAAGGAAAGACAATGCACAAGTAATGGAAGGAAGTAGATCTGAGCTGATGGACCAGACAAATCTGCGTCCAGCCCATGTGGCAATTGGAAAAATGGACAAAAATATCGGGGGCAGCTGTAGCGATGCACAGGGTGATGGCAATGTACCATGCAACAATGACAGTGTGTGGCAGAGGATGGGAAGACGTGTCCAGCAGAGGAGGTAGAGGTGGCAGGATAGGTGTAGTGACAGGAGGACAGAGGAGTAGCAATGCCATGCAGAGCACACACAGGAGAGGCAACCAGGAAGAGCTGCAATGCAGAAACGTGTATCAGTGCAGGACATGGGGTAGCAGCATGCACATCAGAGCAGGATGGCACACAGCTGGCAGACACACATAGACAGACAGAAGGATGGTTGGCAACTGTGATAAGGGTACAATGTGCTAACAGCACAGATCTGCACAGATATGACTGTCACAGGAATGAAAAGTAGCTGTGCAGGACAGGCATACAAATGAAAGAGAACAGAGAGGAATCAAACCTATGACCATTAGCACAAATGTTGATGGACAAACCAGTAGGCCACACCACCAACATGAGGTCATTAGTAAAGACTGCATACAAGAATACTGCAGGGCATCACACAAGAAGCCTGCTGTCTGCCAGGATAGGCAAACCTCCAACAGTAACCATGATGGAATGCACATGCAGATCTGGTGTGTACAGATCAGATCACAGTCTGTAATTGGGACCAGAGCCACATATAACTACATGCACACACACAATGAAATGTTATGCAGTGGATACAGCATGCAAAAGAGGAAAGAACCTAAACCCAAAGGGCGTCAGGGGATGCTCTGTGGAGCAGGGCAAAATATGGAACAGAACAGGGGCATGTGAGAATTGAACCTGCAACAGGTGTGCCACAGACCAGCTGAACCATAGCAATGTCAATCCCCCAAGTGGACTGCCATGTAAATGCTATAAAGAAAGAGACATATGTAACAGCTAATATGTGATGGATAAGCAGCACAGAGGGCACACTTTGGTGTAGAGTGAAGAGATAGAAGGGTGTGTGCATAGGTGAGGAACCTGTAGGTACCTAATGGTCAGGTTAGCACAACAGAAAAAAAAATAAGCAAACCCTGTGGGGATCAAACCTGCAACCTACGGTGTTACAACACATGCCTGTAACCACTATCCCAAACAACCACAGCAAGGGCAATGCACGCATATTACCTCAAAGGAAATGTGTGTATAGGAACTTGTAACACCCAGTGATGTGTTAAACGGCTGGCAGATAGACAGCTGTCACCGTACAAGGATGTGAGCACAGGTGGGCCATGTACCTGACCAGGAAATCACTAAATACATGTGTCAGTGTGATCAAGCAGCAGCACAGACAAATGTACGTCAAACATAAGAACATAAGATATGCCATACTGGGTCAGACCAAGGTCCATCAAGCCCAGTATTCTGTTTCCAACAGTGGCCAATCTAGGTCATATGTACCTAGCAGTTTCCCCAAGAGACACAAGTTCCACAATGCTTGTACTGGATCAAGCATTGATATCTTCGGTCACTTCTTAATAATGGTTTATGGACCTTTCCTCCAGGAACTTGTCCAAACCTCTTTTAAACCCAGCTACACTAACAGCCTTTACTACATCCTCCGGTAACAAATTCCAGAGTTTGATTACACGTTGAGTGAAAAAATATTTTCTTTTATTAGTCTTAAATAGTTTACCCTGTAGCTTCATGGCATCTCCCCTAGTCTTTCTATATTCTGATAAGGTAAACAATCGATCTACGTTTACCCGTTCCACTCCGTTCATTAATTTATAGACTTCTATCATATCTCCCCTCAGCCGTCTCTTTTCCAGGTTAAAGAGCCCTAACCTTTTTAGCCTCTCTTCATAGGAGTATCCTTCCATCCCCTTTACCATTTTGGTGGCTCTTCTCTGTACCTTTTCTAAAATCGCTATATCCTTTTTAAGATACGGCAACCAGAATTGCACACAATATTCAAGGTGCGGTCTCACCATGGAATGATATAGAGGCATTATAATATCTTTTGTTTTATTTTCCATTCCTTTCCTTATCTTACCTAGCATTCTATTTGCTCTCTTGGCCGCCGCTGCACACTAGGCCGAGGGTTTTAACATGGTATCTACAATGACGCCTAAATCTTTTTCCTGGGTGGTGGTTCCTAATGTGGAACCTTGCATCGTGTAACCATAGTTTGGGTTGTTCTTCCCTAGGTGCATAACCTTGCACTTGTCCACATTAAATTTCATCTGCCATTTTGATGCCCAGTCTTCCAATTTATCAAGATCCTCTTGCAATTTTTCACAATCCTCTTGGGTTTTAACAACTTTAAATAGTTCTGTGTCATCTGCAAATTTGATAACCTCACTCGTTATTCCACTTTCCAGGTCATTTATGAATATGTCAGAAAGCAGCGGACCCAGCACAGATCCCTGGGGTACACCACTATTCACCTTTCTCCATTGGGAAAATTGTCCATTTAGCCCTACCCTCTGCTTTCTATCTTTTAACCAGTTCCTGATCCACAATAGTACACTGCCTCCTATCCCATGACTCTTTAGTTTTGCCAAAAGTCTCTGATGAGGGACCTTGTCAAAGGCTTTCTGAAAGTCCAGATACACAATATCAACCGACTCACCTTTGTCCACCTGTTTATTCACTCCTTCAAAAAAACATAACAGATTAGTAAGACAAGATCTTCCTTGTCTAAAGCCATGTTGGCTGTCTCCCATTAAGTTGTGACTATCTACATGCTGAGTAATTTTATTCTTTATGATGGTTTCCACCATTTTTCCCGGTACTGACGTCAGGCTCACCGGTCTGTAGTTTCCCGGCTCACCCCTGGAACCCTTTTTAAAAATTGGTGTTACATTGGCGATCCTCCAATCTTCAGGTATTAGAGATGATTTTAATGATAGTTCACAGATTACTGATAGCAGGTCTGCAATCTCATATTTCAGTTCTTTCAACACCCTTGGAAGTATACCATCCGGACCAGGTGATTTGCTACTCTTCAGTTTATCTAATAGTTGTAAGACATCTTCCCGATGTATCGATATTTCCTTCAATTCTTCCGCACCTTTAAATACCACTTCAGTCATGGGTAACATCCCTACATCTTCCTCATTAAAGACCGAAGCAAAGAATTCATTCAGTCTCTCCGCTATCGCCTTGCCGCTTCTTAGTGCTCCTTTAACCCCTTTATCATCTAATGGACCAACTGACTCTCTCACAGATTTTTTGCTATGAATGTACTTGAAAAGGTCTTTATTTTGCATTTTTGCTTCCGCAGCAAGCTTCTTCTCAAATTCTCTCTTTGCCTGCCTTATCAATGCCTTGCATTTGACTTGCCAGTGCTTGTGCTGTTTCCAGGTTTCGTCATTTGGATCTTTTTTCCATTTCCTGAAAGATGCTTTTTTGGCAACAACAGCCTCTCTGACTTCACCTTTAAACCATGCTGGCAGTTTTTTGGACTTCCTTCCACTTTTCTTAAAGCGTGGAATACAGCTGGTCTGGGCTTCCAAGATAGTATTTTTCAACAACACCCAAGCTTAATGTACGTCTTTAACCTTCACAACTGCTCCTTTTAGTTTTTTCTTAACTGTTTTCCTCATTTTATCATAGTCTCATATTTTTATTTTGGTTAATCATCACAGATAGTGTAGATACCGCCTATCATAATATCAAGGTGAATGGATAACAGGGGAAAAGTTGAAAACACATTTTGCAGGGCAGCAACCCACATGTTACAGAAAAGTCACTGGCCCGTCTACAGATGATGGGCAGGAGAGATAATGTGCATCAGGTGCATGGTGTGCAGTATGCATTAGACCCCCACCCCCCACATGCTGCTGCATGCCCCAAATGTGTTAGTTACATATGTGTGCATGTAGACAGTAGGCGGTGCATGATGAGGGCCCAACACACATCAATCATGATCTGTTCCTTAAAACATATCTGTCTGCCAACACAGGAGGCACACAAATGAAACAGCATATGTTGTTAAAAGTAAGAAAGTGTAAACACAGATATGTTACAGCTGTCACATAATGCCTGATATAGGAATCAAAGCTGCAACAATGTAACCCTAAACAATCATCAAATGCACAATGAGGATATGCTAACAGGTAGCAGAGGCAGATGAACACAGAGAATTCAAATGAAACCATCCGCATAAACATGCAGAGATAACACTATGCAGAAGGTGCCCCTGCACTGGTTGGTGTGGATACAGTGTCTGTACACATATATCACGGTACATGGAATGCACAAATGAAGGAAGAAAATGGACACTCACACTGCCACACTCCAAATATAACGAGGCAATGTGAGTGTCATTACCTCAGGGGATAAATAGGACTGTACAGATATGCAATGCTAGGTTTGTAAATCAATGCAGAGCATCACATCTGTACAGTAAACAAACACAATAACCTGTATATAAAGATGGAAAGAAAGGTCAAACATGTTACAGAAACCCACACAGAAGCCATATTGTCACATGCTGTGTTGCACCAACATAGTCAGTCACATGCACATGCACCATGTACGTTGAAACATGATACAGTGATGCCACACATGCACTGTAACACCCTTAGTGAGTGCAAACATCAATCCAAGATGTTGGTGTGCAGTAAAGTGGTATTGTGGCAAATACTGTGTCATGTCCAAGTGGAGGGTAGGTGGACATGGACAAGAGGACCTCTCCATTGCTCCCCCTGTGCCACACGCATGGCTGTATGCCCGCGTTGAACCAAACAGATGAGCATATCCTGTGTTCCATGTAACACACATGGGCAAAACACAACAATACAATGTCAGAAGGATGTACAACATACTGAGACAATGTCAGTCCCTGCTGCACATGTGGGAACCAGTACACAGTGCTCAAAGTGCAAAGGGTGTCTGCAATCCAACAAGTCATGTTATGACTGTCCTTGAAACCCTGGGCATGCATAGTCAAGTGTGACATCCCAATATGCCACAGATCATGTGTGTCTCCAGCGATGAACATGACACCCAGCCAGAGCACAGCAGCAACGGTGTGTTGGACAGGCCTGTCATGCCCAAAGTAGCAGTCCAACAATAATACTGTCCCTCCTAGGCATGTGTCCCACTCCCAGAGGTAAAACATCCTATGGCACCATTTCCCAGGGATAATTCCATGGTGGTATTTTGTCCTCCAACAGATGGGTGATGGTGACGCTGGATGCACTGTAGTAGATGTGTTTTGTGTGTTCTCTGCCCTGTGTCAGAAGAGGATAAACAATGTATTGCAACATCAGCCCAAATTGCAGAGAGTCAAACATCAATATGTAAGTAAGGAAACGTCACACAGGCAAACATAACATGATCACAACACAGAACACACTGCATGTTGGGGACATTTTGAATTGGAACTGCAGACGAGGGTGTCACATGGATATGACCATGTCCATGCCCATGTTACACAGGCGTTTCACAGCTCCACCCCATGTGCATCAGCATTCGTGTACAGAGACCCAACATGAAATGTCTATGAAACAAACAGTAAATCATTAACATGTAAAGGCTGATGTCATTCACAAAAGACCAAAGGTGCAACCTACCATGTATTTGCATCAAGTGTATGTTTGGGATCCCCTGAGGCTCTCAAAGGCCACAACACGTCACAGTGAAGGGAGAAGATGTCATTGAAATGTGTAGAAACACCATGTCCCCATGTCCAGCCAGTGTTGATGCATGTCCACATTAAGGTGATATCCGTGATACAAAAATGCTGTTGGGCAGTTGTCTGTCAGCACACAAGAGATAGGTCAGATCACAACACACAACACATGTCCACAATGTTCACAAGGTAAACATCAGTAAGGTAGAGATAGCACAGTCACCACCGCTCCCTAGGTGTACAGACCCCTCACACCACATGATAATGCAAAATGAGGGTGAGGTGGGGTGCCCAGCACCAGATCTGCAGCACCTGGCTTGGCTGAGATAGGCTATGCTGCAGGTCCCCATCAGTACCAGTGTGTGATAGGTAGTCCTTGCAGACACACCTAGGATACACCTGTGTCCATCTCTATTTCCCAGTCACATCTAGCCCTTGTGGACTATGATGTACCCAGAATAGTGCATATCCTGTGTGGGTGCCATGGTCACATGATATAAGTGAGGGGGGGTGTTTGGACCCAAAAGCAGATTATGTAGCGCCCGCCAACCAGCTCTCTGTGGCTCAGGGTGGGGGAATAAGATCTCCCACCAACAGATCCACATTCTACATCTCTGCAATGGTGTCAGTAGCGGGGACCATCAACCCCAATGCTGCTGGGGAACAGACACCCTACAGGGCAGTCAATGCAGATCTTTACACATCAATAAAGTAATGGGTAATGGCAGACAGAGAGAATGCTGGAAAAGCTCAGGTGCCCCCCACCACCATCTGACATTCACCAGCAGAGGGCACAGTCAGTCTCCACCCGCTGCACCCTGCAAGGTATTCCAGTCATACACATACTAACTTCAGACAGTCTGCAAGCTAGTACATAGTGCATGTTCCTGGAGGAACTGTGTGAACCCAAAAACGGGATGTGAGTACACACACCAAGCAGGTATGTCAATGATTGGGCCCCAGAAAAGAAACCCCACAAATATCACCTGAGAGAAATACTGGATAGCACTATGGGGGAACCTAACCATGCTGTGGTCACTGCTCAGTCAGGAAGATAGTGACCTCCCAGCATGACATGCTGTGGCCACCCTGTCCATGCAGGTGGTGGTCGGGCACTACAATGTCCCAGCCATTGCCCTATGCCCTGTGCAGATGCACCCTGCCCAGGCCACCCTGTCCGGCCCATACCCACAGTACCTTGCTCCTCATTATGCACATTGACAGGCTAACACTGGAAACAATGCAAGCAGTGTGGGTTCAGTAAGGTGTAGGCAGCCACAACACACTGGATAGACAGACACACACTCCCACACCTATGCCAGCATTGTGCAAATATAGAGGTTTTTGGCAGACCAGGCCACCATACCAGTCCTGGGCACAGTGCAGGCATGGCTATGGTACGCAATACTGTTGGGGTCACTCCCTGGGGTGGTAAACACTGTCAGAAACCAAAACTGAAACACACTCTACAGATATCAGAAAGCTTGCTATGATGCAGCTCTGTCAACAAATTGTGTTTAACTTAGGATTTGTTATCTGCCTTTAATCATAGCAACCTTTTGATATATGTGTACGTGTTCCCAAGTTAAGGGCGTCATTGCTAAGGAATGCTAGTGGGAATGTATCGGGAGATGCGGCTGTGCACAGGGCCCAACAGCCTGACTCTCCATGAGGCTTTGGATAGTGGATCCTGTGGGTGTGGATGTTTATGCCCCTGTTGGCTGCTGCTCTAGGGCTGCGTTTCCCAACTCTGGTCCTGGTGGGCCAAACACGGTTCAGGTTTTCATACTGTCCCTAATGAATATCAATGGCTACATTTGTATACAATGGGGGCGTTGCATACAATTGCAGCACAGGCATATTTACTAGGGACAGCATGACACCTGAATGATGTTTGGCCCACCAGGACTGCATTTGGGAAACTTTGCTATAGGGATTGCACATGTTTATGGTGTCTGTGCCCTGTAGAGTAAAATATAGGTTTTTATGGATTGTTTATTTAATCTGCAATAACAATTCCATCTTTATTACTACGGTTTAGTACTGGGTAAAATATAGGGACATGGTTTGCAGTAGCCACAGCTGGGGCTTGAACCTGTGACCTTCTGACCCTGCACACACTGGCTGTGTGTACTGCACCAAACTGTTGTCACAGAGGCAGATCATTCCCTGGGCTACCATTAGTATTCATTAGACAGACTGTCTGTTGCACCACATGGCACCCACCTAAACAGGGCTTGGCCATGGTATGCTGTGGGCAGATGCCACTGCCCCCTCCACCAGCAGCAACCCTCCGCCACCATGCTGACATGCCCTTTTACCAGTAGTGCTGGTGGTGCGCAGTCCCAGGCCATCCAGAGTGCCTGTTGGCGGCTGCCTATGGTGTGGGTCCTCATGTAGGGGTGCCTACATGGACATGTGCGCTTCCCCCCGGCACCGCCTGCCAATGTTCTGTGCCCTTCGGGGTACTTGCTGGGTAATATCCCCTGTGACACTGGGGCACACACTCGTGCACATGTTGGGCCCTCGTCAGTTTCTGTCTTGCTGCTTTACAGTTTTGGCATTCCTATGTGCCACCTAGGCATCTGCCTAGTCCGCACTGTACCCCAGCTGGACCACAGCATAACAAACCTGCCCAATATAAAGGAGAGAACCCTGCTCACCGTTATTTCACTGTGGGATCATTCACTTTGTAGGGGGACAGAGCATAGCCCCTTCCAAACATGATATCTTCCTTTTTACACATTGTCAGTAGTGTTGCTTTATGTTTATCATTAGTAGCACTATTGGCCATCTTGTTTATGGGGATTTGAAATGTGGTTCTGGTCATTTAATATGTTTATTTGCCTTTTTGGTTCCTGCACATGTATCACTACTATCACTTTTCTGGGTTTCCCTGCCCTTGCCGTACATTGCTGACTGAAATGGTTTCTCTCTCCTGAAAATGTGCCTCTAGCACGAGGTTTTCACTGGTGCTAATTTTCAGAACTTCATTTTACGGCGTTAGTGTGCATGGGGCCTCTCCCCGCCCACTCTCCACCCATTGACCCCTCATCTCCGCCCCTGGAGAGCCTTACTCCTCCCTCTGGGGAGCCTTCCTCCACCCTCTGCGCACCATAACGCCGCCACAGACATTATCAAGTGATACATGACGTTTTCCCATGGTAAAGCACCATTATCGCACGATAATGTCACCTATCACACAATAACGTCAACGCTGCTACGTTAAGATCGTTTAGTAAACATACCCCTAGGTGTTAGTAAAAGGTGCCCTAAGGGGTATGTTTACTAAACTGCGGTAATGTCATTCATGGTAGGTTCTGCATTAAAGGTAGAGATGCCCATATAAAGGCATAGGCGTTGCATCGTTACAGCAAGGCGACCGCTAACACGCATTACAAGGCACCTTGGACTAACGAGCATTACAAGGCGCTTTGTAAGGCGCCTTATAAGGTGCCTTGTAAGGTGCCTAGTAAGGTGCCTTGTAAGGCAGCCAGTATGGTGCCATGTAAGGTGCCTAGTAAGGTGCCCTGTAAGGTGCCGCATAAGGCGCCCTATAGGGCCTCCTAGGCTAAGCGCCATATTAGGCACCCTTGGACAAGTCACCGCAGAAGGCACCCTGGGCTATGGAACCATAGGTTAAGGTGGCCTAACAAGGTTATGGTGTCCTAGGTTAGTGTGCCCTAGGGACTGCAAGGTGCCTCAGGATGACATGCATGACCTGTGCGGAACAGAGACAGATGTATCCCTAACACTAGATAGAGCACTCAGGAAAGGCAATGAACAGGTGAGTGAAGGAGGGAGAAGTGGGAGCCACTGGACATGCCACATCTGCGGGCATCCCATGTGCCTGCCAGTACTGATGACAAACATGGTGGGGCAGCTGTACCACAGCACAGGGTGTTGGCAATGTAAAGTACTGGAAAAGCAGTTGGTGGCAGATGATGGGAATACGTGTCCCCCAGTGGAGGCGGAGGTGGCAGGATAGTTACAATGATGGGTGGACAGAGGAGTGGTAGTGCCATGTAGATCAGGCACAGGCAAGGCAACCATGAAGAGGTGCAATGCAGGAAAGGGTAGCAGTGCATGACATGGGGTGGCAGCCTGCACTGGCAGACATGACTCTACACAGCTGACAGACGCAGATAGACGGACCGAGGGAATGTTGTGAATTGTGGCGAGGGTATTATGGGCTGGAAGCACAGATCTGCAAAAATATGACCTCTACAGGCATGCACACTATTTGAGTAGGACAGGCATGAGAGGAGGGAACAATGAGGAACTGAACCCATGAACACTGCTGAGGATGGTATTGTATTAACCAGTAGGCTATACCTCCATGGTGTATGTCACAGCAATGTCTGGGTACAGAAGGACTGCAGGTCACCGCACAAACTGTTTGCTCTGAGTGCCAGGATAGGGTAACCCCACCAGTACCCATAATGCACTGCACATGCTGAATAGCAGTCTACAGCTGATCACCAAATGGGGTCTGCACCTCTCCAGTACCTCAGCTTGGAAAGACGAACTGACAGTGCGTGATAATGGCACAGAGTGGCTACAGACCATGCCATTGTGCAGGTTCTGTGTTCACCCTGAGGAATAGGATGGGTGCCCAGCACTATGTCCGCAGTACATGTGTTGCTAGAGAAATGGTCCTGCTGTACATCCCCATCACTACCAGTGTGTGACAGGTGTTCCTTGCAGTGCAGCTGAAAGTAATTTGGTGTTCATCTGTATCCTGCAGTCACATGTGGCCCTGTGGGACCAGACACCAGCCAGATTGGTGTGTACCCCGTATTAGGGTCTGGCTGACATGGGCAGCTGTTATGAGGGTAGAGGGGTTCCTGGAATTGCATGAGATGTGTGTAGCAAAGGGCCCACATCACCCTTTTGTAGGTAAAGGCAGTGCCCCCGCCCCAGGGAAGCAACCTCCATGCTGTTTGTATGAGACAGCCCTCTAGGGTTGGTGGGCCAGAGCCATACCTATGACTGGGACAGGGGCAGACCAGCAGCAATGCTGGGGTTAGGTCTGAAAACCCCAAGTATCTCCCACCACTGTCTGCCAGTCACCAGCAGACAGCACAGTCAGACTGTACCTTAAAGGTGTTCCGACCATGCACAGTCTAACTGCAGGCAGTCCTCCAAGAACTATGTGTAGCAAGCAGGCATTTCAGTGATTGGGACTCCCAGCACTGGAAAACACAAATATATCACTAGAAACAAATTGTGTAGAGCGCTATGTGGGAACCTAGACCTGCCATGATCACTGCTCATTCAGAGTGAGTGCTCTCCCAGCATGCCATGCTGTGGCCACCCTGTCCATGCAGGTGGTGGTCAGGCACTACAGTGTCCTAGCCATTGCCCCACACCCTGTGAAGATGCATCCTGGCCAATCTGCCCTGTCCGGGCCATACCCAGAATACCTTGCTCCTCATTATGCTTCTAATCAGGCTAACGCTGATAACAGTGGGACATTTTGGGCCCAGTGAAGTGTGGGCAGCCACAGAATAATGGATAGACATACAAACATGCTCACTCCTTTTGCAGCATTATACAAAGATAGAGGTGGTTGGCAGCCCTTTCCGCCACACTAGTCCTGAGCACAGTGCCGACATTGCTAAACTGTGCAGGGGATAGTAGTAGTGCTTTGGTAATAACATCATCCCAATGCTGGGGCCAACAGCCTGCCACTCCATGCATCATTGGATTGTGGAGCCTGGGTGTTTGCACCCCTGTTCGCCGCTGCTTTGGGCTTTGCACATGTTATTTTATTTATTTATTTATTTAACAGTTCTTCTATACCGCTCTATTTTAGATCAGAGCGGTTTACATTCAACATCAACCATACAACACAGGAACCCTGAGTTGTATTTACAATAAACAGGAGATCAACTTGGAAGTAACTGGGGGGAACTATGTACATTGTATAACATATCTACATCTTATTTACACTGGGGGTCCTGATTCCATTTCAGTGGGTATCTTCTGAGCGATTAGTTGATTATCCTTTTTCATGCTGAGTCTGATTGTTTAATTGTAATGAGTGATTGTCTGAGGGGGCATATTTATGATTACTAGTGCTGGATTCAGGGTAGTATGTGGTGAATAGGTGCTGCTTTAATGCCTTCCTGAAGTCAATTAGGTAAGTGATGTTTCGAATAGAGGTGGGGAGAGCGTTCCATGCTCTGGGTGCGTAAATCGTAAAGGCCCTATTTGTCGTTGCTTTTGTGCATTTTGTTATTACTTTTGGGACCTCTAGGGTGTTTTGCATCATGGGTCTTCTGTTTCTGTTCTGTGGTACTTTATGTATCATCTTGCTGAGGGCTGTGGGGGTCAGAGTGTTTGCGGCTTTGAAAGTTAAGGTTAGAACTTTGTGGAGGGTTCTTGCTTGAACTGGTAGCCAATGGAGGTTCATCAGTACTGGCGTTATGTGCTCTCTCCGTGAAGCCCCTGTTAGTACTCTTGCCGCAGTGTTCATTGCAAGCTGGAGAGGAGCTAGCTGTTGCTGTTGTATCTTCATTGTAGGGTAAAATATAGGGACATGCTCTGCAGGAACCACAGCTGGGACCTGCACCTGTGACCCTCTGCTCCTGGACACACTGGCTGGGTGTACTGCACCACACTGTTGCCACAGATGCATGGTAGTCCCTGGGGCTACCTGCACTTTTCCTCAGCCAGACCTTTTATTTTGCACTGCACACCACGTACTGATGCAGAGCATGGCCTGGGTCCACTGCAGGGAGGTGGCACTGCCCCCTCCAGTACGGGCACATGCCCCCCTGCCAAGCTGATGTGGCCATTTGCTGTCGGTGCTGGTAGTGCGCAGTCCCAGGCCATCCACTGTGTAGGTAGGCGCCCGCCTAGGGAGCGGGTTCCGGGGTGGGGGGGCATACATGGACTCCTCACATTCCCCCATCACTGCCTACCACTATTATGTCCCCTCCACATGGGGGTGGGATGGCTGGGGGGATGTCAGGTCTGTGCCCTAGTGACTATTGGCTAAGGTAGACCAGGTAGATATTGGTGGATTGTGTTTGGCCTTGGTTAACTGCTGTCTTGCTGATCTCCGGTGTCTATGTTCCTATGTGCCACCTAGGTGCCCGCCTGGTCCACCCTGTGCCCCAGCTGCCCATGCTACATATCCCGCCTGCAGCCCCCTATGCCCCATTTGCACCATCGGCATTGTGGCCATTCATACTTTGGCACTATGGTATTGCTGTACATGGAGCACTACTATCACAGAGTTTGGGCTCCCTGCCTGGGCTGTACATTGCTGACACGTAAATGGTTTCTCTCTCCTGCATATGTGCATCTAACGGCAGGTTTTCAATCGCGTTAGGATTCAGCTCTTCAGATCAGTGCGTTAATGTGAATGGAGCCTCTCCCCGCCCACACTCTGCCCATTGACCCCTTCTCTCCTCCCTCTCTCCACCTTCTGCAGTGTTTACCGCGCCGCGGAACATCAATGATCGTTAAGTAACAATAACACGCGTTATGAGACGTTAATGATCATTAACGTCACTTAACGTGCGTTATCGTTACTTAACGATTGTTAACGTTACGTAACGTGCGTTATGTAACGTTACCGCAGTTTAGTAAACATACCCCTAAGTATCTTGAATTTCCCTGGTGACTTGTGAAGAAGTCAGAAGTGGTGGTGCATGAGTATACCGCCCAAGTCAGAAAGCAACACACAAGTTTTAGAAAGCCTAAAGTGAGAGGAATTTGTCAAGACAGAGAGAAGAGCCTTGCCACAATCTATCTAATCTCTGTATGTAAACTTAATTTACACACAAATGGAACAGACTGAAGAATGTTTCTAAAGCTAAACTGTATTTGCAGTTGATGTCTGTTGACTCATTCATTTCCCCATGTTCACTATGTACAATTAGTGTGCACTGTTTGCACTGTGGGTATTACTGTACAAATGACTTAATATTGATTTTCTGTCGTCTGCTTTCTTAACACAGGCTGACAAAAAGAGCAATATGCAGGTAAATAACTTCAGCTCATTCTCTCTAATAATCTTAAGGAAGGAGTTATGTATAAGGATAAAAATATATGCCTCTGATATAACCTTATTTCTAACCTATACTTGTGATTGCTAAAGACATTTAAGTCAATATTTAATGCAGTCAGTTTTATTTTTAATATCGACTACATATTAGAAGCATCTCCATGTGTAAATAGCAGCATTCACATGTATAGAATAGAATATGTCATGCCCCCAACATACTGTAACTTCTTTTCAAAATATACAAATCTCTGCATTGTCTGTTTTTAATGTAAATTAGTGCTGCCAGCAAAAACACCATCACAGTACTGTAACCTTAAGGTGCCTCATAAGGCGCCCCATAAAGTGTCTTATAAGGCACCTTATAAGATGCCCTATAAAGTGCCTTATAGGACGCCTTATAAGGTGCCCTATAAAGCGCCTTATAAGGCATCCTATAGGGGATATTATAGGGTGCCTTGGTGGACAGTGCACTTTATAATGTGCCCTCTGGAGTGCCTTATAGGGCGCCTATGCGGCACCTTAAGTTACGGCACTGTGAGGGTGTGTTTTCTGGCAGCACTAATTAAAATAAAAATAAAATGCCTCACAAAGCACTGCTTAAACATAAAGGGCAATGCCTCAGCCAGCCTTATTCATTAAGCATACTGGGGGATCAAGCCTATGACCCCTGTACCACCAGTCAGTGTATTAACCAATGTGCTATACCTCTGCTGTTCTGTTTGCACCTCAGCGCACCTATTTAAGATTAACACGCCTTAACATGCATAGCTCAATCCATCGCACGATAATGTGCGCAGCACGCATTATCACGCGATAATCCCGGTTTGCTACATTTAGACCGGAACGCCCACTCCTTTTATGGCATCCTGCACACTATCGCTGGGCGCACATTAAGACTGCTTAGTAAACATACCCCTTATTGTCATATTGATTTTATTGATTTGCAATAATTTGTACGTTTGTTTTATCATTAATTTGTTTTTATTATTAATTAATTTGTATTTATATTTTACATTAACGGTGTGTCTTCTGACGGTGTTTTTATTATGATTTTGTTTCTAAATTTTGTATTTGTTTTTCCCGAGGTTTGCACCCTCATTTGATATCCCCCTGAAGAAGGCCTTTGGCCGAAATGTGTAGGGGTCAATAAAAGGGATTTGTAAAACCTGAATTACCTGCCAGTCTTTGGTATCTGTTCTTTTGTTCCTACGGTATTTACAGATACTTTGTTGCTTCTTGTTGTCCCCTTTTGGGTTAGTCATGTTCTCCCCTTGGAAAGAGGTTCTGAGTTATAATGAGAAAGATCTACAAGATATGTTGCCAGAGGACCCCTTTTTTAATCAAGAAGATATCAGCAGTGATATTGAAGATAAAAAGGAAGGGCAAGGGGCAACGTCCCGGAGCCCGCAAATAACCGGGGGCGAGCCGCGGCGCGGGCCTGGTAGTAAGACCGCTAGAAGGCGGTTGGAGGGGGGAAGCCGATGTGGGGGGGGGAGAGGCGCGGGTGCGTCGGGATGCAAGGCGCATTTTTTGAAGGGATTGGTTCGGCCTCGGGCATACGCGAGGCGGGAACCAATCCCAGAGCGAGTCAGGCCATGTGCAGCAGCAGCAAGGACGCCGCTGAGCACATGGCGTGAAGGAGGGCGTCTGGCGGGTGATTTTGGGTTTTTTAAGGCGGATGGGTGAGGGTTTTGGGGGTGTTGCAGCTGGAGGGGGGGGAGCTAGCTGGCGGGATCCCGGAGGTTTCCGGGATCCGGAGCCATAGCTACTTGTGGGCGGGGCAGGGTGCCCGCGGCCCGGAGAACCCCTAGCAGACTTTTGCTAGTGACATGGCGAAGTCGGGCAGGGGTGGTAATAACTTGCCTGGTGGGTTGACCGGCGCAAGGGCGGTAGCGTTGTCACCTTGCTACTTATATGGCGGGAGGTAACGCTCCGCTCGGGGGATTGGGTATGGGGGTGTTATTCAAGTTTAAAATGTTAAGATGTTATGGAGCAAATAAAGCTGCGACCTGTTGTTATACCAAGTCATGTGTGATGTGAAGTTTTATTTTATGGGGGTAAAATGTGGGGTACGAGGCAGGGGAAGCGCTTGCTGCAGCTCCCCGGTTATTGGGGAGCGACTGTGCAGTCTACACAAAAACTTGTAAAAGAAGAGATGCACGCCTCATCACTTTTAGAAAACTGCCATCGTAAGATCTTTCCAAGAGGCTTGTGGATTTATAAAGCCCCAGGAATGTATCAAGATGATGAAGAATTTATGGCTGATTGGATTAAGATATTAAACAAGTGTTCTTTGGATCTTATGATCCTACTTATCAATATATCACGTCGAAAAGCTGAGTCTCTGCGTACTGAAGTAGGATTGAAGTTAGCTACGTTAAAAGAAACGGATAGAAGTTTTGAAAAATCTAAAAATGATTATGATAAGAATGTTTTAGAGTATAAGAAAATAATAAAAGAAAACTTAAGAAATTTAAAAGAGATGAGGAGGATTACAAAACGGGTAATGTATACTTTTGGACTAATGAAACAACTTCTAACAGAAGTATTTCTAGAAAAAGAAAGTATGATCCTAAGCATGACAGGTATAACAACAATAGATCACGATATCCCTCAGATGTAGGGAGCCCAGAACATAGTAGGAAAAGGAGTCAAAGTGACCAACCAGATCCTCCTGACCCTTCTGTCCCCCTCTTTTCCTATTACCCGGCCCCTAATCAACAATATAAACCTAAGAAGGATTTTTTCATGGACAATCTATGGAAAGGGGGAGGGAACGAAACACATAAGAAAGAATCTTGGTTTCAAGACAATCCCCACTCTTCCAAAGAGTCCCCTTATCATATACGGAAAACAATAGAATTTCACTCTCAAGGGAGAGGCAGAGGGAGAGGACAATTTCACCGGTACCAACCAGAACACTAGAAGGAATTTTTAATCTTTCTAGTCATAATCTTACTTCTTTGGAAATTTTGGTTTTAAATAAGGGACTTTCCTTTGTTCCCACAAAAAGACATGATCCTTTTATCACTCAAGTCGAGTTAAACTAATTTTTTCGTAAACTCCATATCAAAGAATTTTTTAATAATCATATGACAGAACCGCAGGATGTATCTGTAATTAGTAGACCTTCTACTTGTATTCCTCCCAGAACAAATAATGGTATGATAGAGGCCTTTCAGAAGGTCGTATATAATGAAATACAAAAATTATATAATGACAAAAAACCTCGTACTTATTTTAACTTGAATCGGGAGGAAAAGACAGCATTGATGCAACTTAAAAACAATTATGAAATCGTTATAAAACCAGCAGACAAGGGAGGAGCACTTGTCATTCAAGATAGGGATTCTTACATCCAAGAAATCTTATGACAAGTAAAAGACACCACTTATTATGTACGATTAAGAGATGATCCAACTTTAGCCCTTAAAAGTAAGGTAGATACATTTATTTATGTAGGTCAGGAAGCGGGATATCTTACATCGAAAAAAGTTAATTTTTTAATGGTAAATTATCCAGTAATGCCAACTATTTACGTTTTACCAAAAATACACAAATCCATAGAGAATCCACCAGGAAGACCCATAATATCAGCAATTTGCTCTTTATTTGAGCCTATCTACAAATTTTTGGATGTCTTCCTTCCCAGCAGTGTGCTTAGCTTGTATCCCAACGCCTTTCCTAGGCGCCTCTGTTGCATTTCACTTTTTCAAGTTTCCTCAGGGGATTACAAAAACTCATATCTCTAAAAAATATACAAAAAGCATATAAATGACCACTAATAATTTAAAAACACTCAGCACCTCTAATCCCTCTAACATGTTGTAAATAAAACTATAGAAGGGCGATCACCTACCAGAAAATGTGGGCTGCTGCATGCGTCTCATTAACTGCTACAACTGAAACCTCTCGACCGGCATGGTTACAGAAAACGCCACACATGCGGACTACTGGTTACTACCCTTGTTTTTAACCCCCCCCCCCAACTTGTCGATCTTTCAGTGATGTCAACACCCACGTACAAATGACATCAGCTAAACCAATGTTATTACAATGTCGATGTGCTGTACTCGTTCTTTCATTCTCCTCTAATAATATATATACTGAACAACTTATTTTGTAAAATACTATAAATGTTCTTATGTCTTCATGGACCATATCAAAAAATATATAATATCCTGAACTTACTATCGAGTTTCTACTCACTCTTCTAAACATAAATCACCCCTCTATTAATCTCTATATACATGACGTCCAGTCTATGTATGTATTGAGACAACAGAGTGTCACAGATTTAAAAAAAATATATCAATTTTTGTTCCCTTATAAGTAAGGATTGTTCCTGTGACTTTCCCGCTATGGCTGACTGTATTTTATCTATACAAAAACATCTCAATTGATCAAACTGATGTCCCATTGTTAAACAATGTTGTACTAGTGGGGCCTCTTTCACTTTACATTTTAAACGGCTCTCGTGTTCCCCCATTCTTATTTTAAAGAGGTGAATTGTTTTCCCCACGTAGATTAAATTGCAGGGACATTGAATGATGTAAACCACAAAGGTGGAATCACACGTTGCATGTTCTTTTAGAGGATATGTGACTCCATGTTGTTCAAAAGTGCTCACTTCCATGGTGATATTACAAATCCCACAAGTCCCACACTTTTTATGTCCTGCTTAAGATTTTAGCGGGATTACCCCAGACTTGAAACGGGGTGAGAAACGTCATTGATGCGAATGGGCACAAAAGTTGGATGCATTTGAAGTCTAAAACCTGGTGCCACTAAGGGGTATGTTTACTAAACCGCGCACATTTGCGCGGCGCACAGTAGCGTACGCTAATGATGCACTTAAGTGCTCTTAAGTGCCACGCACACGTGCGCATCACACTAACAGGCCCCCACACACGTGCACCACACACTAACGGGCCCGCGCAAGTGTGCGGTGCGCTGATGTGCAATAGAGGCGGGGAAAGGCGTACGGAGGGCGGAGGAAGGCCCCCGAGGGGCGGAGGGACGGGGTCAATGGGTGGAGAGTGGGAGGGGAGAGGCTCCCCGCACAGGAGCGTGGCTGAATTTCAGCAAAAAAATACCGCGAGTGAAAACCTCGCGTTAGAGCCGAATTAAAGGGAAGAGAAACCATTTCCGTCAGCAATGTACAGCAAAACCGGGGAAACCTGCAAAACGTGAGCAGTGTGATACATGTGCACAGAACAAAATAGCAAATATAAATTGAAAATGACCACAACAAATTCCAAATAAATTATAATCCAGCTGGGCAACAGTGATATTAATGGGCAACCATAAAAAACACTCCCATGAAAGCTCCAAAAAAAAGAAATGATTTTTGGAAGGGTCTACGCTCCGTAGATTCTTTCAAAAGCACTGCATTTTAATGGAGCTTTCCTGGGTGTGTTTTTCAGGTTGCCCATTGATATCACTGTTGCCCAGCTTGGTTTTGACTTTTTTCCCCTTTTTTGGAGGTAATTTCTGAGGTTTATTTGCACCTTTGTCCCCATAGAAGGTAAACGAGCTCACAGTAAAATTGTGCAGAGCAGGGTGTCTGACTCGTGCGGCCAGGTTTCCTATCTCCAGAGACTGCACTGTCTCTGTGGCCACAGTGTGGTGCAGCAGACACAGCCAGTGCCTGTAGGTTCACAGGTTCAAATCCCAGCTGGGGCTCCTGCCAACCCAGTCCCCATAGTTTTACCCACCACTAAACAGTGATAGTACAGACACTCCTTTATTGCAGAGAACATAAGCATGGTTCCAACACCTATATTTTACCCTACACCGCACACAAACCATAACAATGGGCATTACCTACAGCCGAGTCCCCCAAATTCAGTCCTGGAGTGCACAACTCAATAAGGTCATATGCTTTTTCCCAGATAGGGACATGTCTGCATGTTAGCGGAAGGGTACAGGTAGTGGAGGGGGCAGTGGCTGCAAACCACAGCAGACAGTGGCCTAGGCCTGTGCAGGCTGGCACCGTCCACTGCAACAGACAGGCTCTGTCGGATGTACAGTCATGGACTCCCCAGGGAACATGTCATATCTGTGGCAACACAGTGGTGCAGTGCACACAGATAGTGTGTGCAGGAACAGAAGGTCACAGGTTCAAAGCCCAGCTAGGGCTGCTGCCAATCCAGTCCACATATTTTTCCTACAACTAAACCGTGATAGTAAGGACAAACCTTTATTGCTGAGAACATACGCATGGTTCATACGCCTATATTTTACCACACCAAACACAGACACCATAAACAGCCGCATTACCTAGAGCAGAGTCTCCCAAATGCAGTCCTGGAGGGCCCCACACCATTCAGGATCCATGCTGCCTCTAATAAAGATGCCTGTGCTGCATATCTATGCACCACCTCCATGGTATGCTGATGTAGCTCATGCATATTTATGAGGGACAGCATGAAAACCCGAACAGTGGTTGGAACACCAGGACTGGAGTTGGGACACTCTGCCGTAAAGAAGCAGCCAACAGGGCCAGACACACCCACACACACCCCCACAGGCCCCATTGGCCAATGCCTCATGGAGAGGCAGGACATTGGGCCCTGCCTGTATCTCCCAATACTAGCAGTTGCATACTTTAGCACTGCCACCCTACACCTGGGTATATGGTACACAGCTATCAAACGTTGCCCATGATAACTGGCAGATATCAATTCCTACGTTAAGCACATTTTGCTCATTGATCTCCACCATAACAATCATTGTGATGTCTTCAGTGTGCACTGCAGGTCTGGTCTCTGACAGTGTTTACCATATCCATACCTGTACTGTGTGTGTTTATATCCATACCTGTACTGTGTGTGTTTACCATATCCATGCCTGTACTGTGCCCAGGACTGGTGTGGTGGGTATGGCTGCTGGACTCCTCTATAGTAGCACAATGCTGGCATAGGTGTGGGGGTGGCTGTCTGTCTATCCAGTGTGTGGTGGCTGAAAACACCTTCCACAGCCCACACTGCCAGCAATGTTGCCAGTATTGGGCTGCCAATGTACATAATGAGGAGCAAGGTACCATGGGTATAGCCGGACAGGGTGGCCTGGCCAGGGTGCATCTGCACAGGGCATAGGGCACTGACTGGGACATTTTAGTGCCCGGCCACCACCTACACAGACAGGGTGACCTCAGTATGTCCTGCTGAGTGATCACTCTCACCCTGACTGTGCAGTGACCACAGCATGGCTAGGCACCCCCATAGTGCTATATAGTATTTTTCTCATGTGATAGATATGGGTTTCCTTTTGGAGCCCAGTCACTGATTTATCTGTTTGCTGTTTATGCTGACATCCCAGTTCTGGGTGCATGCATATTCACTGGGAACATGCACTGTGGACTAACTAGCACACTGTTTGCAGCTGGTATGTGTCTTGATGGAGCAGCTTACAGGGTGCAGCGGCTGATGACTTGCTGCAGGAGAATATCAGATAGTGGTGGGGTGCAGCTCAACATATCCTGGCCTAATGTCTGTCTGCTATTGTGTTATGGATGTGTATAGAGCTGCACTGATTGCCCTGTGGGGTGTCTGTTCCTCAGCAGGCCCGGGGTTGATGGTCCCCTCTACTGCCACCTTTGCAGGGAGATAGAATGTGGATCTACTGATAGGAGACCCTGTTTGCCTCCCTCAGCCCTGGAAGGTGGGGGTGGTACATAGCCCATCTAGGGGTCCATAGGGGCTACATCTGACTGAAACAGACAGACAGAGATATCCAAGGTGTTTGTGCAGAAACTACCTATCTCACACATTAACACTGCTTTGGATCTCCAGCATGGCCTCTTTCAACCAGGGTGAGCACAGTACCCGCACAATGTGACGGTGTGTAGCTACTCTGTGCCAGTAAAACACACGGTCAGTACCCCCTACCAGGCCGAGGTGGTGTGTGGGTGCACATGGTCACTTCCCTCTACCAGGACGAGGTGCTGTGGGTGTGCATTGCCCATTCTGTGTTAATCTGTGGACAGCTGATTTGCATGTGCAGTGCATCATGGGTATGGGTGGGCTAACCTTATCCTGATGACCACAGCAGACTGTCTGTGTGGTGACGTGCATGCTCTCTGCAGCCAGCCAGGGGCAGGCTAGCAGCTATAGAGCTATAGCCAAATGGTTACTTCACTGCCTCTGATGCCAGAGGTCATGGGTTCAAACCCACAGTGGGGTTATTTGATAGGGTTGTCCAATGCATTATCTTTTTTTAATGTACATATTTTGATGCCAGCAAAAACACCCTCAGCGTACTGTACCCATAAGGTGCCTCTGAGGGTGCTTTATAGGGCGCCCTATAGGGCACCTTATAGTTCCCGTCCATATAAGGTGCACTATACATTATCCTGTGACGCAACCTATAGGGTGCCCTATAGGGGACATTTTAGGGTGCTGTGGCAGACAGTGGTTGGGGCAGTGGCCTAGTGGTTGGGGGGCAAGGTACTACAGGCCAGAAGGTCGGTGGTTCAAATCCCACTAGAGGACTGCAACCTTGGGCCGGAAGGACTGGGGTTTCTAGTCCCACAGGTGCTCCTTGTGGTCTTGGGCAAGACACTTAACCCTCCATTGCCCATGTTCCCTGTATTAGTGTATGTGTCTCATATCCCCTTGTGTTAAATGTATCCCCCAACTGCTTTGACCTGGTGAAAAGCGGGATATAAATGTTGCTGAATAAATAAATATAGGGCGCCTTATGTTAACACACTGTGAGAGTGTGTTTGCTAGTAGTGATAATTAAAATAGGAATAAAATGCCTCCTAAAGCAATCTTCCCCATAATATGTTATGCCTCAGCCAGCCTTGTTCATGGGGCACTTTAGGGGATTGAATCCCTGCACCATTGGTCAGTGTCTTAACCATTGTGCTGTGGTTCTGTTCTTGTGATTCCACATCAGCGCGCCACCTTATGCCGCCCAATATTAAAAAGCCTCCTAAAACATTAGCACGCCACCTTATGTCCATCATTTAAATGGCTCCTAAAATAATGCCTCAGCCAGCTGTCTCCATTGGGCACTGTGGGGGATTGAACCCCTGATCCCTGCACCATCGGTCAGTGTCTTAACCATTGTGCTGTGACTCTGCTCTTTTTCTTGTACTTCAGCGCGCCACTTATGCCTCCCGCGCAGCTATCTCATGCGCTAAGGTGCGGGGCGCACATGGGCACTGCGCACCTTAGCGCATATGTAAATTCTGGCTTTTCTTTTTCAGGACGGAACGCCCACTCCTTATATGGCACACGCACACTACCGCGGCACGCACTTTACCGGGGTTTTAGTAAACATACCCCTAAGTCTGAGACCTCGCTACATGATATATATAAAATTTGGTTGGCATAGATGTAAAAGAGTTTGACCATAAGAGTGAGTTGGTTTGGAATACATCTAGACCCTGAAGATATGAATTGAGTGATTTTCCATTTTTCAATTTTTGTTAATTATATCACTCAGAGAACTAGACCATTTGTAGCTGTTTCATAAAGAATGAATAGGTATCAAGAAAGCTCTCATTCCAGCACCAAAATACCTGGAGGGAGTAGAGATGAAGGTACTCTGATATCCCAAATACTTTTCACAACCATAAAAAAAACTGAAGGGAAACACTTGATTTCTGGTTGTCATGCCAATGAACATCTCCATTTGCCAAATAGGAAGGGACATGTATGCTCTATGGGATGAATGTCCCCATCCTGAATTATTGTTGTGGGGACATTTATATGGCCATGGCCCCTACTACTCATTTCAGGCACATACAAGGTTCTAAAATTGGATCAGAACTTGCACATGGATGGCCTTTTTATGTACATTTTGACTTGGATGTTCTTTCTAAAATGACACTTCATGTATATATATCAATGTATTAAGAAGGCTTTTTTTCTAAATTTTCCTATTTTTCAAATATTTTTCAATGAGATGAGGTTTTGATATGTGGCTTTTATAAAACAGGCATAAAATAGGTGCCATTTTGGACATTTCATATAGATGCATTGTTATGAAAGTATCATCTTCATGATTAAAATTAGGTTCATAGATCTGAGATCTTTTTAAGAGAAAAATTGCAGTTTTTAGGATCAACACCATTTCCATATTATTTAGATCTTTTTCCTGAATGACAAGACAGGCATATGTCCCATCCCAGTGTTTTCTTGGCCATACCATTGTGGATGTATAGTATAATTTCTGGAAGAAGTATTTCATTTTCATTAACCTATGTTAGACTTCAGTAAATTTGTAAAATTAAGAGATGCATGAAGGTTGGCTTGTGATATTTGCTTCTAAGAATGAATTTCACTAACGGCAGTTTTTATACAATCAGAAATCCAAATCAAGGATGATTCAAAACAGAAACCATTAGGCAAAATCAATGTTCTTGTTATTAGCTGCAGAATTGGGCAAAGTAAGTGTTCCTATTATTGGCTGCAGTTTTTCTAGTTCAAGGAAAATCAGCATGTATCATGGAACCCACTGGAACTCATACATTTTATACAAAGACGTGGAGCCCGATTCCCATAGGGGCAAGTCCAGGCCATCCAGACGGCCAAAGGCAAGACAGGCCCATTTGGACCTGATTCTGGTCTGTGGGAATAAAACATTTCCGTGACAGCCAGAATCAGGGATAGCCTGGCGTGCCCCTGACTGCCTGCGGGGACGTCTTCCCCTCAGGGTCCCTTGGCAGTTGTGGCTTGGCTCTCCCTCTTCCCTGCTGCCTGACCCACAGCTGGTCAGCCAGGGCCTGGATCGGGCAGTGGGGACGCCCCCGCACCCGGCCCCAGCCCCATGGGGGATCCCCAGCTGATCACCGGGTCGGTGCTACTTATACCACCTTCGAGATGGTATAAACAACACGTTCCCATGGGCCCAGCAGTACGTACAGGATTAGCTCACCCACGCTCTGCCCCTAACCTGCCCCCTCTGAGTCTTCCCTTCCTGATGCACAGGATGTACAGGGAGAACCGGTGGGGGAATCAGGCCCTGACAGCTTGTGGGGATGCATGGCCTGCTGGGACATTCAGCCCCACAACCCATGTGTCAGAATGGGGCCCATAGTGCATTACTACATGAAAGATTTTTTCTGGATCTTTCCATTTATGCTGTCAGCAAACTTGCAAGGGCAGATCCACAGTTGACCTGATCAAAGCCCCCAGAGTGGTCATCTTTCTTTCTGAGCGTTAACAGGAGGGAACGGTTGTTATACAATGCCCTCTTATAGGCATCATGAACATGAATATTCAGCGGATAATTAAGAAACATTTGGAGGTGGTACGTACCATTCCGGGGTTGGAAGATAAAACAGTGAGGTGTGTTTGGCAGCGTCAGCGGAATTTACGGGAGCTATTGAGTCCATCTGTGTTGCGCCCATTGCCCAGTACTCGGGCTGTGGATGGGGGTGCAGGGACATAGTATCTGTGGACATTGCTCTATCTGTGGTGTTTCTAGTGTAATGTCACAGTTTGAATATCATGGTGTGCAATACAACATAAGGAAACAGACTTCCTATGATTCTTCTTATGTAGTCTATGGGATTATGTGTCCCTGTAAGTTATTATATATTGGGAGCACCTGTAGATCTTTTCGTAAGCGGATTATAGAGCACAAGAGAAGACTGAAGAGCCAGGTGCAAGAGGCATCTCTAGTACAACATTTAGCACATTCAGCCATTTTTTTTCTGATTTACGCTGTTTCTGTGTAGACCAGGTATTGGCCGGTAGAGCAGCTAAAACCCGGGAGCAATCGTTGCTGGTGTGTGAACAAAGATGGATCTTCAGGGTCCATACAGTAGCCCCTGAGGGCTTGAATCTACAAATTGATTGGCGTGTGTGTATTTGATCTGGGGGGAGGAGCCTGGTTTGTGTGGGAATCCCTGTGCATCATGAGTAGGGACGTATTTAGGAGTAGGGTGGAGTGTAGCTTGTGAGTATGTGCGGCATTCTCTTGACAGCGTGTTGAAAGGAGCTGGCACGCAGGCTGCTTTATGTTAGTTCTAGCCATAGCGTTTTGTGGGTGAGTACTGGGTCGGGAATGGTCTGATGTTCTTGTTGGACATTTTAATATGCTGTTGATGGGATGTTTGTTATTTGTTTTGTTGTTTAGCTGGCATTTCCCCTGATGAAGAGAGGGTGCTCGCAGAACGTTTGAGAGCTCTGGATTGAGACGTCGGGGAACAGAATGGCCATCTATTGCAAGAATTGTTTCAAAGTTAAGTAATTTGCCTTTGGCTATGGTGTCAGTCTGTGTCTACGAGAAGGTCGTTGATGTTATGGGGCCTGTGCATTGTGACAGTGATCTTGTATCGAGTCTGTCATAAAGCCCATGATTGTTGAGACCTTCTTCGTAGTCTTTTGTGTTGTTGGAAAGTATTGTGACAAACATTTGAGTTGTTTATGGAACAGAACAGCTTTTTGTTTTCATAGAGTGAGTGATTTTGAAAATTTGGACTTGTACACTCTTTAAATTGACCATACACTTTTTTGGACTTTGTCTAAGGTACAGTTGTTTACATTTTCTTTGTTTTGGATGGGGGAAACGGAAGGATAAGACCCAACCTAAGATAGTTTCTCCATGTCAACAGATAGGCAAGGTTGTCGGGCCACTTGATAAGAACATGGTGTTTGGGACAGGCCCCTCAGCCTTTTCTGAGGGGGTCTCCTTGAGGTCTGGTGATCGTACTCCTCCTCCCCCTCAAATCTACTTCTCTCCTCTATGATTATCTCTGATATTGCTGAGGCAAGCTCAGAGACCTCTACCCATCCACCAGGCCCGATGGCAAAGCTGGTCTATTTACTTCAAATGGACAAGGCTCAGCTTGGTGATTTAGCAGATCAAGAAATTACCTTAAAGGATTTGTGACAAGCAATTATTGGGATAGATGCAAAACTATTAAACAGTGTAACTTCTCTATTTCTTTTCACAAGAGACTGTAAGCAAGTTACAGGAGACTCAATGTTTATAAGTTACTGAACTTGTAGAGGATGAGTACTTCTTCTATTAAAGATTCTTTAGCTATACATTATAAATTAGAAGTTCTAGAGAATTTCTCACAAGCTCGAAATTTATATTTCTTTAACTTTCCTGTGACCCATCTCTGAAATATTAATGTTGCCTAGTGAGGTTGTTGTTCAATCATGTTACTATTTGCCTTCTAGACTCCATGGGCTCAATGTTCAGGTGATTCAGTCCCAGGCTGCGTGTACAGAGCTAGCCCGCCTAACTCAGCCAGTGCTTTTAAATGGAGCCATGGCACTATGGCGTCCTGTTGCCATGACACCATGGCTTCATTTAAAAGTTGTGATGCCAGCCGCTGCTCCACAAAATGAATTCCCCACAGCCTGACCCCCGATCCGGCCTCCTAAGGCCAGGGTCAGGCTGCAACGAATTAACTTTGCCCCCCCCCCCCAGCCCCTTTTGCACCCCAAAGCAAAAAAAAAAAAAACCTGTCTGCCGACCCTTGATGTACAGGACCAACATTAGAATCATCCCTATATATCCAGGGCCGGCGACCACCCACTGCCAGCCCATTCTCCACCCCCGGGCCATCTCTTCCCCGCCCCTGACTAACTTCCCCACACAACCAGCAGGGAAGTTATTTGTGGCAGGCAGCCAGCACGAATAGTGGGGATGGAAGACCCGTTGGAATGTCCATCCCCACTATTCGTGCCTCGTAATGACCCCCAGAGTATATAGATTGGAGCAATATCTGCAGGTTATCATATGTCTCCTTGAGATGGACAGAGTGTGCATTTGGAATAGATGGCTTTACGTTGTCATTATGAATAAGTACAGTCTTGAGACTTTTTGTTGAAGAATCAATAAATAAGTGCCATTCTGACAGTGTGTGTACCTGTGAGAGGGCTCCAAAAAGTCTGTTGATATCATTACAATAACACATTGGACCGTCTACTTTAAAGAAAGTCTCTAAATTACAATTGTGCATGCGATATTGTCAAATGAGAACATTCTTTTGAAGTAAGTTATTTTCCTTCAGCTTAGATTAGATACATAGGGGTATGTTTACTAAACTGCGGGGGGTGGGGGGGTGTTTGGACCCATAGGCAGATTATGTACCACCACACAACCCACCCTCTGGGGCTCAGGGTGGGAAACAGGATCACCCACCAATAGATCCACATTCTACCTCCCTGCAATGGTAGCAGTAGAGGAGACCATCAACCCCAGTCCTGCCGGGGAACAGACACCCTACAGGGCAGGCAATGCAGAGCAGTACACATCCATAACGCAATAGCAGACAGACAGTAGGCCTGGAAATGCTCAACTGCCCCCACCACTATCTGACATTCTCCAGCAGCAAGCCTCCAGCCGCTGCACCCTGCAAGGTGTTCCAGCAAGACACATACTAGCTGCAGACAGTCTGCCAGTTAGTCCATAGTGCAGGAGGAGATGCATGTACCCAGAACAGGGATGTCAGCATACACACCAAGCAGATAAGTCAGTGATTGGACCCCAAAAGAAAACCCAAAACTATCACATGAGAAAAATACTATATAACACTATGGGGGAACCTAGCCATGCCGTGGTCACTGCTCAGTCAGGGTGAGAGTGACCTCCCAGCAGGACATGCTGTGGCCACCCTGTCCGTGCAGGTGGTGGCCGGGCACTACAATGTCCGAGCCATTGCCCTATGCCCTGTGCAGATGCATCCAGGCCAGGCCACCCTGTCCAGGCTATTCTCACAGTACCATGCTCCTCATTATGCACATTGGTAGGCCAATACTGGCAACAGTGCTAGCAGTGTGGGCTGTGGAGGGTGTGGCAGCCACCTCACACTGGATAGACAGACACACACTCCCCACACCTATGCCAGCATTGTGCAACTATAGAGGTGTTTGGCAGCCCAGGCCACTACACCAGTCCTGGGCAGAGTGCAGGCATGGTTATGGTACGCAATACTGTTGGGGTCACTCTGTCAGACACAAGACCTGAGGCACACTCCACAGACATCAGAAAGGTTGCTATGATGGAGCTCAATCAGCGAATTGAGCTTAACTTAGGAATTTCTATCTGCCAGTGATCATAGCAACCTCTTGATAGCTGTGTACCGTATTCCCAGGTTTAGGGTGGCATTGCTAAGGTATGCAAGTGCTAGTATTGGGAGATGCACGCAAGGCCCAACATCCTGCCTCTCCAGGAGGCATTGGATAATGGAGCCTGTGGGTGCGGGTGTGTCTGCCCCTGTTGGCTGCTGCTTTACGGTAGAGGTTCCCAACTCCAGTCCTGTGGTGCAAAACGCTGTTCGGGTTTTCATGCTGTCCCTCATGAATATGCATGAGATACATCTGCATACAATGGGGGTGGCACATAGAAATGCAGCACAGGCATCTTTATTAGAGGCAGCATGGAACCAGAATGGTGTTTGGCCCTCCAGGACTGCATTTGGGAGACTCTGCTCTAGGTAATGCACATGTTTATGGTGTCTGTGCTCTGTAGGGTAAAATGTAGGTGTCTTGGGCATGTTTATGTCATCTGCAATAAAGGTGCTGTCTGTATTAGCACATTGTAGTAGTGGGTACAATATGGGGACCAGGTTGGCAGGAACCACAGCAGGGACTTAAACCTGTGACCTTCTACTTCTGAATACACTGGTTTTGTGCACTGCACCACCTTGTTGTCATAGAGTCAGTACATTCGCTGGTGATACCATGACTGTTCGTCAGACAGGGCCTGTCTGTTGCAGTGTACGGCACCCACCTACACAGGGCTAGACCACGGTCTGCTCTGGGCAGCTGCCACTGCCCCCTCCACCACCAGTATCCCTCTGCCACCATGCTGGCATGCCCTTCTGCTAGTGGTGCTGGTGGTGTGCAGTCTCAGGCCATCCAGTGTGCAAGTAGGCGGCTGCCTATGATTCGTGTTCTGGGGTAGGGGTGCCTGCATAGACGTCCACGCTCCCCCCCCCCAGCCCCGCCTGCCAATGTTCCGTGCCCTTGGGGGTAGCTGTTGGGTACTATCCCCTGTGACACTGTGGGAAACACACTCTTGCCCATATTGGGCCTTCAGCAGTTGCTGTCTGGCTGCTCTGCTGTTTCAGCATTCGTATGGGCCACCTAGGCATCACCCTAGTCCGCACTGTGGCCCAGCTGCACCACAGCATGTGCCGCCTGCGGCCCTCTGTATCCCCTTTTCCAGCATCTGTCCAGTTGCCGTTCCGACATGCCCGCCCTGATGTTGCGGGACATGTGCATGCCATAGGAACCCTGTCCGATGGAGGGGAAAACCCTGAACAGCGCTATTTCACTGTGGGCTCATTCACCTTGTATGGGGACGGAGCATAGACCCTTCCACAAGTAATATCTTTTTTGTGGAGCTTTCTCTGGGGAGGGTTGATGTTTCCCATTAATATCACTATTGGCCAGCTTGGTTATGTTTTTTTTCCTGTTTGTTGGGGTCATTTTCAATGTTTATTTGCCCTTTTGTTCTGGGCACATGTATCACATTATCACATTTTGTAGGTTTCCCTGCCTATGCTGTACATTGCTGACACTGAAATGGTTTCTCTCCCCTGCAAATGTGCATCTAACGGCAGGTTTTCAATCACGTTAGGATTCAGCTCTTCAGATCAGCGCGTTAGTGTGAAGGCAGCCTCTCCCCGCCCACTCTCCACCCACTGACCCCTTCTCTCCACCCTCTCTCCACCTTCTGCTGTGTTTTACTGTGCCGCGGAACTTTACGATCGTTAAGTTAACATGCGGTATGTAACGTTAACGATCGTTAACGCATAATAACGCACGTTATGATATTAACGTTATGATCATTAACGTTACATAATGCACGTTATGTAAAGTTACCGCAGTTTAGTAAACATCCCCCATAATGTTGTGTTTGTTCTTCGCAGAGAAAACCGTGATATTAAACAGACAAAAATAGCAGTCGTAATGATGTTTTCTTGTCTCCTGGGAGACACAACTAGCGAGAAACGAGATGAGGTCACAGGTGCTTTTATTAATGAAAAAAAAAACTCTACACGTTTCGGCACATGCCTGCCATTCTTAGCATTTACCGAGCTCGTCAAAACCAGGATTATGCAACTGTTGGCTTTTGAGCTTCAATGTGACTGCTGTCTTTTGCAAGACTACTTCCTCACAGGGTGCCATTTATGTGTACCTCCAAAGAAGACATGTGCCGAAACGGGTAGGGTTTTTTTTTTCATTAATAAAAGCACCTGTGTCCTCATCTCATCTCTCGCTAGTTATGTCTCCTGCTTGCTTTTGCAAGGGCCTTACTCCCTTTGTGTCCCATGGTTTCTTGGCTCCCTCCATATCATCGGTACAGCAAATGGCATCACTGTTTTCCTTCCATTTAACCAATCATATAGTCCATTTACACAGACAGTGCAAATGATGTGAGACGCCATGGCTTATCCTGGTCACCCAGTGGGCATCCAAAATATAACTTGTAAATTTTGTGGTGATTTAACATTATGGTACGATGTTGAGATACAGCAGCAAATGAACCACAAATATAATAAAAAACATCGGAATGATTTCTACACTGTGCTAGCGTGATTACTTTATTTCTGATGATTTCTTCAGTGTTATTATTACCAAATACGTAATCAACATAATTAAAATAAAAATGAAAATAAACACCAATGAGTATTGGTAGAGTAGTCACTGACACGGTTTATGTCAATTCAGCTAGCATAGCAAAACGTCCGACACTATCATCTTTCAAATCTGACATGATACAACAAAAACAAAACCGGTTTTGAACATTGTTCATCATAGGTTATCTAATGCACATGAAATTATTTATGACAATTTTTTCATGTTGACCAGTGTTATTTCTCAAGATATTGTACACAATATACCTAAAATGCAAGGGTGTCAATAATGTTGACCAAAGCTGCAGCAGGTCTGCTAACCACAATAGGTTCTGTCCCATGGCAGCAGCAAAGAGTACGGGGATGGCAGCACACAAACGGCGCAGTGCCTGGCACTTATTGCACCATCGGGGATGTCCTCTGTATCTCCTGGCACCTTGCTCTGTCCCCGCTTCACCCCCCTCCTGCCCACATACAGCGCTCCCCACTAAAACACTTTATACGTGCAGGGAGCACTTTCTGCGGAATATGCCGGGGCTGATGTGCATCAGTTGGGTGTTCAGGCCACACGTTTAGTGGCGCTATTTGCCAAATGGAATGTCCCCCAAGTAAAAAATGTTTTTCCTTATAAATTCCAGATTTACCTGTCAACCTCCTAAGCTGGAACTCTGGATAAGGAATTCAGTCCAAACAATAAGAAAAAAGGTTCCAAGCTGCCAATTTTATTAACTGAACATTTAGAATGCCTGCACCGAGAACATTATGCGAAACCCTTAGTACAAATAATTAATTTCCACTAATAAACAGCACACTGAGCACAGTTTGTTCACCTAGTACAGAATATGGAATAAATGATGAGACTTCCATAAGCACTTTGCACCTTCCTATGTTATCCCTCTAATTCCTCCTAGGGGCTTCTTCAGAAAGAAGAAAGAATGCCTCAGGTCTAGGAGCAGAATTCTTCATTCACTACTTACCTAAAAATGTGCTGTCCCTGGCCTTTGTACCAGAAAGCATCAAAGCTCAGAGGAGAAAAGCAAGATCTGCTTCTAAAATAAAGTACACATAACAGAGAACAAAGCTGGAAACAAATGGTGAAATGCCAAGCACCCCACCACCACCCACCACCACCACCACCACCACCACCATCACTCTCACTTTTACCCTTTCTTCTGAAAAGATGCTACTGCTGACATGGTCTTGTCTTAAAGGCACAACTCTTGCAATGCACATTGTTCAAAAAGAACTGTAAATGATTGCTAAGGATAGGTAAAGGTTGAGGACATGACCTTGGACAAAGGTCATGCAAAGCTTGTACACTAAAGAGCATTCATTAAATCATTCAAGTGATAATGCATGTTAGCATGCAAAAATCCATAGCAGTACATTTTTAACACATATTAACATTATGGTTGACACACTTTTTGTGCATTGGTACATTAGTATATTAGTAATTTCCAAAGGCGTTGTGTCATTTCTACAATCACAATACTCATTTGAAGGGCAATTGGCAAAGCAGTATACTGTAGCTAGGGTAAAGAGGTCTGGCCAAAAATTGTCCTTTTCAGGCCAGCTAAAAAATATGCTCAGAGTTCACAACACACAAGCTCTTAACTGCATTAAAAGGGGTGTTCTTTTAGGTGAATGTAGGATGGGAAAATATTTGTGTGCTATTTTATCTTCTCTGCTTCCTAAATAAAAGGCAGGTCTATACTGCATTGGCACATTTAGCATTCCTAATTACATGCGTGCTAATTTTCCTTTGAAAATTAGAGTAACTATGAAGTGTGTATGTTGAAAGAGTCTGTATATGTTGCAGCTACAAAGACTAATAATAAAAAACCCCTCTACAGTCTTCTGATAATTGACCAACGGCCTGACACAGTAAGGGACATATTTACTAAACGGCGGTAAGGAAGCATGTGTGCCGTTAATGGAGGTTATCGGCACACTTGCTCCCTTAACACCACAAAATTGCTGCTTTAAGGTGTGGTAAAGCCACCAGCAATGTTAAGGATGCAGGGGGCGGAGAGTGGGTGTGACTAGGGCAGGGAGTGGGTGGTTACAGTGTGTGCTCCCGTACCACCAATTGCACAATGGCCTGAAAAGTCCTTTAATGCTGGGAACCCGATCGACGATTAAAACCTCGCGGAAAAGGTGTTTGTAGAGGGGAGAGAGAGACTATTGTTTAGCGTCGGCAATGTGATAAACTGACAAGGGAGCCCAAGATAGTGATAGTAGTGCTCCATTAGAAGCATCAGCATTGTGCTCATGTAGGAAAGGGCACCCTGCTGATGGTGCAAATGGGGCACAGGGAGTGGCATGGTGGTCATGCAGTGTGGGTGCTGCTGGACATGGCGGAATAGACAGCTGCCTGGATGGCACAGAGTGACATAAGAACATAAGTTCAGAATATATGCCATACTATGTCAGACCAAGTTCCCTCAAGCCCACTATCCTCTGTCCAATAGTGGCCAATCAGGGGCAAAGGTACCAAGGTGGGTCCTAAAAGGATACCCCTGGTCAAAGAGGCCTGTATTTGGCAAAGTAGCCGATCCTCAGTGTCTCCCGAATAACCATATAATGATCTTTCCTCTAGGACCATTACCAAGCCATCCTGAAGCTCACTTATAAGAGGATCTGTCACGACATACACTACCACTGTGTGCCAGTGTTTGCCAATGCATTGAATGACAAACTATATGCCCCAATGTATCTGAAATGCATTACACTGTAGTGGCAATGCCTGTCCCCTAGTCCCCCATATTGTGATGGTGTTAACAACCATGAACCATTCCATCCATTCAGTATTGTATAGACCCCTATCATATCTCCCCCCAGCCATCTCACCAACAGGTTGAGGAGGTCTAACCTTTGTAAGATCCTCACATAGGTGAATCCTTCCATCCGCAGCACCATCTGTGATGTCTGTCATGATCACATAGTGACAATAGTGGAACACAGACATACTGCTGGTGTGGAACCATGATGTGTCACATGGGGCAGTCCAAGGGACATGGCACCATTGGCAGAGATGCCAGTACCCCCCCCCCAGTGCCACTGAACCCAGCTATGGAGGAAGAGGCCGATAGTGCCTGTAGCTGTAGCCCTCTAGGTAATTGGAAAATGCAGGTGCCTATGGAAATACCACAGCAGTGGCTGCCATCCCTCCCCCCCCCCTGAGATGCATTAGTGGCAGGCGGTGATGGGGTTCCTGCATGGGCAGCTGGTGGGGGGGGTTGCGCGGCCATCCATTTGTGTTCCTGCCCCACATCCTGCCCTTGTGCCCAAGGCACCAGTCAAACCCGCATGTTTAACATGCTGGGACTGTGACCACCACCACTAATAGTGTGTGGGCATGTCTGCATGGTAGGTGTTTGTGGTGGTATGGGAAGTGGCACCAGCCTGCATCAGACAGAAGCCTTGTCCTGGTCATGTGTGGTTGTGTCTGATGATCTTAAAGTAGCTAAACATGTAGAAAAGGCGACAGAAAAAGCTAGAAAGATGCTTGGGTGCATATGGAGAGGAATGGCTAGCAGAAAAAAGGAGGTGATAATGCCTCTGTATAAGTCTTTGGTGTAACCTCATTTGGAGTATAGTGTATAATTCTGGAGACCGCACCTTCAAAAGGATGTGAACAGGATGGAGTTGGTGCAGAGGGTGGCTACTAAAATGATTAGTCGTCTTCATTATAAAGCATATGAGGACAGACTGAAGGATCTTAATATGTACACCTTAGAGGAAAGGCGGGATAGAGGTGATATGATTGAGATGTTTAAATACCTCTGTGGCATAAATGTTCAGAGAGAGAGCATCTTTCAATTGAAAGCAAGTTCTGCTATGAGGGGACATGGGATGAGGGTGAAGGGAGATAGATTCAGGAATGATATGCGGAAATATTTCTTTACGGAAAGAGTAGTGGATCCGTGGAATAGTCTCCCAGTGGAGGTGGTAGAGATGAGGACAGTAACTGAATTCAAAAAAGCATGGGACAACCACAGAGGATCTCTAAAGGTAAAAAGGGGACTGTTGTAGTTGTTGATATGGAAGGACAGACTAGAAAGGCCATATGGTCTTTTTCTTCGTCATATTTCTTTTCTTTTTTTAATGATTTATTTAAAGTTTATATAACAGCAAAGCAAACAATACACAAAATACCAAACAAACAAAACAGAACAGAATAACCCGGCCCCTCTTACCCCCTCCCCCCCCCCCCAGCTCCTTGCAAGTGGGTTAAAATATAAAGTTAAAACATAATTAATACTTTGGGCTACAATACCTTAGAGCTTAGACCTAGCCACATATTCATCTAAAGGTGCCCATTTCTCCATATTTAGCAACAAACACCCATTATGATGTACCTTACTGTAGGTTTTCTCATAACTCGCATGTAAACATACAGAATTCCACCACACATTCCAATCTAGATTGCGCAAGTTCTTCCAATTTCCAAAAATAATTTTTAAAGCAATTGCTATCATAAAATTTAACAAGAAATAATACCTTCTAGGGAGTGATAGGGAGTTTGCTGCTGACCGCAGGCATACAATGTTCCATGACAAAGAAGCAGAGAATTTTAAAACTGCCTGGATTCTGTTCCAAATCGGAATCCAAAATCTTTGAATACCAGAACACTCCAATACCATATGGAACAGCGTACCGGGCCGCTCATCACATGTCCAGCACCGCCCTTTACTTTGCTTATCCCACTTAGATAATTTTATTGGTGTAATATGGGCACGGTGCATAAAGAAAAACAGAGACTGTGTGAGTGCTGCTGATCTAGAGACTCTGGTAACAGACCCCCAAAGACGCACCCACATATCCGAGGTAATCTCAGTGCCCAAATCGTCCTCCCACACTTTGGTAAGGCCTACCAGTGACCCCGCGGAACAATCCCCAAAAAGCGCATATAAAAAAGAGATTGCCTTCGGTTGGTCCGCAATTTCACTGATCTTCCCGACCAGATAGCAGGAATCTGGCAGAATAGCAATGTCACTAACAATTGACTTAATACAATGTTTCAACTGAAGCCATTGAAAGAAGCAAGCTTTCGGCAGTGAAAACTCTTTCCTCACTGCAGCGAAAGCTTTCCACTGGTCCTTAAAAAGCAACTGACCAACCGTCCAAATCCCGCAGTTCTGCCAGACCCTCCAAGCAAAGGTATTTCTCTTTATTTTGAATAACGGATTCCGCCATAACGGCGAAGCTCTAGAAGGGAGATTAGTCTGTTTCACCCAAGCAGCAACAATCAGATAGGCCTCTTGGGTATTTAGCACTACCCCCAAAGCACCAGTAGCATCTATGAGCCTGGATCCGAGGAGCACCTGTAGTGGATAAAGGGAAACCAAACGGGCCTCAACCTCCAACCATATGGGTGCATGAGGTGTACCCACGGGCATACACCATAGCGCCCCTTGTTTTAAAATAGACGCCATATGGTAACGATGAAAGTCTGGAAAAGGTACCCCTCCTTTATCTCTAGGCATTTTTAATTTATAAAGGGCAATTCTAGGAGGCTTCCCTCTCCATAGAAAACTGAGCAGTAGGCGTTCAAGGGATCTATACATTGTCTGAGGTAACAGAATAGGAAGCATACCCAGTACGTAATTCACTTTGGCCACAATTGTCATTTTTATTGTTTCCAGCCTACCCCACCACGACATGTGGAGGGGGGACCACTTCAGAACCAAACCTTTTACCATATCTTGCAATATCTTACAGTTAGCCTGGATGGTCTGCTCTGTTGAGGCACAATACCGAACCCCTAGATACTTAATTGGGCCAGCCTCCCACTGGAAAGGGAAAGTAGCCATGGAAGACGCTGTAGCAAAACTATTCAAGGGGAAAGCAACCGACTTATTCCAGTTGATCTTATAGCCTGAAACTGAGGAATAAAGTTTGATCAACTTCAGGATTTCTGTAACCAAACTAATTTGGGTAAAAAGCAGGAGATCGTCTGCATAGGCTGAAAGTTTAACTTGCATGTCCCCTATTTCTATCCCTTTAATAAGATTGGATTGTCTAATAGCCAAATTTAGTGGTTCCAATGCTAAGTTGAAAAGTAGGGGGGATAAGGGACAGCCCTGGCGGGTACCTCTAAGTAACGAGAATGATTGTGAAAGCAAGCCATTCGCAAATATACGCGCTGTCGGCTTAGCATATAGTACTCTCAACATATGGAGGAAGGACGGGCCAAAACCAAACCACCCCAGAACTTCAAACAGAAAAGGCCATTCCAATCTATCAAATGCTTTTTCAGCACCTCATTTCAACACCTTATCACAACAAGCCCTTGAACTGTCAGTTATACCAGTGCCATGGTCCGATCACAACCTTATTCGATTCAATATACCCACCTATACCTCTCACGTGAGCCAAAGACCATCTAACTCACCTGGAACCCACTCAGCCCGTTTTCAACCTCTCAACCGCGACAAGGTCCTAGAGAACCTTCAACCTCTCTTGACTAACACCTCCCTCAACTTAGATGACCTAATATCCAAATGGAACGAGAACCTCAGAGCCGCCTCATGTCCATTGCACAAGGATAAGAAAATAAGAAAGCGAGAACATGCGCCTTGGTTCTCTACTGACCTGCGTACATCTCTCATCCATCTACGCAAACTTGAAAGACAGTGGCGTCGAACCCACTCTCCAGAGGCACTTGAAACATATAACTCACACTTAACTACCCACCGTGAGAAGGTAACACTGAGTAAGAAGCTCTACCACACAAACCTATTGAAACGCGCCATCAATAAACCTCATGCACTATTCAAGTTAGTAAAATCCATAACAAGAGAACCAGTTTCAGATCAACCTGCAATGCCGCAGCCACAGGACTACGCAAATTACCTGCAATCAAAAATGATTACAGCCAACACGAGCATAAATACCAACAACCCATCTGTATCACCTAAGCCATCTCAAATAACTCCATTTTGCAACTTCAATACTATATCAACTAGTGAAATTGAGAAAATTATCGCCTCCATCAATCCTAGCACAGCACCCAATGACCCATGTCCAGCCAGCTGGATCAAAGATTTGCGCCATGATCTAAGCCAAATCCTGTACCTGATACTGAACCAGTCCTTCCTAACAGGCTCATTCCCCCAAAGTCTGAAACACACCTCTATCAAGCCCCTACTCAAAAACAGTAAGCTCGATCCATCCAAAGTTGAATCATTTAGGCCAATCTCGAGCATCCCCCAGCTTGCAAAAATTATCGAGAAAGCTGCCCAACAACAGCTCCAGCATCATATTGACACAGAAGCACCACTGGACAAATCACAACATGGATTCAGAGAAGCACATGGAGTTGACACAATCCTTACAACCTTATTCAATGATCTTATCACAGGAATAAACAGCATCAAACAAGGATTTGTACTCATATTTTTAGACATTTCCGCCGCCTTTGATTCTGTGAACCACAACATACTGCTGCAACGTCTGAGAGAGAAGGGGATTCAAAGTACAGCACTGGAATGGTGTAGATCCTACCTTTCCAATAGGTGGCAACAAATTAAAATGGGCCAGGAATCATCAGAGCCATTCCTACAGTCTCAAGGTGTACCTCAAGGATCTTCACTATCGGCATTAATGTTCAATATATATATGCAGCCGATATGTGAATTGATCCGATCCTTCAATGTGCAATGCCTGGCATACGCAGATGACATCCTCATATACATGCCGTTTAAAACTGACCAACCAGTGTTTACACCAATAATCAACTGTTTCGGTGCAATAGCTGAATGGCTGCTGACACAAAACTTAAGAATAAATCATAGCAAAACTGATGTACTATTTGTCACAAGGAATCGCAAGTTCATACCTCCTCCGTCGCTGCTGGTCAATAACATAGAACTGACGTCCAAACCCACAATCCGATACCTCGGCATCACATTGGATCAACACCTGGATATGACAATGCATGTGAAGAATGTGACAAAGAGGATATATCATAAGATCAGAACGCTACGCCACCTCCGCCCACTACTTGACTATACTGATTACCGATCAACCTTCCAGGCACTAGTCCTCCCACATCTAGATTTTGCGAATATCATCCTCCACGGGCTCTCTCAATCAACCTTAAATCCACTTCGTCTGACTATGAATGCAGCTGCAAGAGTCCTCTCTGGGTCACCAAGATCTGCTCACATAACGCCTATCATGAAAGACCTACACTGGCTACCCTACAAGCCAGACTCTCATATAAGTCACTAGTCCTGACCTTCAAGGCCATGAATAACTACCCACCGACACCAATTAGCAAACTAATCCATAACACCCTCGAAAATAGAAACAGAAGGACCACTGCTATGAATACCTTAATAGTTCCCAAGATGATGACATCATGTACCAAAGCTACATCGAACAGAGCTTTCTCAATATTTGCACCCCTGAATTGGAATTTACTTCCCCATGAAATCCGTTGCATCAAAAACCTATTACAATTCCGAAAAGCCGTGAAGCATCACTTATTCACAAAATACTACCCAGACGTGACCTCGGACACTCACACTACCAACAGACCTCCAACTTACACTAAACACCTTAATACCTTAATACAACCAGAAAAAGGTTAAACTCCACGATAGTTCACTTCCCCACTGTTGATCTGTGCCTCCTACATGAATACACATACAATTTCCACTCGAATTTACATATTTATATAGTAAAAGCATATATATAGTATAATGTTGACTGTACATAGTTATCCCTGTTACTCCATGTTATATATTCCTGTGTTCTCTGTAAACTCAATGTTACCTGTTTGCATTGCAGTATATTTGTTCGATGTACACCGCGCTGATTTTAATAGCGCGGTATAGAAGAGATGTTAAATAAATAAATAATAAATAAATCCTACTAACGGGAGATCTAGAGTGTTAGCTTTTTTTTTTTTTACATTGTTTATTTAAATTTTCTCAAATGCAAGAAAAAAATACAAAATACAAATATACACAGTAATGATACATTCAAGAACAAAATAGCATATCAATATAATACACATCAAGGAGAGAGAAACTGCATATAATCCCACAAGGGATGTAGATACAAATAAAAGTAAATAGGAGTTAATTGAACTCCAAATCAGGGAGCCAAACATAAACCATCCCACCTAAACATCCTCCTGCCTACCAACGCTCTCCTTATCAGCAAGAAACTGATTAAGTGAAACCACATCAATATAAGCATAATCATGACCTTCGTAAGTTACCAAACAACGGCAAGGGAACTTCAAAAAAAAAGAAGCCCCCAACGCAAGCACTGCTCTTCCACCTGCTAATCAGTCTCTGGACGGGGCATCTTTGAGCCCCAATGTCCGGACACCACCTCCTTTCCCTCTGCCTACCTCTTCGTCCACTCCTTTGAAGGTACTTTCATCAGTTAAATCTCCGGTGTTAGTCCCAGTTAGTCCAGCGGCATCAACTATTGATTCTTTACCATCTAAAAGTGAGGTGACGCTTTCTGATATTTGGTCAATGCTATTGAATATAGAGATACGTCTTTCTTCTACTGTTACTTCTTTGTGTCAGTTTTCACATGATGTTGTTAAAAAAGTGAATGTAATTGATGATCAAATGACCAATATTGCAGGTTCCCTCACTATGGTTAATTCCCAGCTCCAATCGTATAAGGATTGCCATTTAGGTTACTTAAAAGATGTTTCATCAATTTCCTATCGTTTGGAATGTTTGGAGAATTACCAGCGTGCTAGGAACCTTCGTTTCTTAAATTTTCCATCCACCCACTTGCTTTCTCCTGAGATTCTATTAAGAAAATACTTGTCTGAAATTTTGCATCTAGATGACTCTGTAGACGTAGTACAAATGTATTCCTTTTTTCCTAAGGCTGGGGCTTCAGATCAGCCTCGGGAGGGTTCTCCCTTAGCTGATTCGGTAGGCCCTAACCTTACAGAGTTTTTGCAAGATTCACTTGATATCATCCCAAAGAGATGTACTTTGGTGGTGACTTTCGGGTCAGAATCACTTAAATTGAGAATTATACGAGCTTATTTCAAGTACAAGGATGTGGTGTTTTGTGGTTATAAACTTCAGGTTTTTCCTGATGTTGGCAAGATTACTCAGGCTCGCCGGAAACAGTTTCTTGAGCTTAGAGCTCGAGTGCTTGCGTTGGGGGGAGTGTTAGCTTTAAAAATCAAATTACACAATAATCTAACATTATCTACAGTTGAGCGACCCGGGATAAAACCGCATTGATCCGGATGGACTAACCCTTGAAGCACTCGTGACAACCGCCTTGCCAGGACTGTTGCATAAATCTTGTAGTCCACGTTCAGCAGCGATATGGGGTGATAGTTATCGACCGCGGTAGGATCCCTACCTGGTTTCTCAAGAACTACAATAGTTGCCTCTGACAAACGTCCGGTATCCGCCTGAACCTCTTGCAAAGATTGAAAATATTGCAACATCCAAGGGGTTAGTTCCTTTACAAATGTTTTGTAAAACTCATTGGGAATACCGTCTGGGCCGGCAGCCTTCCCCAGAGCCAGAGAGCCTATAGCCTCTTGAAGTTCTTCCTCCCCCAAAGGTGCATCAAGCTCCTTGACCTGATCTTCACTCAATACTGGATGCATTATTTGACTCAGAAATCCCCTAATCTGTTCTCGAGAGGTATCCGCTTCGGAGTCGTATAATTTGGCATAAAACTTAGAAAAAGCTTCCAAAATTTGCTCACTATTGTTTAAATTGTTCTGTTCGTCATCCACTAAACTCGCTATATGGGTTCTATTGCGTTTACCTTTTAACATTGCTGCCAATGATCTACCAGCTTTATTCTGTTCTACATAATATCGCAATTGCTGCTGAAGCATAACCTGCTCAACTTCCGAGCTCAACAGAGTGTTATACTGATACCACAGCTTTTGCAATCTTGCTAAAATACAACCTTCTGGGTTGTTGAACCACAATCGTTCCCCCGCTTTAATTTGGTCATCTAAAAACCTGAGATGCGCTTTTCTCTGCTTAGCCGCTTTAATGGAATAGCTAGTGATCACGGCTTGCAATGTTGCTTTAAAAGCCTCCCACCAGGCCCAACCCGCTGTGTCCGAAGGAACATTTACCTTAAAATAATCAGCCAGAGCCATCCTGACAGTATTATCCTCTGATAGGAAGGATCTTCTAAAAGACCACATCTCTGGGCCTTTTGCCCCACCCAAAAGCTGAAGACTTAAGGTAATAGCTGAATGGTCCGATATATGCCTAGCTTTTATATCTACAAAATCAGCACCCAACACCAAAGTTTTAGAAATTAAGAAATAATCAGTACGGGACAGAGAATTATGCAGGGCCGAGAAAAAGGTAAAATCTTTGTCTGTAGGATGAAACACTCTCCAGACATCTACTAGCCCAATGGAATCCATGCAAGCTTTAAGAACCAAGCTGGCTCTGGAGTGGCTCTCCCTTTTGCTAGGGCAGCGATCCAGCAAGGGATCCAACGTCATATTAAAATCTCCACCCACCACCAAAGGTATCTGTGCCTCTTCTTGCAAGTTTACAGTTAGTAGATGGAAGAAACCCGGATCGTCTGTATTTGGGGCGTAGACGTTAAAGACCGCTATTTTCAGACCATTAATTGACAACCTCACCATGGCCCATCTCCCATCCAACCCATTTCTGGATACCTCAACTTTCGCCCCAAGTGAACCACGCACCAGGATAGCAACACCATTTTTTTTCCACGCTGCCGGTGCATGCCCAACTAACCCATAATACCCTCCCGCTAGCTTCCTGGATTCCACAGTACTCAAATGTGTTTCTTGCAACAAGAGAATATCAACATGGTGCTTTTTGCTGTAACATAAGATCTTTTTCCTTTTTATTGGGTTCTGGATGCCCTTTACATTTAAGGACATTAATTTAAGCCCACTATTTTATTTATTTATTTATATTCTCTTATATTCCATGCTATTCTGCATCAGTGTGGTTTACATTGAACAAACTGAAATTACATTGAACAGGGCATTATAACTTGGAGATAACTATTTTACAGGGAACATGGGCTATGGAGGGTTAAGTGGCTTGCCCAAGACCACAAGGAGCACCTGTGGGACTAGAAACCCCCGTTCTTCCGGCCCAAGGTTGCTGTCCTCTAGTGGGATTTGAACCCCCGACCTTCTGGCCTGAAGTACCTTGCCCCAACCACTAGGCCACTCCTCCACGCCGCTAGAAACAGTTGCCATCTTTGCACATACATTATTAGCTTATATCTGCCAGATTCCCATTTACCAAAATAATAAGCCCACCCATCATCAAACCAACATGCAACGAGCTGCCCCCATCCCCGAAAAGGACATAACCCACCCCCAGGTGAGACAGTGCGAGACTCGTGGTCCCCGCATAACCCATACTTCTGTTTGGATAATAATCCACCAACCATACATAGCAACACCCCTTAGTAATGGGGAGAAGCATGCCAAGTTGCATTATCCAATGCTCATTCCTCATTTATCAAGTAATCACTATCTATCGGCACCCTCCTACCCCACCACTATCAACAAGGAGAACCTGCTAGGGCATCAGCATATACAAAAACAGGGGGTGCACACACGAACAATTACATCAGTTAAAGCACAAAAAATAAACTAATGCGAATAGCCTAACAAACAGGCCCTAAGCAGGCCTCCTGTGGCTTGCAGCATGTCCACTGCCATCAGCAATCTTCTCTCAGCTCGGCGTACACTTATTAAGCAGCTCCTTGATATCAGCACATTTGAAGCGCCTCCTGATCTTCAATAAATGCTGCCAGGGACTTAGGATCCTCAAAGGTTTTTGTTGAGTTGTTTAAAGTCACCTTAAAGCGCGCAGGGTAGAAGAGTCCATAGTGGGCTTGCAGTTTTTGCAATCTGGGCCGAAGCACAAGAAATTGCATCCGCCTTTCGACCGTGCTTTTGCTGTAGTCTGGGTAGAAAGAAAGCCTCCAGCCCTCGAATTGCAGCGGGGTCGTGGCTCTGGCGGCCGCCATAATTTGAGATACCTGTTGAAAGCGTAGCACACATAAAATCATGGGCCTTGGCTTGCCGTCACGTACTTCCCTCTGAGGGGGAATTCTATGAGCTCTTTCAATCTCAAAAGATTTCTGAAAATCAATCTTCAACAGTTTAGGTAGCCACGATTCCAAGAATGAAATGTGATCCTTCCCCTCTGCCCCTTCAGGGATGCCCGTTATTCGAATGTTATTGCGACAGGATCTATTGTTCATGTCCTCCACCACACGTTCCAATTTCTCCATACGCTTTATGGCCTGTCTCACCTCCTTGACACTTCCCTCCTGCGCCGCTACTCTCTTTTCAATTTTCTCAATCCGGGAGGTTAAAACCTCTAACGAACAACGCACCTCTTTGAGATCAGCTTGCATGGAGGATAAAGTTTCACCACTGGTCTCCACCAGCGCCCGCACAGATCGTATCTCTTTCAGTAGTTCTTGAAAGCCCTCCGGTGTCTCCTTTTGCGGCGCCATTTTAAGAGGGGACAGAGGGTCGGATTTTGGCCTCTTCGACCCGGTGTTCACCGTCCCCGCGAAGTCCAAACGCGTCTGTTTGGAGCTTGACATAACAGGCACAATGAAAGAGGCAATTTCACAAACCGAGCTTTTAATCTACTTGGTGGATTTGCTGGTTAACAATGGGTTAGCGGGAGAAGCGAAATTACGCGACCATCTCCGTCCGCTGCTGGCTCCGCCTTGAATTCTCTTCGTCATATTTCTATGTTTCTATGAAACGCCCACCAGCAGCACTGACAGGCTCCACTATCCACAGCTTGTTGGAGGCTAATAGCACACAGTAACAAAGTGTAGTGAGGCCAAGGCAAGATAATAGCACCTGCAAACAGAGCACACGTTATCAATCCTTGAGCTGACATTGAGACAGGAGTGTCAAGCAGGAATGATAACCTTCTACACTTTTGCAGAGAGTGCCATTTAGATTGTATGTCTGTGTGTGTGTGTATGGCTCCTCTTTGCCCTGTAGTATTCTGCACTTTACTTTGGCTCACATTGTCTGAGGTTTTCCCAGCCTGCTTGGAAACAAAGGAGAGGATTGTGGATTTCACCTGAAACAGCGCATATTGGCCTGGATGTGTCTGCACCAATGGTAGGGTCACTTACTAAGACACCATTATGCCCGTCTGCCATGTGCATTGCCTGGGTGACCACTGTATGTCATGCTGAGATGACACACTCACTATGACCAAAAAGTGACCATGGCACAGCTATGTATCCACATAGAGTTATTATAATATCTGGCTCCAGTAGTGTGGATGCATTCTCTGTCTGGAGATGTCAATCACAGAGCAAACAGTTGGGTGTCAATGTTGAGTATTCCAAGGCAGGTTGCTTGTGGTCACACTATGCACATACCATGCATGCTGACCAGCAGACCAACCACAGTTGGTTTGAGCCTGGCTGACACAACCCAGTAAGGACATCAGGAACAGTCTTACTGCTTGTGTTGTAGTCACTTGTTAATCCTCAATGGTTGGGACAGCAGTGGTTCATGGCAACTCACTGGGGTCATGGCAGGACAGTAGCAATAACCTCCACTCCAGCCTATACAGCTGCTGTCCACAACAGCAGTATATTGACACTGGGCATTAACCTGTATTGCTATCAAAGAGCTATAATCTAATATGGATATAACACAGGGCTAAGCTGCTGCTGTCACTTACAAGCATGCAGGAAACAAGAAGAAAAATCACAACACACTAGCAGAAATATGAACCTATGGCACAGCCAACAGAGACCATCTCTAACAGTGCTGGTTCTGTGGACCAGGTGCTGGGCACCCCTCCTCACCCTTAGGGTGACAGCTCTAATCGCTCTGCAGCACAGCTTGCTGTTGTTATGTGCATGTAGCACATGCAGTCAGTGTGTCTTACTGAGCTGATATGCTGGATCAGTTCATTCTCCATTGGTTCTTCAGCTGCAGGCCACTGTTTTGCATGTGCAGTGCCTCATGGGTAGTGGAAGGCCAACATATACCGGCAGACAGCAAACAGGTTGATCAGAGATCTGCAGGCTCCATACATCTCTATAGCGTCATGTAGAGGTGTAGCTTGCTGGTTGGTGCAATATCTCTAATACCAAAAGTCCAGGGTTTGATTCCCACTTTTTCATTTTGTGTCTGGGTGCACTTGCCCACCTCACACAGTCCTGGCTCTGCTGTGACCTGCAGACAATCATTCTTCTACATTTCTATGCATTATGGCCACAAATTGGGTAGCCCAACATGGCATTCCCCATCATGGCATCTGTGAGCATGGCATTAGTGTCTCTGTCGTGGCGCATTGCAGTGGGTCAGAGATGTATATGCAGCAGATGTCTGGGTCAACTAGTATGGATGCGTTTTCTGTTTTTCTATCATTGTGACCTCTCAACTTTACATAAAGAAGATATATCTTGTACATTCAGGCACATAATACTTGTTGCATAGCCATCCCCTGCTCTGTTCTGCCATCATTACTTGCCCCTCATGGAACAAATGTGTTCAACTTGTCTTTTTTCTATCATGCCAATCTGTCGGTTGTATTGTCTTGCAGTTGCACAGGCTGAGGCACCAGTCCTACCTGCACAAATGGTGTTTCATGTTCCCCATGGCACTGCTACTTTTGGTTCACACACACCAAATACTATTGGCCTGTATGATCCCATACATCCTCCCACCACACACATTGTAAACTCTCTGTTGGAAAATCCATGGCAGAGCCCTGAACCCACCATTTGACCATCAGAGAGATTCATGCTGGGGCAGCTTACTGGCAGTAAGCTGCCCCACCATGACCATCAGGGGTCATTTTCAGCAGTTAGCCATATCATGCATACCTCTCTTGTGACTGTTCCACATGAGCACTCATGGACAATCCTCCCTTTGCTGCCCACATCAGGAACATGTTGCCTCCACCCAGACACTGTCCTGGCCTATGGCATACCGTACACTGACTACATCTGGATACATGTTCACACCTCACAGACATTATAATGTAGCTTATGGCATGGTGTATGCTTTCAGGAACATCTAGTACTGCACGCCTGTCACAGAGCCTCCCACTGCTGCATCCCCTCCGCTTACTCTGCTACTGCCACCACCTACCCATAACACAGCCACCACCCACACTGACCAGCATCACTAGGCAGCTGCTTATCTCGCCTAGTCATATATGGTCAATCATGCTCATAACACATACTGCCACATTGCCAGGCACCAGGTGAGTCAACTCCATCAATTACCAATTATACTTGCATCCATACCTTCTCCAATGGCTTTCTTGCTCCCCTTTCAGCGTTTCAGTGGCTTTCCTGCATTAAGGTGCATGCCAGACACCTTCCCACATCATATCCTGTTGCCGCATGGTAAGTGTCCACTACCACCCCTTAATGTCCTGTTACCGCACGGTAAGTGTCCACTACCATTCCTTAATGCGAGGACCGCCTCTAACACTCTCAGCACACTTACCGCATGGTAACCCCTTATCGCTGCCATTAGTGCACGGAAAAGACTGCTCCCTTACTGCTGTTTATTTATTTTTTATTTTTATTTAGACAGTTTTTGTATACCGCCTTATCCTTCAATCAAAGTGGTCACAACACAATTGGGGGATACATTTAACATGCAGGGATATGAGACACATACATTAATACTTACAGGGAACATGGGCTATGGAGGGTTAAGTGGCTTGCCCAAGACCACAAGGAGCATCTGTGGGACTAGAAACCCCAGTCCTTCCGGCCCAAGGTTGCTGTCCTCTAGTGGGATTTGAACCCCCGACCTTCCGGCCTGAAGTACCTTGCCCGAATCACTAGGCTACTCCTCCCTCCAGTAAACATACCCCTAAGTCTTTGCTCTCATTCTGTGACCATGGGGAAATACATTAAGGAATCAACACTGAAAGTTTAGTTTGATCTATTTTGCAATGCTGAGCCCTAACTGTAACAAATGACTTTATGCAGCTGCTTTTTCTGACAATTTCTTAAATTAGAATTGAACCTACCAATGTTCACTTATGCTCCGTAAGGATGTTTTGACATCAGCTGTGGACAAAGAAATGAAAACACCACTGAAGGACAACATAGTGTAATGCCTTTGAAACATGGCTTCTCATGAGAAAAATCTTGTGAAACAAACTTGATTGATTATTTGATGAAATGACCAGGTTAGTAAATCAGGGAGATGGCATTGATATGACTTTTGGGGAATAAAGCAAAATCTTTATGTAAAACTAGGGGTCAACAAACAGTCTTTAAGTGCTACCTTTCTGTTCAACTAACTCAGCATGTCTGTGAAAGTTGTGTTGAGTTAGGCCAATAAAAAAGTATTATCTACAATGTGTTTGTTGACTTTTTTTCCTATGTATTTAAGTAGACTAACGCTGTAGTGACAATACTTTGCGCAATAGTCTTTGACTGTTCCACACAGAAAAATGTCTGGAAGTTGGAAATAAATTACTGTATACAGTATATTGCACAAGATATTGGTTAAGAAATGGAATTATGCAAGTAGTAGTTAATAGAGCACATTCTAGTAAAAGAAAAGTAACCAGCGAGGTACCACAAGGATGGGCAGCAAGTCCAATCTTCTTCAATGTCTTTATACATGACAGTATATCTTTGTTTGCAGATGACATGGAAATATGTATCAGAGAAGGCGTGAGGGTGGGGGGACTACATATATAACATGAAAGATGATTTTAATCTAGTGGTTCTCCTTAGGTCAGTCTGGTTTTCAGGATATGTACATGAATGTGCATGAGAAATTTGCATGTACTGCCAACTTTGTTTGCAAATCTACCTCATGCATATTCATTGTGGATGGTCTGAAAACCCAACTAGTTGCCTGTGGACTGGGTTGAGAATCACTGCTTTACACTAATGTTAGAATGGTCAGCAGTTCGGTAACTACACTTCAATCCAAATATGTAGTGCAGAAATCAATGGGCTAATTACCATGTTAGAGGGGAGCAATTATTAAGATTAAATCTTGCATGAAAGGGATTTATATATGTATTGGGGAATATGCACTAGTCTTCATTTAAAGCCTGCACTGCAGTATATTCATGAATAAAATACAACCTGAAAGTTAAAGAAAGACTAGGCTCTCCTAAGTTCCAGAGCAGTTTTATTTAAAGAGAATTATGGATTAGGAAAGGATTACAGCACTCCACTATATACGTATATTTCTTTAGGGATCTTGAGATGTTTAAATACCTCCGTGGCATAAATGTTCAGGGAGAGAACCTCTTTCAATTGAAAGCAAGTTCTGCTACGAGGGGACATGGGATGAGGGTGAAGGGAGATAGATTCAGGAGTGATATGCGGAAATATTTCTTTACGGAAAGAGTAGTGGATCCATGGAATAGTCTCCCAGTGGAGGTGGTAGAGATGAGGACAGTAACTGAATTCAAAAAAGCATGGAACCAACACAGAGGTTCTCTAAAGGTAAAAAGTGGACTGTTGTAGTTGTTGTTATGGAAGGACAGACTAGATAGGCCATGTGGTCTTTTTCTGTCATCATGTTTCTATGCAAGAAGAACTGTTTTAAATCCTGAATCATGAATCACACTGTATCAGTCTGAACGCACTGTAAACGGTAAGTGTAGTCAGACTCTGGACCAAGATGTCTTCCTTCTGTTTGTTTCTGGTCAGTGTGCCGTATTTCTCTGGAATTTCTGGATATGGTTCTTGCATGTTTTTTTCTTGCTTGTAGGACAGTGAATAGTGATTCATCTTGCTTGTAGAGAAGAAGGTTTTCTTGCTTGCAGAGAGGATGGGAAGGGTGATAGAACGGGCCTTGCCCTCTTCCCAGGGGACGAACCCGGACCAGAACCAGAGAGAGAAAATGGGAATGGGGATGGATCTTTATAATTTCCTTGTGAACCTGTAGGCTCTGAGTAACATGTTGTGTAGTAATCCAACCATATAGCACGAAAAGTTGAGACTAGGGGGTATGTTTACTAAACCGTCTTAACATCGCAGCGGTGGTATTATCGTGCGATAAGTGATGTTATCGTGCGATCTTCCCATTTAGGTGGGTGCCGTGCAATGCAACAGACAGGGTCTGTCTGACGAACAGTCATGGTATCCCCAGGGAATGAACTGTCCCTGTGGCAACAGTGTGGTGCAATACACACAGCCAGTGTGTTCAGGAGCAGAAGATCACAAGTTCAAGTCCCTCTGTGGCTCCTGACAACCCTGTCCCTATATTTTACCCCTGGGCCTGGAACATGCATGAGATACATTTGCATACAATGGGGGCGGTGCATACAAATGCAGCACAGGCATATTTATTAGGGACAGCATGAAACCTGAATGGTGTTTGGCCCTCCAGGACTGCAGTTGGGAAACTCTGCTCTAGGAATTGCACATGTTTATGGTGTACGTGCTCTGTAGGGTAAAATATAGGCATTTATGGCGTGTTTATTTTATCTGCAATAAAGGTTCCATCGTTATTACCACGGTTTAGTACTGGGTAAAATTTAGGGACATGGTTTGCAGCAGGCAGAGCTGGGACTTGAACCTGTGACCTGTCCTGGAATATACTGGCTGTGTGTACTGTGCCAAACTGTTGTCACAGAGGCAGATCATTCCCTGGGGATACCATGACTGTTCATCAGACAGTCCTTGTCTGTTGCAGTGCACGGCACCCACCTAAACAGGGCTTGGTCTTGGTCTGCTGTGGGCAGATGTCACTGCACCCTCCACCACCAGCACCCCTCTGCCACCATGCTGACATGCCCTTGTGCCAGTGGTGCTGGTGGTGCTCAGTCACAGGCCATCCAGTGTACCAGTAGGCGGCTGCCTATGGTGCGTGATATGGGATAGGGTGCCTGCCTAGACATCCACGCTTCCCCCCGGCACCACCTGTCAATGTCATGTGCCCTTTGGGGTACTTGCTGGGTACTGTCCCCTGGGACACTCTTGGACACACACTCGTGGACATGTTTGCCCTTGGTAAGTTGCTGTCTTGCTAGTTTTCCGTTTCTAAATTCCTATGTGTCACCTAGGCATCTGCCTAGTCCACCCTGTGCCCCAGCTGGCCCACTGCATGTGCCGCCTGCAGCCCCCTGTACCCCATTTACACCATCACCAAAGTGCCCTTTCCTACGTGGCCACTCTGCTATTGCTGCACATGTGAACGCCACATTATCAAGCTGCCCAATATACACCATAGCAAACCCTCATCAACACTATCAATGTTGGAACATTCACTTTGTGTGGGGAATCAGAATTGCCCCTTCCAAAAGTGCCATCTTCCATTTTATTCTTTATGGGTAGTGTTGATTACCATTTATCATTGTTTTTTCTATTGGCCAGCTCGGTGTTTTGTATTTCTATTTTGTTTCTGGTCATTATCTCTCTGTTTTTTGCATGTTTTGTTACTTCACATGTATCACCATTATCACTTTTCTTGGTCCCCCTGCCTTTGCTGTACATTGCTGACTGAAATGGTTTCTCTCTCCTGCAAATGTGCCTCTAGCGCGAGGTTTTCACTGGCGCTAATTTTCAGACCTTCATTTCATGGCGTTAGTGAAATGAGCCTCTCCCCGCCCACTGTCCGCCCATTGACCCCTTATCTCCATCCCTGGGGTGCCTTACTCTGCCCTCTGGGGAGCTTTACTCCACCCTCTGTGTGCCTTAACGCCTGCGGAGACGTTATTGTGCGATACGTGACGTTCTCGCACTGTAATGCGCCATTATCACGCGATAACATCACGTATCATCCGATTACATCACCACTGCAACATTAGCGCTGTTTAGTAAACATACCCCTTAGTTATCACGACAGATAAGATTCTGCCCAGTACTTGAAGGCTCTTGTCTAAAGACCTGCATATCACAAACGAGAAACAGGGCCATCAAGGAAGATACTATCTTGGAAGCCCAGACCAGCTGTATTCCACGCTTTAAGAAAAGTGGAAAGAAGTCCAAAAAACTGCCAGCATGGTTTAAAGTTGAGGTCAGAGAGGCTGTTGTTGCCAAAAAAGCATCTTTCAGGAAATGGAAAAAAGAGCCAAACGACGAAACCTGAAAACAGCACAAGCACTGGCAAGTCAAATGCAAGGCATTGATAAGGCAGGCAAAGGGAGAATTTGAGAAGAAGCTTGCTGCAGAAGCAAAAACGCGAAGTAAAGACCTTTTCAAGTACATTCATAGCAAAAAACCTGTGAGAGAGTCAGTTGGTCCATTAGATGATAAAGGGGTTAAAGGAGCACTAAGAGGCGACAAGGCGATAGCGGAGAGACTGAACGAATTCTTTGCTTTAGTCTTTACTGAGGAAGATGTAGGGATGTTACCCATGACTGAAGTGGTATTTAAAGGTGCAGAAGAATTGAAGGAAATATCGATACATCGAGAAGATGTATTACAACTATTAGATAAACTGAAGAGTAGCAAATCACCTGGGCCGGATGGTATACATCCAAGGGTATTGAAAGAACTGAAATATGAGATTGCAGACCTGCTATTAGTAATCTGTGAACTATCATTAAAATCATCTCTAATACCTGAAGATTGGAGGATCGCCAATGTAACACCAATTTTTAAAAAGGGTTCCAGGGGTGATCCGGGAAACTACAGACCGGTGAGCCTGACGTCAATACCAGGAAAAATGATAGAAACCATCATAAAGAATAAAATTACTCAGCATGTAGATAGTCATGAACTAATGAGAGACAGCCAACATGGCTTTAGACAAGGAAGATCTTGTCTTACTAATCTGTTATGTTTTTTTGAAGGAGTGAATAATCAGGTGGACAAAGGTGAGTCAGTTGATATTGTGTATCTGGACTTTCATAAAGCCCTTGACAAGGTCCCTCATGAGAGACTTTTGGCAAAACTAAAGAGTCATGGGATAGGAGGCAGTGTACTATTGTGGATCAGGAACTGGTTAAAAGATAGAAAGCAGAAGGTAGGGCTAAATGGCCAATTTTCCCAATGGAGAAAGGTGAATAGTGGTGTACCCCAGGGATCTGTGCTGGGTCCGCTGCTTTTTGACATATTCATAAATGACCTGGAAAGTGGAATAACGAGTGAGGTTATCAAATTTGCAGATGACACAAAACTATTTAAAGTTGTTAAAACCCAAGAGGATTGTGGAAATTTGCAAGAGGATCTTGATAAATTGGAAGACTGGGCATCAAAATGGCAGATGAAATTTAATGTGGACAAGTGCAAGGCTATGCACCTAGGGAAGAACAACCCAAACTATGGTTACACGATGCAAGGTTCCACATTAGGAACCACCACCCAGGAAAAAGATTTAGGCGTCATTGTGGATACCATGTTAAAACCCTCGGCCCAGTGTGCAGCAGCGGCCAAGAGATCAAATAGAATGCTAGGTATGATAAGGAAAGGAATGGAAAATAAAACAAAGGATATTATAATGCCTCTATATTGTTCCATGGTGAGACCGCACCTTGAATATTGTGTGCAATTCTGGTCGCCGTATCTTAAAAAGGATATAGAGTTATTAGAAAAGGTTCAGAGAAGAGCCACCAAAATGGTAAAGGGATGGAAGGATACTCCTATGAAGAAAGGCTAAAAAGGTTAGGGCTCTTTAACCTGGAAAAGAGACGGCTGAGGGGAGATATGATAGAAGTCTATAAATTAATGAGCGGAGTGGAATGGGTAAACGTAGATCGATTGTTTACCTTATCAGAATATAGAAAGACTAGGGGACATGCAATGAAGCTACAGGGTAAACTATTTAAGACTAATAAAAGAAAATATTTTTTCACTCAACATGTAATCAAACTCTGGAATTTGTTACCGGAGGATGTAGTAAAGGCTGTTAGTGTAGCTGGGTTTAAAAAAGGTTTGGACAAGTTCCTGGAGGAAAGGTCCATAAGCCGTTATTAAGAAGGGACCCAGAATATCAATGCTTGAACCAATACAAGCATTGTGGAACCTGTGTCCCTTGGGGAAACTGCTAGGTACGTATGACCTAGATTGGCCACTGTTGGAAACAGAATACTGGGCTTGATGGACCTTGGTATGACCCAGTATGGCATATCTTATGTTCTTATGTTCTTATGTACCAAGGGATATGTTTACTAAAGAGCATTAAGGGAGCAGGTGTTAGCAAGTGTTAATAGCAGCAATAAAGGGTTTTACAGGGGACTTTCGGTGGCACATGAGCGAGTGAGGATGCGTTCTTTGATCGCTCCGGGGCCGCCTTAGCTTTAACCACTTATACTTGTACTTGATGCCCGTGGGAGCTGGTTAAGTCGGCTGCAGAATACTGCCGAAACAGTAGTGGACATGGTGGCAGCAAAACCGAATCGAAAAATGCCCCCACCGCCGAAGAAAGAGCGGGAGAAACCTCACCGGACAGGGGCCGTGCTCTCCGGAGGGTCCAATCCGGCCTCTCCGGGAACGGAGAGTGTCGACTCCGCTACAGAGGAGCTGGCGAAAGAGGTTGTTAAACTTCTTGAACCCAAATTCGATTGCATACTCAGCAAGTTGGATTCTGTGGGTACTGCGCTGGCCGAAATGGGCCAGAGGGTGGAGGAGGTCGAACATCGAGTCTCAGCGCTGGAGGATGATGTGGGATCCCGGTCTCGAGAGCACGAGGCTCAGCGCGTGCAGCTGGTGGCCTTGTTGGAGAAAGTTGAAGACCTCGAGAACCACTCCCGACGGAATAATCTGAGGATCGTAGGGGTGCCGGAATCTACGACTGACGCTATGCTTATGCCCCTCATTGAGTCTTGGCTGCCCAAGACCTTAGGTCTGGATGATTTGGTCGGCCATCTGAAGATGGAGCGGGCCCATCGGCTGGGGCCGAAACTTGAGTCGCGCCCGCAGCCCAGAGTGATGATTGCCCGTATTTTAAATTTTCAGCACAAGATGCAGCTCCTCCAGGCTTATCGGAGGAAGAGGGATGTGCAGTTGGACAATCAACAACTTCTGCTATTTCAGGACTATTCCACTGCGGTTGCAACTAAACGGAAGAAGTTCGCGCCGGTCTGCTCCGCTCTCTTTCGGAGGAAATTGTGGTTTACTCTAGCGTTTCCAGCTACTCTGCGAGTCTCCCACCTGGGGCAAAATCATGTTTTTCTATCGGTGAGCGACGCCAGATCTTTCTTGGACTCTTTGGGCACTGACCTGGCAGAGACACCAGCTCGGGGGGAGACCCATTGAAGATTAGAGGGCCTGGACTTACAACGGGGTCTGGCGGATCATGGCGTTATGCCTAGGGTGTGAGCATGGCACGCTGGCATGTGGGCATTTCAGACTGTGACATATTCCCTTTTGTCTAACGTTTATGTGTACATGAGGGCTTGTAAGTGTGAATGAGGGGAGGCCTAGATGTGTAGGCCTGTAACTGTGGTTGTAGAACAAAGCGGTTGTAGTAGTGTGTAGAATGTTTCGGTGCTGTATACTACTAGCTGGGAGGGGCAGAACGTGTAATGGTGTTGCAATGTTTGGTGGGTGGGTTGGGGCGGCCCCGCAGGGTCTGACCCGAAGTCCAGCCTCAGCTTGAACAGCTGGGGACACGAGTTAGGTTTTGGGGGGGTTGGACTGTGGTGGGTGAGTGGGGAATAGTTGGAGGGGGGAAGGGGGGGAGGGGGTGGGGAGGGGTGGGAGGGGGAAGGGGGGGAGGGGTGGAGGGTGGGGATGGTAGGTCGGGTAGGGGGGGGGGGATAGTGGAGGAGGGGGGTGGGGTGGAGGGTCGGGGTAGGAGCCGGGGACAGCACTATTTTTGGCAGTTTTGCTGGTGGGAGGAGTGTCTATATCTTTTGGTAGTTTTGGCACAGTGGCGGGGGGGGGGGGGCATCTCTGGGTGGGTGTTAGACTGCATTGCCTGCTGGTATTCTCAATGCTGGTGGCCTGCCGGAGGTTAAGATAATCTCTTGGAATGTGGGGGGCATAGGCTCTCCGGTTAAATGTACTAAGATACTACAGGGGCTAAAAAGAAAGGGTGCACATATTGCCCTGTTGCAGGAGACACATTTGAGCGCCATGGAGCATAGGAAATTAGCACGGGATTGGGTGGAGGTGTCTTATGGGGCAGAGTCGGGTACGAAGAAAGCGGGGGTGGTGGTGTTGGTGAAGCGAGGGGTCCCTTTTGAGGTGCATACATTACGAACAGACCCTCGGGGGCGATATATTCTGTTGCAGGGTAAGCTGTATAATGAACCCTATGGTTATTAAATGTTTATGCACCAAATGTTTATGGCCATGCCTTTTTTACTCAATTGGTAGGATTGTTAAAGCATGCTGAGAGGGCTAAGGTCATTGTGGCTGGTGATTTTAATTGTCCACATGATCCGAGTTTTGATAAGTCCCATCACCAGGGGGAGGGGGCTTGGACCCGTAGGGGGGTTAGCTATCTGTGCAGGGTGTGAGACCTCTATGGTGGTGATGTTTGAGGCGGCCCGTACATCGGGTCTTTTTCCGCAGGATATGCGCTGTGCAGATATCACTGTTATTCCGAAGCCCGGGAAGGACTTGATGGATCCAGCCTCTTATCGCCCGATTTCTCTCATTAATTGTGATTTGAAACTTTTGGCTTCGGTTTTGGCGGCCCGGCTTGCACCTTTACTGCCGTCACTCATTGATCCTTGCCAGGTTGGGTTTGTGCAAGGGCGGGAGGCCTCTAGGAATATTGCTAAATTGCTTTTGGGCATGGAGCATTGTTTGCAGAGGGGGGAGGCCTTGCTTCTTGTTAGCCTGGATGCCAAGAAGGCGTTTGATAGGGTGGCCTGGGTCTATATGTGGGATGCCCTATCTGCCTTTGGATTGCACGGGAGTTTTGTGCAGTGGGTTCAAGCGTTGTATGCACAGCCCTTGGCTCGAGTGGGCTCTAATGGTGTTTTTTCGGAACCTTTTGTGTTGGAAAGGGGTACTCGACGGGGCTGCCCGCTGTCCCCTTTGCTCTTTGTGCTGGCTTTGGAACCGCTGTTAAGGGCTTTGCAAGGTGATTCGAAGATTGCTGGTATACGACTGGGAGGGGAGGATATCAAAGTTAGCGCCTTTGCTGACGACATGCTGCTGTGTCTCACGAAATTACCTGCGTCGTTGGAGCACGCGCTCCAGTTGATCCAGGAATATGGGGGCTTTGCGGGTTTAAAAGTTAATGCCTTGAAGTCGGTAGTTCTGGACGTTGGGGGCAAAGTGCGGCCGGGGTGGGACGGGGCTTTTCCGTTGGTGTGGGCAGATGGGGCGATTAAGTACTTGGGGATTCAGTTACCTGACCGGCCTGCACATTTGTATCGGGCTAACGTGCCGGGTTTGCTAGCCCGCAGTAGTAAAACTTTGGCAGGCTGGCGCGGTTTGCCTTTATCTTTGAAGGGGAGGATTGCGTTGTTTGTCATGGTGGAGTTTCCTAGATGGCTATATGTGCTGCGTATGTTACCTTTATGGATTCTGGACAAGGATTGGAAGCGTTTGGAACAGTGTTTGCGTGGATTTTTATGGGGGGGCCGTAGGGCACAGATAGCCCTGAGGGCCTTAATGAGTAGGAGAGCGGAGGGGGGATTGGAGATGCCTTCCCTGCGCAACTATAATTTGCGCTATCTCGTTCGCCATATTAGAACGTTGGTGGAGGATGATGGGGGATGTGCCCCGGTTCGGCAATTGGCGGCAGTATTGGCCCCGTACCATGGTCTTTATCTTCTTCATGTACGTCAGTTGCCGACGGCGATAAGGATTGGAGTGGGTGGGGGCTATATGGGGGCCTTGTGCGCTGCCTGGAAAGTGCTATGTCAGCGCTTTGGTTGGGATTGGTGTACGTCCCCTCTGCTACCTGTGGTGGGCAACCCTGATTTTCAACCCGGGTTTGCACAGCAGAGTATCTTCTGTGACTGGGCTGGGAGGGGGCTTGTTTGTCTGGGAGATCTGTATTCTAGTGAGCTTAGGGTTATGGACAGTTTCCAACAAGTTCAGCGCCGATATCATATTCGTCAGCAAGATTTTTATGGATACTTGCAAATACGCTATTATTTGGCGTCTGTTAACAAGGGAGGGGGAGCCTGGTCGGCTTCCGAGTCACCGCGTGCCATCTTGGAGCAGTTAGAGGAGCGTTGCATGGGGGAGACGGCCTCGCGGAGGGTGCTTCGGCCCTTGGGAGGTACTGGGTTTCTTACTGAGCTTGCCCTTCGGTGGAGACGAGATGGGGTAGAGGAAATGACGGAGGAGATTTTGCGGGTGGCCTTTGAGGGGATATTGAAAGGGCCGGTGTGGGTGTATTTGCAGGAACTGCAATATAAATTTTTATGGCGAGCGTATACCAGTGATTATTGGGCCTCTCATGTTGGGTTGCAGCTCTCTGCTGTCTGTGCGTGGTGTGGCCGTGAAGTGGGGACTTTAGCGCACAAATTTTGGGGGTGTCCGAGGGTGCAGGATGTTTGGGTGCAAGTCTGTAATACGTTGCAGGGGTGGTTGGGGGTGGGATGTGTCATGCAGAGAGAGGTTTGTCTATTTCATAATTGGGAGTTGGGGTGTGAAAGGTTCTCTTATTGGCATCGAGCAATGCTTGAGCAGGGTTTTCTATTAGTTAAGAGGGCCCTGTTGAGCCAGTGGATAGCTACCTCCCCTCCATGCTTGGCGCTCTGGGAGAACTACATGTTTGACTTGATGTGTATGGAGAAGCTGACTGCACAACAAAAAGGGGGTAAGAGTTGGGAGGGTTTTTTGGAATTGTGGTCCCCCATGTTTTCCCATTTGTCCCCTAGGGAGCGAGGTGGGGTGTTGAATATCTAGGTGGGGTGTTCCATACGTTGGAGAGATTCATGCCACCATGCCTGAGTATCTTGCCCGCTCTGAGTGTTGGAGCCTGCTGCTTGCCTGGGAGCGGGCTGCCCTGGTCCTCCTACAGTGTGTTGTATTTTATGCTCTTTGTTGTGGTGCCATCATTACTAATCCCACCAGTATATGTGCTGTTCCTAATATGGGGTTTGTTGATTATCTGTGCTGGCTGTCTGGGAGGGTGGGGGGGGGGGATTGTTTGAGTAAATATTGTTCGAGTAAATAGTGCTCGGGGGGATGCTCTTACTGTTTATATTTTGTTTATATTTAGCTTGTATTTTGAGAGGTTACTGTATGTATTTAGCTTATCTTTTGGGAGGGGCGGTTGTGGGTGTTTTTGCACTTTGTACTGTTGCTTGACTGGTGTGTGCATATCTTCATAATAATAATAAAAATGATTTGAAATAAAGGGTTTTACAGCTGAAAAGGGCTCTAGGCATGTAGGAGGCTTTCCGGTGTTAAGGGCGCTATGGGCCATATAACGTTCGTTAACAGGACATAGGGCTTTAAGGTGTCAAGCATGCACACAGCTGTAACTCTAATGCTGTATAAAGGATCAGCAAGGAAAGTCAATCTGAAGGTGATGGATGGAAGGACAGGTGGGAGCTGATGGACCTGACAGATCCGTGGGCACCCTATGTGGCAGCCTGTAAAGTGGACGAGCATGTGGGAGGCAGATGTAGCGATGCACAGGGAAGTACCAATTTAAAATGATGTAATGTCAGTGTGTGGCATAGGATGGGGAAGGCGTGTCCAACAGCAGAGCCAGAAGTGGCAGGATGTGTGTAGCAACAGGAGGACAGAGTAGGAGTGGTGATGTGCAGATCAGGCACAGGTGAGGTGTGCATGAAGAGCCAAAATTTGGAAAAAAGTCCCAGTGTAGGCCATTGTGTAGCAGCTTCCACAAGAAGTCATGACTGAACACAGCCAACAGAGGCAGATGGATGGGCTGAAAGAAGGATGGTGGCTAAGGAGAGGGTGGTATGGACTGGCAGAATGGATGTGCCCTAGGTGCCAGCCCCAACGCATTTGTATTGGATGTGAAAATGTGCACCAGTGTCACTTGGAAGGCCTGATACCAGACATGTGGGACTCACACATGTCCCAGCCACATAGCCACCATACAACACCTCAGACAAATGTGCAGATAACAATTGCACAGGTGTCATCCAATCTGGGCAAATGGTAAACATACAGACATGAGGTGATACCTGCAGGTGGCTATCCAAGAGGTAGGCTATATCCGCATGTACTTCAGAGGCATAATGGGGCCAAAGCCATATAGTCACAGTCATGATGTTATACATGGCATAGTGGTAGTGGGCCTCAAAGTGTGGTATCTTGGTCCCCAAGCCATTGCCTGGGACTTGACATCTGCAGGGTGAACATGTCTGACCCCCTGTAATGGGCCAATAAAGTCATGCTCTCAGAAGGCCATGATGGGGAATAGCATGTTTGCTGACTTATAGTGTGGCAGAATGCATAAAAAAGTAGAAGAATGAGTTTCTGCAAGTCACTGCAGAGCCAGGAATGTTACAGACAGGGAAATAACCTGAGTAGCACATAGGTGCAAAATGAACAAGTGGGAATTAAACCCTTGTTGCCTGCTTATGGTGATAGTGCACTAACCAGTAGGCTATACCTCTATACAATGCTAGGCAGTGATGTCTGGATTCAAATAGCCTGCAGGTTTCTGCCTAACCTGTCTGCTGTGGGTGCTGGTACCCATGAGGCACTGCACTTGTGGAACAGCAGGCTGCAGCTGATTACCAAATGGAGAATGGACTGATCCATCACATCAGCTCAGTAAGATGCACTGACTACAAGCACATTACATCTACAAACCGTGCTACTGAGCAGTGTTAGCAGTCACCCTGATGGTGAGGATGGGTGCCCAGCATCTGGTCCCCAGAACTTGCACTACTGTGTAGTAAGTATTGCTTAAAGTGTGTTGTGCTAGTCACTTTGTTTTTTGCACAATTGCAGTGTGCTGTAGGTGCCAGTCACATCTGGGGTCCTCTTAAGACAGTGCGTGTCAGTGCCAGTATTATAAAAGCTGATGCCATAGACAGTAAATGCAGTCAGAGCATTTAGGCTTGTGTGGGGCTGCTAGTACTGTACTACCATGACCATAGTGGGTAGGCCAGGAACAACTGCTAACCCAACCATTTAGGATTAACAATCCAGCACAGCAAGCTCAGTCAAACTGCACCTGCTGTCCACCACCGGGCTGTTCAAGCCATGCATATACCAACTGCAGCTGGTCCACACGCAATGCATGTTCACAGAGCAACCAAGTTCATCCTGCCTTGGGCCAAACAGCATGATCATCTAGTATTTGGCTCAGTGATTGTGCTCCCCAGGCAGAGATTACACACACATCACTGAAGCCAAGCAGTGTATAAGCACTATGTGGATACATAGATGTGCCATGGTCATTGCACAGTCAGAGTGAGAGCATCCTCTCAGCATGGCATCCTGTGGCCACCCAAGCATGCACGTGGCAGATAGGCACAATGAAGTCTCAGCCATTGACCCTACCGCTGAGGCAGACACATCCTGGCCAGTCTGCTCTGTTTCAGGCCATACCCATAATCCTCTGCTCCTTGTCATGCACATTTGTAGACTAATGCTGGGAACAGCTTAGGCAATGTGAGGCACATGAAGTGCAGAAAGCCAAAGAACAGTGGAGAGACAGGCATGCCCACACACACATCACTGTGCCAGGTAAAAATGGGGATGGCTGGCATTCCTGCCTGCCACTTTGATCTCCATATAGGCTCAGGCATTGTTAACTTGTGCACATTGTAGCATGCTCTGACATTAGCATTGTTAACTTGTGCACATTGTAGCATTGATAACTTGTGCACATTGTAGCATGCTCTGACATTAGTGTCCACTCAGCGTGCTGGTGCTATCAGCCTGCATCTCCATTCAGCTGTGGATAGTGGAGCCTGTCTGGGTAGCTGATGAGTGTTTGTACCCTTGTTGGCTGAGTTATTGGGGGTTGCACATGCTGGTGCTGTACCTGCACTATAGGCTAAGGTTTAGCTACAGGGACATGCAATGCATGATCCAAAGCCAGGATGTAAACCTGTGACCCACCTCTCATATACACACCAACTGTGTATGCTAAGTCACAGTGCTGCCATATGGTTACAGCAGTCCATGGGGCTGACATGCTCCCCATCAGACAGACCTTGTCATATGTTGCAATGTGCATGGCACACAGGACCAGGACATGGCTTTGGTCTGCTGCAGGTGGGTGCTGCTGCCCCCATCGCCAACATCTCCACATCATGCTGATATGCCGATGCGCTGTCAGTGGCGGTGGTGCGCAGTCTCAGCCCGTCCAACATGCAGGTTTGGTGGGTACCTAAGATGCAAGATCTGGAATGGGGTGGGGGGGGGGAGGGGTAGAGACACACATGGATGACCATGCAGCCCTCCCAACCATCTGCCTCTGCAGGGACCCGATCAACACCTGCTACCAATACACAAATGACCAGTTGGTGTCAAAACAACAACCTCGCCATAAACTACAACAAGACTGAAGCTTTAATCATCACTCGGAACCAAAGCTTCATACACCCACCAAATATAAAGATACAAAACATTACTATACCAATAAGGTCAGAAGTGAGATCCCTCGGGGGTACGCTGGACAACAAACTCACTCTCACGACACACCTACGCAAACCAAGACTAAAAGCCTACTACAAGATGCGAATCATCAGGAGACTGAAACCACTCCTCGCCCCAGAACACTTCCGTACCGTCTGTCAAGCACTGATAACCCCTCTACTGGACTTTTGCAATCCGATATACCTTGGACTACCGAAACAAGCTATCAAACCACTCCAACTGGCACAAAACACCGCAGCACGAATCATATCCGGAACTGCAAGACAAGAACACATCACACCCACCTTAAAGGACTTACACTGGCTTCCAATCGATGCACGCATCAGATACAAAACTATCATAAACCTATTTAAGATAAAACAGCAAACATCAGCCAACAGCCTACACGCCCTCATACAACCAGACACCAGCACTCGGCCTAGAAGAAAACAAACACACAACCGAGTCAGCACCCCAAGTGAATACAAACACACACGCAAGGACACAACAGACAGAGCACTCTCCATGGCTGCTCCAACAATATGGAACAAACTACCGGACGATTTGAGAGCAACTACAGACCTCAAGGACTTCACAAAACAGCTGAAAACCATGCTGTTCAGAGAACACTATGGACACATCACATAAACTAAGTAACTGTATAGCAGCACACGTTACCGACTAACACTATATGTATATATAAAATGTTTTTAGCACCACTGTATATAGCCCACATTGTACATAGCTCAAACCAATCTAGCTCACAACACAACACACACCCAACTAAATTTCCACCCTCACTGCATGTATAACACACTCACACTACTAGATTGTTTGCTGTGATACCACCTTGATTATCATGATAAGGCGGTTTAGAAATACTGTTAAATAAATAAATAAATAAATAAAATCTTGAGGGAGGATGATAGTCACTGCTGTGGTAGCTCCCTGGGCACCTGCATTTTGCAGCTACCTGGAAAGCTACAGCTGATGGCGCTATCAGCTTCTTCCTCCACAGCTGGATTCAGCGGCTATGGGGAGGGGGCCAGCCGGGATCTCTGCCTAGGGTGCCTAGACCCTTAGACCGCCCCATGTGGCACATCACCTTTCTGCAGCAGCAGCAGCATGTCTGTGTGCCGCTACTGTCATTGTGGGATCATAGCAGACATCACAGATGGTAATGTAGATGGAAGGATACCCCTTTGAGGAGAGGCTAAAAATGTTGGGGCTCATAAACCTAGGGAAGAGATGGCTGAGGGGAGATATGATAGAGGTCTATAAATTAATGAATGGAGTGGAACAGGTAAACATAGATTGATTGTTTATGCCATCAAAATGTAGAAAGACTAGGAGACATGTAATGAAGCTACAGTGTAACCTATTTAAGATTAATAAGAGAAAATATATTTTTAGTCAACTTGTAATCAAACTCTGGAATTCATTGCTGGAGGATGTAGTAAATGCTATTCATGTAGCTGGGTTTAAAAAAGGTTTGGACAGGTCCTGGAGAAAAGTCCATAAACCATTATTCAAGGGACCCAGGAAATCCACAGCTTGCCCCAGTACAGGCATTGTGGAACCTGTGTGTCTTTTGGGGAAACTGCTAGGTACTTGTGACCTAGATTGGCCACTGTTGGACACCAGATACTGGGCTTGATGGATCTTGGTCTGACCGAGTATGACATATCTTATGTTCTTATGTGCCACCTGGGCAGCTGCCTGGTCTGACCTGTGCACCAGCAACCCCCACTGCATGACCCACAAGTCGCCTCCTTTGCCCCATTTGCCCCATCAGCATAGTGCCCTTTCATACTTGGACACCATGTTGTTGCTGCTAATGGAGCACTACTATCACTGTCTGGAGCTCCCCAGTGCATCACATTGCAGACAAATAGGCTCTCTCCCCTCTAAATACACCCTTTCTGCGAGGTTTTACTTGGTGTTAGGGTTCCCAGCATTAAAGGACTTTTAAAAATGTTACACAACAGGCATTGAGGGCACACACACTGTTAATGCCCACTCTCTGCCCTGTTAACACCCACTCTCCGCCTACTGTGCCCTTAATGCTGCTGGAGCCTTTAACGCCCGTTAAAGCGGCTTTTTCACTGCGTTAAGAGTGCAAGGATGCCAATTACAGGCCTTAACGGCACACTTAATACTCTTTAGTAAACATACCCCCTACACTTGTTTGTATGCAGAGAAGCTGGAACATCCAAGTCGTTTTATTTTAGGCAGGCTTATTCACATGGTATGATCAAACTCTGAATGTAAATGGTTGTCCCTTTGTTATCTGAATGGCTGTTCTCACATCTCTAATAGCAAGAGATGGTTTGTAACTTACCTTACTGAAAAAACAGTTCTTGCAAATCTCTTTGAACTGACCTTCAATCATTTTATTTTCTCTTCCATCCAGAGTATGCCATATTCCTGAATCTAATTTAATCAATAATTCAGCATATCCCTTTACACAACTAAAACTAGAAGTCATTAGAATTTGTCATCATCTCTCTGTGGAGAAAAGAGGTGGTAAACAGCCTTGGAGCAGTAAAACGAATGGCAGTGTAGAAAGTTATAGAATAGCTAAACTAAAGTGAAATTCTAGCAACATCATTTAAAAACCAAATGCAGTTTTAACTCTCATTCTTTGCACCCCATGACACCAGTCAGCCAATGATTTCTAAAAGGAAACTCATAGTAACATAGTAAAATAGTATATGACGACAGATAAAGACCAGTATGGGCCATCTAGTCTGCCCAGCAAGGTGGCAAGAGTAGCTGCGCGCACCGCTCCGTGCAGGTAACCCCTCCCCATGCCTTTGCTTAGTGGTGTACCCACCGCTCCATGCAGGTCACCCCTATTTGTTGAGATATAAGAGATAGTTAAGTTTATTTTGATTTTATCCTCTTGCTATAAAGGGATCAACTGTGTCTGTCCCATGCCATTTGGAATTCCATCACTGTATTTGCCTCCACCACGTCCATCGGGAGGACTTTCCAAGCATCTACCACCCTTTCAATGAAAAAGTATTTCCTGACAATGCCTTTCAGTTTACCTCCTTGCAGCTTCATGTTAAGCCCTCTAGTTTTAAAGTTTACCTGTCTTTGAAAAAAGTGTGTTTGTTCATTAATACTCTTTAAGTATTTAAAGGTCTGTACCATATCTCCTCTGTCCCTCTTCTCCTCTAGACTATACTTATTTAGGTCTAGAGTCTCTTCTCATATGTCTTTTAGCGCAGGCTCCAAATCATTTTGGTTGCCTTCTTCTGAACCGTCTCCAGCCTTTTTATATCCTTTGTGAGATATGGGCTTCAAAACTTAACACAATATTCCAAGTGAGGCCTCACCAGCGACTTGTACAGTGGCATCAGTATCTCTGCCTTTCTGCTGGTAATTCCTTTCTGTATGCAACCCAGCATCCTTCTGGCTTTGGCCACCACCTTGTCACACTGTTTCGTAACCTTGAGATTCTCAGAAACAATCACTCCAAGGTTCTTGCTGGTACCAACCTCTTGCCTCCTACTGCATACAGGTCCCTTGGATTTCTGTATCTCAAATGCATGACAGTGCACTTTTTCACATTAAATCTTAACAGCCAAGCATTAGACCATTCTTCCAGCTTTTGTAGATCTTTCCTCATGTTATCCATTCCCTCAGGGGAGTCCATTCTGTCATGTTATATGTGAAAAGACAGACTTTTCCATTCAATCCTTCAGCAATATCACTCACAGATACATTGAACATTACCGGTCCCAGGACTGATCCCTGGGGGCATGCCGCTAAGTGAGTTCTCTTTACCATCACCTTCTGTCATCTATCAGTCAACCAATTTCTGATCCAGTTCACCACCTTGGGACCCATCCCCAGCCTGTTCAGTTTATTAATAAGCCTCCTATGAGGAACAGTATCAAAGGCTTTGCTGAAATCTAGTTAGATCACATCCATAGCATGCCCTTGATCTAGTTCTCTGGTTACCCAGTCAAAGAACTCAATCAGATATGTTTGGCATGATCGTCCTTTGGTAAAACCATGTTGCCTTGGATTATGCAAACTATTGGTTTTGAGAAAGTCCACTATTCGCTCTTTCAGAAGTGCCTCCATTACTTTTCCTGCCACCAAGGTAAGGCTTACTGGCCTGTAGTTTGTCACGTCTTCTCTATTGCCACCTTTGTGAAGAGGTACCACATCAGCCCTTCTCAAGTCCCGTGGAACTTCTCCTGTCTCCAAGGATCTATTAAAAACATCCTTTAAAGGCCCTGCAAGAACCTCTATGAGCTCTTTCAGTATCCTGGGATGTATCCCATCTGGTCTCATAGCCTTGTCCACTTTTAGTTTTGCAAGTTGTTCAAACACATCATCTTCTGTGAATGGTGTAGTATCTACTTCATTCCAATTTGTATATTTGTCAATTACAGGTGATCCTTCTCCAGGATTTTCTTTAGTAAACATAGAACAGAAGTATTTGTTTAGCATTCCTGCTTTTTCAATGTCACTTTCCACAAATCCATTCTCGGCACCTTTTCTTGCAATTCCACTTCTGATCTTCCTCTTCTCCCGAATATGCCTAGAAAACGTTTTGTCTCCACGCTTCAGATTTTTAACCATCTTTTCTTCTGCCTTTGATTTTGCTATCCTTATTTCTCTTTTTGTCTCTTTTAGCTTTATCCTGTATTCTGTTCTGTGTTCCTCTGTTTGTGAACTTCTGAATTTTGTGAAAACTGTATATTTTGTCTTAATTTTGTCTTAATTTTTTATTTTATTTTATTTATTTACATTCTCTTATATACCGCGCTATTCAGCATCAGTGCAGTTTACATTGAACAAACTGAAATTACATTGAACAGGGCATTATAACTTGGAGATAACTATTTTACAGGGAACAAGGGCTATGGTGGGTTAAGTGGCTTGCCCAAGACCACAAGGAGCACCTGTGGGACTAGAAACCCCAGTCCTTCCGGCCCAAGGTTGCTGTCCTCTAGTTTGTGCAATTTTGTGCAACTATTTCTTTGGAGAACCAAATAGGTTTCCTTTTCCTCTTGTTTTTATTTACTTTCCTTACATATGTATCTATTGCCCCTTTTATTGCCTTCTTTACTTTAGCCCACTGCAATTCCACTTTCCTTATCCCCTCCCACCTTGCCAACTCCTCCTTCAGGCACTTGGCCATTTTACTGAAGTCAGCGTTTTTGAAATCTAGGAATTTGAGCTTGTTGTGCTTGGACTCCGTCTTGATTTTTATTTCATACCATACCGTCTGATGATCACTGCTGCTCCCATGGGCACCAACCAGGACATTTGACACACTATCTCCGCTGGTGAGTACTAAATCCAGCATTGAACTTTCCCTGGTCAGTTCCATCACCATTTGTCTTAGCAATGCATCTTGGAACTCCGTGGAAAGTTTCTCTTTAAAGCTCAAATTGTTTACATTTTTTTCCAATTAATTTCACACATTTATATAATCATTCATTGTACATGCACTGGAATTGTTTTATGCATGCAAATCAACAACAAACATATTAATTCATAGGTCTTGGGTTAACTTTGCTCTTTTAAAATTGCTACATGGGCCATGCAGAATTTTTTGCAGCTTTATTTGTTAATTTGCAGGCAGACAGGCTAGCTATAATCTGTATCTATAAATAAAACTGGCCAAATTTTAGCCATTATTACGTAGTAGTTTTAGAAAAGAAACCAGGTCTTCCTGTAAAAAAGCAAGGCAGGACAGGATTCAGGTAGTTAACAATTGCCCAGAAGAGGTTTCTGATTGAAAAAATAAAAAATGTGGTATTTTAGAAGGAAGCAGTCTGGGTTGTCCAGGGCAAAACATCCAGTAAAACTATGGATATTTACCTTTCGGCACAGTTTTAGCAACTTGGATGCCCCCAAAATGGATAGTCACACATGAACCTACATAGATGTCCCAACTCTAAACACTTGGGGGTATGTTTACTAAACCGCGCTAAAGGAGCAAGTGTTCCATTAACGCGCATTAACGGGGCATTTGTGACGTTAACATGCACTAATGTGCAGTTAGCGTGTGTTAATGCCGCTTTAGTGTGCGCTAAAAGGATCGACAGCATAAAGCGCCCTATGGGCGGAAAGTAGGCGGGGAGTAGAGGTCAATGGGCGGGAAGTGGGTGGGAACAAGGCCTGGCTCTCTTAACAACGTCACCTTAACACCAAGAACCTTACCGCATATCAAAACCTGTCGGTAAGGGTGCATTTTGAGGAGATAGAGCCTATTTAAACATCTGCAATGTGCTGCACAGATAGGTGAGCCCAAGAAAGTGATAGTAGTGCTCCATTAGCAGCAACAGCATAGTGCCAAAGTATGAAAGGACACTGTTTTGATGGTGCAAATGGGCAAAGGAAGGTGCATGTGGATCATGCAGTGGGGGTTGCTGGTACACAGGGTGGACCAGGCAGTTGCCTAGGTGGCACATAAGTACATAGGACCTGAAAATATGCCAGACTGTGTCATACCAAGGTCCATGATGCCCAGTATTCTTTGTCCGACAGTGGCCACTCTAGGTCACAGGTACTGTCATGCAGCAGGAGCTGATGGAAGCAAAGATGCAAGAAAAGAAGCTGTTTTTCACAATATAAAAGATGTGCACGGGATGCAATTCCCGCACAGAGCAGCTAGAGGGAGCAGGCGTGCACTCAGAGAGGCTGACTGGACACACCTAGCTAATCGACACCACCTGACAAGCAGCCCAGAAAGCTCAAACACAGGAGAGCATTATAAGCAAGAGGCTGGAGACTGGAAAAGAGGAGGAGGTGGAGGTAGAGGTGGACCGGAGAGAAGCCCCAGGAGCAAAGCCGTGCGAGAGAAATGCACCATGAGCAAGGGCCAAGAAGAAGGAAGCACCAGGAGCATTGAGCTAAGCCCTAGGAGTGAATGGGAAAGCAATGCTGAGCAAAGGAACAGTCACTTTGGGAAGCAGAGCAGTCCTGAAGGAAGAAGCCAGAAGTTAGGCTTGGAAAGAGGCCTGCGCTTACCGGAGGAACCAGTGACCAGACTGAAAGGTAACAAGAGCTTTCAGGGAAAAGACTGGCATGAGGATTGTATCCCTGGAGAACTACTGGAAGGAGAAAGTTCCTGTTCTACATGCTGTTGGAAGCCAAGGTATGCTGACTCTGTTTTTAAGAGAAAAAGCTCACCTTATAAGTGCCCTTCTAAAAGCAATGCTCGCTTTACAAGAAAGGAAAGTAAGCCTATCTTGTATAGCCCAGATTGTAAAAGCACAAAGGTAGGCCATGCTCACTGGCGAACCTTAGAAGAACTCTGCAAACACCCAGAGAATAAGAATAGCGACTGGCCAGTTCCAATAGCCAGAGAAACCCCAGATACAGAAAGGGATAACTCTGACTCAGAGCCAATGCAAGTGGAATTTGTGGAGCCTAGTCTTTTGTCTCAAGAGGAAATGGACTGTTCTCTATGCATTACAAGCAGTATAGAATCACTGCTAGACTTGTAAATAATATATGCTGTCTCCAGAGTGTTACTTGTATGCTAAAATGAAGAAGAGTATTGAAACGGTTGAGTTACTCTCGGAAGCCTTAATTAATCCTTGTTACAACTGTGAAGCATAACATTTTTTCTTTACCATGAGTTTGTTTCATTCCTGAAGTAAAGGACATTTTCCTCTATGTTGTGACCCACCTGAATCTTTTGCGTAAAGGGAAATAAAAGCCTATGTTATCCCTCTACTCTGCATTCACAATTTACTTCTTAATAGGAGATGAACTACTAAGACCAGGCTGCACCTGGCTCTTAAAGGAACCTCCTCTCATATAAAAATATCTTTGTGTCCAACCTACCCCTATGACCACTGGCCACTAAGGGCGGTACGCGACAGTACCTAGCAGTTTCCCAAAAAGACACACATGATCCACAAGCTTGTAATGGGTCAAGCAGTGCATATCCTGGGTCCTCTTTAACAATGGTTTATGGACCCTCTCCAGGTACCTGTTGAAACATTTTTTAAACCCAGCTACACTAACAGCCTTCATCACATCCTCCGGTAATGAATTGCAGCGTTTGATAACACGTTGACTGAAAAAATATCTTCACCTAGTAGTCCTAAATGGGCTGCACTGTAGCCACATTGCATGTCCTCTAGTCTTTCTACATTCTGACGGCATAAACAATCGACCTATGTTTACCCATTACACTCCAGGCAATATCTTCTAGATCTCTAACATAACACCCCTCAGCCGTCTCTTACACAGGTTTAAGAGATATAACATTGGCAGGCAGTGAGGGATCTCTGGAGAGGCAGATGGTTGTGGGGGGGGGGGATAAGTGGCCATTTATGTATGCCTCCACCCCCTCCACCAGACCTTGTGCACTAGGCACCCACCTACCCCCATGTTAGCTGGCCTTGGGCTGCACACCACCAACACTGACAGCACATGGGCAGGTCAGCATGGCATGGGGGCTGTTGGCAGAGGGGGCAGTGGAACCACTTGCCTGCAGCAGACAAAAGCTATGCCCTGATCCAGTGTGCCATATGCAGTGCAACATGTGCCGAGATCCATCTGATGGGAAGCATGTCAGCCCCAGGGACTGTCCTAAAACTGTGGTGCATTGCACACAGTTGGTGTGAATAGGAGCAAAGGGTCACAGGTTCAGGTCCTAGATGGAGATCATGCAATGCATGCTCCTGTAGCCACATTTTATCCCACAGTGCAGGTACAGCACCAACATGTGCAACCCCCAATGAATCGGCAAACAAGGGTACAAAGACCCAAACAGACAGGCTCCACTATCCTCAGCTGGATGAAGAGTCAGGCTAACAGCACCGGCACACTGAGCGGCTGTTAACATTAGAGCGCACTACTAGCCCCTACACAATTAGTACACCTTAACAATTCCTGAGCTGAGACTGGGACCAAAGTGACAGGCAGGAATGCACCTTATCACATCTTGAGGCACCTTGTCTACTGTTAAGGTGCCTTATCACATCTTAAGGTGTCTTATCACATCCTAAGACTCCTTGTCCCTTCTTAGGACGCCTTTTCACATTACTGCACTTGGTCCTGTTAACTCATGTTAAATGGCCCAAGACACCCTAATGCCGGCACGCTCCCAACCCGCCCACTGCCTTATATGGCTTTAAACACCTTAATGCTGCCCTTACCACTAGTGACTTTACCGTGGTTTAGTAAACATACCCCTTGGAGTAGGCCCATATATCCAATGTTAAATAAGATTTTTTTTTAATGTGGTGATGCACCTCAGCATGCCAAATCAAAAACTGGCTTGACCTGGTTTAAGCAAATTTTGCTACTTATAATCCCTCACACCCTATCCCTCACAGTTTGTTTTACCTACATATTCTATCTATATAATCAATAGTCTTCAATTAAGGGACAATCATTAAACCTCCTAGTTGATGTTCATTATCATAGTGCCATTGTTCTTACTCTTTCCAACTAATGAATTATGTCCTTCATTTAATCCAATAACCATGGTGCCTTAGTCTGAAGGCAGACAATGTGGATGCTCTGAGTTTGCCCTACCTATCTCCAAATCTCTGTTATGAATAAAGGATTCATTCAACTAAATAGAAATTGACTGCAATTAAGGGAGCCTCCATAACTATTAACCCTTCTGACATTTTAATCCCCTGTCACAGAGAGTAAAACAACTCAGAAATAGGTGAGTCATACTTGGCTCAGGTAGATTATGACCTATGACACAGAGGCATCCACCTCCCAATCCACCTTCCAATCACTGCCCTTACAAAATGTGTTTGTTCCACTGTAACATTATGATACTCCTAACATGGAGTCTTAGGTACTGCTAGGAGGCTCCATTTATCAGAGGCATTAACTTAGGAACACAATCCAAAGGTCCCAACAAGGTGAAATGCTTTCCAGGATCGTCAATTAGCAGATATACAGACTAAATGCATGGTGCAATCAGAGAAAAAAAAGGTAAGGATTCTAAAATTGATGTATAATCCACCTGAGGACAAATAACTTGGCCAGAAATAGTAGTCTAGTACAGAAAGATTTCGGAAAGCTTGGAGAGAGTCTGAAGTCCATGTTAAGAAATATAGTTTTTCCAAAAGTACTACCTGCCTATGGAATGAGAGAGGAAAAGTTGCATCATTCAGAGAACATCAATATGTGCCTCAAAACTTGTGAACAAGATTTTAGATAAATTGGAGGCAAGGGCAATATATGGAAAAATAAGACTATACTGTAACTATGCCTACATCTTTCTGAGGAAGGAAAAAAGGATTCTGAGTGAGAAATTCAGTCAATATATTGCTAGACATTGGATTGCACATATCAGATGATTCTGGGATGTTACCCCAAGCAAATGCAAGATCGTAGTGAGGAAAACAACAAAATTAACCATATTAGCTACTCATTTCTCAGCAAAAATGTAGAATAGGATAGTAGGAAATAGGCTGTACAGATGACGAGACAACCAACAAGGAATAGCTGGAAAGCAAAGAGCACAAATGACTGCAGTCTAAGTAAAGAGGCTCCATGTCTGTAAACCCTAATGGTAAATATTGTTGCTATTACAGAGACATGGTTTAATAATGAATCCTATGAATAGGACATGTTTATACCAGGCTATAATCTTTAGGAGAAATAGAGAGGGCCAAAAAGGTGGAGGAGTGCCCCTATATGTGAAAATCAGTATTTCAGCAACTGAAATGCAGGGGGCTTGAGGCATGGGGAAATAAGGCAATAATATGGATCATCTCGAAAAGAAAAGATGGCTGTGAAGATTTCATGTAGTTTTGCTGTCCAGTCAGAGGATGAATATTGCCACTGGTTCACAATAGAAGTTTGTGGCAATGCTGAATATTCAACACCAGTGGATATCCAGTTTCATTTTTCCTCATAGCAGCCAGACACTTTATAAGCGCTGACCATCTCAAGCTGAAATATCAGGCCCTATGTTACTTTGTTACAATCGATATGCATTTATTAAAATTTGTAGGTGCTCAAACAAACCAAATGTGGACTAATGAATGCACATCCCCATAACAAATTTTTTTATGGACATTTAGAGTCAGTGGTGAGGTTGATAGTGTCTTCTCCATAGAAAAAAGTCTTAGAAATCATCATATCTGATGCCTTCAAGACACCAGTTAATGCGACAATGTAGTTTGGGAGAGCCAACAGTATGCCTTGGTATATAAGAAAGAAAAAAGTAATATTATCTTTCAACTATCTCTAGTAAGACCCTTGCTTATGTACTGTTATGTAGACCATATCTTCAAAAGGGCATTACTAAGGTACAAAACTGTCAAAGGAGGCCCACTATAACTAGCATAACCTGCACTATAGGTCTTCTATAGATAATGAAGAAAGAAGAGGGATACAATACAAATGTTAAAATATTTTGCAGAGTACAAGAAGAGAGCATTTTTTATAAAATCCAAAGTTTAAGGGCGAGGGATCATTATGGTGTCTATCCTGTCCTGCGAACAGTGGGAATAGACGTCCATCCCCGCTATTCGTCCCAACTAAGCCTCTCCAGATAAACAAGGAGTTAGTCCGGGGAGGCTTAGATGGAGGTAGGAGGGGGCAGTACAGAGGTGGAGATAGGACGAACAGTGGGCAGCCCGCGGCCCCGGACATACATGGCCTTTTCTGAAGTCGGTCCTGTACGTCCGAGGCCAGCAGACTGGACGGGGGACTTATTCTCCCTACTAAGTCACCCTAGATGTTGGGGGCTGGGAGGCCCAGCTGGGAGCAAAAAACTGAGGGATGCAGAAGATTCCTCGTAGCCCGACCCTGACCATGGGAGGCCTGATCGGGGGTTGGGCTGCAGGGAAAGGCGAGGGTCGGGCTGCAGAGATCGTGGCTCCTGAATGGAGCCATGGTGCCATGGCAACCAGACGCCATGGTACCATGACTCCATTCAAGAGCCTAACTGAGTTAGCCAGGCAGGGGCCTGTACGTGCAGGCCAATGGGAATCGGGTTCCGGCCTGCACATAAAGGTCTAGACGCGATTCTGATCCCACGGAGGTTAGACATACCCCAAGGGACCAGAATCGGGTTTATCTCTGTGTGTCTGGTTACGACTGGATGCACAGAGGCCGGGACGTGCAGAATGGAATGTGCCTCCACATGTAGCTGAAGGGAGAAAGGCTCAAAAGAAATGTGAGGAAATACTTTTTCATTGAGAGAATGATGGACATCAGGAACAGATTTCTAGTGGAAGGAATAAGAGTCAAAACTTTCAGAATTTAAGCATGCATGCATGCATGTGACCATGATAAAGTAATCTTAGCGGAAGAAAGAAAAAGAGAATATCATAGATCAAGCAAAATCTGTAACAACACAGTTAAGAGTTAAAAAGGCCAAATTGGGTAGAGAGATTCTTAACTTCTGGTATCTACCATATTTCTGTTTTTCTACATTTTGGTCTGAGGAATAATGAAAAAAATGAAAAAAAAAAACCTGCAGAAAAGAAATATTCAAGAGACATTTGACAAAAAAGTAAAATTCCTTACCAGTAACGGGTGTTTTCCATAGACATCAGGATAAATCAGCTCTCAAATGGGCACCCACACAAACTCTTGTGTAGTCGGTCCTGCACCAGCTTCCGCAGATACATGGCTTACTTTCAGTTCTATAGGACAGAAGGGAGGAAATGTATGACTGATTTATCCCACTGCATTTCCACAAACAACTTTGCTTTCTCTGTCAATGATCTGGATTAATCAGCTGCACATGGGGACTCGCAAGATGAGGATTGCAGAAGAAGCATGTTTAAAGAGGCATTAGTGGGGCCCAATATTCAAAGGATTTATGTTCCTAACTTTAAGGGGCTGGTTTACAAAGCTGAGATTAACTTTAAGGGGCCGGTTTACAAAGCCGAGAATAACTTTAAGGGGCTGGTTTACAAAGCCGAGAATAACTTTAAGGGGCTGGTTTACAAAGCCGAGAATAACTTTAAGGGGCCGGTTTACAAAGCCGAGAATAACTTTAAGGGGCTGGTTTACAAAGTCGAGAATAACTGGTCAGTTACTATATTCAGCTGCTCCCGGTTATCCCTTGGTGGCAAACCAGGAGCAGCTGAATATAGTGACTGACCAGTTATTCCCAAGTACCGCCCCCGGAATGCCCCGATGCGAACCAGTTACCCGGGGTACCCGGGACATTCAATGGTACTAGCTATGTTTGTGCTGCTGAATATCTTGCTTAGTAGCATTTACATGGTTTACAGGTCTGTAAACCGTGTAAATGCCTCTAGATATCAGGCCCATACTGTACATTGCAAATGCCTAAATTTAGGATGAATTTTCAGCTGAAAATTTAGGTTTTAAGTGTGACTGAAAATATAACACGAATTTAGGAGCCTAACTTAGGAGCTTAACGTTTTTCGATTATCGGGCCTGTTGTTCACATCTTTCTTTTGAATTATTGAGCCTCAGTAAGCAGCCCAGAAAGAGACATTGAATAGTTGGTTGAGCTGATTTGCTAAACATATTTTGCCATTCTAAACAGTACTTAGCCAAAGCCGCTGTCCTTGCAAGATGTGGTGTCTATACATTAGTGGAAAAGAAATGTGTAAATGAAGAGCAACACCCAGTCTTATGGATTTCTTCTATGGAGGCTGAAAGACTGCGAGCCATTGATGTGACCTGATATGCCATTGCCTTATGTTGTAAATCTAGTTCACCCTGTGTGTAATAAAACTGAAAGCATCCACGTCAAACCTAAGCAATGTGGGTCAAATGAAATGAAAAATTGATTTGCATGATGATGCAGTTAAGGTTTAATTTGGTCTGTCAACGTTTTCTTGCGCTCTGTCTTATGAAGTGCTTGTTCACCTTGGTGAGCATAAGGTCAGAGAAAAATATTTAATTTATTTATTTATTTTTTATACCATGCTCTTTAGAATCAGTGTGGTTTACATGTATACTAACAGGTACTTTTAATTCCCTTGTCCCTGAAGGGCTCACAATCTAAGTGTACCTGAGGCAATGGAGGGTTAAGTGGCTTGCCCAAGGCCACAAGCAGTGGCCATGGGATTTGAGACCCCAGTCCCTCTGGCCTGAGGTTGCTTGTCCCCAGGTGGGAATTGAAGCCCTGGCCTTCCAGCCTGAGGTAACCCAAATATGTCTTTACACCTCAAACTAGCTTCTAATTGCACCAATGGCTTGTAAAGCTCCTTACATGTGCCCAGGGGGGACAATAAATGACTAAAATCACCACCTTGGACATGGCTTTGAATTGCATTAACAAGTACTCATATCCCTTGACAAGTTCCTTAGAGCAATGGGCCACTGGAATTGAACTACAAAAAATAACAGCTATTCCCAATGTCAACATTTATCCACCTTCAGCATATGCACAATAGAATAGCCCTTTGTGCAAAAACAATCTTTTGTAGGACTCCTTACCTCATTTAAGGTCATGTTTACTAAACCATACTAACCGTTAGTGTAGGATTTGCTATGCCCTAAGAGCACTGTGCTAAAGGTTAGCACAAAACACCATGGTAATAATCCTGTCAGGAACTAGATGGGTTAGGGACAGAGGGCCCGATATTGAGTTGTGCAGGCTATGCACTGCAGCGATGCATAACCTGCCCGATGACCTCCCTAACCTGGATTTTCACTTCCGCGCTGGTGGAAGTGAAAATCCGGGTTAGCCTGCACGCTCTGGCAGCCACAGAGGCTATATGGGTAGCAGGCAATTTCTATGTTACCTGTATAGCCCTCTGCACCTTAAAGATAAGTGAGGAAAACCTCGCTTATCTTTAAGGTGCAGAGGGCTATGTGGGCTGCTACCCATGTAGCCCCTTCCTCTGCTCTCTCTCTACCCCGGAATGCTCCTAACACACCTTGATACTATGCATATAGCATCTAGGCCCGCTAGGGACTTAGCCGGGATATTCGAAGGGTACTATTAGTGTAGGCGCCCTTCGAATATCCCGGATACGGCCCTTACATGGCTAACTAAGGAAGTTACCCATGTAAAGGCCTTCAAATATCGGGTCCAGAATGCTTGCAGTAATGTCTCATCACAGTTAGAACGGCCATTATGGGTGCGAGCTAACTGTGATTGCTGTCGTTAGAATGGATGCTCTTAGCACCACCTCTTTGGGTAGTATTAAGTGCACTCACATGCCAGATTGTGCAGTGCCATGCATTAAAAATGCACCAGTGGCAGGAGACAGACACACACACCTCTTGAATTTGTTACAGTCCTCTGTCCTATTTTCGCAGCTGAATCACGCGCTACCATTGCGCTCTTTAGTAAACATGGCCCATAACTATATTTATATAATAAAAATGCAGTCCAGTTCCCTTTCCTGTATAACTTCTCACAAAATGTGCCATTTAGTAGAGACCGATCCAACATTGACAAGTAAAGTGTGAAACGTACCTGTACCTATGTTATTCTCCACCACTATTGCAAAATCAAGACTAGATTCAAGAATGAGCATGCAGGTTACAGTTCTGATGATCTTTCTTCTTATCCTTCACCTCTCTTCATACTAACCCCTCCCAAAAATGTTATATTTTCAGAAATGTGTTCTTTAGAGTAGCACATAATAAACCACTTTCTACTCTTGTTTTTATTTACTTTCCTTACATATACAGGGTGGCCCAAAAAAAGTGAGAACATCTCATAACATATAAGTTATTTAAAAATTCAAAAAGACAGATGTAAACGATTGACAAATTAAAAAAAAAAAGATGGCGACCGGAAATTGTCTAAATAAAAACATTATATAGCTAAAAACAGTAAATAAGCAAACTATTTAAGCTTTTAATTTACGAGATGTTCTCACTTTTTTTGGGCCGCCCTGTATATCCATTGGCTCTTTTATTGCATCTGTTAGTTAGATCACTGCAATCCCACTTCCCTTATCTCCTCCCATCCTGCCATCTCCTTCAGGCATTTTGCATTTTACTGAAGTCAGTATTTTTGAAGTATAGTTTTGAGTTTGCTGTGATTGGACACTGCCTGTGGTTTGAGGTAAAAGTCAAGACAGATTCTAGTCACAGCAAACTCGGTGTCCTGGACCCAGCAGCTTCTGGGTTTTCTTGGCAGTGTGACCAGAATTAGATTGCCAGGCCTTTCTTCAGAGGCAATGGAAGACTTGCTCAAAGCATGCCAGTAGGAATCAAACCCTGCTTGTTTGGTTACCAAGCCACTGCTCTAACCACTAGACTGCTCCTCCACTCCTAAATGGAATTTACATATGTAGCTAGCTTAAAGATATAAATGGCAATTTAAGAATGCTGTTTCTGCAAGGAGGTGGTTGGAACACACAGTCAAAGGGGCATATTGTGGGCATGGTTTGGCCAGGACTAATATACATGTATTCTCATTGTAACATGTGAATACACATATATTTAAAAAAACATTTTCCATTGGCATTTGCATCTTCTCCAAGGCACACATAGGTTTCATGAAAGTGCTCGTTTCAGCCCGGACTTGAAACAAATGATATAGAGGGTAATCATGCTCATCATTCTGAATTGATTGATTCCCATTATGGATTATTGTGTCGATGTTGTCAGAGCTTTATGTATATGTGATCTCAGCATAGCACTCTAGAATGCCGCATTGCTTATTTGGACTATTGCTTTGGATTTGCCTTGTGATGTATTGGAGTGATCCCTAGAATGTCATGGGGTTACTGTATTTTAGAAGCTTTATTCATGATGCACATGTGTAAAACCACCAGGCATTTACAGTAGCTCTGGTGGTGATATTATGTAGGGTTGAAAGGTTAGGTGTTGGCCCAAGGTTATGCCCAGGTATCGCACTTGGGATTGTACCTTCAATTGGGTTCCTGCTACTGTTATGGTAGATGATAGGCTGTAGTTGGTGGCTCTAGAGATGAAGAAGGCTTCTGTCTTGTTGTGGTTTATGAAGAGATTGTGCTCCAATAACCATTACGTGACAGCAGCAAAGCAGCTAGAGAGAGAGAGGTATAAATTGGTTTGGTGGTGGAGATTGGTACTTACAGCATAACATAATTTGCATAGATATGGCAGAGTATGTTGTAAGATTGGATTATTGCACAGATGGGTTGCAGGAAAATGTTGAACAGGAGAGAGGATAGAGCTGAGCCTTGGTGAATTCCTTGTTGTTTGCGGTCAGTGAGATAAGATTTAAACCATTTCAAAGCTGTGCCAGTAGAACCTAATGAATGCAAGCATTGAAGCAAAATATAGTGTGGTACCGAGTCACAGACAGCCTTGATGTCCAGGAAAAACATTATAAAGCCTTGGGATGGAGTCTCAGTACCTTTGATGAGTTTGTCCATTAGGGCTGTTAGAAATATTTCCACACCATGATTGGGCCTAAATCCAAACTGGTTTGGGTCAGGTGGAGCATTTGTGCCAATATGGTCTTGAATTTGCAGTAAAACAGCTTTTTCAATGATTTTTGTGAGAAATGGTAAACTAGAGATGGGTCTGTCTGATGGGGGCCGTTTGGAGTCTAGTCTATTCCCTTTTTTTGTGGAATATTTTGGCGCAAGCTATCTTGATCCAGCTGACAGGGCATGGAACAAGTGGGGAGGTTGTGGTGTTTAGGTTGATGATGATGTTTTCAAGGTGTTCAGGAGATATAGGTGTGAATGAATTCCAGGTGGCTGTGGTGGTTTTTTGTCATGGTGGATGGTGTTCGTATATAGTTCGTTAGGGATACTTGGGTTTGGTTATGGTTGGATAAGGTTTGTGGGGAAATCACATTGTCTGTGTAGTTTTGGGTGGGGGTTTTGAGTAGAGAATTTACTATTTGAAATAACTCTCTAGGATGGTTCAGTGATTTAGAGATGAGTTTGATGTGGAATTCCTTTTTCTTGTTTATTAATGTTTGGTATTCATGCATTTTAGACATGCAGCTGTTGAGGTTGAATGAGCTCTTTGACCTTCTCCATCTTCTCTCTAGTTATCTGAGTTGCCGCTTCACATTCTTTAGTTTTTCAGAATACCAATGTGCAGAAGTGCAAGATTTGCAAATATCATTAGTTTCTGGTCTTGTGGTAATTACACTTATTGATTGATTCCAGTTATGCATTATTGTGTCGATGTTGTCAGAGCTTTAGTGAATGTGTGGTAAGAGGCTGTCTAGGAAGGTATTCTTGTTTAGCTGTAGGAACCTGTCGGTTGGAGTTTGATGGTGCATGTCTTCATCACATGTGGAGATCCATGGTATGTAGAATGTGACTGTTTTATGGTCTGATCAGGGCACTGAGTCTATTGCTGGTGATGAAAGTTGATGATCTGTGATCATCTTCTGGGGAGTAAAGATTAGATCTAAGGTGTTTTCCTTTTTTTTGTGTTGGCTCATTGAGTAGTTGGGTGTAATCAAATGCCTCCATTGCTTCCATAAAGAATTTTGATACTTTGGGGTTGGCCGAGAAAAGTTTTAGGTCCCCGAGTAGTAGGAGCTGATTGTTAGATAAGCTGTGATTGCATATGGAGTTGAAGGACAGGTAGGTTAGGCAGAGTGTTAAATGTTTTTTGAGATGATGATGGTGTCCATTCCTCCTTCTGTGTTTGTGGAAGTGGTGCAGAAGCCCAAGTCCTTTCTGACCAATATGAAAACCCTGATACCTTTGGTTGGTTCTGTGACATTTGAAAAGCTTGTAGTGGGATGGGCTGATTTATCAAGACATTGTCAGTATGGGTGAATCAAGATTCGGTTCCAAAGCCATGTTTATCTGCTGGGCACAAAGTTAATAAATGAGTATTGCCACCACCCGCTCCCTAACCTTGAGGGTTTGAGGAGGGGTGGGCCTTGAGGTCAAGTTGTAGTTGTGAAGGTCGAATGATAAGGCAGGCAAAAGAATATTTTTTTACATAAGGATTTATTTCTCCCGCTCCGTGGTGGAATGAAACAGGCGTAAAGGAATATATTTTTGTAGCCAAAGTAAGAACAAAAGCAAAACAGGCTTTTTCCAATACTGTGCTCTAAATGTCCTTCAACAGAGGAGTTCACATTCCGTCATGTGTCCTCTACTTTGAAACCAATTAAACAAGGAGAAACAATAAAGTTCATGCACTGTAACCAAGTTATGCTTCAGCTTATTTTTATCTCTTCATAAGCTCTTCAGGCAAGGTACTTAAACAGCATACATTTCAGCATATCATAGCAAATGACCATTCAAGCTTTGCTTGACTATTCTTTGTCTATGAGACAGGTTGAGCAGTCCATTGGCTGGTTCAAGTCCACCATTGGCAAGGGAAGAACCAATGGCACTTTTGCTTCTGGGCTCTGCACTGACTCTATTACTTCCTGTCCAGGAATGCTTCATTTGTCAAGGAAATCTCTAAACTCTTTCAGGAGAGCTTCAGCCTGCTTTCTACATGGGCTGGGCGGATACTTAGCTCCTTCCTGGGGCGAGTAATTGCTTGGGGGTTTTGCTTCAGGCAAACAAACAATGCCGTCTCTGTTACCACATTCATTCACTGCACTGGAGTTAACCCTCCCCCACTTGTCTCTGTCAGCAAGTGTAGGGTTAGCCAGTTCATTTGCACGTGAAGGGTTTCTAAACAGCACTTCAAATGTAGGACCTCCTAAATCCTCCTGGCATATATCTCTAGTATATAAATCAGCTATGTCCTTGTAGCTAGCCTGCTTGCTAACTCTTTCAGCAGTTTGGTAAGGAAAGCTGGGTTTATTTAAATGAGCTTCAGGTTGCAGCCAACTGCCTTCATAAAACCTGGGCTTGCCCTGGGTTTTAAAATAAGCATTCACACAGTCTGGCTTCTCATAAAAGCTGTTATCAGAATTAAAGACACCCTGTACCTTATATTGAGGAATGCCTGAAAGTTCTTTAGCAGTCTGTCTTTCTTTCCATGGGTCAGCTCTCTGCTCCAAAAGCATAGGCTTTATGCCTGGGTCTCTCAGTGCCTCACACTTCTCTTGTTCCCAGAAGTTTCTTCCATGCACTGAGTCTCCCTGATACCTGCTCCTTGGCTTTGAAAGCGTTCTCCTAGGATTGCAGCTGGGGAGCGTTTCTCCCTCAAAGTCAAAGGTTCTGGTATCCAAGGCTAGTTCCTGCCTTCCAGGTTGCTTCCTTTGTCTTTGCTGTACTCCGTCTCTAAAGCACACATCTGCTGCGTTTCTCCTCTTCTGCTGCTTCTCGTTGATCTCCTTCTGTCTCGGGTTGATCTGTCCCTGTGCTTTCTGTCTTCCTTCTTCCTTCTCTCTGTTTAACAAGGTGCATCTGCTCTGGGGAACCCGCCTCCTGCTAGGGCGTGCCCAATCAGTAACTGCTTCTCCCCTCCCCCGAGGTGAGCTGTGTTAGCTGATTAGCCATGTGCATCTTGTGCTGAGAAGGGAAAATCCTGCATTTACCTGCAGTACCCAGACCTTCCACCGGGTCACTATCTGTTTCCATGGCTTCTGGCAATGCTACAGCGTCACAGTATTTATATTTTGTTGCAAGATGATCATGCATTGAAGAGTACACATTTGATGTTTGGTTGGTTGAGTGCAGTCTTATGGATGTGTAGAGTGAGGATGCTTGAGGCTTGATTTGGATATGGGCACAGGGTGCTCTGTTTTGTGATGTGGGTGTTGGAGTGAATAACCCGTGGGGGGAGTATGAGTGTATGATAGGTATAAGGCCTATTTATTTATTTATTTAGACAGTTTTGTATATCACCTTATCCTTCAATCAAAGTGTTTAGGGATAAGATAAGGGGTCTACATTAAACATAGGTGACAAGACATACATATATTTCTGGGGATTTAGTCCCAGGTTTGAGATGTTGGGGTGTGGTGGCTGTGTTGGCAAGGCTACATGGATTGGGAGTTAAGGTACTTGTTCATATGAGGCCTTGAACAGGTGGGTTTTGAGGGATTTGCGGAAGTCCTTGAGGTCCTTTTGTGCTCTTAGTTCCTCAGGGAGTGAGTTCCATAGATCCGGCGCTGAGAGTGAGAAGGCTCTTCTGGAAGTTGATTGCGAGGAGTGTATGCTTTAGAGTGAATGATTAACACCAGGAAGTAGAGAAGGCTGAGTAGTGATGTATAGGATGCCATGTTGGTGGTGGTATGGTGCTCAGTTGCTTAGAAGTAGTATTCAGTTGGGTTAACAATGGGTGAAATTAATGGAGTCTGGGATGGTATCATGGCTCATGTAATAAAAGATAGAAGAGCGGGATGTTGGAAAGAAGGATTCGAATGTGAGAGTTATATTGGTAGCTTTAAGGCTGTGCATTGAGGCTCATGGATTGTAATGATGTGAGCTGACTTTCTTGTTTGCTGTTCAGTGTCGAGAGTGCATGCTGGGGCTGGTTATTGCTATTTGAGAGAAGAATACAGATACGATAGCTTGAGACACCAGGGTGGGTTAGCACGCTTTGGTTCACTTTAAGGCCATGCCTGGCCCTTAGGCATGGCCCACCTGGTGTGGGTGCGCCTCTGGAGTCTCTTTAAATTTAAAAGTGCCGCTAGCGTGTGATGCAGCAGAGAGAGGAGGGGCTTGCCTTCACACTCTCTGCTGTGTCCTGGAGCCCGTTGAGTTTGGGGGAGGTGGAGGCCTGAGTTCGCTTTGTTGGCGATGCTTCAGCAGTAGTTTAGCTGTGCTCAGGATGGCAATCGCTGATGTTCCTGCTTCTGATACTAATATTTAAGGAGAAACTAACTTTGGCAGCAAAGAAAATGCCAGTGTGCATTGATACTTGTCAGAATCTCCAAAATGCTCTGAATCAATAAGCTAAAGAATCCATAAACTGCTTAGCACCATACAGACCTGAGGTTTGCATTTCAGTATCATAAAAAACAGGTGTCCAATTTCTTTTCCTTCTGCACATTCAAAGTAAGCCTCTACCTTTGACACCAATAGAAAAAGTTTTTTTCAGTATCACAAGGTTTTGGCACCTTGACCACATTTTTGTTTATTGCTTTGAAGGGGAATGGTTCTTGCTGTGCAAAATGATTGAGCCTGACTAGCCATTTCATAAGGCAGATATTATTTCAACCTCCTCTGATCAGGAAGATTTAGGACATCTCTTTCTCACTTCTTTAGCTCTATTGAACAGAGGCCTGCAGGGAGCCAAGCACTTTATACACTGAGAGGCTACACAGAGAAGCTCCTGGTAAGAGTCAAGCACTTTCTTGAAGCTCAATATATAGAGAGAACCTGCACATATACAGTAACACCATTTTTAGCAAGCACCACTGGCTCCTGGTTGCTTATACAATTACATTCAAAATTCTAGCAATAGCTTTTAGATCACCTCTTACTGAGCTTCTTAAATTTGTGCCTTATATCCTGATCTACTACTCTCCATCCTGTACCTTAAGATCACCCAAACGCTCTTTCAAAGTAACTCATGTTATGTATTTATTTATTTTATTTATGTAAAAGGATATATAACCTGTACAGTGGTGCCACTGCCCCCTCTTCCTGTATCTACATTGGGCTATATACAAAGAGTGCGTGTGTGTGTGTGGGGGGGGGCGTATTTATTTTATTTAACAATTTTTCTATACCGCCCTTTCGTTGACAATTTATTACTACAATTTACTATTACAATTTATTACTACAATTGTCAATAGTAAATTGACAATTTACTATTAAGATTTATTTTCAGTTTATTACTATTACTACCATTGATCATGTATAAAGTGCTACAAGGCATACACAGTGCTGCACATTCACATATAAAGACGATCCCTAATAATTAGAGCTTAAAAATCTAATTCAGACAGATAAGACAAAAGATAAGAATAAGGGCAGAATAGGGAAGGGTGAAGAGACACAAGGAAACTAAGGGATCAGGATGCAAAATCAGCCTTTAGCATGGATTTAAAAAGGGGCAGAGATGAGGCCTGACATACAGATTCAAATAGTTTGTTCCAAGCATAAGGAACAGCAAGGTGAACAGGTCAATATCTGAAGTTGGCAGTGGACAAAATGGGCAAAGAAAGAGAAGCAAGCCAGTAGAAGAGTGGAGTTTATGAGGAGGGGTGTAGGAAGAGAGGAGAGAGGAAAGATAGTGAGGGGCAAAAGAATGAATGCATTTAAAGGTCAGAAGGAGAAGTCTGAATTGGATACAGAAATGAAAGGGAAGCCAGTGAGGTGATTTGAGATGAGGGGTTATATGAATATATTGTGGCTGGTGAAAGATTAGTTGTGCAGTAGAGTTCTAAACAGAATGAAAGGGAGAGAGGTGACTCAGAGGGAGACCAGCAAGAAGGAGGTTGCAATAGTCGAAACGGAAAGTAATTAGAGAGTGGACAACAGAGTTAGCAGTGTGTTCAGAAAAGAAGGGACAAATTTTGCTAATGTTATAGAGAAAGAAACAACAGGTTTTAGTGCTGTTGAATATGTGAGGAGAAGGAAAGGGAAGAGTCAAAGATGACCCCATGGTTACGTGCTGAGGAAACAGGAAGTAGAAGAGTGTTATCTACAGAGACAGAGAAAGGAGGAAGAAGGAGGAAGGTTTAGGGGGAAAAATAAGAAGATCGTTTTTGGTCATATTTAATTTCAAACGGCAGTGAGACATCCAGGTGGCAATGTCAGATAAGCAGGCAGAGATGTGGGCCTGGAGTGACAGAGGCATATCAGGTGTAGAGAAATAAACCTGAGAATTGTTAGCATAAAAATTATACTGAAATCCATGGGAGGAGATGAGAGTACCAAGGGACTGGGTGTAGAGAGAGAAAAGGAGAGGATCCAGAACAGACCCTTGGGGTTCATCAACTGAGAGAGGAATAGCAGTAGAAGAAGTACCACCAGAACAAATGCTGAAAGAGTGATGGGAGAGATAAGAAGAGAACCAGGACAGTGCAGAGCCCCTAAAACTAAGAGAGGACAATGTATCAAGGAGAAGGTGGTGATCAACAGTGTCAAAAAAGCAGCAGAAAGGCAAAGAAGTATGAGAATAGAGTAAAGGCCCTTGGATTTAGCCAGGAATAAGTCACTGGAGACTTTAGCAAATGCCATCTCAGTAGAATATAATGGAAAAAAGGCAGATTGAAGTGGCTCCAGCAGGGCATGTGAGGAAAGAAATTCAAAACAACGATGGAGGACTGCATGTAGAAGAAGTTTAGAGATGAAGGGAAGAAGGGAGATGGGTCAAAAATTAGAAGGACAACTAGGGTCAAGTGAAGGTTTTTTGAGCAGAGGTGTGACCACAGCATGCTTGAAGGCTACAGGAACAGTAGCAGTGGAGAGTGAGAGGTTGAGAATATGTGAGATGGAGGAGATGACAGAAGAGGAAATGGAGTTATGGAGACATATGGGGATAGGATCGTAAGAGCAAGTAGTGAGTTTAGAGGAGGAAAGAAGATGAGAGGTTTCCTCATCGGAGATCTTAGAAAAGGATGAAAAGGTAACAGAGATTGACAGGAAAAGTTGATATTGAGGAGGGAGAAGAGGGGATGAAACTGATCTAATGGGAAATTGAAGTATAATCTTGTGGATTTTGTCATGGAAATAGTCAGCAAGGGTTTGGGCAGAAAGAAAAGGAGGGTAGGAGGGAGAGGCTCCTTGAGGAGAGAGTTAAGAGTTGAGAAGTGATGGCGGGGGTCAGTGTCAAGAGAGAAAGTCAGATGGGCATAGTAGTTTTGTTTGGTGAGTGCTAAGTCTGACTGGAAGGAGGTAAGCATGAATTTGAAATGAAGAAAGAAGGAAAGGGAATGTCATTTGAGCCAAATGTGCTCAGCTGAGCGGGCACAGGATTGTAGATAGTAGGTATTTGAGGACAACCAGGGTTGAGGTATAGTGCATCTCACAGGATGTGGGATGGATGCAGCAAGAATATCCAGAGCAGAGGAGGAGGCAGTATTATAGGAAACTATAGCCTCATCACCAGATGTAGAAGCAAGGTGGAAGAAAGAGGTGATGAAACAATACTGGAAAAAGCCTATGGATCGATAGCATGAAGATTCCTAAAAAGGTAGGAGGAGACTGGGAGAGATTGAGGTGGAAAGTGAAGAAGGGTGAAGCTTAGTAGGTGATGATTAGATAAGGGAAGAACTGAGGTACGGAAATTATAGGGTAAACAGTTAGAGAAGAAAACCAGGTCAAGGCAGTGACTGTGCTGATCAGTGGTAGCAGAAGAACAAAGTTGGAGGTTGAATGAGGAGGTAAAGGAAAGGAGTTTAGAGGTATAGGGGTCAGATGGGTTATCAACATGAGCACTAAAGTCACTAAGAATAAGGGAGGGTGAAGAAGAATTCAGAAATAGGGAAAGCAGGAATCAAAATCAATAAGAAAAGTTGAGGTGGACTTATCGGGGGAGGGGGGGTCTATAAAGAGTAGTTACTCACCTGTAACAGATGTTCTCCAGGAGCAGCAGGAATCAGTCCTGACTTATGGGTGTCATTGACGCCGATGAAGCCCCAGCGGAGCATTTCCCCAGTTTTCCATAAAAGCCTTTGGGAATGCTGGCACGCATGCGCGGTTCCCTTCCCGCCAAAAGGTGCCATCTTACCTCAGTCAAATGACATAGCTAAGAACAGCACACAAAAATGTAAAAATTAAACTATGTACAACTGCAACTCCAAGGGGAGGAGGGAGGGTAGTGAGCACTGATTCCTGCTGCTCCTGGAGAACACCTGTTACAGGTGAGTAACTACTCTTTCTCCAGGACCAAGCAGGAAGTCAGTCCTCACTTATGGGTGACTCCCCAGCTCTGGGCTACCATGAACCCAGGCTGAACAAGAGAACTCCCTCTAGTCTCAGCAACACAGAAAAAAGCTTTTCGAGAACTCAACCTCCACAGGTAGCCCAACCAGAGGGCAGGAGTTGCCTAGACCTCAAAGAGATTCCTGAGTACTGCTTGGCCAAAAGCACTGTCCCTATGGGACTCCCTCTCCAGAGAGTAGTGGGCTGCAAAGGTCTGGCTTGAAGACCAAGTAGCAGCCCTGCAGATGTATTGCAATGGAACAGAGCGGAGATGAGCCACTGATGCAGCCATTGCCCTCACACGGTGGGCCGTGACCCTACCCTGCAAAGGAAGGTCAGCCACTTTGTAAGCCCAGGTGATACAGTCAGCCACCCAGATGGACAAGGTACGCTTGGACACAGGCCTCCCCAAGTTATTGGGGTCAAAAGAAAGGAAGAGCTGAGAAGCCCTCCTGTGACCTTGTGTACGTTCAGGGTAGAAGGATAAGGCCCTCCTACAGTCCAAGGTTTGGAGAACTGTTTCAGCCTGACTTGCATGAGGCCTAGGGAAGAAAGTAGGAAGAACCACCTCCTGGTTGAGGTGGAAAGAGGAGACAACCTTAGGAAGGAACTTAGGGTGAGTCCTGAGGACTACCCTGTTTTTATAGAACCTGGTGTAAGGTCTATCACAGACCAAGGCCTGAAGCTCACTCACTCTCCTAGCCAAAGTAAGGGCTATCAGAAAGAGAGTCTTCCATGAGAGGAAGTGTAGAGGGCAAGTAGCCATAGGCTTAAAAGGTGGTCGAGTCAGCTGCTGCAAGACCACATTCAGCTCCCACTCAGGGACAGGAGGACGTTTGGGAGGTTTGAGCAGTAACAAACCTCTGAGAAACCTGGACACCAAAGGGTGCACAGACAAGGAATGGCCCTCCACTAAGGAGTGGTGAGCTGCCAAAGCAGAGAGGTGGACCCGAACAGAGTTGGACTTGAAACCTTGATTGGACAAGTGCAGCAGGTACTGAAGCACAATAGACACAGCACAGGAGAAAGGATCCTCTGCACGTAACTGACACCACACAGAAAACCTTTCCCACTTGAGAGCATAGGTTTTCCTTGTGGACTGTTTCCTAGAAGCTAGGAGAACCTCCTCAACTTCTTTAGGCAGGCCCCAGGGAGCCAACACTACCCTTGCAGCCTCCATGCCATCAGATGGAGGGACTTGAGATTTGGATGCAGTAGAGAGCCCTGATTCTGAGAGAGAAGGTCGGGCTGCAATCCCAGAGGCAGAGGGAGATCCACCGCCAGTTGAAGCAGGAGGGGGAACCAAGGCTGCCTGGGCCACCTGGGAGCCACCAGGAGGACTGAGGCCCTGTCTTGGAGAATTTTGAACAGTGTCCGGGCCACCAGGGGGGTGGGAGGAAATGCATAGAGTGGGCCCTGAGTCCAGGGAATCAGAAAAGCATCTGCTGCTACTCTCAGAGGATGCGGTTGCCTGGAGCAGAACCGTGGCAGCTGGTTGTTGAGAGGACTGGCAAACAGATCTATGGAGGGAAGACCCCACTCCAAGAAAATCTTTTGAACTACTAAAGGATGTAGCTGCCACTCGTGTGGTTGCAGAATCCTGCTCAATTTGTCGGCCAGGAAATTCTCCTGGCCTGGAAGGTAGACTGCCTTGAGGAGCATGTTGTGTCTCAGGGCAAAGGAACAGAGGAATTGTGCTTTCTGACAAAGGGGTTGGGAACCAGTCCCGCCCTGCTTGTTCACATAGAACATGGCTACCTGGTTGTCTGTTTGGATCAAGACAGACTGATGGGCCAGGGAAGCAGTAAAGGCCTTGAGGGCCAAGCGGATATCTCTGAGCTCTAGGAGATTGATCTGCTGGGACGCATCCCAAGGAGACCACAGACCCTGGGTGCACTTGTCTAGGCAGTGTGCTCCCCAAACCAACAGAGAGGCATCGGTGGTCAGCACCACTGTATGAGGAGGTATCTGAAAAGGCACCCCCACCAGCAGATTGGGGGGGTGTAACCACCAGTTGAGGGAGGTCAGAAAATGGTGGGACACTCTGATCCTGTCTCTGAGGCTGCCTGAGGCCTGTGACCACTGAGTCCGAAGGCACCACTGGGCAGGCCTCATATGGAGACTGGCATTGGGGGTCACCTGAACTGTGGACGCCATGTGGCCTAGAAGCCTGAGACAGAGTCTGGCGGAGACCAGGGACCTGTGCAGAAACTTGCTTGCAAGGTCCATGAGCCTTTGTGCCCGATCCACTGGTAAGAATGCTCTTGCCAGCTGAGAATCCAACCTTGCCCCTATGAATTCCAAGTTCTGGGAGGGGAGCAAAGTGGACTTTGCGAAGTTGATGACAAAGCCCACCTTTTGGAGCAGGTCTATGGTTCTGTCGGTGGCCTGCTGGACCTCGAGAGACGTCTGGCCTCTGATGAGCCAGTCATCGAGGTAGGGAAAGACAAAGATGCCCTGATTTCTCAGGTAGGCTGCTACCACTGCCAGGCACTTGGTGAAGACTCTAGGAGCGGAAGTCAGCCCAAAAGGCAGTACCCTGTACTGATAGTGGTTTCCTCCCACAATGAACCTGAGGTACTTTCTGTGGTCTGGATGAATGAGGATGTGAGTGTAAGCATCTTTTAGAACTAAAGAGCATAGCCAATCTCCCTGCTGGAGGTAGGGCAGAAGAGTTCCAAGAGTAGCCATCTTGAACTTTTCTTTTACAAGAAACTTGTTTAGGTTTCTGAGATCCAAAATGGGTCAAAGACCAGCGGTTCGCTTTGGCATCAGGAAATACCTGGAGTAAAAACCGTGACCTTGGAAGTGGGGAGGCACAGGCTCCACCGCCTTGTCCAGCAACAGACCCCTGAGCTCCTGGAGGAGAAGGGCTGTATGCAGAGGAGGCCTGGAAGGCTCCCCTGGAAAGTGTGGCGGAGGAAGTTGGTGAAAATGCAGGGCATAGCCTCGATGGACTATGTCCAGCACCCAACTGTCCTGTGTTATCAGGGGCCACTGGTGGGCGAACAAGGCTAGGCGGCCTCCTGTGCAGGGCTGGGTCTGCAAGGGAGGTTTGGCTGTACTCAAGGAGTCAAAAAACCCCACCCTGCTGAGTGGGAGCAGGGGCCGGAGGCTTGGGGGTAGTCTGCCTTCGGGGCCCATTACCCCGGCCCTTGGCTTGCTGACCCTGTGGGGCAGTTTGGGCAGCCTGATAATGTGGGTACTGTCTGTAGGCAGTGCCCTTCCTCGGGTAAAAGGGCTTTTAACCCGAGCCCTTCTTTTTATGTGAAGGGGCAGAGGTCTTGCTGAACAGCCTTGTCCTGGTGAGGTGCTCAGTCTCGAGCTTTGCGGCCTTCTTGGCCACAGGCTTGCCAAAAAGGTTTTCACCTCAGCAAGGGACATCGACCAACTTGTCCTGAACCCATGACTTGAGGTCCGATGACTGCAGCCACGCCTGGCGTCGAGCCGCGATGACGGCAGCCGCTACTCGGGCCGAAGCCTCGAAGCCATCGTAGGCGGCGCGGGACATGAACTTAGAGCATTCCCGTATCCTCGAAGACAAGAACTTAAAACTCTGCAAGGGTTCCCCGGAGAGACCAGCAGAGAACCCGGCCAACTCCTTGGCCAGGTCTCGTAAATACATGCCCATATACAGCTGGTAAGTCTGGACACGGCAAGCAAGCATGGAGCCCTGAAAACAGTTTCTGACGACTCTATCAAGGCTGCGGGCTTCCCTGCCGGGAGGCACCGCAGAGTGCATCTTCTGACTTTTCAGACGATGTATGGCCGATTCCACAACCATAGAATGGTGTGGCAGCTGTGCTTTCTGGAAGCCAGGACTCTTGCGGAGTCGATAAATGGAATCGACTCGCTTGCTCAAAACCGGTGCCGAGGCCAGTGCCTCCCACATCCGGAAGAGGAGCCGCTCCAGCATCGGAAGAACCGGGACAGTAAAGGCCTCCTTCGGAGGAGAGTCGTACTGCAGAGCATCGAGCTCCTTGGCTCGAGGCTCTTCCTCGGGGTCAGCCGGGATAGCAAGGGCAGCGGCCATATCCTGGATAAACTCCGAGAACCTAGTATCCTCCGGAGGGGATCTACTACGGGGTTCAGACTCAGGTGAGTCCGAAGGGACACACCGAGTCTTAAAGGTGTCAGGAGACTCCTCATCTTCGGTTTCCCATGCAGACTCGTCCGAAGTCGAGTCGGGGTCCGACGCCGTGGGGCCTCTGGGCACCCGCCCCGACGCCGGAGGCACCGGCGTCGAGACCCTCGGTCCCGAACGGGAGGTCGAGGGAGACCTCGACTGAGGACAACCTCGAGCCGCAAGGGACTCGAGTATCGGCTCGGTCTCCGGGGTCGACTTGGAAGTCGATGTCCCAGTGGTCGGGGCAGATGCGCCAGACAGGCTTGCCATCAATGCCCGCTGCTGATCCATGAAGACAGACATTCTGCTCTCCAAGGCTGTCAACCTGAGACTCAGCTCGGGTGATGCAGCAGCCCCCGACTCGGGCCCCAGCGGCGCCGGGCCCGACGTCGGTACTCGGGGAGGCGAGTCCTCGAGGACAACAGGACTTACGTGTCCAGCAGACTCCGGTTCTATACGAGGAACTTTGGTCGGCTTCTCCTGGTCCACGGGCCCAGGACGACGGTCGGGGGTCTTAGACCTGGACCTCGAGGGTCCAGGGACCTCCACCGATGCCGCCCTCGCGAGCCGCTTCTTCCTCTTACGTTCCCTCTCAGGGGACCCCCTGTCCGAAGAGCTCCGACGCCTCTCGGGATTGGAATCCCGAGGTGTCGAAGCCTCAGACGAGGTCCGGGCACGAGCAGAGGCCGAGTCGGAGAAAAGCCTTTCACTTTGCTGCTGACGACTTCGGAGGGCCTTGGAAGACATTTTTCCACATGGCCCGCACGTTTTAGAATCGTGGTCCAGGCCCAGGCACCGAAGGCAGCAGTCGTGTGTCGGTGAGAGACATAATCTTCTTACACCGATCACACTTTTTAAAACCACTGGAAGACATGGGGGAAAAAAGGGTCCCCGCGAGGTCAAAAGACTGGCCTTCCAGGGAAAAAGAAAAAAGTTTAGGCGCGAACGCCTAGCTACTAAGGGCAAAAACCGAAAAATAGAAAGGGGGTTCGATACCGGTGTACCGATCCCAGCGGGAGGGGAACCGACGTCGAATCCGAAGAAAAGAGCGAAACAACGCTAGAAAAAATCTACTTTTAACCGGGAAAACAGGACACACGTCCGATGGGCTTCACGGAAAAAAAGAGACTGAGGTAAGATGGCACCTTTAGACGGGAAGGGAACCGTGCATGCGTGCCAGCATTCCCAAAGGCTTTCTTGGAAAGCTGGGGAAATGCTCCGCTGGGGCTTCATCGGCGTCGATGACACCCATAAGTGAGGACTGACTTCCTGCTTGGTCCTGGAGAAATAGCAGCTATCCAGAGAAATAAAGGATTAAAGAGGTGAATGGAATAGACTTCAAAGGAGGAAAAGGAGTGAAACTGAGGAAGAAAGAGGGGTTGGAATTGGCAGGAAGGAGAAAGCAGAAACTCAGCACTATCACTACGACCAGTAGTGCGAGTGTGGGAAAATTGGTAGCTATCGTGATGGGGCAGCAATTGAAGCAGTGTCATCAGAGAGGAGGAGTTTATTAGATATGGAATGAGCATTTCATAAGGCACAAGAGAAAGGGAGAGAGGAAGGGGAAAGGAAAGGAATATGGATGAGATTAGAGTGGTTGGGTGAGGAGTGGCAGTGAGAGAATAGTCTAGGGGGTCTCAGTGTTAGGATTAATGTCACCTGATGAAAGAAGAAGGAGAAGAGTGCAAGGCAGAAAGGAGACAGAATGGTATTAACAAGCATGAGTTTTTTTAAAGAGAGAATGGAGAGGGATGAATGAGAGGAAGAAAAAGGTGAAGTTCAAGAGCTGAAGAAAGGGAGGAAGACAAAATGGGAGAAGAAATGGAAAAGGTAGAGAGAGAGGGTGGACCACAAAACTAAAAAACACGGAATATTCTTCTTTCTTTGGCACAAATGATCATTTTATCTAAAACAAAATAGGCAAATCCTGGAATCTCTGCATGGAGAACTGTTCTGGCAACTGCAAATAGAAACCACGAGAGATGGGATGATACTGGACCTGATGTTTATGATTGGGATGTTTCTGAAGCCATAATGGGGGATCACCTAGGTTTCAATGATTTCTGAATAGCGTGGTTCAGTATTGGACAGAGGAATTGAGAGTTCATTAAAAACATAGGGTCCTAGACTTTATAGAGATAGGAGAGTACCTCAAGGATGGGAAAATCATGGAGAAGTAGAAAAGCAATGTACAAAACTGAAAGGAGACATTGAAAGGGTAGCAAACATCTTTGTTAGGAAAGTAAATAAAAGTAAGAGGAAAAAGAGGCCATTACAGGATATGTTATGAAAGCACGTTGGGCTTTTGCAGCAAACACTGGGCAATAGCTGCAAAAAGCCAGCATTAGCTACTAATGTCCCACAGTATCTGCAGGGGGAATTCCCAGCTCTCCCCTGCAAATACCATGGAGAAAATGAAGGGATCATGACGGGGTTAGTTTCTTGGATGAAGTTATCGCCACCCATTGAGATAGCAATAGCTTTATCCTTGAAGCCTGCAAAAGTTTGCAATTACTGTGTCATGGTAATTGTATCTTTGATGCACTATTACTCTCCAACCACTCTCTGCCCTAATCCCACCCAAGCCCATACCTACCACGTGAAAAGCAGACATCACAGAAAAGCACCACAATTTTAGCATGTTTCTCATTTTAACTGCTACTGCTGGGTGACAATTCCACATTAGCCCTGTGGTAGCAGTTAATAAACATGTCCTTATATTTTTTTAAAGAAGTAGCTGAAAAGGTAAGGGGAAAAAGTAAGCATTCATAAACTACGAGAAGTTGAGGAAAGAGGAAGGCAAGCAATGATATCTGGAATTCAAATGGCATAGGACACTGTGGATCATTTTATAGCAAGAGGGTAAAATCAAAATAAATATCTTTTATACTTCGACAAATAGAGGTGGGTGACCTGTATGGAGTGGCAGGTACAATCCTAATCAAAGGCATAGAGGGGGATGACCTGCTCGGAGCAGTGGGTAGAACCTTAAACAAGGGCATAGAGGGGGGTGACCTGCATGGAGTGCTGGGTACAACTACTCTAGCCACCTTACTGGGCAGACTAGATGGACCATACTGATCTTTATCGGCCATCATATACTATGTTACTAACAGAAGCTGGTAAAGTAGACAGGAGAGCAAAAATGCAAATGGAAGAAATGTTAGTGATAGGAGGAAGTGTAAAAGTGGCATTCTAAGTATCAAATGTGGAAAGGATGAATATGTAGGGGCTGATGAACAAAAAGCAGAATTGCTTAACAAATATTTCTCTTCAGTGTTCATGGAAGAATGGTTCAGAGTTGGAGTACAGAAAATGGACACTGATAGGAATAGAAGTGAGATAGACCTCATACAATTTTCAGAAAAATGTGTTTGTGAGGAGCTAGCTAAACTAAAAGTAGACTATGTGATGGGCCCAGAGGAGATACATCCAAGGATATGCAGCTTACAGAAGTTCTGTATGCTCCACTCTAATCTTTTCAATGCTTCTTCTGAGTCAAGAGAGTTCCCCAAGAATTGGAGATAGATGGATGTGGCTCCTCTTTATAAAAGTGGAAGGAAGCTGCTTAGTCTGACTTCAGTGGTGAATAAATAATGGAATTGCTAATAAATCAGAGAGCAGTACTGTTTCTGGAATATAATGGAGTACAGGACCTGAGGCAGCAGGTTTTATCAGAAGTAAGTTCTGTCAGATGAATCTGATCAATCTTTTCAAATGGATATCCAGAGAGTTGAACGAGCAAGCAGTACTAAGGGTATCTGGATTTTTGCAAGGCTTGTGACATGGTTCCACATAGGTGACTTACAAATAAGTTGAACACCCTTAACATGGATTCTAAAGTGATTGACTGGAATAGAAACTGTTTGACTGGGAATTGACAAAGAGTAATGCAAAGTGGAATTCACACTGTGGAAAGGGGGGTTACCAGTGGTATGCTGCAGAGATCCATCCTTGGTCTGGTTCTGTTGCAGAAAAGCTATTGAGAAAGGTTGCCTCTTTGTGGATGATGCCAAAATCTACATTAGGGTAGACATCCTGGAAGGTATGGATAACCTGAAGAGATATCTAGTTAAACTTGTGGAATGAACTAGAGTTTGGTAGTTAAGATTTAATGCTAAAAACTGCAGGATCATGAATTTGGGCTGCAAAAAATAAGGGAGCTATACAGTATAGGGAGTGGTCTCTATGCACAAAAGAAGGGCAACATCTGGGAGTGATCGTATCTGATTATGTGGACAAACAGGTAGATAAATATATGGGAAAATGCAATGCAATGTGTGCCTTTGTGTCAGTCCTGACAACCCAGAAGCTCCTGGGCTTTCTTGGTAGTGTCACTGGAAGTAGATTGCCAGGCCTTTCTTCCAAGGCAATAGAGGGTTAAGTGACTTGCCCAAGGCAGGACTAGTGGGAATTGAACTCTGGTTGCTTGGTTATCAAGCCAGTGTTCTAATCACTATGCTACTCCTCCACTGTTTAAGTGGCTAGCTTAAACCATCCAATAATAAAATCGTATGTGCCTAAGTGTGTATTTGATAAAATATGCACATGAGAACATAAAATGAATTGGAAAGTGTGTGTGTGTGCCTCAGAGTGAGTGTAGCTTTTTGAAGGAGTTTTCCAGGGGGAAGGATGAGAGGCAATTTTATAACGACACTTATGTGCATAACTTAGGCTCATATCTGCTGCTCAAGTTAGGCAGATGTTACAAAATTATCCACTGCATTACAGTTTCATGACAAGACAGCCTGAGTCTGAGATACTTTTCAGTATATAGAGTAACTGTAATGGTGACTTTTGAAATAATGTTTGAAATTAAGAAAAAAATAAACATTTTTGTTCAATGCTTAAAGAATTCTTAAAGATGCATGTGTATCATTGAACATATATGATTTATGCATATCGATGGTGCATAACATTTTGCGGTTCATTATCAAATTACCCCCCAAAGGAGGCTAATTTTATAAGGGGTGCCTATTTCTATGCATGAAAGCAGATACCTAAAAGGGGGACTTTGTTCATTTATGCTTATAAGTGGCAGTTTACATGAAGAAATGTCCTCTCATAAAATCAGGCCCAGGGTAGAAGTATGCATGTCAATTTTATGATGCATGCTTTCACTGTGAGCTTGTAGAGGGACAGAGTTTGGCCAGAGTACAGAAGTCTTGCACAGCTTCTACATTTGGAAATAATAATATCTGCACATACAGATTGGCAATGTGTGTAAATGGTGATTTCAGAGTGCCACTAGTTCCATACACAGCTTCAAAGAGAACATGTTGTAGGCATGTTTTGGGCAGGCTACAAAATGAAATGTGTATTTCCCAATGTATAATGGGAAATTAAATTTCGGCCTCCGAGGCATGCATAAGTTTTATCAAAGTGCTTGTTTCAGCCAGGGCTTGAAACAAGCGAATAAGGAAGCAAAGGGAGATAGTCCCTCGTGTTTGTTTATGGCTGAGAAAATGTGAAAAGCCACCTTTTGGAACTTACCTCCATAAATGGTTCCACTTATAAATATATTGGTGTGAAATGAGGCCCCTGTATGCAGGCACTTAGATGTGGAGGTGTCAAAAATTGGCACTTAAATGTATAATTACCTGCACCACTACATGGAAGATGCCAAGTGATGCTGCTCTTTTTGTATACGTGCATGTTTGTGAAATGGCTGCCCCTTAAAAATACCCTGCATTCAGCAGACTTCTGTAAAATACCGAGAGAACTGTGAATGTCTCAACTTGGGCATCCCGATTCCACCTCAACGTTCCATGAAAAATGGGGCTTCGCTCCAGTGGCATCGGTGGGCGTGATGAAACCCAAGTTGAATTTCTTCTGATTAGTGATTACAGGAATGCAAGCACTAGGATAATGGAAACTACATTTAAACAGCAAGGTTCTGAGCAGTTCAAAGAGCTCACAAAGAAACGAGTCAGCGGTCCTGTTTCCTGTCCTCTTATGCACACCAGCATACACACAAAATGCTGATTCACAGATAGCTCTGGTTTTACGTCTAGTCAAGTAAGCACCAAGCCGGAGAGAGATAATCATGTGATTACTTTGGTAATGATATGCATTAGGTACATAATGGGAAACAATAGTATTCCCCACAGAATGGAGTCAACCCAGTTAATATTGATTTTTCTTAATGCTAAAAGCACTACTCAAAACCTGAAAAGAGATCTCCTTTATTTCCCTTTCCACTCATGAGTTCCATCTCCATGGAGTCATTTGATGTACAGCCATATCCAGATAATGGAGTAATGTGTATCTAATCTGACACCCTCTAGGCTGGGCTAATGTTTCAGAGAAAAACTACTTAGGTGACTGAAAATAGAACACAGTTTGTGACGAAGAAAATATGTAAAGCATTTTCCTTCCCCTCTGTTTCCTTCATTCTCACCCTCTCCTTCCTATTTTCTATGGACTAAACATATTTTTTGATGGAACCGTGTAGCAAAACAGGCTGAGTCAGACAAGCGCACTGCCAGAGTGAAGCCTATTGCATTTTAAAAGGACAGCTGCCTCTGAAAAGTTATAGATGCATGGGTCAAACTATAGGTACACAGAGGAAATGCTGTTCCTTAATTGCTTGAATTGGAGCAGGATGCTACGAAACAATATACGATAATGCAGGAGTTCTCAAACCAGTCCTTGGGAACACAGCCAGTCGGGGTTTCAAGATAAACACAATATATATGCATGAGAGAGATTTGCATGCACTGCGTCCATAGTATGCAAATCTCTCTTATGCACATTCATTGTGGTTATCCTGAAAACCCGAATGGCTAGGAGAACTCCCACTATAATATAATATATCCTATTAGAACATACAGAAACAATTTCAAAGGGATTTACCCCAGTAAATGGTTATTTCCCCAAGATAGACTGACCTGATTGGCAAGTGTCCCTTTCAGAGTGACAAAAAATTCACCTGAGCTTCCATAGCATGCACACATTTATTTGGATTAGAAAGAAGCACTCCCAGTTAGGAGAACAATCTGTAGGTCAAGGAACGAAAACAGCATATGCTGATAGATTTTCAAAACGGCATGTGTTGTTTTGCCCCCACTCCATCAACCACAGGAATGGCAGATATTCAAGAGTTGCAGTCATGATGAACACTCACATCTTACCGGCAGACAGCCTTGGTTGTTTTCCTTTGAAAATGAACTACAAAGTATATGAGTATGCAAAAACTACAGGAGTGTAAACCTAGTTTTATACATGGAAAAACCTTTATAAAATTACTCCTGTTTTATTTTATTTAGTTTCCTGTGTCATTTGCAAATTTGTTTCATTTTATTTTAATATATGTTTGTTTTGTGTCGTTTTGTTTTTATAAATTTTCATTTCAGGGCAATTTTGTTAATTAAAGGGGTGGCTGTGGCTGCTGCATGAATGAAAACACAGCTGAACGATAAATAAAACAACTCAAGAGCTTTGGCTATGTCACAAGCTGGCCTCAAACACATGGCCTTTGGGTTAGAAGGTAGATATATTACAGGGAGAGTCATTATGTCTCTATGGGGGACTGACTCTAGATAGCTAATGCTTAACTCTGTCTTTTACTTCTGGTGATCTTCATTCTTGTTTCATAAATCGCCCAAAGTGTGTCTGAATAGAGTTCTCGTTAGACAACCAGGAGGTTTGGTAAATATACTTAGGGTTTCACAGAATTTCTAGCACAAGAACATAGCAAAGGAAAGGAAAGGTCTTTGGATTAAGAGTCAATAGACTCACAAGGCAAAAAATCCAGGAAGGGCTTTTCACAGAACTCCAGAACAGATAAACATTGGGCCAATCAGGAAACAGGAACTGAAAATCACCAGAAATAGACATAGGGGCATGTTTACTAAAGTGCGGTAAACGTGACTAACGCGCATTATATGACGTTAACGACCGTAAGTGCCGTATAACGCACGTACCGACGCGCTAACGACCGTTAACGTCATACTACGCGGGCTAACCGTAGTTAACGATCGTAAAGCTCCGCGGCGCGTTAAAACAGCGCAAAAGGTGGAGAGTGGGCGGAGAGAAGGGGTCAATGGGCAGAGAGTGGGCGGGGAGAGGCACCCCTCATACTAACGCGCTGAATTTCAGAGCTCAATTACAACGCGAATGAAAACCTGTCGTTAAAAGGCATTTAAAGGGAAGAGAAACCATTTCCGTCAGCAATGTACAGAAAAACCGGGGAAACCCACAAAACGTGAGCAGTGTGATACATGTGCACAGAACAATATTTCACATAAAACGTTAAAAATGAACACAAGAAACATTTTAAAAAGCATAATTCAGCTGGGCAACAGTGATAGCAATGGGCAACAAGGAACAACACTCCCTGGAAAGCACAAAAATAAAAGAAATGATGTGTGGAAGGGTCTACGCTCCGCAGACCCTTTCAAAGAGCATTACATTGTAATGGAGCTGTCCTGGGCGTGTGGTGTAATGTTTTCCAATGATATCATTGTTGCCCAGCTTGGTTATGGGTGTGTGCCCCTTTTTTGAGGTCTTTTCTGAGGTTTATGTATACCTTTGTCTGCATAAGGTAAATGAGGCCACAGTAAACCTGTTGCAGAGCAGGGTTTCTGGCTCGTCAGGCCGGTTTAACTAACCCCAGGGAGTGCACTGTCTCTGTGGCCACAGTGTGGTGCAACAGACACAGCCAGTGCCTGTAAGACCAGAGGGTCACAGGTTCAAATCCCAGCTGGGGCTCTTGCCAACCCAGTCCCCATAGTTTTACCCACCACTAAACAGTGATAGTAACGACAATCCTTTATTGCAGAGAACATAAACATGGCGTATAGTTTACCACACCAAACACAGACACCAGAAACAGGCACATTACCTAAAGCAGAGTCCCGCAAATGCAGTCCTGGAGGGCCCCACACCATTCCGGCTTCATGCTGCCTCTAATAACGATGCCTGTGCTGCATAGCTATGCACCACCCCCATGGTATGCAGATGTAGCTCATGCATATTTATGAGGGACAGCATGAAAACCCAAACAGTGTTTGGAACACCAGGACTGGAGTTGGGTAACTCTGCCGTAAAGCAGCAGCCAACAGGGCCACACACCCACCCACAGGCCCCATTGGCCAATGCCTCCTGGAGAGGCAAGACATTGGGCCCTGCCTGTATCTCCCAATACTAGCAGTTGCATACCTTAGCAATGCCACCCTACACCTGGGTATATGGTACACAGCTATCAAACGTTCCCTATGATAACTGGCAGATATCAATTCCTACGTTAAGCACAGTTTGCTCATTGCGCTCCACCATAACAATCATTCTGATGTCTGCGGTGTTTGCTGCAGGTCTGGTCTCTGACAGTGTTCACCACCCTGGGGAGTGACCCCCCAACAGCCTTGTGTACCATATCCATGCCTGTACTATGCCCATGACTGGTGTAGTGGGTATGGCTGCTGACCACCTCTATAGTAGCACAATGCTGGCATAGGTGTGGGGGTGGCTGTCTGTCTATCCAGCAATGTTGCCAGTATTGGGCTGCCAATGTGCATAATGAGGAGCAAGGTACCATGGGTATAGGCCGGACATGGTGGCCTGGCCAGGGTGCATCTGCACAGGGCATAGGGCAGTGACAGGCACATTGTAGTGCCCGGCCACCACCTACACAGACAGGGTGACCTCAGTATATCCTGCTGAGAGATCACTATCACCCTGACTGTGCAGTGACCACAGCATGGCTAGGCACTCCTATAGTGCTATCTAGTATTTTTCTCATGTGATAAATATGGGTTTCCTTTTGGGGCCCAGTCACTGATGTATCTGCTTGCTGTGTATGCTGACATCCCAGTTCTGGGTGCAGGCATCTCCACTGGGCACTAGCAGACTGTTTGCAGCTGGTAGGTGTTGTGATGGAGTGGCTTGCAGGGTGCAGTGGCTGATGGCTTGCACCCTGGGAATATCAGATAGTGGTGGGGTGCAGCATACCATATCCAGGCCTAATGCCTGTCTGCTGTTGTGTTATGGCTGTGTATAGAGCTGCATTGACTGCCCTGTGGGGTGTCTGTTCCTCAGCAGGACTAGGGTTAATGTTCCCCTCTACTGCCACCTTTGCAGGGAGGTAGACTGTGGGTCTTTTGATGGGAGACCCTGTTTGCCACCCTCAGCCCTGGGGGAGGGGTGTGGTGGTGCATGGGGGCTACACCTGACTGAAACAGACAAAGATGTCCAAGGTGGTCCTGCAGAACCTACCTATCTCACACAGTAACACAGCTTTGGACCTGGTGCTGGGCACCTCACTGCACCCTCAGGGTGAGCACAGTACCCGCACAATGTGACGGTGTGTAGCTACTCTGTGCCAGTACAACACACGGTCAGTACCCCCTATCAGGCCGAGGTGCTGGGGGGGTGCACATGGTCAGTCCCCCCTACCAGGCCGAGGTGCTGTGGGGGTGCATTCCCCATGGTGTGTATCTGTGGACAGCTGATTTGCATGTGCAGTGCATCATGGGTGTGACTGGCCCAATCCAACCCTGTGAAACTCCAGTAGCTGCTCACAGGCTCTGATAAACCATAGGACATCACACATACATCTGTTAGCATAATGCATAGGTGCAGGACACCCTACAACGTCTGTAATATCAAATGCCCACGCTGGTAAAAACACACGTATCCACGCACGTAAACAAACACGTACCGACACACAATTGTACGCGCGCAGCTACGTACGTACCAATGCACGCAACCTCGCACGTATCAACGTACGTGGCTAAGCACACTCCGAGGGTGTTTTTCTGACACCAATACTCAGCGTAACGAAAAACATGCCTCCTCTTTCCCTCTGTAATGTGCAGGGGGATGCCTGGGACAGCCTTCTGCGTTAGGCACACTGGGGACTCGAACCCATGCTGCCTGTAACAGCGGTCAGTACCTTAACCATTGTGCTACAGCTCTGTTTCAGTGCTTTGTGTCTGTACGTCTTCTTATGATTAACGCGCAGTAACGCGGCACGGCGCCCGGTAACGCTCGTTACGTTTTCTAACGCGCGGTAGTGGTGACAATGTACCGCCCATGTCCTTATTTGGGGTTTCTTTCACTACCGCGGCTCCTAACGCGAATTGCACTAACGCACTTTAGTAAACATGCCCCATAGAGAAGGCTATCTAGAACTCCCCATCCCCACCCCACAAGACATAATGGGATTTATTTTGGAAGCTCAATTCATAGTTTGGATATCTAAAAACTCCCATTCTGATGTCCAAAGGGTATGTTTACTTAGCTGCGGTAGCGACTTCCGTGCGGTATTGGAAGCTGCTACTGCTGTTTAATAAACATAGCCCAAAGTCACAGAGACATCCTTTGAGGCATTTTAAAAAGGCAGCTGTATAGACATCCCCAGTGCGAGAACATCTATGGTGTATGGAGGTGTGGTGGAGGCACGACCTGACCAGTGGGTTACATAAAAAGCTCATGCACGATGGTCCTGGCTAAGATATCCATGCCTAAACCTGTTCAGACCACAAAAATGTACTTATTTCGTGGCAGCAACACTTGCAGGGGGAAGAGGGAAATGTGCTCTCTTCTGCACAGCACTTTTTGCCATTGCAATGTAACCTGCATGTTTATAGGCAGCACTTTCATTTTACCGCACATTTGATGTTCTGAAATGGCAATCTGAGATGCATCCACTGTAGGGAATAGCATTGCAGGGACATCTATTTAGTCATCCCCGAAAATGTTTATATCTGGTATGTACATGGTTTTAAATCGTTCCTGAACTTGAACATGCTCAGCCATTTTTGAGTTCATTCAGATATCCTAAATTCTAAACTGCCACTGGTTTGAGGCCAGCCTGTAATGACACCTAGGGGAGAGTCACAGAATTTTAGATTTTTTCTTGTTTGGATTAAAAATGATAAGAAACGACATTGGAAACGTTCAAATAAATGCACATCCCTAAAAATTACCACAGGGTAGCACAAATAAAAGTATTTGAAGTGACAAGGAGGCCCACACATTTATACAGCCCCAATGCAAGCGTGTTCTGAGGTAGGGGCTGGGTGGAGTGTTGTCGGAGTCATGACTGTACACTTTATAAAACACAAGCATACCATATGTTATGCACAAGCATTTACACCTTCAAGCTTAATGTATGGGGCTTCAATCTAGCCATGATTTTTGTTGGTTTGATCCTCGTATGTTCTTAAGACATCTAGGTGCCAATGTAAAATAGGCTTTAAATACATGCCTACTTGGCTTCTTAACCTATGCTCTGCTATAAAATTATCCTATGTCTTTATAAAATACTAGTTTAAGTGGCATAATACGCACGTACATTATAGACATGGATATTTGCACTAGCCCTAGAGCTAGTATGCATGTCCGTCTCAGTATTTCTCACATACATGTATAAATTACGGTATTTTATAATCTTTGCGTGCACTAGCATGATTTATCCCCACTGCCCAAACTCTGTTCTTGTGCACATCCACCAGCAAAGTACATGCCTTGATGCCAAAGCACATCCTTTAATGCTGGTCAGCATAAGAGCTCAGTGTAGGAGGTCAATTACACACATGTATGACCACATATGCATGGGAATGACTTTATTACTTCCTGTATGTGGAGATGTTTATAGGGGTAGAAAATAAGCAGGCTGGTGGATGAGCTTGGCACTTATGCAGATATTTCATAAACAGGCAAAATTGTATGAAAAACCTCAATTGATCGGTCCAGTTAAATGACCACATTCACTTCTTTAAAAAGTTCAACTGCAAGGAAAATCCTTATATAAGTTAAAATTCACCCAATACATTTCATTTTCATACAAAAAAGTTGCAGAACCTTACACATAACCAAAGAATGACTCAGCACCACATAGTGTTCTTGATATTACTGATTCAGTCATTGTCCTGTCTTTTTTTCAGTGTTTTTTTTTTACTGCACTTAAAAATTAATATAGATTCCATAAACAAGACGACTCCTTCTTTTGTGTGCTCATGGCTTCAAGGGTTACGGAGTCCAGTATGTTCTTTTCTCATCCTCCTCTTGTTGAGCTTTTTTAAATGGCATGTGGTGATTTTTGACTTAACAGCACATACACTCACTATGGATTTGGAGGAGGAGGAGGAGGCTCCCCCCATGGACAGCATCAAACACACAAAGGTGCAGGTGGGGCACCAGCCAAGGCCTCCACTTCAACCACCAATGGCACCACCCCAGAGCAGCTGCTGCACAGGACTTGCTCCCCCACCCCATCCCCAACTTTCCCCTGTACCTCTGGCTGCAGAGGATCTTGGAGTGGCTAGGCAGCTCCTCCATAGTATCCTAGCATCAGCGCTCAGCCCACCATTACCAGCAGCTAGTGTAGCACCCAGGTCACAGTCAGAGGCTGCCATACGAACACCATGTTGCTAGCATGTGTGGATGGGCAGCCCTGACTGTGCCATGGGATCTGCACTAGCTGCTGTTGAGCACACATAGCGCAACCTCGAGGATACTGTGGAGCAGCTGATTATGTGGCAAGGGTGGTTGATGCCCTGGAGAGGCAGGAGGAAGGGTAGTGGGCTATTCCAGACCATAAGCCATCCACACCCAGAAGGGAGCCACATATCTGAGGGCATTTGTCTCAGACTCCATGTTGGCTCCTCTGCATACAGGGGTCATAACACATATGCCTGTTTTCTCCTTTCCTTCCCCCCACCCATGTTTTATTTAAGTTTCTTACTGAACAAATAATAGTTTGTAAATAGTAAATATATTTTTCATTTGTTCTGTATTTGGCCTCATGTGTGTTTCTTGGGTAGAGGTGCACTATAGGTAAGGCTTCATTAACTTGACAGCATGTGTGTGGTAGACACATGTGCACTCATTTCACACACACCTCAAGGTGTCCTGTCAACATGCCTTTCAATAGCTGTCTGCATATTGCCAGTTGCAGCAGACTCGGTGATACAAGTACAGGCATGGTGATATGCTCCAGTGAGAGTACATGACATATATCAGACTGGGCCTGCACATGTTGTACCAATATTGACTCCTGCAGACAACATTTGGACACCATGTGCAGCACCATGACATTGGCACAGGGCTGGCCACTTTCCTCATGATTATGCAATATGTCCATAACTGATTTTGGATGGCAGCCATATGTGATGACTATCCTGCATCTGGACACTTAGCTAGCACATGACCTTTCTGCAAGAGATAGCAGTCATCTGCACCAAGCCATCACAATGTTTGTCTTTAGCTGGGCATCCCTTGCACAGTGGACCATGAGCTGGGCCCTTAGCTACACAGCAACACTTTTGTAGATGAATCCTCACAGTAATGATGAACACTAAGCAGCGTGTAATATATAAAACAAAAAGAGATGCTGTATGGTCATGTGCTGCATTACAACACAGCACATGCCCTTCCATTGACTATCAGGGCAGCATTCAGGAAGCATATAAACATCAGCCCTTCGCATGAAGATATATAGCACACAGCTATATGAGGCCATGAGTTACTAGCATCTAAAATGCAGCAAAATTATTTCTATTCCAACCAATATGTGTAGTTGACTGAAAAGAGGTATTTGGATCATCAATCCGATAAAGCTGGACACCAACAATGCATGAATGTCAGTTCTCAAAATGCATATTTATTCAAACTGCAGGCAATGCCACAGACAATGATTTTGAGCACTCTTCACAGAATCAAAGGGACAAAAGCAACAGTACTTGCTAAATATCATCTACATAGGAGTGGAGTCAACCACAAAGCAGAATGGCTGCCTAAGGGTTTTGATCCCATGGTCATACAATGAATCCTGACTCTCTTGTACTCTCCCCCAACTCTCCTTTGAGATAAACAGCGAGGTATAACTCCAGGATGTCGGCGCTGAACCTGTGAGACTAGAATTTCCTCAGGCCACTGCCACCACTGCCAAAGGATCGAAACAAGAAGCGGTATCACCACCCAAAATGGTGGTGGAGGAGGACACCAATGAAGACCTCCGTGAGATTCTGGCAGAACTAAGGCAAGTGAAAGAGCTTGCAACATCTAATGCTACTGCACTAGGACAAATGCAAGGAGATTTAAGTGAAGTCAAAGATAAACTTGCTGACATTACAAGATGATTGGATGCGATGGAATTGAAAGTACAGCAGCACAACAATCTCCGTTACGAAATTGGACTGCTTTCCAAATGACTTACACAAATAGAAAATCAGTTAGAAGACTAAAACAATCGTGCATGAAGGAACAACGTTAGTATCTTAGGAATTCCTGAAGGGGTCGAGGGCTCCGACCCGAATGGATACCTGGAAAAAATACTACCAGAGCTTCTCCAAATATCTTTTCAATGTCCACTCGAGTTCCTTTTCATAAAACTAACTCCACAAGATATCTGCACCCCATTGTGATGAAAGTCCTTCGATATCCTCAGGCGATATAATTCTTGCAAGTGGCAAGACAGCATACGTCGCTGCAGATCCAGGGCCATAAAGTTACATTCTTCCCTGATTTGAGAAAGAACAGTAGAGCAGTGGAAACAACTACTAGCTTCTCAGCCTCTGATGCAAAGACTACAAGCACGATATGGATTATATTACCCGGCAAGAATGTGAGTTACAATACCCAACACTACTTGCACATTTCATGATTCCTCGGCTTTGCGGGCCTTCCTAGCGCAATACGATCATATTGAAGCCCGAGGAAACAATCTGACTGAATTCAACTGCACAGACAGTCTCTTCAATTTCACCCAGAGACTCAAGAATGTTAAGTTCTCAAGTGAGAAGATAACTCCAGTTGAAACAACCTACATATGGTCTGTATTGTTCAGTATTGCAATTGCCGTAAGGACAGCAGAAATGGACAGCGTAAGCAAAATGTAAACAATGATAAATTTTATTACAAGTTTCTAATAGCATAATTTAGACTACCAGTGTAAAGATAGTTAAGTAAAACTAACATGTGGAATATAGAATGGCGGGGAGGGGAGGTGGGAGGGGATATAGTTTTTAAAAATGTTATAAGTAAATGGGGGAACCTAGGGGCATAATTCTGCTCATTGTAAGTGACTGATTTCACTAATCTAGTTATTGTTGATTCTGTTAAAATAATGTACTGGTGTCCTGGGACCCCATGCAGGCAAGCTGAAAAGAACAAGGTAGGACATCATAAAATATACAGACTAGCCCAGAAGATAGTAAACATAACCGCAAATGGCTAATTTGACTTTAAAAGTACTATCATTGAATGTTAAGGGAATAACAAACCCCATGAAATGTGTGAACATTTTAAATTACTGCCAACAGGAAGGTGCGGATATTATATTTCTTTAAGAAATGGGTCTTTCAGTATCAGAATCACGGAAGGTGGAATCAAGAGATTTTCAGCACATTATCTCAGCTGCAGCAATTTTAAAAAAAGTGGGTGTATCAATATTAATCAGGAAGACACTGGCGCCCATAATCAAGGAAACTAGAACAGATCCTAAAGGTCGATGGGCCAAAGTAACGTTACAAATAGGTTTACAAAACTATATCCTAATGACAATATATGCACCTGTGAGAGCCAGAAGGGAAGGGGTTAACACAAAGAACATCTAAAATGTGTCCAAATTGTTGGCATTTGAACTGCATGTGCATCGTGGGTTGCTAGTGGTATTAGGTGGCATCAGATGGAAGAAATGTGAGAAAAACACACTTATCTACAGAGCACAGGAGAGAGAAGGCATCATTAGCATGGTTATGCCAGTTTTGTATGGGGCCTACTGAGGCCTAGTGTGGAAACCGTCAGAAGATCAGAAAACTAATAAGCTATATTTTCTATATTTCTTGAAAATATGGGATGGAAAGACAAACCAGGTGGAAAGTTGAATAAGTGGGAAAAGGGTCAGATAACTGGGAATAAATCTGACAAAGGCCTGAGCACATGGTTATACACAAGGTCATAAGGGTCAGCAGGTCAGCAGGAATGGGAGTGCAGATATGACAGGACAAAGGAAGGAATGAAAGAGAGAATCCAGATGCCTGGAATTGAAAGCAAAGGGACAAATTAAAGGGACTAATTGGAAAAGAAAAACTATATAACGGGATAGAACTTTCAAAGATTGGGAATTTACACCCCATTTCTGAAGAAGGTGGTTTATAAATTGCCACTGTATGTCTGCTAATGAGTGAGTGGGTATGATGCTGATTCTTTGTGCTGTGTGAAAGATTTTCCTTAGTATATCTTTGAGTGTAGTTAGGAACCATATATCCTTCTCTTTCACTGTGCTAGAATCTGTCAATGGACAGGAAATCTCGTAATTACTTTATAGCTGTAAACTTGTAAGAAGAGGATGAGGGAAATTCTTGAAGTTACTTTGTATTTAGCTAGTTTGGTTACACTTTCTGTATGCTTGCTTCTGTGATACAAGAAAGAAATAAAGGATTTTTTTGTAAGAAAAATCTGTGAGAATTTTGTGCCAAGTACGTGTATAATCTGCATGAGGTGTGGTTTACTGGGAGGAAGTGGTAGGCCCTTCCCCCTTCCTGTATATGTGCTAGTTTGCAAGGTTTTGTTCCCCTCTTGCACGGAAGAGGTGGCGGCAATATCTGCCTGGTCAACAGAATCGACTCCCCCCAGTTCCGTACACACCCAACCAAGAAGACCCAGCCTTCTTCTCACAGTTAACTTTGGAATTGGCTGATACTGCCTCCATTGCTATAATCCTAGGAGGTGATTTCAACCTAATACAAGATCCTCTCATAGATTGATCCCCTTACAGACCACAGCCTAAGACACGTTCACATGCAGGCCACTACTGAGTACTTAGCATTGACTGATCCTTGGAGACTCCAGCACCCGCAGGCTAGAGAACATTCCTATTACTTCTTGCCACATAAATCTCAAACCCAAATTGATTTTTTCTTAATATCAAAAACCTTACTTCCCCAATTGCTCACCTCAGATAAACGGAGTATGATGGTATCTGACCATGCTGCTATTATTCTTACCCTAGAAATAGGTCCCCTCCCCCCCCCCCCCCGAAAGATCCAGTCTACATGGAAATTATTTAGAAAGAAATACAAAATGACTTTAGTATAAATCTACCTACTGAAACAGCTCTATGGGCTTGTTGGGAAACTTTAAAGCCACCATGCAATCATATATAACTACATATACCATACAGGCCAATAAAATGCGTAAGGTTGAATTAAAAGCACTGGATGCCCAAAACCATGCAAGAGAGCACCTCCTAAATAAAGGTAGAGATCCCATGATATTAATGCAATTACAGAAACTCAGATATGAATATAATTCCATTCTCAGTACTGAAGCCCAAAAGCAAATTCAAGCCCAACAAAGTCAATATTACCATGAAAATAATAGGGTGGGCAAACTTCTTTCCAGAACACTAAAAGCTAGGACTGTGGTGGCTCAAATTGCAGCAATGCAAAATGCAATGGGCAAGGTAGTCACCAAAGATGCACAAATCTTAGAGCGGAGTATGGAATTCTATACCAAGTTATATCAATCAGAAATTGAATTGGACCCAGCTGCTTTTACCACTTTTGTTTCCAATCTGAGCAATCCGAAGCTCATGGAACTGCAAGTTCGATCATTAGAGGCAGACATTGAAATACAGCTTGCAATCAGACAACTGGCCAGAGGAAAGGGCACTGGCCTAGATAGAATTCCCTTGGAATTTTATAATGTCTTCCAACAGCAACTACTGTCCCCTCTACAACTGTACTATACGGACTCCTGATAAGCTCCATCTGTGGGAGCTCTTCCAAAGGCATCTATAGTCATGCACTTCAAACCGAAACGAGATACACAGAAAGTGGAATATTATTGACCCATTTCTCTTTTGAACATAGACTATAAGATTTATGCCAAGATCCTGGCCACCAGATTGGGGAAAGTTCTAGCCACATTGATCCACCCAGATCAATGTGGTTTTATGCCTGGAAGATCTACTACTGACAATGGGAGACTTTTAATGCATGTACTAGCACAAGCCCAAACTCTCAATGACCCAGTAATTGGCTTAGCCCTCGATGCAGAAAAGGCTTTTGACAGGCTAGAGTGGCCTTTCCTTTTTCAAGTCCTCCAATGGTTTGGGATGGGTGACAAATTTATCAATAGAATGCATCATCTACATACCCTACAGCACGGATCCTAGCCAATTCTTCACTCTCCACACCTTTCACTCTACATAGAGGCACCAGGCAAGGATACTCCTTTTCCCCACTTCTCTTTAATCTGACACTAGAACCTTTAACTCTATCAATTTGACAACATAAAGAAATAGAGGGCATAGAAATTGTGGGGCAACAATATAAATTATCTGTATATGCAGATGATCTTCTGCTTTTTTGCACTCTCATATTATAACCACAGTACTGCACTTAATAGATAACTACTCAGCTATATCAGGATATAAAGTCAATCTGATCAAAACAATGATAATACCCCTTAACTTCCAGATATCTTCATCACTTCTCTAGTAATTCCTTTTTCAATGTGCACAATCTTCCTTCAAATACTAGGTGCTATATACTGGCCCACAATACAGGATGTCATGAATCAAAATATGAAAATATGTAAAAATGTTATACAAGAACACATCAATAAGTGGGCTCCCCTCTTTCTTACATGGTTCTGGTCCCAAGGTAAATTACATTTTAAGCAGGATTCCTTTACTTTTCCCATGTTCCTTCTTATAGAAGCTAGACAAGCTTCTATTAACATTCCTTTGGCAAGGCAAAACCCCTAGGATAGCAGCATGGAAACTTAAACTTCCCAGAACCAGAGGAGGAGTGCACTTCCCAGACTTTCACTAGTTCCATATCACATCCTTGCTAAACAAGGACTGCACTGGACCCAAGAGATTTTATTAGAAGATTCCCCCACATGAGTACAGTTAGAACGGGCCATAACTGCTCCCACGCCAATGACCCTCCTTGAAGGAACAACAAATACACTGAAACAATCCTCCATCAAGATTATTTAAGCAACACAGCAAACGTTCCTAACACTGATGCAACATATCAAGGGAGGCTGAAGAATTTGCATACGGTATGCCTATCTGGTCAAATACACATGTTAAGATCAATATCAACCATTCTCTTGGCATAATTGGCAGGACCATGAAATATGGTCTCTGGGAAAGCTTGTACATAATCAGTTAAACTGCTGCAACAAGAATTCAGACTACCTGACAATTGTCTCTATCAGTGGCATCAATTGAGACACTGTTTAAGTAAAGCCAGTCTCTCCTTCTCAACTTCATGCAGTTGGCCCTTTTTACAAAAGATCAGTAAGATACAAAATTCTACTTGACCAATTTTGGAATGTATTACCCTTCTCCATTCAGGGGCCGCTAGAAGATGTAAAGGGGGTTGAAGGAATATGGATGGATGAGGCCGGTGGCCCTGCGACCCAAAAGGAATGGGATATCTTTTGGGAATCCCAAATTACGATCACCCGAGCCGCCTCTCTTACCCAAACTCTATATTTTCTTGCTCATCAGGCATTCTTGACTCCCCTAACAATCTCAAAATGGAAACCCCAGTTAGGAAATGCCTGCTGGTCATGTATGGATTCCATTGGTACAATGTCTCATATGATATACTATTGTTCAGATCTTAAGATCTATTGGCAGCAAGTTTGGGTGCGGGTTTCTCAATATCTAAATGTGAAAGAACCACTCACATACCATATAATAGTATATAAATCCTTAACAAGTATTCCCTCATTACCAAAGAAAGATCATAACCTGCTAGACCTAATGATAAGCCTAGCTCTAAAAGTAATTATGATGCACTAGAAAGACTTCTCTCAACTGGCCATACATCGTTGGTGGAACTTACATCGATCATATGAAGTGGCCTACATGGCCCAATACCTCTATTGTCATGATATACTCAAAAAATGGGATACCTTGACCTGAATTAATCAAAGAGATCCCAGGTTATCCCATAGATACTGTATTTAGGAAAAGTCTAATGTTAATTACCAGTTAACAAGGGCAAATAGAATGCTGGATATTGCATGGTTTCTCTATACTGATAATAATGGATATTGTATATGGGGATTCAGCAAAAACCAGATGTTATATGTTTGTGTTTATATTGTTGATTGTAATTAAAACTAATTAAAAAATATCATCTACATAGGAATGAACAACATTTTTGTCACACGAAATGCAAATACTCAGATTACATTTAGTAGTTATTATTTCTATGTGCATAATGGGCACATGGATGTTGAAGAATAGCCTAGTGGTTAGAGCACAGGCTGTGTAATCAAGCATACTCTGGTTCAGTTCCCCCTAGCACTCCTTGTGGTCTTGGCCAAATTAGTTAACTCTCCATTATCTTAGCTGAAAAGACTGACAATGTAGTTCCAATCACTCCAACAGCAAAACTGAGGAGCTGCATCATCATCAAAAGTCCACTTGAGGGCACATATGATTGACTTGACTTGAGGGCACATATGATTTTAGTTTTTTGGATTACAAATGTCTGATGAAAGCACATTAGGTCTGCAAGCATAGATATTGCAATCATAGCCATCTGATAGCATGACTTCATTGACTCAGCCGCAGCACATTGCAAAGGGCCATTCAAATTGACCCTGTAGATGAGTTGCATATGACAGGAAACATTTATGCTAATTGTGAAGTCATATCATTTGCTCCATCACATGTATGCAGTACATGAAGGCGCATCCCTCTCCTGAGATGGCCACCTGCACAGATCATCACACATCCTTGGTTGCTCCATATGGCCAATATGACACACATATCAGTTCAAAGACATGAGTGGACATAAGCTGTGTTACATCATGCGATTGACCTTGTTCCCCCAGACAGTATGGGAACATCCAGACCTGCTAAACACCTGGATCGTGCTTGTGGAACAGAGCTCCCCACATGTAGATGTTCATGGGCGGGAGGTGGTGGGCCAAAAGAGGAGTGAGGGCAGACAGTGGGTGGCGTCATGCCCCTGACATACAGGGCCAATTCTGAGGTCGGCCCTGTACAGCCAGGGTCAGCCATGTAAATGGGGGACTTATTCCACCTTGGAAGTGGAATAAATCCTCCTGGACAATGACAGATGCAGGAGTCAAGGCCAGGAAAAAGGAGGTAAGGGGTGCAGGGGATCCACGCTGCCCAATCCTGGGCATGGAAGGCCCGATAGGGGGTTGGGCTGCAGGGAAAGGGGATACTAGGGTTCAGCCAATGATCACAGTTCCTGCATGGAGCCATGGTGGTATGGCAAGAGGACTCCATGTCACCACCACTCCATTCAGGAACCAGGTTGGGCTAGCCGGGGAAGTGTTGGACGTTCAGCCAGACAGAATCGGGTCATGGCCTGCATGTCCAGGCTGGTAGGCCCAATTCTGATTCCGTGGGCACATCTAGCCCCATTGGGATCAGAATCAGGTATACCATTGCACGCCCTGATTCTGGAAGTCCATACAGGTGGAGGACGGCCAGCTTTGAGAGTAGACCAGTGAGAGGAACATCCCCGATGTGGCCCAGCCTTATCTATGCATGAGCACTTTGTGTTTCCATGCAACTTGTATAGATTGTTTGCTGTTATCACCTCGAATCATAGCCTACTTCTTAGGTTGAGAAACAAAGTTGGTACCTATTTAAAGTTTATTCTATAAAGACACATAGGTGCTTATGGGTTTGTTTGTTTTTTTTAATTTAATATTTTTAAAATTTTACAGCATTGCACACAACCATCAACATCCTTTTATATTTACAAAAGAAAACATTTAACAATACCCTCCCGCCCCCCCCCCCCTGGCTCTCTACGAGTGGTCATTGCTCTTCCATTTGGCTTCAATTCTTACTTATTTAACCTATCAATATGCTGTGTTAATGTATAGGCCGCAACCTCATCAAGCAGCGACCATTTCTCTAAATTTGGTATAGTGCTCCCATGATGAAATATTTTACTGTATGTTTTCTCGTAGCTTGCATATTGACAGAGAGAATTCTACCAAATTTTCCAATCCAGGTTATGAGAACTCTTCCAATTTGTGAATATAATTTTCAAAGCTATGGCTATCATAAAGTTCAATAAGAAATATTTCTCTTTCTTTAAAGACGGAATACCCGATACGGATCTTAAACTGATAACATGTCAAGGGAGCCGAGAATTTTAGAATTTTCTGGATTCTGTTCCACACTGGGATCCAAAATCTATGAACGCCAGGGCACTCAAGAACCATGTGGACATAAGTACCTGTCTGCTCCTGACATGACCAGCAGCGCCCTTTCGACTGTTTGTCCCACTTGGATAATTTTACAGGAGTAATATAGGCACGATGTAGGAAAAAGTATAAGGTTTGTGTGAACACGGCTGATCTAGAAACTCTTGTAATAGGTCCCCATAGTTTCTCCCACTTCTGTGATGGCAAGGAGGTACCCACATCCTTCTCCCAGACCTTCGAAAGTCCAACTGGACTGACAAAGGAGCGATCCCTGAAAAGGGCATACAATGCTGAAATCACCCCCCCCCCCACACACACACACCCCCCCCCGGCTTCCCCACAATGTCTCTGATGTTATTGACCAAATTCCCTATATCTGGCAAGTTGGTAATGTCAATAGCAGTGGCCCTGATACAGTGTTTCAATTGTAGCCATTGAAAGCAGCATGTATTTGGCAATGAGAATTCCCTTTGTATAGCAGGAAAACCTTTCCATTTGTCCACAGATAATAATTGACTCAAGCAATGGTAGTTTTTTTTAACTTTAAATAAAGGGTTCCACCACAGTGACAGGGAGCTAGAAGGAGGGTTATCTTTACCTACCAGCGACGCAAGAGCTAGAAAAGCATCCTGCGTGGATAACACTACCTGCCCTGCTGCCGGGCAGTCTAGCAACCTTGTGCCTAGGAGCAGCTGTACCAGGCATGGGGTGACCAGCCGACACTCAACTTCTAACCACATTGGTTTTTGGGGCAGCTCTTCACATATAGACCATAAGGCCCCTTGTTTTAAAATAGAGGCCAGATGATAATAACGGAAGTCTGGGAATGATACTGCCCCCTTCCCTTTGGATATCTTTAATTTTCGGAGCGCAATTCTAGGTCGCTTCCCTCCCCACAAAAAGTTAACCAAGGGCCATTCCAAGAATTTGTATATTGCTGCAGGAAACATTATTGGTAATATTCCAAGGACATAATTTATTTTTGGCATAAACATCATCTTTTTTTTTTTTTTAATTCTTTATTTTCGTTTTATAACAACAAAGGAAAAGGAAGACATACGGCTAAAAGACAGATACATAAAGTGTGATACATACACCAAAGTAAACCCCTGCCACCCCCCTCCCCCCTGCTTCTTCTCTAGAAAACAATCATTCCCGAAGCGGGCGTGTACTTACATTATTGTGTTACAAAACCTAACGGTGATCTGAAACATGATGAGTGCACATGATACAGGCATGTTGGAACACTGAGCAGATTGTACATGATCATTAAGCATCTGCCATTTAGACAAGCGAGAGTGAGTTTGGGCATGGGGAATAGCTCTCCGAGGTATCTGCTCATATTTACTACATAAGCAGACGAGGTTCCACCATTCATTGACAGTAAGTCGAGAGCTATCCTTCCAATTCCTCGTGATTAAGCATATGGTTATACCCAGCATGAAATCAAGAAGAAAGCGACCCTTCTTAGGAAGAGAGGGGACCTCCGCCACAGAGCGGAGTCCCACGATCTTCCAAGAGAGAGGTTCGTGAAGGTGTAAGATAAATTGAATACAACCCCAGACCCGCCCCCAATAAACCTGTAGTTGAGGACATTCATAAATAACATGAGCGAAGGTTCCCACAGCAGTATGGCAAGACCAACACTGGTCCCTAGCATTTGTGTTCCATTTGGCTATCTTTTCTGGGGTATAAGAGCATCTGTGTGCAAAAAGAAGAGAGTTTGGGTAACAGAGGCAGACCGGGAAACCCGCACTACTTTGCTCCAGAAAACGCTCCATTGCACGGGGGTTAAAGTGGTTTGCAGTTCGCGCTCCCAGGCTGGTTGGGCACTAAAAGTGGCCATGTCTGTACCCTGACATAATATTTTATAAAAGTTAGAGGCTACCCCATGTGTACTGATATTAGAAAGAAGTCTATGCGAGACTGGGATTTATGAGGGGAAGAGAAGAAGGTGAAGTCAAGCTCATTGGGGTGTAGTAACCTCCATAGATCAACTAAAGCAAGATCTTTGATCAGGGAGGTAAGCGTGGTGTGACTCTTGGGGGGACCACTTGTCCTAGGCGGCTGTTTATCAATCATGGGATCAAGGACTAGATTGAAATCCCCCCCAATTATCAATGGAGTATTAGCAGAGGCCTGCGCAACCTGAGCAATGGTAGCAAAAAAGGCAGGGTCATCCACATTAGGAGCGTAAAGGCATATACATGTAACTTCAGGCTACCTATCTTGAGGTGAACTCTGGACCATCTACCTTCTGTATCTGAGCTAGTTGCAATAATAGTAGCATGCAAAGATTTCCTAACCAGTATGGCAACCCCACATTTCTTAGAAACGGCTGGGGAATAGGCGGCCACCATGTAAGGTTAAATATTGAGTTTAAGAGTTTCCTTCGAATTTAAATGCGTTTCTTGGAGAAAATCAGATCCGCGGCTTCCTGACTTAGGTAGCTTAGGATTTTCTTCCGTTTTATCGGATTATTGATTCCTTTTACGTTCAATGAGAAAATCTTACATGGTGCCATCAATCGGTAATAGACATTTTAGGTAAGGGCGCTTGAAAACATACAACATAATCAGAATCTGTGCAACAATGACATAATCACCGAGTATTCTGGCTAATACACCCCATATTGAAAAGTATGTACCAAAATATCTTAGAGAAGAAGCAAAACCCCCAAAGAATATGGCGACCACATGTCTGCGGGAGGAGGCCCTAGAGAGGAAATAGAAAGACATGAAAAAACAAAAGAAAAGAAACACCAGAGTCCATAATGAACACTGTCTCTGATACTCATCGAGGCTACTGTGGGTAGATGGAGTCGGGTCACAGATATCATCAAAAGTAAGGCAACAAACTGCCCTCGCAAGACTCTTTGCTGGGCTGCGGCAGATCCAATATGGCAGGTACAACAGATATGAGAATACTTGCAGGAATATTCTGGAAGTCAGCGCATCAAGTCGGCTTCTTTGGAATCCAAAAACTCCGCCAGTAGATCAGGGTCCTCAAATGTTCTTGTCTGATTGTGAAGCGTGACTCGGAACTTGGCCGGGTACATCAGGCCATAGCGTGCTTGTAGTTGTTGAAGCCTCGGCCGGAATTCCAGAAAGCGCTTTCGGCGATCGACTGTGGGTTTAGCCAAGTCGGGATAGAAGGAGATCTTGTGGCTCTCAAACTCCATATGGCCCTTTGCCCGAGAGGCACTTAGAATTTGCTCCACGTGTTGATATCTCAAAAGTCGAAAAATGATAGGCCGCGGGGTCTTCCTGTTGAGCGTTATGCTTGTGGGTACACGATGAGCGCGATCGATCTCCAGATCTTTGGTAAAGGTGATTTGGAGCAGGGAAGGGAGGATTTTGCATAAAAACTCTTTCATGTCTCCCGATTCCGCTCCCTCCGGTATGCCCACGAGTCGTATGTTGTTGCGGCGCGCCCTATTATTGCCATCTTCCACTTCTTTCTGCAAGGCCCGCATCTGACGTTCAACTTTGTCGAGCTTGGACAACCGGGCCGCATGGGAGTCCAATATGCTCTCCATTTTGTCCTGACGCGAAGAAAGCCCTTCTAGCTTGCTTTGCAGCACACCAAAATCTTCCCGCAGCGCTCGGAGTGCTTCACACCGTTTGACTGCACGAGGTTTTTGACCCCTCTAATCTCTGCGAGGATTTCCTGCTGCATTTCGGGGCCCTCGCGCAAGGCCAGCCCCTTCTGCGGGGACGGAGGTTCAGTTTTGGAACGTTTGCCGTGAGAAGCCGCTGGAGATCCAAATTCCAGGCGCGTGGGTTTGGTCCCCGCCATCTCACCAATGTGCCCCGGCAAGATCAGAGTAGAAATTCCAAGTATGTACGGTGTTAATTCAGGATTCTGAGTAGGCCTCTCGGGAGCCTCAGCATTATGCGACCATCCCGCTGGACATCAGGCTCTGCCCCCAACATCATCTTTATAGTCTCCAATCTGCCCCACCAATTTTGAGCCATTTTCCTAACCATCTCCAATAGCTCTTTGCTGTTAACTTGTATAGTCTGGTCCAATGAGGCGTAATATCGAACTCCTAAGTATTTAACCGTCCCTGCCTCCCACTGGAATGGAAACGCTGCCATTGAAGCTGATGTGGCCAGATTATTTAAAGGAAAGGCTACTGATTTATTCCAGTTTATCTTATACCCTGAGACTTTTGAATAACTCTCAATAAACCACAGGATTGCCGCTACCGATGAAGGTTGGGTAAAGAGTAGGAGATCATCAGCATAAGCTGAGAGTTTAACATGCAGTTCGCCTACTGGTACTCCTGCAATATTAGCTGATTGTCTAATAGCCAAGTTTAGTGGCTCTAGTTCCAGATTAAAAAGAAGGGGGGAGAGGGGACACCCCTGTCGAGTGCCCCTGTGCAGTGCAAAAGGCTGAGAAAGCAGGCCATTCACATAGATACGAGCCACCGGTTTGGCATATAAAACTCTAAGCATGTGAATAAAGGCCGCGCCAAACCCAAACCATTCTAAGACCTTGAATAGAAAGGGCCATTCAAGCCTATCAAACGCCTTTTCCACGTCAAGTGATAGTCCCACAAATGAAGAATCTAATGTGTTTGCTTTTACAATTAGGTTACATAGCAGTCTAGCATTATCAGTTGTTGAACGACCAGAAATAAAACTGCACTGGTCAGCATGTATCAACCCTTGCAAGACTTGTGACAAGCGACATGCTAAGACTGTCGCATATATTTTATAATCTGCATTCAGGAGTGAAATAGGCCAGTAATTACTGACCAATCTGGGGTCCTTCCCAGGTTTTTCCAGAATGATAATAGTCACTTCTGAGAAACACCCAGTATTGTCCCGGTTTTCCTGTAATAACTGGAAATATTTTTGCATCTGTGGTACAAGTTCCTTAGCAAATGTTTTATAAAACTCATTTGGGATGCCATCTGGGCCAGCTGCTTTGCCCTGAGCCATAGACTTTATCACTAGCTGTATCTCTACCTCCAAAATGGGCTTATCCAGCTCTTTGACTTGAGCCTCCTCTAATATAGGCTGCTCTAGATGATTCAAAAATGCATTAAAATCATCCTGATCTGCTATCATTTCAGATTCATATAATTTAGCATAGAACTGTGAAAAAGCATCTAAAATCTGTTCGCTTTTTTTCAAAACGTTCTATTTGTCATCTAAAATGTTAGCTATGCAGGCTCTATTGCATCTACATTTTAACACAGATGCCAGCAGTTTGCCTGCCTTATTTTGTTCAGCATAGTAACGCGATTGTTGTTGATACATAACTTGTTCAACCTCCGAACTCAATATGGAGTTATATTGATATCTTACCCTTTGCAATCGAGTTAAGACACTAGGCTCTGCCTTTTTATACCAAAGTCATTCCCCTGTTCTTATTTGCTCTTCCAATAAATTCAACTGGGCCTTCTTTTGATGCGACTCCTTTATGGAGTAGCTCGTGATTTCTGCTCTCATTGATGTTTTACATGCTTCCCACCATGCCCAGCCAGCCAAGGTGTGAGGTGCATTTACACTAAAATACTCAATCAGGGCCACTTTAATAGTTTCTTGGAATGCTTTTTCTGATATTAATGATCTCTTAAAGGACTATGTACCAGAAGAAGCGTCCCTCCCCATATTTTTCAAGCCTAATGTGATTGCAGAAAGGTCCAAGATGTGCATAGCCAAAATGTCTGTGAATTGAATTCCAGATACTAGGGTTTTGGAAATTAAAAAGTAATCTATACGTGACTGTGAGCAGTGGGGGGAAAAGAAGAAAGTAAAATCTCTATCAGTAGGGTGAAATAATCTCAATATATCCACCAGTCCTACTGACTCCATAGAGGCTTTAAGAACTAGACTTGCTCTCGAATGACTTTTCTGTTTACTTGGACTTCAGTCTAACAAAGGATCAAATGTTATATTAAAATCTCCACCCACCACTAAAGGCAACTATGCTTCCTCCTGTAAATTTTCTGCTAATCTTTGGAAGAGCAAGGGATCATCATTGTTAGGTGCATAGATATTAAATATTACTACTTTCAAGTCATCAATAATAAGCCTTGTCTTAACCCATCTACCTTCCGTGTCATTCCTAGTGAATTCGACATTTGCCCCTAATGACCTATGCACTAATATAGCAACCCCGTTTTTTTTGTGAACCGCCGGGGCATGACCAACTAAATCACAATATCCCCCTCCCAGTTTATTTGATTCCTGAGTATTCAGATGTGTTTCCTGCAATAAAAAGACATCGGGGGGAGCAGTGTGTCCTGGAGAGTCGGAGCCGTTAACTTTCCGCATACCCGTGATCGCTGTCTTAACAGGCAGCAGGTGGATCCTACTGGACCAGCTGAGCAGCACCAGGCCCCGACGTCATCTGGGGCCTTTAAAAGTGTGGAGGATAGCAGCGGGTCCTGGTAGCAGTGTGTCCTGGAGAGGCGGAACCATTAACTTGCCACATACCTGCGATCGTTGTCTTAACAGGCAGCAGATGGATCCTGCCAGATGAGCTGAGTGGCACAGGCCCCGACATCATCTGGGGGCCTTTAAAAGTGTGGAGGAGAGTAGCGGTTTCTGGGAGCAGTATGTCCTGGAGAGTCGGAGCCGTTAACTTGCCGCATACCCGCGATCGCTGTCTTAACAGGCAGCAGGTGGATCCCGCCAGAACAGCTGAGCGGCGCCAGGCCCCGACGTCATCTGGGGGCCTTAAATTGCAGCTTTTACCGTGGTCTCATGGTCGCGCTTCAAAGGGGCACATTTAAAGGGGCTTGTTTACCCCTTTAGAGTCCCTTCGGCGCACGAGGAGCTGTGGAGCGAGGGCTCTGGAATGGGCGAGCGAAAAAAGAGGTCCCTGAATGTGAGTACTGTTAATCCCTCCAAATCTGTTAAAGTGGTTGGTCCAATGGATAAGCATTTAGTTCCATTGGAAGGGCCTGTCTTTTAAAACAGGCCATAATCCGCCCAGTCTTGAAAAAGCCCAGTCTTGACATATGATTACCTTCAAATTGCCACCCAGTCTCCAACCTACCGTTTCTATCCAAAATGATTGAGAAAGCCGTTTTCCTCCAGCTTACTGATTTCATAACCAAAACAAATGTGTTTCACCCGAGACAATTAAGTTTCCATAGCAGTCATAGCACAGAAGCTGTTATAAAAGTTCTGCTTAGGGAGCTTCACAGTAATCTAGACTCATACAAAATAGCTTTGATTATTTCCTTAGACCTCTCAGCCACTTTTGATGATATCAGTCATACTCTGGTACTTCATCGCTTGTTAGAAACTGGCACAAATCCAGGAAAAAAAACATCTTAACAAAGGAAACAAAATACTAATATGAAAAAGAAGAGGAAATTGCTCGGGTTCTAGTCCATATCATGGGAAGACTATGCTACAATATAAAGAAATAATACGAAAGAAACAAGTGGGAAAAGAGAAGATCCAATTCATAGTGCTATATATTATAACCTCCTAGATTGTTGTTATGACATCTTATTTAGCAGAAATTTCTCCAAATGGGTTGGATCAAAAAAAGTAAAAGTATTACCCACAAGGTAACAATACATTTGCAGGGAAAATGAAGATAAAAAAATCACCCTCTCCCCCAAAGCCCTAGGTTTCTAAGACTAAAACTGCTTTCTACAAAGCTGAACATTCTTAGTTACATCAGGAAATAAACATCCTTATTTTTAAAGAAACGTTTTAAGACTTTGATCTTATCCACTTCTGAAATAAAGGCAACCAGTACAGTGGCCTTTCTAGAAATAATATCCACGGAATCCTCCAAACATTTGGTCCAATCCTGACTCTCACTAAGGAGTAATACATCCATACCACCGTTACTATGACACACCTTGTGAATCTTAGAAGGAAAATAATAACAATTCTGTATAGAAATATACTCTACTATCTTCAACTCTTCAGAAAAATATTGTTTAAATAATATATAAGCAGAAAGCAAGTGTGTGATTCGAAAGTTAAGAAATCACAAATTTCTTGTCCAGTAATATTTTTTCAGAGCCTCTACAGTATTTTATGATGAACTACCAATGAATCTTTAATTGTAGAATATTAGTCCTTTGCAAAGTCTGCAATTGAGCATTAAACCTTTGAAGAGACTTCATTGCACCAATCAATCTATTGGCCACTGCTTGCAACTTAAAAACTGCTTCTTGAGAGTAAAAGCATAGGGATGAAACTGTGTTGGTTAACTTAGAGTCACTTCGGGCAATTACTACCCATAAATCTTTCATGGCAATTTCTTGTGCTTGGGATATGGCAGGTTGTAACTCCACATCCTGCAGTAAAGAAACTGGTTTAGGCAATGGCCCAAAAGTCGAGGAAATAGTTACCACTTCTGGAGGAGAACCTTCTAGAATAGCAGTAGATAAGCAGAATAGGAGGGGGAGGAGTCCATTCTGCAGAATTTAAAGATGCTATATCTGGGGAATACTGCAGAACCACATGTTTATCATTTGGGACTATAACCTTGCCCACTTGCTGAGCAAGGGTCATAGGGCCTGATTTTCGAAGGCCTTTACACGGGTAACTTCCCTAGTTACCTGTGTAAAGGCTTTGTCTGGGATTTTCAAAGGGCACCTACTCGGGTAGTGCCCTTCAAAAATCTCGGACAAATGCCTAATGCGACCGGATGCTATGCAGGTAGCATCAGGGCGTGTTAGGGGCATTCCAGGGTGCAGCGGAGGTGGAGGAAAGGACTACATGGGTAGCAGCAATTTTTGATGCTACCTGTGTAGCCCTCTGTGCCTTAAAGATAGGCAAGCTTTTTCCTCGCCTATCTTTAAGGCATAGAGTCTATGCGGATAGCATCGAAAATTGCTGCTACCCATGATTTGATTCCATTGGCAGCTCTGATGTGGTGACCTGAATGATCTGTGTCAGTGTGCTTTCTAGGCTATGGGCTTTCATCATACATTAAATGATGTTTTCTCTTAAATGTATTCATTCAGTGATTCACATTCCACCTTCCATCAGAAGGAGAGTGTGTGATAGGCAGTGCTGGATGGAAATCTCACCCTAGGACCCTTGTCATGTTTTCTGTGCTTTAGCCCAGGTGTGTGGTTTTCTAATAGCAGTGCAGTGAAATGTGCTATTCTATGAACTTACTATATACATTGAGATCCTCACTGAAGTTCCTATAATGCATTATGATTCCATATTATCCAAAGCTGGACTAGCTGACACTCTCACCCCTGCAACTGGTTAACATGGAAAATTTGAAACTCTGTTGAGAACATAGTTAACCTGGCATTTCAGTGATGGTGGGAGGGCAACCTGCAGTGAGGCAGCGACTTTCCAAATAGGGTGAGGTTCTGATAAACACACAAGTGCCTTTGTTCACAGATGGCTCAACTAGCAGGCATTTGAGGACTAAATACCTACATATCCAAGGGTCTGCAGTACCAGGTCAGCCTTTGCCAAGTAAATTTACTGTATGGCTGTATTTCCTATGACAGCAGGGCCGGCCCGTCCATTGAGCAAGAATGTTTTTTGCACAGGGCCCCGCGTTTCGGGGGGCCCCGCGCAAAGAACATTCTGCTTTTTTTTTCTTAATTAAATTTAAAAAAAAAAAAAGCTGGCCGCTGCCGCCGCAGCGGCATGGAGTGTCCCGCGGGGCTTCCTCTGCCCGGCGGAACTCTCCCGGCGCGGATGAGCCCCTCTGCGCCGGCTTGCAGATACGCAAAGGGAGAGTATCTCCCGCGCGTCTCTGTTAAGCCCGCAGGGGCTGATGGGAAGCAGGGGCTGATGGGAAATTTCCCATCTGCCCCTGCGGGCTTAACAGAGACGCGAGGGAGACACTCTCCCTTCGCGTATCTGCAAGCCGGCGCAGAGGGGCTCAGCCGCGCCGGGAGAGTTCCGCCGGGCAGAGGGAGCCCCGCGGGACACTCCATGCCGCCGCCGCGGCAGCGGCCAGCTTTTTTTCTTTTTTAAAATTGCCATGAGCCGAGGGGGGGGTTAAGACTGGCAATGGGCTAGGGGGGTTAAGACTGGCAATGGGCTGTGGGCTGATGAGGGCTGTCTGGAAATGGGGTGATGGGGGGTTAGGACTGGCAATGGGCTATGGGGGGGTGGGTTAAGACTGGCTATGGGGGGGTTAAGACTGGCAATGGGCTGTGGGCTGATGGAGGCTGTCTGGAAATGGGGTGATGGGGGGTTAGGACTGGTAATGGGCTATGGGGGGGTTAAGACTGGCAATGGGCTATGGGGGGGTTAAGACTGGCAATGGGCTGTGGGCTGATGGGGGCTGTCTGGAAATGGGGTGATGGGGGGTTAGGACTGGTAATGGGCTATGGGGGGGTTAAGACTGGTAGTGGGCTGATGGGGTGGGATTAGGACTGGTAATGGGCTATGGGGGGGTTAAGACTGGTAGTGGGCTGTTGGGGGGGTTAGGACTGGTAATGGGCTATGGGGGGTTAGGACTGATAATGGGCTATGGGGGGCTAGGACAGGAAATGGGCTGATGGGGAGGGGTTAGGACCTGAGGTGGGCTGATGTGGTTAGGACTGGTAATGGGCTGTGGGCTGATGGGGGGGGGTTAGGACTGGCAATGGGCTTTGGGGGGCTGACTGGAAGTGGGCTAATGGGGGGCTAGGACTGGTAATGGGTTATAGGGGGGCTTAAACTGAAAATGGGGTGATGGGGGTTAGGACTGGAAGTTGACGGGGGGCTAGGACTGGTAATGGTTTGGGGGGTTGCTAAGACTGGAAATGGGCTGAGTGGAAGGGGAGGCTTGAACTGCAAATAGCTGATGGGGAGGGGGCTTGGAATGGAAATGGGCTGTGAGGGAAGGGAGCTAGGACTGAAAATGGGCTAGGATAGGACTGGAAATGGGCTGTTGGGGGGAGCTAAGATTGGAAATGGGCTGTGGTGGGGACTTGAATTGAAATGGACTCATGGAGGGGCTAGAACTGGAAGTAGGCTCATGGGGGGGCTTGGACTGGAATTGGGCTGAGTGGAGGGGAGCTATGATTTGACATGGGCTGATGGTGGGGCTAGGAAATGACTAGAAATGGGCTGATGGGGGGCTAGGATTGGAAATGAGCTGATGAAGGGACTTGGACTGGAAATGGATGGGGGAGCTAGGACTGGAAATGGGCTGATGGGGGGCTAGGACTGGAAATGGGCTGATGCAGGGACTAGAAGGGAATGGATGCTTGGTGAGACTGGAACTAGAAGGGAGCTGATGTTGGGGGAGGATTAGAATGGGATGGGGCTGGGAGAGTAAAATGGAGAGGGAAAAAATATTTTGTGTAGGAGGGATGAATATTCTACAATTGGCCGGGTATTGGGAGAGTAAGTGGGGATTGAGGATGGAGGGGTAAAATTTGTGTGGATGAAATAGGAATGAGGAAAGAGCAAAAGGAGAAAGGTTAGTATGTTAAAGCAGATGTAGAGAGAGAGAATGGAAAAAAACTAGAAGAGAGAAGAAAGGACAAATGGACAGCAGATGATGGAGAGTTAGCAGAAAACATGAAGAAACCAGAAGAAAGTGGCTGGACCAATTGCAACTGAAAAAAAAATGCACAAAAGGTAGAAAGATATCTCTTTATTTTGAATTTATTAACTGGAATATGAAAGCTCTGGGAAATGTGCATCATTAACGTCTGCGCTTTGTTTGGTACAAGAGGAAATTAATTTATAGTTTTATTTCTACAGTGTTGTTGTACATGCCAAGTTTGGCTTTTGGGGTTCCCAGTTTAATTATTGCCTTCCTGTTTCTAAATTGTGATTCCTTGTTTGGTGATGGTCTATGTTCTGCATGTGTAACTGAGCTGAGGTATTCTGTTTATGTAATTCCTATTTGACGTTGCCACTTGTTCTCTTTCCCCAGTATTCTCTGAAATGTATTGGTTTAATATTTGCAGTGTTGCCTTTTGATAGGTAGGGTCTGGTGCTTTGTGAGTCCTGGTAGTGCTGTCAGGATACGGCGGGTTTGCTATGGGTTCTAAATGGGCAGCGTTTGTAGTAGTTCCTAATGTGCCTGGCGGTTGGCACTGGATTATAGTAATGTAGAAATCTTTTAGTCTTTCTTTATCCATACACTCATTAAGAGACATGTTTACTAAAGGTTAGTGTATGGTAACATTATGCAAATATTTATGCAAATAAGGCCACTTATGCAAATAAGGCCCCGCACCGAGTCTCCGCACATGGCCCCGCACCCCCCTTGGGCCGCCCCTGTATGACAGCAGCAATTCTCATATTAGCTTTTATGTGCCCTGCCTGCCATTTGTACCCCACCACTTGCTAAAGTATAGTTGGCAGACCACACCAAGCACAACGCTCCCAAGTGGCTCAGATGGATCTGCAACATAACAAGTGTTTACTCATGAAAAGGTCCTTAGTTCAGGCACAGGTCATGGTCATCATTTGCCAACCGAGAGGGCAGAGTATGAATCTTTTCTCTGACATGGGATGTTATCATATTGCTTAATCTTCCTGCCTCACTAGCATGTTCCCCCCCTACATGGAAATATCCTGTCAATATGTGCATGAGAGGGGCATCCTGACCCATCCTTCCGCTGTCTAACTGTGGAACACTGATGATTACTGCAGGATGTATGAGTCATGGGTGAACACAGCCAACCTGGCTAGCACTTTTGAACTGATGATGTCAGACAGACACACCACATGCACTTTCAGAGAATGACAGCAATAGCGGTTTGCAAACAACATTTCCCAGTCACTACGTCCTATAGGTGCCACATGGCTGCTGTGCATCTGTGCCATCAATTGTGCTTGCCCGCACATTCTCTCACACTGGGAGTTAAGGGTCACACAATATTATCTGTCATTGGGAAATGCATAGTCAGTCATAACACAGCTGCTCATGGCTCACAGTACCCAGGGCTGGGTCATGAACTAGGCAGACTAGGCAGAAACGTAGGTACGTAGACCCTGGTGGGCAGCATGGCAACCAATCGCTCCCACCTTGACATCATGGCAGAGCCGCTATTTCAGTGCTTAAGGTGGCTTACAGCAGTAGCACAAATGCGGTTAGTCCCTACATGCCACTCCTGCTCCCCTTTGTCAGGTTGCAAGTGGCCATGGTAGAGTACAGTATGAGCATGGTGGGATCTGCACAATTTGGCACATAGTTCTCCTCATTCACGAAATGAGAGCGCAGGATCACCTAACCATAGTTCAGTAGGTGACATAACATGCACCCATACTAACACCACACACAGTTTAGGCTACATTTTATCTTCCAGTGACATGCTTGGCATGCCCCTGACAATACATACAGTAGCACTGTACCTAACACCCAGGGCAGGGACAACAGTATCTTCTGCAGCAAGCAGACCCTGCTTCCAATACCACCCCTATCCCCACATGCTGCTAGCATGGCTGTGGGATGGCAGTGCCAATGGCACAACTCCATTGTGACAGCAACAACATGTGTGTGTGCTGCCACTGTCACAGCAGAATCACACCAGACATAGCAGTTGCACAATCTGGGTGAAGCACCTAGTCCACCTAGCAGAATAACTAGTCCTGCAGAATCACTCACATGGCACCACCTTTGCTACTTTGGCACCAACAACATGTTGCCCTTTATTGAAACAGCGCTATGCTGTGACTGCCAATGTACCACTACTATGACTAATTTCAGGGCTCCTCTCTGGAAAGTACACACTGCCTACATGGGCATGGTCTCTGTGTGCTTTTTAATGGGTGATAACGGCTCTCCGTCTTACAAAGTAACCCTTAATGCCAGTTGCGCCTGTAACACATGGTACTGGAATGACTGTTAAGGGCACAAATGCTGTCTTCACCTATACTCCACCCAGTTAACCCCCCTTTTCTTCCCCTTTGCAACTTAATGCCTAGTAACATGTTACCGGCTGGTAAGACCACATTATCGGGGCTTCCTGCAGCAGTAACCACTACCGGGCACCAATAGTGCCAGCTAACAGCACTTTTGCACCCTTAACGGTCCTTAGTAAAAATACTCCTAAGTCCCTAATAGCTCCTGATGTTCAGACAACCCCATGTTCAAGCAAAAACTTTTAATACCCTGAAACATAACAAGACACTTAGGGGCTTGTTTACAAAGCCGTGGTAGCGGTTTCCGATCGTTATCGGCACTGTTCCCTCTAAGCTGTGCGCGTGTGCGCGCGCACACACCTCGCTGAGTGAGCGCACATACTTTACAACAGAGCGCACAAAAATTACGGTTCTGATTCTGATAGAAAACACAGACGTTCTTAAAATTGAAAAGTTGTTGTGTATTTATGGTTTTCACAAGTTCTACAATATTTTCTAGTGCAATCAATGTGGTGTACATACTGTATTCTGACGTGTAGTCAAATTTTAAAGTATATAACTCTGAGTGTCGTTATGTGGCGCACAAAAATTTAACCTTCCTTCAAAAGCTGCACAGCTGATATTTTATGCGCACACAGCCTACAGAAAATTAGAGGAAACATTGGTTATCGGAGCCGCGGCCCCATTGATCGGAAACCGCTACCACAGCTTTGTAATCAAGCCCCTTAGAGGGAAATCTAAGAAAAAAAGTAGCCCCTGCAGCCAAAGTCTTGGAATGTAATAACAAAAACTGTTTACATTTGGCCTGTGTAGCCCGAGCCACATCAGGAAATACAGATGTCTTTTGACCACAGAAATCATAATCCTTTTGTTTTAAAATAAGACCTTAGAACCATAAAGTATTTTAAACTTTTTTATTTACAAAGGAAACCAAAAGTGTAGCCTGAGTGTGTATTTCATCCTCTAATCCACCAAAACCAATGTCAAATGAATTGCCTCTCCACCTCATTTACCTGGTAGACCTTATGAGGTATATAATACATACTGGAAAATAAAGAATCCTCCACATTTGAGAGGACCAAAACTTCCTTTAGGTATATCATAAGCAAAATTTCAGGTGACAATAAAGGAGTCATTGGAAAGTTCAAGAAACATAAATTCTTGCTCCTAATTATATTCTCCAATGACTCCAATAATAAACTATGTTTAACAGCTAAGGCCATTGCAGATTTCAGGGGTGCCAGCTGTGACTCATACTTAACTACCTGCTTCTCAACAGAAAGACATTTTGCATCAATAACTTAAAATTTTGTACTGCTTCCTGAGTAAAAGAACATACAGTAAGTGAGAAAGAGAAGTTACTGGCCTGTAATAGGGGTTCTCCGTAGACAGCGGGATAAGTCAGCCACACTTGATGATGTCATTCAATGGCGCCATAGATGGAAGTACTCTCCATAGCTCAGAAGCCAACAAGCCCTACCTTCTGGTCCACCCTTAGCTAGACAGTATGTCCCCAGCTGAAACCTTGCCGCTAGGTAGGCGGGCGCCAGGGGCCAGAGATCGACCCTCCAGGGGAGATGGGTGGGTACATGTGGCTGACTTATCCTGCAGTCCATGGAGAACCCCTGTTACAGGTAAGTAACCTTGCTTCCTCCTGTGCTTCCCCCTATCCCCTGGTCCTGAAAAAGCCAGCAACTATTCCTTGCTGGTGGCAGGGTTGTAGGCCTCATGCCTATGCATCTGATGGTCAAAACTGAGGCAGAAGTACAGGCACCCTGTATCTATGTCCTCCAACTGGGTGCTTTATACCGGACCCAGACCTGCTTGGAGATCAGTGAGGAGGGCTAGGCCTATAGTGAAGGGAAGGTGTGAGGTTGGCCTGACAAGAGTCAAGAGGTTTAGCACTTAGGACACTTTTTAAAATCCAAACTTCAGCAATGCAGGTATGTCCTGTTCTTCTGGTCTTTGTGGCTTCTTAAAAGGGTTTTGTTTCTTTTTTTTTTTCAGTTTAGATAGAATCAGTCGGAGAGTGGAGAGATCCATCTTGCAGGCAAGGTGGAAAGACTGAAACTGGCTAGCAAGGGCTGGGCCAGAGGGTAGGGCTTCTTGGCTCATGTTCAGAAAGGCAAAGCCTTTCTGAGCTATAGTGAGTACTTCCATGTATAGCTCCGTTGAATGATGTCACCAAGTGTGGCTGAATCATCCTGCTTGTCCTAGGAGAAATAGTCCCATTAAGCAAAGATTCAGTAAGGGACACCACAGACCAAATATCCACTAAAGAAACAGAAGGAGGCGGTGAAACAGAAACTTGAGAAGAGGGAAGTGTCTTAGGCAAAAACACAACCTTTGGACCCTTGTTGTTGTTGTTAAGTGCCATCGAGTCGGAGTCGACTCATGGCGACCCTCTGGATAGCTATCCTAAATTGTGTTCGGTCTTGAGTCAGGCGGCTCATTGTTGACAGACTGGTACCCGTAGCTGCTGTTATTGTATCGATCCATCTCATTGCTGGCCTTCCTCTTGCGTTGACCTTCTATCTTGCCAAGCTTAATGTCTTTCTCTAATGATCTCTCTCTTCGCATGATGTGTCCAAAGTATGAAAGTCAAAGTCTTGTCATCTGAGCTTCTAAAGAAAGCTTAGGTTTGATCTCCTCTAGTACCGACTGGTTAGTTCTTCGGGCAGTCCATGGTATACACACAGTATTCGCCGCCAGCACCATAATTCAAAGGCATCAATTTTCTTCCTGTCTATCTTTTTCACTGTCCAGCTTTCACATCCATATGATGTTATTGAAAATACCATGGCTTGAACAAGTCGAATCTTTGTATGGAGAGAGACATCTCTGCTCTTGAGAATCTTATCTAGGTCTTTCATAGCCATTCTGCCAAGAGCAATGCGTCGTCTGATTTTTTGACTGCTTGTTGCTTCTTTATTGATAGTTGATCCAAGTAGGTTAAAGTTGTTCACAATTTCAATTTCTTTTCCTTCAACGATGAACCTGTTGATTATGCCAGTTGTCATGATCTTTGTCTTCTTTACATTAAGGTGCAGGCCCATTTTGAGACTATGTTCTTTGATTGTGAGAAGCAAATGTTTCAGATCATCTTCACTTTCAGCCAGTAATGTGGTATCATCAGCATAGCGAAGGTTGTTGATGAGTCTTCCACCATTCTTCACACTTCTGTTGTCTTCATACAATCCTGCTTCTCTGATGATTTGTTCTGCATATAAATTAAACAGGTAGGGGGAAAGTATGCAGCCTTGTCTTACACCTTTGCTTATTTTAAACCATTCTGTTTCTCCTTGTTCCGTTCGAACTGTTGCTTCTTGATCAATGTACAGATTGCATAAGAGAACGATCAGGTGTTCTGGTATACCCATGCTTCTTAATGTGGCCCAGAGTTTCTCATGGTTTACACAGTCAAAAGCCTTGCTATAGTCGATAAAGCACAAATAGATATCCTTTTGGTATTCTTTAGTCTTTTCAAGGATCCATCTCACATCCGCAATGATGTCTCTCGTTCCTCGCCTTTTCCTGAACCCTGCTTGCACTTCAGGTAGTTCTTGTTCCAGGTATGGTTGTAGTCTCTTTTGAATAATCTTCAGTAGAATCTTGCTGGCATGTGGGATCAGAGCGATTGTGCGATAATTTCCACAGTCAGTTGGATCACCTTTCTTTAGTATTGGTATAAACACAGATCTTTTCCAGTCAGTTGGCCATGATGTTGTCTTCCATATTTCTTGGACCCTTATCCATGGACAAAGAAGAGACTGTCTCATCTTGTAAAAGTTTTCCCAACTCTTCAGACGCAGACGGCCTCTGTAAAATAGAGGAAATGGGGCATCCTTTTTGGGAGTGCTCAAAGAAACCCCTTTGGGGGAAGAGGCAACTGGAACTTAAACTTGAGAAGGGCCTGAAACTACTGTAGATGTTTATCCATCAGGACAGATATCTTAGGTGTCGAAGCCATATGCTTCTTAGTTTTAGCTTACATTTCCACTTAGTCATCACATACTTACAGTTATTGGATAAAAACATATATCCTGCAAAACTACTCCTCTGGCCTCACGCACACAGTGCCAGTGAAGGTACACTGATTTTATGCAGGTATAATGCCCCACCGATGTCACTAGAAAGTTTCCATAGCTGTGGCAAGCAGACTCTGCAGGTTCACATGCCAATTCCTCTCATCCAGCCCGATCGCTGCCTCACACCGTCTCCACTCCCCAGGACTTCTGTTCTTAAGTATTTGTACATTGCAGATTTAAGTATTTATTTTACAGCTAACTAGGGGTTCTTTGAGCGTAAAAAATATGCAAGTTTCTAGGTATTTTCATGCCACAAGGGCTATCGCCGTTACCTTTTCCAGAGGAAGCAAATAGGCATATTTATGTTATAGTTTATTCACTTGTTATTTTTTTGTTTCAAGTACCTTCAAGTCAATGCTGACTCCTGGTGACCGAGCAACTCCTTGGATTTTCTTGGCAAGGTATGACCAAAAGTATATTGCCAGGCCTTTTCTTCCAAGTGAATGGCCCAAATCCAGATTTTCTCTATAGTAGGCTATTGCGCTAATCACTAGGCTACTCCTACCACAAATCAAAAATCTGTTAGCTATGTGGTTTACAAAAGCAAAATACAGGGGGAAAATACACCAAAACACTACAAGGGAAGACAGAGGAAAACAAAAGAAAATTATAATAGCCAATAAGGGACACAAGAGGAAAAAAGAGAAGCAAAGCTCAGTCAAAACCAAAAGAAAAAGTAAAATATTTTCTTCAAAGCCTGCAAGAAAGAAATGTCTTAAGAGCAGCCTTAAATTTATGAAGAGAAGACTCCAGACAAATTTGAGGAGGAAGTAACATAACATAGTAACATAGTATATGATGGCAGATAGAGACCAATATGGTGTATCTAGTCTGCCCAGCAAGGTGGCAAGAATAGGTGCACCTGCCGCTCTGTGCAAGTCACCCCTCCACATGCCTTTGTTTAGGGTGTGCCCACCGCTCCGTATAGGGCACCCATGTTTGTTGAGATAAAGAGATAGTTACGTTTATTTTTATTTTATCCTATTGCTATAAAGGGATCCACTATATCTGTCCCATGCCATTTTGAATTCTGTCACTGTATTTGCCCCCACCACTTCCATCAGGAGAGCATTTCAAGCATCCACCACCCTTTCAGTGAAAAAGTATTTCCTGACATTGTCTTTCAGTTTACCCCCTTGCAGCTTCATGTTATGCCCTCTAGTTTTACAGCTTCCCCATCTTTGAAAAAGGTTTATTTGTTCATTAATACTCTTTAAGTATTTAAAGGTCTGAATCATATCTCCCCCGGTATCTCCTCTCCTCTAACATATACATATTTAGGTCTTCAAGTCTCTTCTCATAAGGCTTCTAGCGCAAACTCCAAATCATTGTGGTCACCTTTCTCTGAACCGTTTCCAGTCTTTTTATATCCTTTATGAGATATGTTCTCCAAAACTGAACACAATATTCCAAGTGAGGCCTCACCAGTGACTTGTACAGTGGCATTACTCCTTTCTGCTGGTAATTCCTCTGTATATGCAACCCAGCATCCTTCTGGTTTTGGCCACCCCCTTGTAGCCACCTTGAGTTCCTCAGAAACAATCACTCCAAGGTCCTTCTCCTGGTCTGTGCACACCAACCTTTCACCCCCTATTGCATACAATTCCCTTGGATTTCTGTATCCCAAATGCATTGCACAAGGCAGGGGCAGCAACAACAAAGTAGGAACAACAGCAGCACTGCAAATGAATCATAGAATGGGACCAAGAAAGAATGTAAGACACTAAAGAAGAAGAAAGAAAAAGAGAAAGGCCAGCATAATAAACCTGATGAACAATTAGAAGAAACTTAAAGCAAAAATCATAACGAATTGGTTACCAATGTTCAGCATGTAAGAAAAGAGTTACATGTACAGAAAAGGCACAAAATCTGAGTGGAAGATGCAAGACGAGGCAGGGGAGGGTTCAGAGAGTATGAGGGGAAGTGGTCTTTTCCTGGTGCTTGTCCAAAAAACACCTGTTTAAATTCTATGTATTTATTTATTTTGCATTGGGCGTATTTTATTCAAATCAGTAAAACTCAACATCAGAATCCCTAAGCATAGGTAAGTTTAAGAAAGGTTTGGACAAGCTTCTGGAGGACAGGCTCACGAGCAGTTGTTAGCCAGACAGACCTAGCTGTCTCCGCTTCGTGCTTCTAGGAGTGCGCATAGGAAACTGACTTCCGTTTAGGTTCTGTTGTGTTCTTCCAAAGTGACCCATTCCAGCTACTGCAGAAGACAAGATGCTCTGCTTATTTCATTTCATAGACTATGGGTCTGTCCCACCATGGAACTTTTTATATTCTTTAAGCCTCAGGTCTTAAAACTGGCAGTTTTTAGCAATTAACTATTCTAACAAAATCCCAGACTTATCAAAATGACTATTTTCATTCTAAGAGCCAAAATACATCCTGTAATAATACGTTGCCATGAGAAATATAATACAGATTTGAGAAAAAAACTTCATTTACTTTATACCACTTGTGCAAACAGCAGGCGATGGCAGAAATATTTGCAGACATACTTTCACACTAAAATAGAACAGCTGACAACAATTCCCCTTTTTTGGAACCAAAATCATTAATTAAAGAAATTTATTTCACTTCCCCACTGATGTTAGAAATGTGTTAATCATCAAACATCTCCAAATCAGTTTATTCTCTCTTTTTCCTTTATTAGAAAACAGCCACCCATTACCAACAAATTACATCGAGTAAACTGTTTTCATTATCACAGTCAGTTGTAAAAGAAAAAAATCATTGATAGTAGTTACATGATTGTTGAGTCAAACGTAATATACATAGGGGGTTATTCTGTCGCATGAATAGCAGGGATGGATGTCCCAACGTCCATCCCCGCTATTCATGCCTTCCCCACCGGCGACTGCCTTCCCCCTCCGGTTGTGCGGGGAAGTTAGACAGAAGCGGAGAAGGGGTGGCTCGGGAGAGAAGTCTGGGTGGGCGGTAGGTGGTCTCCGGCCCAGAACGAATAGGGCCAATTCTAATGTTGGCCCTGTACGTCCAGGGCTGGCAACTTGTGCGGAGATGTTATTCCACCTCTGAGGTGGAATAACTTCCCTGGACATTTTCCTTTTGGGGGCTGGGGCACAGACGGGGCAGGGGGGTCCCGAGGACATTCGGAGACCAGATCGAGGGTCGGGCTGCAGGGAATTCACCTTTGAAGTCTGGTGGCTGGCATTGCGGCTGAATCCCAGTCCCGGCCTGCACGTACAAGCCTGATCACGATTCTGATCCCAGACTTACAGAGGAGCTCGACGTCCAGGATTGAATGAGCCCTATACAGGATTTCATATATAAAAAGAAAAAGAGGCTCAAAATATGGTAGCACAGAGACATCCATAGGTAGAGGAATGGGGTGGGCCATAGAGGTCGAACCATATTTTGCTCAACTAAAAACCTTCAGGGCAGGGCCAGAAATTAGTTTGTTTGGCCCCACCAAACAAATAGGTGTTCCACCTCCACAGTCATTGATATAAAAAAAAAAGTTTAACCAACGTCAAATCATGATAAAAAAGAAAGTCCACTATGAGAATGTTTAAAACAAGAATAGCTGAATACAAAAACTGTTTATGACATACAGGGTAATACATTTGAGGTCGTATAGAAATAGGTCACTGCTTCAGTGATCCGAAATGCTTTGTTATTGAATATGTTAGATGCCGTTGGTGAAGAGGGTACAGAGATCGAAATTTATTGCAAGTTGAATCTAAGTCTAATAAATGTCGATGGCTGTACCCTTTTCCCCAACAGCATCTAACATATTCAATGACAAAGCATTTCAGATCACTGAAGCAGTGACCCATTTACACACAATAGCAAAACAAAGGGACATCACATTTATTATGTCATAAACAGTTTTTGCATTCAACCATTCTTGTTTAAAACATTCTCATAATCTTGCCAATGTATAGCGAATGGCAGAACAGAATCCTGTGGGGAGCATTGATAAAAGTTATAGTTGGTGAACAGAGTTACAATAATCACTGTTCCTAAATTTTCAACTACATAGATTTTTGTTTGCAATGTTAGTGCCTAAATAGCACAATGATGGTGTATCCACTCAGTGATGAAGCACAAGTTCAGGGAAGCCCTACAGCTACACACTGTATGTTTCTACCAGTAGAAAAACACTGTAGGGAAAATCATGAAAAATGTCCTGAAAATTGAAGAAGAAGAAGAAGAAGAATTTGCTAATAACTTTTGTGATATTCAAGAAAAGAACTGAATATTGAAGAGTACATGTCAAAATCGTTGGGGCTTGTTTACTAACATGTGCTAACTGTTGGTGCGTGATAAGCTCCCTGCACTAAAGACTGGCATGGGGCCCTGTGCTAAAATTCGCACTGAGTAGCATGCAATTGGCCGGGGACTGGGCAGGTTGGGGGCAGAATGTGGGCCTGAATAACACTTCACAGTAAGCATTGTTGCACTTGGTGCCACCTCAAAGGGTGGTGATGAGTTCACTCACATGCCCATTAGCACATTATGGCACATTAACACCATGCTGATGGCAGGGGGATGAATGTGTATGCCCCCTAAAGTAAGAATGGGTGTCCTCACTAACCTTCAGGCCCCAATGCACAATACTGCTGTGAACGGTAGTAAATATGCCCTGTTCTGTTGTTAGAAGGAAGTTGGAGTTTTGGAAAAGAGTTATTTTATACAGTACAGTATGTGGCATGCAGAAATCTGAATGGTTAGCAACGTGCTGAAAAACAGTTTCACATTAACAGTTTACTAAAGTGGGTGCTGGCTGTGTTCTGATAACAAGTTTACTAAAAATCACTGACATCAGAGCACGGCTTGGATAGAGGAAGGAACTGATTTATTGGTCACAGCTTTTGATTTCCATGAATGACGACTGTGAAGATGTAAAGAAAAATGTTAATGTAGACATACTAGTTAATGCAAAGTTTGACTACTAACATTAGATTCACTAAAGGCTTTCGAAAGATATTAATGAAAAGATAAGGGTAAAATATTAGCATTCACAAAATATATGGGACCTTTAAAATGAAAGAACAAGGACAACTATTTAGAAAAGCTGCACGAAGCAGGAAAAAGTCACCAGGCCTGCAAAGGGCTAATGGAGGAAATAATGGTAAAAGCAGCAAGCAGCCAAGGCTTTTTTCAGGTATGTCAAAAAAGACTTGCAGAGTTAGAACTGAAACACTAAAAGGAGAAAAGATGAATATTGGGGATAGATATTCATTAGCATACATTTGGCTTGTTAGCACATTTCAAAAAATGAAGCATTAGGCTATATTTACTAAATATGATATGCTATCTGCTGCAGCACCCATTTTATTCCTATGAACATGGTGACAGATAGCATGTGCAAACATTTAGTAAATATGACCCTTTGCAGTATGTTTACCAAGGGATATATTTATTAAAGTGGGCGTTAGTTGCAAAAAGCCAGTGTTATCTGTAAAAGTCCCATGGTATCTGCAGAGGATGTTCCAAGATTTCCCCTGCAGATACCATGGAGAAAATGCAAGGATTATGGGGTAGCAGCTTCACAAATGCAACTAATGCCACCCATTGAGGTGGCATTAGGTGCACCCACAATGTCTGCAACTTCAGCAATTACCCTGTGATGGTTACTTCTGTGGTAATCATGTGCTGCAGGAACGCCCACTCTCTGCTCTAATCCTTGTGGGCTTCTAATTGCCCCCCCTCACCAGCAACCTGCAGGGCTCTTGGAGACACAGAAAACTACATTCAAAGCCATGAGAAGGTAATCTAAAAGACAGCAAAAAAATACTACACACTTATATATATATATATATATATATATAAATAAATACACCAAAGCTTTGCAGAGAGAAACAAATAGAAGCAAGTTCTCTTTGTTTACTCTAACTGTTAGCCATGGTTCACTTTATTTATAAGGCTCTTTTGGATGATACAGCATAATTTCACTTTGTTATTATACGTCAGGTATTATGTATTTATCGCATCATAGGTAAATTTCTAATCAGCATAGGTCAGTATGAGGAGACATACATGTATTCCAAGACATAATTGTTTACTGCTGACTGCTTGATATCTAATAACCCTGAGACTGAACGGCTAGAGGACAGCCTGCCCCTTTTCTTTATTTACAGGACATGTACCTCTTTACCTACTTAGTAAGCAAATATATGAAGTTTATTTCTAAGCAAAGTTCTGAACAAAATTAACTCTCTCAGGTTTTTTTAGACAGTCCGGTTGTGTACACCACCCTGTACAAACAAACATACTTTCAGTCCCTCCTCTGATTCTGTAAAGAATCATTTCTAAAGTAAGGAAACTCAGACATTGCCATTAAAGTAGAATTAAAACTAGATTAAAACTAGATTCTGGGTCAATCTGTAACATCAATGTAGGGGTCAGTGATTCCACTGATTTCTTACAGCAAGCTGATAGTACACAGAGAATTGATACTCCTAGAATGAGGATCCCCAACAAACCAAGCAATGATGCTAACATGCCTTGCAAAGGCCTGGATAATGAATTCCAAAAGGAAGAAACAGAAATAGAGCTGAAAAAGAACTTACATAACTCTCACATGAAACAAAAGTACGGTTCCTAACTTTATCCAATATGCCTTTTACTACTTCTCCATTATTAGCAAGCATACTACAACAAAAACTAACTATTACTCCGCACACACCATTTTCCTTTGCTAGGAGATAGACTAAAGCCATTCGGTTCTGGGCTGCATATGCTGGCATTTTATTTACTGGACCTTGCAATACACGCTAATTGCCTCAGTAAGAAGCAGAGCAGCCACTATGACTTCATCCTGAGGGGAATCATCCCTTTATCTTCTTAAAGATTTGTTCAGGATTGATAACAAAGTAATATAGTAAGGTTCAATTCACCATGGGGTATCCACCAGGGCTATATAGCAAGTACCTGACCAACCTCTCGGAAGCTCTGTATATACAAAAGCACCAAACACACACACAAAATAATCTCCTTCTAAAGCCACTAAGCCCTCTTCCCAGATTGTCAAATTCTGAAGACAAGACATATTCTGTATACAATTATTCAAAACCCTCTGAGTCATGACCATTTTATTAAATCATTTCACTTTAACTCCAGTTAGGTATGCCTAGGTCTGAACTAGAGGCATTCAAAGGGTAGCCAGAACTACACACTTGGTTCCCTTTAACTGGCATTAATTGTAAATTACTGAAATATAGGAACCTGTACATGGAATCTTTATACCTATATCTTTAGTTATTCTAGGTTCTGTGTTTGTATAAGACCATATGTCACAAAACTCTTCAAAGGTCTTAGGCCTAACTCTTGGTAGGAATCCATGCTGAGTAGCTGTCACAGTTGGAAGGCAAACAGCGCACTTTGATAAATTAAAATGTCATCAAGTGTGAATGTGACTCAAAAATATTTGGAGATTCCCTCTAACATCCCCATGATTCTGAATGAAATCCTGCTTCATTAATAATATGCCACAGCACACCTAGGACCAGATTAGGAAACATTCATAGCAACACATTTAAAAAGTGTTCTAAAACAAACTAAAGATATACCTACTCTTCTTAATACTCTTCTTAAGATGATGAAGATATATAGTATAGCTATACCGGCCCTCTAATTCTCAATTACTTTATGAAGTAGAGGTTAAGTACCTAAAGGTCATTACATATATATCAGGAAAATACTAATCTAAACTAACCTCATCCCTCTAAGCCTTACTATAAATGCTAAATAAAAGCATTTTACATGAATAGTCCATTTAAAATTTACTTAATACAATAATCTCTCTGTAATGTCACTGTTGTTCTTTCAGAAAGTACTTTAAATCATAAAAGTCCTTTTCTTCAATATCACTGTTGTCCAATAAGTCTCTGCGTTGCAAACTCTTGATTCACCAATACAGGAAACCACCTTCTGATCTTGTGAAGGGGCCACTGTATAAGATGCATCCAATGAGAATGTCTTTCCACTTTACAAGCTGAATATCCCACCAGGAACGCATGACATGGACCAGGAACTTGGGAGCCAGGAGTGTCTTCGGATGCGGGGTCTTAATCATGACCCAATCTGGTGACTTCACCTCTGGATGAAATGATTCTGCGGAATATGGATATAAAGAGCTTGTCATCTCGTTAAGGAGTCACTTGCAATAAAAGGGAAACAAACAGAACTGAGTGCAACCGTGCACAATAAGTTAAGATATCGCTGCGCAACAACTGGGGGTCTGGGACAACTGCCAAGGCATGTGGAGAAGGAGCTAGACAGCCATTAACTATTTCAAATGGTGTCAGGCTGGAGGAAATACACACTGCCATAAGGGCAAAGGGAAAGGCTTTTGTTCAATCGGAGGCTCAATCCTGTATCAGAGTGCATAAGTGACCGCCAGATGAATACCACCTCCCTCCTCTGATACAGGGCAGATCTACAAAACAGGCTGAAAAATCAAAATAAAATGAGTTCGGCAGGCAGGAATCTTAATAACTGACCCTAAGCTGACCCTACGGTGCCAGTCCTGAAACAGTGCAGACAAACTGTGCCAAAGAAAACAATAACAAGTTTATCTGAACACAGCCTCGCTGAGGATTCCCATGACCCCCTCTTGCTCTGATCCTACCCCTCCCCCTGCTCCTGGGAGGTTACATAGAAGCGATCTGCAAGTTGAGCAATTTAGTCATTTCACATCAAATGTCAGCTCACTGTACTGAGACTTCTAGCTAGCCAATCTGTTATTGAAGCTTTAAAAAATACCTTTTACTCACGGGATTAAACCATTTATAAAAACAATTGGTGAATCCTGCCTTAAAGATATTAATCTCAACCAATCATTTTACAAGTTTGCATACTACTGTAAGTGATTCTAACAGAAAATCATTTTTTTCTTTTTATTAACCACTAGAACAAAATTATCTCTTTGAGTCTTCTCTTGGAAATCTATCACAGGGTATGTCACAAACTGGATGAGTGACCCTATGCACATCAGCTGGGTTATAAAACACAGTTCTAAGAAAATTATCTAAATCAGCCCAAGTAGAACATGAACTATTATGCTGACGTAAAACAGTTTGAAGAAAACTTATAGCACCATGTAATTGAATACATTTCTCTCTATAGGTCATAAAATGCTTATTCAGATCCTTTTCAATATCATCAATAAGTTTACTAGAAATTCCCAATTCCTTTGTAGCAGAAATATCATTTCTTACTATTCCCTTTAAGGATTCTATTATAGGTACAATACATTCTATTTCACGACTAAGAAGGGCATTCATTTCTCTGTGCTGAGAAACATTGCAAGTACTGAAATTCTCAATTTGTGCATTCCCCAATATCCTTTGCTTTTTCCTTATCTCTTCTCTTAACTTTGCTGCATGAGTGATCCTCGCCCTCTCAGAAACTACATAACTCTCAGAAGAAACAGGGGGAGACGTTGGGAATGCACCTGGAACTCTTCCAGCTCCAATTACCATTGCAGCCACATCTGCATCATACTCTGGAGAAAAAATGACTGGGAACTTCCCTGCCCGGTCATTACCATTCTCTTTCTCCTGTGGTCCACTCATTTTACCAGCATTCTTTAATACAAACAAATCATTTTTCATAACATGTGCCATTCGCTGCCACCAACTAAACACCTGCCCTTCACGGGCATCACATAATTTATGTTTAGCCTGCAAAGCACATTCCAGATAACGAAGTTTATGTATAGAAAACGTTCCCTCCAAAGGAAACTGTAAAAGCACATTATCATTAGTCACTGCATACCAGTGTACAATATAAGTAGTAGCCATATCCCCATACTTCTCATGCATACAATAAGAAGGGCTACCTTTCTGAACAGCTAAAACCTTAGCTTTGTCATGCCATTCACGCAACAGAGATAACTCTTGTTTACCTAACAGATTACCCATTGCTGTCACCATACAATACTCACAAACACCTTCCACCCTTGCCAGGAATGGAGAAATCTGTAGACCGGCATGGCACCAACTGTGGGCTTCTAATTGCCCCCCCTCACCAGCAACCTGCAGGGCTCTTGGAGACACAGAAAACTACATTCAAAGCAATGAGAAGGTAATCTAAAAGACAGCAATAAAATACTACACACTTTATATATATATATATATATATATATATATATATAAATACACCAAAGCTTTGCGGAGAGAAACAAATAGAAGCAAGTTCTCTTTGTTTACTCTAACTGTTAGCCATGGTTCACTTTATTTATAAGGCTCTTTTGGATGATACAGCATAATTTCACTTTGTTATTATACGTCAGGTATTACGTATTTATCGCATCATAGGTCAATTTCTAATCAGCATAGGTAAGTATGAGGAGACATACATGTATTCCAAGACATAATTGTTTACTGCTGACTGCTTGATATCTAATAACCCTGAGACTGAACGGCTAGAGGACAGCCTGCCCCTTTTCTTTATTTACAGGACATGTACCTCTTCACCTACTTAGTAAGCAAATATATGAAGTTTATTTCTAAGCAAAGTTCTGAACAAAATTAACTCTCTCAGGTTTTCTTAGACAGTCCGGTTGTGTACACCACCCTGTACAAACAAACATACTTTCAATCCTATCCACTTCTCACCCAGGCCTGAAGCTATCACATAAAATGCAGACATGATAGAAAATTGCTGTGATGTCTGCATATGGCCTGCATTATCTGCTATGGCCACACAATCATCCCGTGTTATTGCCTCAGTAGGCACTAGCACGCTGTAGTAAACCTATCCTTAAATGTTTAGCATGGGGTTGAATATGTGCTAAGCGTACTGTGATAACCATTCTCATCTGTCAAAAATGCAGCCATGCTAAAAATCCTGTGTTAACGACTTAGCGTTGGTTGGGATGGAGACTGGGCAGTTCAGGGGCAGAGTGTGCACATTATAGCTAGCGTGAGTATCTTTAGTGCATGCTAGCCAGCAAAGTTGCACTCAGCGTGGGTGTACTTAGTACTATCGCAATGGGTGGGGTAAAGTGCATCCATGTTTCTCCTAGGACAAGCAGGATGAGTCAGCCACATGTGGTGTCATCATCCGACGGTGCCGAAACGTAAGTACTCTCCATAGCTCAGAAGGGCTTTCACCCTTCTGAGCATGAGCCAACTGGCCCCACCCCTAGCTAGCCAGTTTCAGTTCTTCCGCCTTGCCAGCAAGACGGACCTCTCTACTCTCCAACTGAAATTACACAATTCTGAAGAAAAAGAGGAATTCCCCCTCTTTACTTAATTCTTTCTAAAATTCTAGCACTGTCTCTGACGATTTCTTTCTAGATTGCTACAAAAGGTATATATATATATATATATATATATATATGAATTCCTGAATTAAAGAAGAGATCCAGGATGAGCAACGATACAAGAAATACCTGAAAAAGAAGCCCTGCAGCCCAGGACATGCCTAATAAGGCCTCCATCCCCGGCCAACCTTTCTGATCAAACTCCTACCTCTTTCTCCAGCAGCAGAAACAAAGGATTCCGGAGGAATGGGCTTTGAAAAGAGGATCCCAGTCGGGCAGTAGCCGTTGTGGCAGCCCAGGACGTGCCTAGGAAGGCCTCCGTCCCCTGCCAGCCTTCCTCTGCTCCTCCGTCAATCCGTGAACCTTCCTTGCACATGTGGCCTGTTGGAAAGAAGCTCCCAGTAAGGCAGTAGCCTGTGGCAATCCAGGACGTGCCCAAGAAGGCTTCTGTCCTTGGCCTGCCTTCCTCTTCTTCCTCCGTCTATCCAGTAAGCCATCCTTACACGTGCTGATTATGGGGGCGGCCATCTTGTCCAGCCGTGCCACCCATATCCTGGAGGTGAGGTCAGCAACTCTACTCCACCCTGCCCGCCCCACGACGCCATTGGCAGATGTCAAACTCCGCCCAGCGACGCAATTGGTGGATGCCAAACTCCGCCCCGTGACGCCATTGGCTGACATCATTGAATGTGCTGCCCTCCTTACAGGCCCCCCGCTGAAGCCTGCAGCCTGTCTCCGCCCTCTTGCTGAATGGTCTGACCTCTGCTGCTTTTTCGGCGCTGACAGGGAGAGCCTCCACGACCTGCTGGACACATTAAGCCAGTGTATCGGTGCTACCCGTGCCTCGGCGCAGAGGCACCTTCTTGGATTGTGCCAGATAAGTGAGGTGTCACTTCCTGAGGACGGCAGTGTGCACAACAAGAACAGCATTGCAACTCCCTCAGAAGCGGCTTCTGCTCTTCTCCAGGAGTGGGATCGCATTGATGTAAGTCCCGCTACTCCTCACAGTGCCGGGCCGGCCACTCAGACCGAATACAGCTTTCAGCGCCATTGGTTAAAGCCTCTTGCCCGGACCTGTCCTGCACCTTTGATGCCAACGCTGTTTCTCCTCACTGCGCCGGGCCGGCCGCACATCTAGGATCCGCCTTGTGGCGCCGGGATCTGTGTCGGTCGGAGCGATGGAATGATTGACAGTGGCGCGGAGGAGAAGCCTGCCAACTGAGGAGGAGCCTACTGGCCGAAGATAAGGCTGCCCGGGCGAAAATAAACCTGTTGGTGCACGGTGGCACTCTGATGAGTATTCCCTCCACCCCTTCTCATAGCGCCGGGACCTCCGGAGGCTGCTCAGTGCTAACAAAAGTAACAGCAGCGCCATTGGGCCATTGCTCCAAGCACGGGTGCAGAGGTGAACTCCGCCCCGCGGTGCCATTAGCCGAAGACAAACTCCGCCCACCAGAGCAGTGCTGGAGGCAAAAGCGAAGACTCCCCGATCGTCTGCTCCGATGGTGGTAGTGTCTGCACAGGTGTCAGGCTGCTGTGTCTTCTTTCATGCGTCCTCCGGTTACAGGGGACTGACAGCCTCTCCTGACTCTCTGACGTGAGGCATGGCTTCGGCAACCCCACTGTGTGGACGGGGAAGCAGCATAAAGGTCACTAACACGATTCAGCTCCCCGGGTCACAGCTCTTTCTCCAAAATGCCGTCATTGCTCCTTGCAGTCATCACCTCCTAGTGAAGCCTCAGCCTGGGGCTGATAGAATGGGTCAGCCACCATGCACAAATTTGGTCAGGCACTGTCCTTTTGCACAGCTGGTTCCTTCCTTGCTAATATGCCATCATATACTACGTTATGTCCAGGACGACAGCCTTGTTCACTTCAAGGGCACGATGGCCTCCGTGTAAGCGTGTCATCCATCTCCTGGCTTATGGCTCCAGCCAGAAAGGTCCCTTACTACCTCTGCACTCGCAAGGAAGTAAGAAGAGCTACGACCTCTGCCCTTTTGCAGAGAAGTAAGAAGAGCTATGGGCGGTTAAAATATCACACATGGGCTATTCGCCTACCCAGTCAAGCTTCTGTGGGCTATTCGTCTACCCAGTCAAGCTTCTGTGTCCTCCAAGACTTGGCAATCTACACCCATTCTCAGGGCAACAGCTGCTCCTCAAGCTTGGCTATCCAGCTGCATCCAGGAGTGTGAAACATATCGTTCTCATCTGCTAGGACGCAGAGGTAGTTCTCATATCCTAATAGTCAACACATTGATATACAGAGGAAAATAGCCCTCTGGTTAGTGTATGAGCTTCAGGAACCAGGGAATAAATCAATTTCCCTCGCAGGTCAATAGTCAACAAGGCAGCCCAGGGACACCCGCCGGTTGCACAAATGCACGGGGCAAGGGTTGGGGTTGCTCGCTTGTCCCCCAGACAGGTGCATACGCCGTGCGCCTACACCCACAGGAAATGAGAGGCTGTCCAAGGAACAGGTGATCACTTCAAAAAAAAAAAAATTAAGTTCATGGACGGTCAGAGGGTCTATGCCGCATACCTGCCCATTGACAGCTGAGAACTCCGTTAAAAGATATGGGATATCGGTGCCTCACCACATCTCGAGAATGAGCCTACCTCTGCCTGGCCTTCATGGATGGCCAGGGCAACTCTGCCTGGCCTTCATGGATGGCCAGGGCAACTCTGCCTGGCCATCGTGGGTGGCCAAGGCAGCAATCCGGTAAACCTACCTGTCCCCCTGGGCTCCCTGGTAAACCTCCAGAGGCCTCCCTGGTAAACTACCAGAGGCCTCATAATGGCTAGGGGATGGCTGCAGTGAACATCAGCACCACCGCACAAGGTAATCCTCCCGCAACACTGGAGGAACACCATTCATTGTCATCATCATGCCACGGGGCGCCTCCCCAACCCTGTCGCATCCACAGGTCCGGATCCCTATTGCGGATCTCAGAAAACATGTCCCATCATTACCTAAATATCATGGACCACCATGTGAACCTGCATCTTGGCTAAACTCATCATGCCAATTACAGAACAATGCCAGTGGCAGAGCCACGATCCGCAGCTCCCAGATGCGCTCCGTCTTACAGAACAGGAGAAACAGGCTTCACCTGCCCTCCAGGAACAGGGGCAACAAGCTAACACCAGGATATCCCCGCAAAGAGAATCCTGCACAAGGCAGGCCCTCGCAGAGAGAACCCTGCACAAGACAGTCCCTGAGGTCTGTGACACTAATTCTACATGACTGTGGCACTGAAAGCTAACTTACTATGGACATGAGTGCAAGAGGTCTTATTCTAGTCCCATTGGGGATCAACAACTGGGGCCCTTCCTTTGGGTCAACCCAGAAGCAGCACCCAGAAGCAGCTCTCACACAGCAGAGAGGCCATAGGAACAAGTTCACAAATTCATACCTGGCTGCTGGTCTGGTTAAGGTTTCCAGCACACAGCCAAAGCGCCACAACAGCTCCGCACTCTAGATCCATAGTCAGGAAGACATCCATTGTCCCGTTGCCCGCACACTAAGGGGAACAGGTCCCCACTCCCCTGCAAGAGGACTCAAGACCCTGACTTATCGGACTTATCACTTGATCCCCAGACTTACCTCTGGAAAGTCATACACACACCCATCAACAGGCCCACGACACGGTGCCCTCCCAAGGGGATTCAGGGAGAGCTGCCATGCATACTCAGCTGCCAGACAAACCTGCAGGCATGAACTCTCAACCCTTCAGCGCCCTTTCTCCATCGCCGGGGCCAACTGCATATCGAACGCGGTGTGTGTGAAGGGCAACTGCTTACTACCAAAGTCACGCCCTGGCCAGGAGCAGTGCCATTTCCCTAAACATATGGCAATGGGTCAAGAACAGGTGGCTACAGGTCCCCTGTATGCCCTCCCCCCGGACGATGAGTTGGGGGTGCACAATGAGTAACCCGAGAGCAAGCTCTCGTGGACAAGGAATAGCTCAAGAGCCTAACCTGTTTGACAGGTGGCAATTCACACCTGACCTCGTCGTCCTTTTCTTGTCGTCCCCTTTTGACCATGTGGTACGAGAAATGAATCCATGCCATGCATGCCCTACAATGCCTAGTAGCAACCAGCGAGGTGGTTGCAGCCTTGTTCGCAGCTTCCTACGACCGCATTCAGCAGCCTCGCTGCTACCCTACTCGGTTGCTGATATGGTGAACACCTCGAGGACGCCCCTGATGACAGCCACGTGGCTGAGTCACTGCAGGCAGAACTGGGGTAGCCGACCCACTGTGGGCGGCACTTGGGTAGACCGCCAGTAAGATTGGGGAATAACGGTCCAATCTGCTAGTCCTATGGCACCTTGGATAGCACTCCAAACTGCCAGCCCTGATGACACACCTGCCACGCACACTACGCTACTACGCCCAAGCCACCCTCCCTGGCAGAGCAGTGGCTCCATAATCGGGATATCTTCACAGCCCAACGCAGATGCAGGACCAGAACACGCACGTAACAGTGCACCAACAACAAGGGACACAACCCTTCATCGGAGGTCACCCCAGTAGGCCTGACCACCTGGTCTCCTTTCAGATCCCGCATGTTTCTCCATCCCTCTAGGGGTCCCCAAGGGCTTCTCCACCAGCCAGAATCTGCCAAGGGCACAAGAAAGGGCTCAAGCCATGCCGAGGGCAAACAAACTGTGGCCCGTACTCATAGAAGGGCCCCTGCTAACGCTGCAGGCAACACAGACAAACGCATCACCTAGCAGTCTCAAGATCTAGCAGCCATGCCAAGGGCAAACAAACTGTGGCTTGTGCTTATAGCAGGGCCCCTGGTAACGCTGCAGGCAACACGGACAAACGCATCGCCTAGCAGTCTCAAGATCTAGACTGCTACCGCCTGCCTGGTCACACTGGACCATCCTGCTTGTCCTAGGAGAAAGTGGAGTTACTTACCTGTAACAGGGGTTCTCCAAGGACAGCAGGATAAGTCAGCCACACATACCCGCCCACCTCCCCTGAAAGGGGGTCGGCTACAACCTCTGCCCACCTCCTAGTGGCTAAGGCTCAGCTAGGGACGAACTGGCTAGCTAGGGGCGGGCCGGGGGGTGGGGCCAGTTGGCTCATGCTCAGAAGGGCGAAAGCCCTTCTGAGTTATGGAGAGTACTTCCGTCTCGGCGCCGTCGGATGACGACACCACGTGTGGCTGACTTATCCTGCTGTCCTCGGAGAACCCCTGTTACAGGTAAGTAACTCCGCTTAATCATAGCAAACTACTTAGCATGGGGTGGCATGTGACCCACACCAGCTATATGGGAATATGTCAGGCACACCTCTATATGTTAGGCTGGGCTCAATGCTCCCCACACTGAGTTTTGAGGCACTGCCACATTTTAGCTCACATGTCCCTTTGCATGCATTATAAAGTTCTGTCAAAAAAGTTTAAATGAATGTCTGAAAAGAAAAAAATGACTTACAATCACTGAAAAGTCTGAAAAATCTGAAAAAGAACCAAACATTTTTTTGCTGAGCACATCTTTAAAGAATAAGTGGAAAATAACAAAGAGAAAGTAGAAAATTAAGCAAACGCTTTAGCTCAGTGTTCACTGTATAAAGGACTGAAGAAGGATCACGGAGGGTTCACATATGGAAATAGAAGATATCACTCCTTTTAGAGAAAAAAGGATTTGTATCAAACTAGAAAAACTAAATGTGAATTAGACAGTGGAGATGGATAGCATATATCTTAAGATATTAAGGGAGCTTGGAGAGAGTCTGGCTGCTGAACTGATGGTTTTATTTGATCAGCAAGGCTACTTTAACAGGGATTTTCAACCCCACCCTAAGGACACACCCAACCAATCAGGTTTTCAGGATATTCACAGTGAATACTCGTGTGACTGATTTGCATGCACCATCTCAACTGTATGCAAATCTATCTTATGTGTATTCACTGTGGCTATGCTGAAAACCTGACTGTCTTGCTAGGTCCAGAGAAGCGGGTTGAGAACCATGTTCTCTGCAGAAGGGCAGATGTCATCACTCTTCACAAGCATAATGAGGGAGAGGGGTTTTCTTAATTCACCTTTTCAAATCAAAGTTGAAAGTGAGATGTCTTGAGGGACAGGATATGTTTCCCTATCCCACTAAGGCTAAAAACATAAGCACCATTCAGATAAGCTCCATGGTTGTCACTGACACCTATTTTCTAACAACTTGTTTTAATTTCAAATTAATGTGTTCTAAGTTTGTACCTGAGGCAACAGAAAAGAAAACCCAAATCCTGTTTCTTTTTCTGTATCATCAATAGTGCGCAATATTGTTCAATAATGTGCACTATTGCTCAATTGTGCACCCTATTTATTAATAAGCGCACTATTGAAGACATCACCCCTGACATGAAATAAATAAATAAATAAATAAAAACCTGAACAAAATGAAAAATCTCATAAATGACATGGAAAATTAAACAAATCGGCCTACACACCTGTATGAGGCAATCAAAGGTGAAATTATTTGATTCTTGTCTATGGGTAAAGTTAGATTTGAGACATGATTTCTAACCACTGGACCATCCTGTAAGCTGCATGCAGTGGGTTGCAAGATTCATTACAGCATGGTTTTTACCAGAAGAAGGCCAAGGCAAACTAAGCTGGTCTATTTATTTGACTAAGTTAACAAATAAGTACATCAGAAGCGTACAATAGATGCAATATGCTTGGACTCAGATAAAAAACTCACCAGCGATCTAGGTTTCTTATTACACCATGGGGCATGTTTACTAAACTGTGCTAATCATTAGTGCAGGGTTTACTGCATGTTAAGTGCACTGTGTTAACTGTTAGATTGATTTATCGATTTCAGATCAAAATAATTTTTGTCAGACCTCAGATTAAGGAACATGTTTACTAAACTGTGTAAGCTGCTACTGCAGGGCTAATGTGGAAATACCGCCCAGCAGTAGAAGCTAACCCTATCAAAATGCAGATATCACAGGCACTTTTCTGCAATATCTGTATTTCACGTGGTGGACTGAGGGGAGACAGGATCAGGCCAGAGACTAGACATGCCAATTTTCAGCTGCCATTGCACGAAAACGTAGCATGCAATGGCTGCCAAAACTGGGCAGATTGTGGCTGCAGACAATGCCACCTCAACAGATGGTGTTATCCCATGCCTTATCATGGCCACTGCTGATTGGTAGTGGCCATCTCCATAGGACCTGATCGCCTCCCCTCCCAAGGTCCAGATTTGCAACCCCCTATCCTGTGTCCATTACAGATCTCTTCATAGGAAAAAACGAAGTACTGAAATTCCCTGATGCAGAACCTTTATATTGAAATAATTGTGAGATATGAGACATAACGTTATGTCAGTTGGCTTTTTGAACAAATTTATTTAAGGCTGATATTTGTATGGACTATCTGAAAAAAATACAATCATATATGGACATTAATTTGATTATTGAAGATTTTTTTATATTAATATAGAATAAAATGAACTAAGTACATATGTTAACATATCACTGATTTTACCTTTGGGGTTTGGGGATGAGTTTTGGCCTTGTGAGGACCATTTGGATCCTGTTTTGTGATAGAATGACATCATGGCAAGAATCCCATGCTAACTAGTTAGCAAGAGATGGCGCAGGAACTAGGTGGGTTAGGGGTGGAACATGACCATTGATGGCCCATTGAGGTCAGCACGAGTGTCATTGGTGTGCCGTAACCGCAAATGTTGAAGTTAGCCCAGGCACACTCACTGACTCCTCAAGGAGTGATGGCAAGTGCACCCGCATGCTGTTTAGTGCATTGAGGTACTGCTCCAATGTGCTAGCTGCACAAAGAGATGTGGACATGCCCCCAAAAGAATGCTAATTATTTTGGTTGAATACATTCTAATGACATATACTTCAGTAAACATGCCCCATGTGCCATAATTTGCACTGTCTGTGACCTTCTGATCATTCTAAGAGGTACTTTTATTAAGGACTGGTAAGGGCACAAATGTGCCATTAACAAATGCTATCAGCGCCCAGTAATGGTTACTGCTGTGGGAAGTGTCAATAATATGGGCTTACTGGCCGGCAACATGTTATTGGGTGGTAAGTCGCAAAGGAGTGGAGGAGAGGCATTAACTGGGCAGAGTGGAGGAGGCGGAGACAGCATGTACGCCCTTAATAGCCATTCTAGTACTGTGCATTACATGCACAGCTGCCGGGAACCTTAACACCAGCTGAAAGCTGGCATTAAGGGCTGTCTTGTAAGACAGCGAGCCGTTCTCACCCGTTAAACAGGACACAGCATACATATAGGCAATGTGCATCTCCCTGAAATTAGTGATAGTAGTGGTGCATTGGCAGTCATAGCATGGTGCTGTTTCAATAAAGGGCACCGTTTATTTATTTGAAAGGTTTTATATACTGCATGTCCACTGATCAATGCAGTTTACTTAGAACATAAACCCAACTTTACAGAGAACATTGGAACACGGTACAATTTAACTAGTGCAAAGTAAATAGCGGAAACATGATTGGGAGATAGTAAGTAATTTTTTTAAAATAATGCTATATCATTTTTAAGATATGGCAACCAGAATTGCACACAATATTCAAGGTTCGGTTGCACCATGGAACAATTGTTGTTGTTAAGTGCCGCAATGATACAGAGGCATTATAATATCCTTTGTTTTATTCTCCATTCCTTTCCTTATGATACCTAGCATTCTATTTGCTCTCTTGGCTGCTGTTGCACACTAGGCAGAGGGTTTCAACATGTTATCCATGATGATGCCTAAATCTTTTTCCTGGGTGGTGATTCCTAATGTGGAACCTTGCATTGTGTAACCATAATTAGGGTTGCTCTTTCCTAGGTGCATAACTTTGCACTTGTCCACATTAAATTTCATCTGCCATTTGGATGCCCAGTCTTTCAATTTATCAAGGACCTCTTGCAATTTTCTACAATCCTCATGGGTTTTAACAACTTTGAATAATTTTGTGTCATCTGTAAATTTGATTTCCTCACTTGTTACTCCCATTTCCAGGTCATTTACAAATATGTCAAAAAGCAGCGGACCCAGCACAGATCCCTGGGGTACTCCACTATTCACCTTTCTCCATTGGGAAAATTGGCCATTTAGTTCTACCTTCTGCTTTCTATCTTTTAACCAGTTCCTGATCCACAATAATATGCTGCCTCCTATCCCATGACTTTTTAATTTAGCCAAAAGTCTCTCATGAGGGACCTTGTCAAAGGCTTTCTTTGAATTGAGATGAGTTTCTTATTATGTGTGATCAGCTATTTTTCTTGGATTGTCAACATTACTTGTTGTTTTCCTTTTTTCTCATTTTGTATTGTTCAAGAAATATCATAAATAAAAATTTAAAAAAAGGCTTTCTGAAAATCCAGCTGCATTATATCAGCTGACTCACCTTTGTCTACCTGTTTATTCACACCTTCAAAAAAACAGAATAGTATGACAAGACTTCCTTGGCCAAAGCCATGTTGGTTTTCTCCCATTAAGCCATGACTATCTACATCAGAAGTTCCCAACTCCAGTCTGGAGGGCCAAACACCATTCAGGTTTTCAGGCTGTCCCTAATAAATATGCATGAGATGTATTTGCATGCACTGCCCCATTCTAATCAAATGTATCTCATGCATATTCATTAGGGACAGCCTGAAAATGTGAATGGTGTTTGGCCCTCCAGGACTGGAGTTGGGAACCTCTGATCTATATGTTCAGTAATTTTGTTCTTTATAATGGTTTCTACCATTTTCCCCAGTACTGATGTCAGGCTCACCAGTCTGTAGTTTCCCGGATCACCCCAAAACCCTTTTTAAAAATTGGATATATACCATCCAGTCCATGTGATTTGCTACTCTTCAGTTTATCAAATAGTTGTAATACATCTTCCTGGTGTATCAATATTTCTTTCAACTTTTTGCCTTTAAATACCATTTCACTCTAGGGTAATATCCCTACATCTTCCTCAGTAAAGACTGAAATAAAGAATTTATTCAGTCTCTCCACTATGGCCTTTTCCCCTCTTAGTGCCCCTTTTACCCCTCTGTCATCTAATGGTCCAACTGACTCTGTCACAGGTTTTTTTGCTATGAATGTACTTGAAAAAGTCTTTATTACACATTTTTGCTTCCACATCAAGCTTCTTCTCAAATTCTCTCTTTGCCTGCCTTATCCATGCCTTGCATCTAACTTGCCAGTGCTTGTGTTGCTTCCAGTTTTTGTCATTTGGCTCATTTTTCCATTTCCTGAAAGATACTTTTTTGGCAACAACAGCTTCTCTGACCTCACCTTTAAACCATGCTAGCAGTTTTTTAAACAACACCCATGCTTGATGTAAATCTTTAATATTGCAACTGCTCCTTTTAGTTTTTCTTAACTATTTTCTTCATTTTATCATAGTCTCCCTCTTGAAAGTTAAAAGATAGTACTGTGGATTGCCTTACCGTCCCTCCTCCATTTATTAAATCAAACACGATCATGCTATGATCACAATTGCCAAGTGGCCCCAAAACCCTTATCTCTTGCACCAGATCTTGTGTTCCAATAAGGACTAGGTCCAAAATGGCTTCCCCTCTGGTCAGTTCATGAACCAGCTGCTCTGAGAAGCAGTCATTTATTCCATTTAGAAACTTTATCTCCCTAGCATGTCCTGCCTTGACAATGACCCAATCGATACCGGGGTACTTGAAATCACCCATTATTAAAACTGTGCTGTAATTTTTGTTAGCTTCCCTGATTTCTTTGAGCATTTCATCATCCATTTGTTCATTCTGGCCAGGTGGTTGATAGTACACCCCCACTGCCTTCGCCTTCGCCTTCCACATTTTACATGGAATTTCAATCCATAGAAATTCTACATTGAATTTTGTTTCCTGCAAAACTTTAATCTTTTGTGACTGAATGCCCTCTCTAACATAGAGTGAAACCCCTTCACCAATTTCATCTGTTCTGTCATTATGATATAGTTTGTACCCAGGTATCACAGTGTCCCACTGGTTGTCCTCCTTCCACCATGTCTCTGAGATACCAATCATATCTAACCTCTCATTTAGTGCTATAAATTCCAAATCTCCCATCTTATTTTTTAGACTTCAAGCATTTGCATACAAGCATTTTAGAGGCTGAATTTTATTCATATTAATCTGGCTATAGGTCGGCAGGGATAATTTGGAATCTTTAAGATGAGGACAGTAACTGAATTTAAAAAAGCATGGGACAAGCACAGAGGATCTCTAAAGATAAAAAGGGGACTGTTGTAGTTGTTGATAAGGAAGGACATACTAGATAGGCCATGTGGTCTTTTTCTGTCGTCATATTTCTATGTTTCTAAGCTCTGTCTGCTCTGTACTTAAGGGCATTTGGGCTACTTTTGTCTTTATTGGAACTTCTCTGTTGCTTTGCCCTAACTTCAATCTTTTGTTAGTATCCTTGAAAGATAAATTGTTCTGAAACATGCACTCCTGGTTGACTCTCGGCTTTCCCCTATTATCTAGTTTAAAAGCTGCTCTATCTCCTTTTTAAAGGTTAATGCCAGCAGCCTGGTTCTATCCCTTCCCTTTGGAAAAGCCCCTCCTTTCCCCAGAATGTTTCCCAGTTCCTAACAAATCCAAACCCCCATTCCTTGTACCATCATCTCATCCACGCAATGAGACTCCGGAGCTCTGCCTGCCTTTTGGTTCCTGCATGTGGAATGGGAAGCATTTCAGAGAATGCTACCCTGAAGTTCTGGATTTCAACTTCCTATATAAAATCCTAAATTTAGCCTCCAGAATCTCCCTACTGCACTTTTATATGTCATTAGTGCCAACATGTACCAAGACAGCAGACTCCTCCCCAGCACTAAGACCTTGTCTAGGTGCTACATGAGGTCCACTACCTTCGCATCAGGCAGGCATGCTACCAGGTGACCCTAACGTCTATCAGCCACCCATCTATCTACATGCCTAATGATCCGCCAACTATAATGGCTGTCCTAACCCTTCCCTCATGGGTACATGGCCCTGGAAAAATCTCCTTGTGTGAGAAGATTTTACATCACCTGGAGAACAGATCCTAGCTACAGGATCACTTCCTGCCACACCAGGTTGAATATCTCCTATCTCTCCTCCATGGCAACAGGGCTGCTGCCAGATTGGAGCTGGGACTTCAGTACTATATCCCTGTAGGTCTCATCTATGTACCTCTCTGTCTTCCTTATGTCCTCCAAATCTACTACTCTATCCTCCTGAGAGCGGACTCATTACCTGAGAGCATAGAGCTCCTTGCATATAATGCACATATAATACCCCTCACCAACTGGGAGAAAATCATACATGTGACACTCAATGCAAAAGACTGGAAAGTCCTCAACTCACTGCTGGACTGCTGTCTGCATCTTAGTTTTAAGTTTGTGTTTAGGTATTTAGCTGTTTACCTACTAAAGTTTGCTGGGGATACTTATACTAATAAAACTATACCTAATACATTTAATGGACTTTGTTCACCTCAAGCTTAATTAATCTCAGGTCCTTAATGTATGCCTGATGAGGATAAACAGCTGCACCTGAGAGTGAATATGACACCTCCTTTCCTTTAAGAGGTTTAAGTACCTATAAAGCTACAATTATCCCAGGGGTAGATGGGAGTCGTGGAGGGAGGGAGGGAGGGAGGGAGGGAAAGAAGACATATTAAAAGCTGGTTGCTACACAGTACCCTGTCCTGTGCTTCTAAGGTAATCTGTGACCAATTTCCTGAGTGATTCACACAGCCCTTGCTTAGATTGAGGGACTCTTTCAAAATGCCCCTTTATTTATTCATTTATTTATTTATTTATTTATTTAACATTTCTTTTATACCGCGCTATTTTCCATCAGTGCGGTTTACAGAGAACAAAGTGACTCAATGACAGCGAAGGCAATCAGAGTTTACATAAAACCAGGGAAAACAACTTGGAGTGAACTGGGGGAAACTATGTACAATTTACATATGAACAATTTACATATGGAACTATGTACAATTTACATAGTTTGATCTGTCATTTGGCTTTAACACCTATTTAAAACAATTTCATAGGTCTCTTGCCCCCTGTCTGGAAGACCTCTTTGTAAATGTTCCATGTTCCCTCTAAAATAGTTATCTACAAGTTATAATGCCCTGTTCAATGCAATTTCAGTTTGTTCAATGTAAACCGCCTTGATATCATGAAAGGCGATATATAAGAAATGTTAAATAAATAAATAAATAAAATAAAGGCCTCTAAAAACAATTTATTGATCAAGGAATACTGACCATGTTTTTCCTTTTATGCTAAGTTATACTCTGATTTGATTTAAATTGTTGATACTAGGCCCTGACTGAGTTATTACATTTAAACTAGAAGTTCTCGGCTGGGTTTTAAATTTAAACTGAAAGCCCCCTGCTGGTTTTTAAACTTAAAACTGAAAGCTACCTGTTGAGTTTTTAATTTGCTGATACTAGGCCCTGACTGATTATCAACTACACTGGATTCTAATTTACACAGATTAATCAGCTTTAATCTAAAGAATTCATTTTTCCACAAGATTTAGAAAAATTCCCAGAAGTAAATACTTACAATTGCAGATCTCTGTCCAGAAGTAGCAGTCCCTTTTTATAGTCCAGAGTCTCATCAAAAACAAAAAAAAAGATGGTGCAGAACCTTTAGCGGCCACCATTGCCAGACAAAGTCCAGCATACCCTCTCTACCCGTCACAATGACATAACCCAGCACACCCTTTACCTTTCATGTTGACAAAACCATATCCGTCGATACAATTACACAACTTGTATATAGTCACCTCTGTAAAAACTTGCATATAGTTATCCCTGTTGAAATCCAAGTTTTATCTCCTGTAGAAACTTGTATATAATTATCCCTGTTGAAATGTTGAAATCCAAGTTTTATCTCCTGATCCTTGTAAGTTTCAATGTACGTTCCATTCTACATTGTACAATTTAATGTTAATTGTAAACCGCACTGATTCTAAAGAGCACGGTATAAAAAAAAAGACTTCCCTCTGGCTTCTCAGCCTTCTCATCCCCTAGGCTGGGTGGGGGCGGGGGCGGGGTGGCTCTCCTCTACCGCTCCTCTCTTGCCTTAGAGGAGATCTCGTCCCCGTCCGTTTCTGTCCCGGAGTGTCTGTTACTCCGTCTTCAGGTCTCACCCCCACTCCATTTTCTTCTTCTTTATCTTTCCCCTTCTCCTTCAGCTGCACGCTGGGAGGCAGCTCTGCAGACACTTTCTGAGGTTTCCCTCCACTTTTCTAATCTTATAATTCTTGGAGACTTTAACATCCACATGGATACCCCTTCTAGGCATAAAGATTGGGTCTTCCTTGATCTTTTGCATGATGTCTCTCTTCACCAACATGTTTCTGGTCCCACTCATATTGCGGGCCATACTTTAGATTTAGTGCTCTCCTCTCCTGCGCTTCTCCCCAAGATCTCTCCTCTTACCACTCATCGTGTTCCCTGGTCGGATCATTTCTGTGTTTCCTTCTCAGTCTCTTGTCCCTCCCCGAAGATTGCTACTTCGCCTAGCTCCCCACCTCTATGTTCTTTGCGTCGTCGCATCACTCCTGCGACATTAAATGCTTTTCCATCCGCACACTCTCTCTTTCCCCCTGATTTTGCATTACGCTCTCCTGACTCCCAGGTCTCCTTTTGGAATACTACACTCACCACTGCTTTAGATAATCTGGCCCCACTCTCCTCTACTGCTCGGGCTACTCGTGTCACCTGCTCCCCCTGGTTCCACCCAGGCCTGCATCTTCAGCGGACTCAGCTCCGGCAATTGGAACGTCAATGGGCCAAACATCCTACACCTGAAGCACTTTGCCGCTTTAAGCAACTCTACTCCCTTTATCGCACAGCGATTCAATCAGCCAAGCGTGCCTTTTATACCACCGAAATCTCTGAGGCTGCAAATTCCTCGAAACAACTCTTTTCCATCCTACGCCAACTTTCTTCTACCGGTTCGGCTCACAATCAGCCCAGTAAAGCCCCAGCTCCGCAACTTTTGGCCACCTTCTTTTCAAAGAAAATCTCGGATCGTTCTTCTTTTTTGAATCCAGCCTCATCTCCATTATCCCCTCCTCACTCTCCTTCTGTAGCTGCACCCTCTGCTGGGATGTCAAACCCCACCTTATTAGGATCACCCCCTTCCCCACCGAACCGGGCACTAGCGCATACATGGTCCTCTTTTTGTCCCATCACCTCTGCTGAGCTCTTACAAGTTCTCTCTAGCTCTAGGAAAACCACCTGTCAGCTTGACCCAATTCCCTCCCATTGGTTGGCTGAATCTACCTTGAAGTTAGTGCCTATCATGGTTACCATTTTTAACACAAGTTTTTCTACCGGCCACTTTCCACTCCTCTGGAAGTCTGCCATAGTTCGCCCTCTCTTGAAACAACCTTCACTTGATCCCTCTGTACTTTCCCACTGGCGCCCTGTGTCGAACCTCCCCTTTTTGGCCAAACTGCTTGAACGCTTTGCTTTTGCACAACTCAGCTCACACGTTGAAGCCACTAACGCATTACATCCACGCCAAGCAGGATTCCGCTCAGGGCACAGTACGGAAACCGTCCTTCTGGCACTACTCAATGAACTCCACATCGCCCATGACCGTGGGGATATTACCCTCATTGTCTCTCTTGACCTTTCTGCGGCATTCGATCTGATTGACCACCACATTCTTCTTTCTCATCTGGCTGATCTGGGGTTATGCGGTGAGGTCTGGAAATGGTTCTCTTCTTTTCTTTCCGGCCGTTCATTTACCGTCCACTCCAATAACCAGTGTTCTTCTCCGTTCCCTCTTACCTGTGGTGTTCCCCAGGGCTCTGTTCTTTCTCCTCTTTTGTTTAATATTTTCCTCTCTCCCCTCCCTCTCTTGATCCAGCAATATCCGGTTTCATCATACATCTATGCCGATGATATCATTCTCTTGTATCACACTTCACCACTGAACCTTGACGTCTCTCAGTTTAATCGCTGTCTTGCTCATATCGCTTCATGGCTTTCCTTGAACCTTTTGCACCTCAATCTGGCAAAATCTACAGCTATGTGGGTCTCCCTGAATGGCTCCTGCCCAACTGTTGCTCCTCAGATCAACCTCACTCCAATCTCGCTTGTCTCCTCCTTCCGCTACTTGGGGGTTACTCTGGACTCCACTCTTTCTTTCTCTGGTAACATTTCCACTCTCACCCGCCGGTCTTTCGCAGTTCTACGACAAATTAGAGCTGTTCGGTCCATTCTCCCTTCTACTGCACTGATTACCCTTGTTTTGGCTTTGGTTATCAGCAGACTCGACAACTGCAATGTTTTCCTAGCTAACCTTCCTGCTACTCAACTTAAGCGCCTTCAGCTAATTCAGAATACGGCAGCTCGTCTTATCAATTTCTCCCATCGTTATGAGCATGTCACTCCCATCCTCTTTCGCTTACATTGGTTGCCTCTCCATTTTCGATTCCGTTACAAGTTTCTTATTCTAACGCATAAAGCCATCTACACTTCTACTCCCCGTTATCTGGCTGATCTTATATCTCTGCACACACCTTACCGTCAACTCCGTTCCCTACATGCTAATCGCCTGTCCTTACCCTCTCCGTCACAAGCACACTTAGAACAGACCCGTCACTCCGCTTTCTTTTTTCTAGGCCCCTCCCTTTGGAATGCTTTGCCACCTTCCCTCTGACTAGAACCTTCATACTCTAAATTTAAGGAGCAACTGAAAACCCACCTGTTCCAACAAGCCTTTGACCTTCCTCCGGACGCCCCCCCCCCCCCCCTTGAGTCTTTGTCTGCTTGTCTTTAGTGCTGTTGCCTAGTTTGGCTGTGTATTGTTGCCTCCCTTTTGTTGTTTTGGTTTCCCTCCCTGTGCTTGTTGTCTGTCTTGAATCCTCTGTCTGGTCTGTCTTTGTGCTCTTTTCGCTGTTGTTGTGCACTGTCCTTTTCTCCCTCTTTCCTATTTACAATTTGGCGCTCCTTTTCTCTAACTTAGTGGCGTAATGACCTTTTATTGTACACCGCTCGAATGTCTTGACAAGAGCGGTCTATCAAATGACGAAATAAAGATATAAAGATAAATTCCAGTTGTCTGCTTTTTAGTTCAGATGACATAAAAACTTCCAAATTGGATTACCTCTAAGTTATTTATTTTCATCAAAATGTTGTGTGTTTATTATAAATATAATAAACAAAAAAAACCCAGCTTTGTGGAGAACTGAAATCTGTTAGTTTGTTTTTTTTGAACCACACTAATGCAACACTCTCACATTCTCTCCCCTCAGGTGATGCAGGATATGGGTGCAGAGCCTGGTTGCTCACCCCTGTGCGGTTCTCAAAGTCATGTGCCTGTAAGTGCACCCTATGTAAATTGATACCTAAGCCAGATCTGATCATGCAAACCATAGTGCCAAAACATGATATTTTAGGAAGCTCACATGTAGTATTTATTATGTTAGAGGCCACAGCTGTCTGAATATCTCTCCTATGCTGCTGCTGCTGTACCCTGTATTTATGTGGAGACTGAGGTAAGAACCAAAGAATCAGCTGTATCTGGATGGTGAAATAATGTCATTGTCAATTCAGAAGATGCAACACCTTTATGGCCAACATATTATTTCTGAAACCTCACATGCATTATGTTTTCTGTTGGACAGGAGTCTGTTGACAAATGCAGAAAGAACTTTGTGAACTCAGAGGTGTCTCTGGCCAGAATATGTTCATATGTGTGGACACAAGAGCTCAAATCTCCCCTGCAGCCTGGAGTTTGTAGCTCAGTGATTGCTGTGACTGCAATGGCCTCATATTAAGTTGTCAGTATGCATGCAGGGAGAGGAGAGGAGGTTTTGCCAGCACAAGACAAAGCAAGAACAAGCATCAGAAGCTCACAATAAGAGTGGGGTAGCATAAGTCAAGAGAGGGATGAGCACATATCAAGACTTTTGTTGGACACTCAAGGTGAAGATCGCTCAGTGTTTGCTGAACTGCCTGTGCCTCAATGTCTTGGCAAAGTTAAAAAGTCATGGGATAGGAGGCAGTATACTACTGTGGATCAGAAACTGGTTAAAAGTTAGAAAGCAGAGGGTAGGGCTGAATGGCCAGTTTTCCCAATGGAGAAAGGTAATTAGCAGAGTACCCCAGGGATCCATGCTGGGTCCGGTGCTTATTAACATATTCATAAATGACCTGGAAATTGGAATAACAAGTGAGGTAATCAAATTTGCAGATGACATAAAATTATTTAAAGTTGTTAAAATCCAAGAGTGTTGAAAGAACTGAAATATGAGATTGCAGACCTGCTATCAGTAATCTGTGAACTATAATTAAAATCATCTCTAATACCTGAAGATTGGAGGATCGCCAATGTAACACCAATTTTTAAAAAGGGTTCCAGGGGTGATCCGGGAAACTACAGACCGGTGAGCCTGACGTCAGTACCAGGAAAAATGGTAGAAACCATCATAAAGAATAAAATTACTCAGCATGTAGATAGTCACAACCTAATGGGAGACAGCCAACATGGCTTTAGACAAGGAAGATATTGTCTTACTAATCTGTTATGTTTTTTTGAAGCAGTGAATAAACAGGTGGACAAAAGTGAGTTGGTTGATATTGTGTATCTGGACTTTCAGAAAGCCTTTGACAAGGTCCCTCATCAGAGACTTTTGGCAAAACTAAAGAGTCATGGGATAGGACGGAGTGTACTATTGTGGATCAGGAACTGGTTAAAAGATAGAAAGCAGAGGGTAGGGCTAAATGGCCAATTTTCCCAATGGAGAAAGGTGAATAGTGGTGTACCCCAGGGATCTGTGCTGGGTCCGCTGCTTTTTGACATATTCATAAATGACCTGGAAAGTGGAATAACGAGTGAGGTGATCAAATTTGCAGATGACACAAAACTATTTAATGTTGTTAAAACCCAAGAGGATTGTGAAAAATTGCAAGAGGATCTTGATAAATTGGAAGACTGGGCATCAAAATGGCAGATGAAATTTAATGTGGACAAGTGCAAGGTTATGCACCTAGGGAAGAACAACCCAAACTATGGTTACACAATGCAAGGTTCCACATTAGGAACCACCACCCAGGAAAAAGGTTTACGCGTCATTGTGGATACCATGTTAAAACCCTCGGCCCAGTGTGCAGCGGTGGCCAAGAGAGCAAATAGAATGCTAGGTATGATAAGGAAAGGAATGGAAAATAAAACAAAAGATATTATAATGCCTCTATATTGTTCCATGGTGAGACCGCACCTTGAATATTGTGTGCAATTCTGGTCACCGTATCTTAAAAAGGATATGAAATGCCCTCACACTGCAGTGTAGATAGTTTATGTATATAGTTAACCCAGTTATCCAAGTTTGTACTCCTGTTCAATGTAAAACCTGACAGTTTGTCGTTATGGTCGTTTTGTTATGATGTAAACCGCGCTGATTCTAAATAGCGCGGTATATAAGAAACTGTAATAAATAAATAAATAAATATAGTGATTTTAGAAAAGGTTCAGAGAAGAGCAACCAAAATGGTAAAGGGAATGGAAGGATACTTCTATGAAGAAAGGCTAAAAAGGTTAGGGCTCTTTAACCTGGAAAAGAGACGGCTGAGGGGAGATATGATAGAAGTCTATAAATTAATGAACGGAGTGGAACGGGTAAATGTAGATCGATTGTTTACGTTATCAGAATATAGAAAGACTAGGGGACATGCAATGAAGCTACAGGGTAAACTATTTAAGACTAATAAAAGAAAATATTTTTTCACTCAACGTGTAATCAAACTCTGGAATTTGTTACCGGAGGAATTAGTAAAGGCTGTTAGTGTAGCTGGGTTTAAAAAAGGTTTGGACAAGTTCCTGGAGGAAAGGTCCATAAACCATTATTAAGAAGTGACCGAAGATATCAATGCTTGACCCAGTACAAGCATTGTGGAACTTGTGTCTCTTGGGGAAACTGCTAGGTGCATATGACCTAGATTGGCCACTGTTGGAAACAGAATACTGGGCTTGATGGACCTTGGTCTGACCCAGTATGGCATATCTTAGGTTCTTATGTTCTTAAGAGGACTGTGAATAATTGCAATAGGACCTTGATAAATTGGAAGACTGGACGTTCAAATGGCAGATGAAATTTAATGTGGACAAGTGTAAAGTTATGCATCTAGAAACTAACAACCCAAACTATGGTTACACGATGGAAGGCTCCATATTAGGAACCACCACCCAGGAATAAGATTTAGGCATCATCATGGATAACATATAGAGACCCTCCACCCAGTGTGGAGTTGCGGCTAAGAAGGCAAATAGAATGCTAAGAATCATAAGGAAAGGAATGGAGAATAAAACAAAGGATATTATAATGCCTCCGTATCATTCCATGGTGCGACTACACCTTGAATATTGTGTGCAATTCTGGTTGCCATATCTTAAAAAGGATATAGCAGAATTAGAAAAGGTACAGCCACTAAAATGGTAAAGGGGATGGAAGGATACCCCTATGAAGAGAGGCTTAGAAGGTTAGGGCTCTTCAACCTGGAAAAGAGATGGCTGAGGGGAGATATGATAGAGATCTATAAATTAATGAATGGAGTAGAATGAGTAAACAAAGATCATTTCTTTATGCCAACAAAAAGTAGAAAGACTAGGGGACATGCAATGAAGCTACAGGGTAACCCATTTAAGACTAATATGAGAAAATATGTTTTCATTCAACGTGCAGACTCTGAGGATGTAGTAAAAGCTGTTAGTGTTGCTGAGTTTAAAAAAGGTTTGGACAAGTTCCTGGAGGAAAGGTCTATAAACCATTATTAAAGAGAACCTAGAGAATTCACTGCTTGCTCCTGGATGAGCCTTGTGGAATCTGTGTGCCTTTTGGGAAACTGTCAGGTACTGTATTTGTGACCTGGATTGGCCACTGTTGGAAACAGGATACTGGGCTTGATGGCCTTTGGTCTGACCCAGTATGGCATTTCTTTTGTTCTTATGATGAGTATGTAGGCACTTGACATGTTTTTGTGATGTTCATATGATGTTCTTATTATCCCATAAATGATCATCTACACACACATGCCACATGAACACTGAACAGTACATGTCTATGGTTCACATAGTTTGAGGTTTGCCAATCAGGGGTTTCAGCAACCACCTCATACATGACTGCATGTACATCCAACTGTTCCACTCTGGATCTGGTGATATGTGCAGTGAACATGTTTGGCAGTCCACTGTTGGACTGGTATTTTATGGCCTGTTCCTCTCTGGCCTATCTTGCTTGAACATTTCTGAGGTTTTTATTGGTAATCACTGGAGGTGTAAGTGAATGGCAGCTCTTCTGGAATGCAGGTACCCTCAGATACTCTGCTTTGTGACTCTCATCCATTTAACCCCAGGTGATGCCATCATGACCTTACATCATATATGCAAAAGTTGACATTTTACTGGTGCACACTGGTGCAGACAGTGTAATTGGCAGGGGACACAGGCCCCTGGCTCTCATAGTTCCCTGACGCACGAACAGATCTGTGCCGTCCCAATTGACTTTGTTCAGATGTTGTCATAAGTTTGTCAATACAACACAATAGTGGTCTCTTTTGCTAGAGGAGTAATATCAATATATAAAAAACCTCCGCATCGTACCTTGAAAGTATATTATGTAGCTTTTTAAGACTTGATACTGTTGCAATAGTTAAACGATGTTATCATTTACAATTACAAAACACTTTTACTTTGTAGCAGAAGGTCTCAGCATATACGGGCAGCCATTAGATTATCATTTTATCATCTAGTGGACTCACAGCCCTTTTTACATCAACGACCTTTATGTAAACAACTGCTACCAAGTTTTTTTACAAGTTTTTTTAGTTTGGAGAATAATTCAATTATTGAAACAGCAAACCCCAGAAGTGTGAATCAGCATACAACAGCTGTCATTGCTGCTTCCTACATATTCTTGCATGACTGCTGATAGTGATTTTAGCTACATAGCTGTGGCCATTATCCCTGAATGCTATGTTGGCTGCCATGACTTTCATAAATGTACACTCCATGTATTACATGCATTGGACAATGTTGCCACTGGCCCCCCTGTGAACCAACTGCACAGAGGCAACATAGTATTTACAACCCCCCTCTGTGGCTGCCATGAGGCAGTGCACTGGCAATACAGCCAGCCTTGTACTAGAGAGGTGGGGAGGGAAAACCTACAAGTACATGGTGTCACCAGTCTGGATGGGCATGAGACATTGCTATCTCAGCTGACATCTCATCTCCTGTGTTAGACATTGCTCACCACCACATACCACACCACATTGCCTTAGGATTAGATGTACACACAGAGCAGGCCAGGGTGCCCATCTGTGGTGCCAATATCAGTGCTGTCAGATTCTGTTGTCAGACTCATGCGTATGCCTTGCACATTGTGCATCCATGCTTCCTTTTAATTTGTTATCTTAGCAGGCTGCCTGTCCCATTTCATTGTCAACTGAGTAATATGGCTAGTCAGTTGAATGTCTGGAGCTTCTCACTGCACAGACCATTACCACGTGGGAATACAACAATCCCGTCCACCAGCAAATCCATGACACAGATATGGTATTTGAGAGGCGCGACTGTGGATGACATGTATTAGGCAGGGCAACGTATAAGTGCAGGTGAACTAGGTGTGGACAATGCAAACTGCCCAATCGGTCCCTTTGGCTAGCAATACTAATTGGATTGTGGAACACCTGCATACCGGCAACAGTCCATGTAGCATTACCCTCTGTGACAGCACTACCTCTATGATATTGCACTGCACATGTAATTGTTTAAATTAGTCCTACACATTGTGTGATGCCCAAGAAGCTATGTTGACAGTGCTCTATGATTCAGGCCAGCAGGCATTACCAGCATGATCAGATGACAGATCAATGTCCTGGGTATTCTCAGAACTACACACTCCATAAAATGCCGCATGCACAAACAAGCATGGAACTATGTTCCAAGCAGCATGAGAGCCTGACCATCATAATCCTTGGCAGGCCAGCTTCCTCATCTATTGTCTGATGGATGCTAGATTGTGGCTGCTGTACCACATGGCAGAGAGAACGAACCTCATCTCATTGTCTCTGCATTTATGTTGTGCAGCTGCCATTGTTTGAAAAATTCACATCTGTCATGTTCCATGGTCAGGGCACTGTTCTGTGCATGCAGCAACAGGAGATGGTGTATGGGTTCACTTGTAATGTAATATTGGGAGATGCAGCCGAACAGGTTTTGCAATCGGAATGCACCACTTTTTCTACAGACCTGCTGACTGGCATTGGGTTACTCTGATGTCATAGTGTGGAATGCAAGTGTAACAGTGATGAGCATATAGGTGCAGGGTCCATTATCCATTATAACTAATGAATATGGGGGCCTTTGGGGGATTTACATCATGCTCAGTACTAGTTTTATCTTCAACAGTTGCTGAACCTTCATCCCAAATGGTGCAGACCCCAGAAGCAGCACAGAGGCCTGCACAAAAGCCAACCCCAACAACAGCAAGCACTGAGGGTACAAAACCTACAGACTCTGTGGAGGAGATGGAGCTGCAGGACATGGTGACTGAGATTGGACAGGGTCTCAAGGACATACCTGCGACCACAACCAGCAATGGAGAGACCTCAGGACCTGCTGGTGCTGGGGACCTGTGCCTCTCCGCTCCCCCCTTTCCCCATTAACCCTGGCTGCAGAGACTCAGCTGCCCCACTATCTTGAGCCATTTGTGGCGTTGCCACATTTGGCGGCACCTATTGGCCTACCCATGGCAGATTCAGTGGCCGCCATACAGATGCCATGTTGGAGGTATGTGTAGATGGGCAGCCCTGATTGTGCCATGGGTGGGGCAATAGCTAGGGTTGCATATGTGGTGAGCAACCAGGAGGAAACAGTGGAGCAGCTGACAGCCTCTAACATGAGGCTGTCGGATCGTCTGGATTCTCTGGAGGATGTCATCTGGTGGATTCCAGGCTTGCAGGCACACACACCCCCCCCCCACCCCCAGGGGCTATGAGCCACAGATATGAGGGAATTTGCCCTGTCTGACTAGTGGCTCTGCTGCAGCAGGAATAATGTGGCATATGCCACATCCCTCCATTCCCTCCTCCTCCCAAATACACACAGGACTTCCACGTTATATTAATATTTCTACAGTTAAGGTCATTATTATTGGCACCCTAGCATTTTAGGTATGCTGTGTACAACATCTTGGGAAATAATTGGAAATATTCCAACTGTATGTCATCATAACATATTAATAGTATGTTCAAAGGTATACAACTACAGCAAGATGTCTGTGCAAGTTAGACATAGTGACTTCTGAAGAAAAATGACAAAATATGACCTGGACAGCATTAATGTCATCTTTCACTAATATTTTGTTACACATTCCTTGGTAATGAAGACAGCCTTTTCTTGTAGCCATCTATATCTTTCATACATCTGTCTGCTGCTAGTTTCTTCCATTCTTCAACTGTGATTTGTTGCAGCTCATGAATGTTTAAGGATTCCTTTTACCAACGACAGGTTTCAGCTCTCTCCAAAGGTTCTTGATTGGATTGACAACAGGACTCAGTGACTCAGTGCCATTTAAAATGGGTCATTTGTTCCTTTTTGACCATTCATTTGTACTTTTGGATGTATGTTTTGGGTCATTGTCCTGCTGGAGGACCAAGACCTTCGACCCAGACCTAGCTTTCTTCCACTAGGTAGCAAATTTCACTCCAAGATACCTTGGTAGTCCTCTGACTTCATGATTCCTTTGTTATGTTCCAGGCTTCTACTTCCTGAGGCAGCAAAATAGCCCCACAACATGATGGAACATCCACCATATTGAACTGTGGGAAGGGTGTTTTAAACTTTATTTCTTCACCTATAAATGCATCACTGATCTGCATTGCCAAAGAGCTGCAATTTGGTTTCATCTGTCCATAGAACATTCTCCCAGAAGGACTGTGGTTTATTAAGGTGGGTTTGGACAAAGATCAGGTGTGCCTTTTTATGTCTGTCTTTGAGCAGTAGGGTCCTCCTTGGCCTGAGTCCATGACATCCTTTTTTTGTTTAGTGTGTGGCATATGATGCAGGTTGAAACCACCACTCCATATTGCTACAGGTCCAACTTAAACTCTTTGGATGTTGTGCATGGTGTTTTTCAAACTGTTTGCACTAACCTTTGAAGTTGTCAGGGATACATTTTTCTCTTTCCACCACATCCTAAGATGTTGACAGTTCTATGAGCAGAAAATTTCTTAATAACATTGCAACCTTTAGACACAGGAATCCCAAGGTCTTTGGAGATAGCTTTGTACCCCTTTAAAGTTTGATGTTTAGCGATAATGGCTCTTCTGATGGTCTTAGGCGGCTGTCTTGTCTTCACTATTGTGAAAATGAAACAGGGAATGAATGTGGCCATTTCAAACATGAGAGCCATCATTAATTGGTTGATTCAAGCCATATGACTACTGACAATTGATCACAGATGCATCTTATTTTACTGCAATGGGAATGTGGTTCTTCTGTTCAAACTGATTTAAATCTGATAGAGTTCCTTGCTACTCCAGCGCTGAATCCTATGATAAATTGCTGGAACCGGCCGGTTCTTTGAGTATGGGTCATGTTCACAGCTATTACCATCAAACAAAATTTATGACAACGTTGGATGTATGGACTCTTTTGTGCTGCTTCAGATAAGTACATCTGGGGGTAGGCTTGTGTCATCCCTTGCTATGTTGCAAGGGAGTTTTCCTTCTATAAAAGAGAAAAATGGAGAGTTTGCTACAGGAGGGAGTAATCTCTCATGATAAACGATCCAACAAAAAAATTACGGTCTAGATACAGTTTAGTTATTCAGGAGGACTTTATATCCTCTTCAATTTTTGTGAATAATCATGTCTTGGCGATGTCCCTGTTTGTATACAATTTCCTACAATTTCCTTTTTTCATTGGCAAATGTATGCATATATAGTCCAAAGATATTTCACTGGCCACTTTATTTTTGAAGATATTGGACATTGAGGGTTTGAACTGCAAGACTGGCAATAGTGTTCATCCCAACTGTACACAGTATATGACAGCTGATAAAGACCAGTATGGTCCATCTAGTCTGCCCAGTAAGGTGGCTAGAGTGGTTGTAACAGGCATTCTGTGCAGATAATCCCTCTCTGTGCCTGTGTTTAGGGTTGTACCTACTGCTCCATCCAGGTTGACCCACCTCTGTTTCTTGTATTTCAGCAATATTTAAATTGTTTTGATTTCATTATGTTGTTATGAAAGGATTCACTGTGTCTGTCCCATGCCAATTTGAATTCCATCACTGTAGATTTGTTGCAGTAAAGCTACTGTATGTTGGGAGTGTACATATTTTGAATACATATTTTTTGAACTATTGATTCCGCTTCATATGTATGTTTATTTGTGCAGTGGCCTAGACAATGCTTCTATGACATGGCACTGAGTGTCTGGGAGACACGCTACACGCTACTTGTTCAGTTGCTATATGCACATGTGTCAGGATGATTGTTGATTCGTTATAGCAGATGAGAGACCTGTGAAACCAATATAGATACTCATTGACGTTTGCTGTGGCACTGCTGCTATTTATCACAGACACTACAACAGAGATCATCTGCATTTGGCAGATCATATCAGGAACACCTGAGCAGGGTAGAGTTGTGATACAAAGGGGCCAGGGTTCTGTGTTATTTCAGAAGTGTACACGCTGAGAGGTCTCCTCATGCACACCGTGAGTTTCATGCATCCATCCAAGAGGTGTGCAACAAATTGTAGCAGCCTTGTAGTCAGACATGTAAATGCCAGATCATATGCTGAAATCTGATAATATTGATCTGTCCAGGTCTTCCATGCCTTTGGCTACTTGCTTCTCTTCCTCAGCCTGCGAGGTATTTGTGACATCTGGCCCTTCCTGGATACATAATTTGATGTTTTTTCAAAAGACAAGGGATCTCAAACAGAGCTACATCAAACAGAGCTTTCTCAATATTCGCACCCATGAATTGGAATATACTTCCCCATGTAATCCGCAGCATCAAAAGCCTATTACAATTCCGAAAAGCCGTGAAGCATCACTTATTCACAAAATACTACCCAGAAGTGATCATGGACACTCACACAACCAACAGGCCTCCCACTTACACCAAACACCTTAGCAAAATACAACCAGAAAATGGTTAGACTCCACGATAGTTCACATTACTACTGTTGACCCGTGCCACCTACATGAATACACGTACAATATCCACTTGAGTTTAAATATAGTATATAGTAAAAGTATATATATAGTATAATGTTGACTGTACATAGTTATCCCTGTTATTCCATGTTATATATTCCCTTGTTCTCTGTAAACTCAATGTTACCTGTATGCATTGCAGTATATTTTGTTCGATGTACACCGCGCTGATTTTAATAGCGCGGTATAGAAGAGATGTTAAATAAATAAATAATAAATAAATAAATAAATCTCTGTTTCTTTTCACACAAGTGAGGTTGAAGGTCCATTTCCTGATATCTAGGTTTTTCATCCAAGGGACAACTGGCAACCTTACATATAATTGATAGTGGTGGGACTTGAACTCTCAGTCTTTCATGTATGGTGTGCTGACATTATCACCGGACTACCACAACTGCCCAGTAGATCTCTGTTACTTCATTAGACATGACTTACATATTGGCAGACTCAGCAACAGCAGTGGAGACCTGGCATTGGAAGGGCCTGGTGTGCCTTGACGCAGGTATTGGTGGAGGTTGGCTTGTTTGTGTTCATTGTGAGATTGTGGACATACGTGTGCCATGATTCTGAGAACATTCCATGCATTTACCATTGGGTTCAGCATTCATAAAGAGGCCCTGCAGCATTCATACCCTTGTCTGCATTAGAGATTTTGCTTGCATTCCTCATATAATTTCAGACCATCCTTTACTATCCTTGGCTGTACTTCTTCCTCTACTGCTAGCATGTGACTTTTCTTCTACTCCTTAGCCTACCTGCCGCCCTGGACAGATTTATGGCTATTTGTTAACCACTATGAGACCATCAAAAGAGGCAGCACTATTATAGACTGCCACTGCACAATCAGTGACAGCAGCAATATCTTCTGATGTCACCTGCCCATAGTTTGGTGGGATTCAAAGTGTCATTCCTTTGATAAGGATACTGCTTCTCAGACCATGAGGCTACTATGGATGTCCATACTGTAGTGGATCCTGCTAGGCTACATGTTATTGTCAGGGAGTTGTTATGTCCCATACTTGCTGGTATGAACCTTGATGCCAAGTAATTCCAACAGCTGCCTGCACTTTCTATCATGGCCTGCTGTATCTGTCAGGACAGGACTACTGGCCCTTCTTTCTGTGATCATGACAATGGGCTCACCATGACATTTTCCATTTTTCCTTCCTGCTGGGAGTCAGAGCATATATTTCACACCTGAATGTCACAGACTTGAGTGATGCATGTGTGGTTAGTCACAATGACATTACGCATGTTTTTGGTGTGATACTTACCTAACCATACATGACTGGTATTGCTTTGTCCTTACAAATGTCACTATGCACAATATTAGGTGCAGGTTTACAGAAGGCGAGCATTGGCTCAGCAGACCCATGTGAATACAAAGAGCGAGACATCAAACAAAAAGAGTCCTTTATTGGAATCCAGTGACCCCAACATGGCCACGTTTTGGCATAAGCCTTCATCAGGGGGTAAACTGAGGGAAAAGCAAAATTTCATTGTATGTGTCCAAAGCTCAGTAATAGCAATAATCTTATCTTCATGAGCTCTGTGAATTGTGCCGGACAGGCTTGAAAACTGAAACCCGGACAATTCATGGAGCTCATGCAGATATGATTATTACTATTACTGTGCTTTGGACAAATGCAACAAAATTTTGCTTTTGCTCACTTTATCCCTTGATGAAGACTTATGCCGAAACGCAGTTGTGTGGTGTTCGCTGGATTCCAATAAAGGATTTTTTTTGTTTAATGTCTTGCTCCTTGTGTTCCCTGGTTTTCTGCAAGTACAGTATGTTCTCTGAGGACCTCGGCAGACCCATGCAATATTCTCTTCCACCTCCATACATCATCATTCTCCACTACTATCTCTACATATACTTTGTGGCTTCGTGATCACTCATGCATTCTGTGATAAGGAAGCTTATCATAGCTCAGGAAGGAGCTATAGAAAAGGTGAAGTGTCTCTGAACAAGCAACCTGTCAGTGCTGGTAGAAATGAGAAAACAGAATTTTGCCATAAAAGACTACCAGTCCCAGAATGCACCAGGTTTCCAACAGCCATTAGAGGAGCTGAAGTGGGGAAACGTGTGTTCAATCAGGAGGGCTATGGGGTAATCCCTAAGCACTCATCTCAAAGGGCAGGGCCTGATTCAGCACAGCTGCGCTGTATTAGGGAGGAGCACTCATCCAAGCAGAATAAGAGTAGAGTTTGTTCTACAGATGACAAGCATCAGCTTCTCCATGATCATCTTCATGATCACCTTGGATATGCAGAGAAGGATCATCAGTTTCATCTGAAGAATCAGCAGAAGCAGAAGCCAAACCAGACGGATAGAGAAGGAAGGAAACCCTCTGGAAGGAAGAGGAGAAAAGCCTTTGAGAGGTCTAGAAGAGTCCAAGGCAGTACGTATACTGGGAGGTATTCCAAGGGCCAGCATAGACCATTGGACTGGGGAAAGCCAGAGGAATGGTGCTGCAGAACAAGGAATCACCAGAGGCAACCTGTGAGGGAGATGGCTGCACGTGGAAGGGATTCTAAGACCTATGCCAGAAGGTATGTGAAGAGAGATCCAGTGTCCAGGGATCAGGACTGGAAGGCTGGACATAAGAACTGGACTACATACTGGCCAGGCTATATAGAGAGGAACTATAGCAACAATGGAAGCTCAGGTATGAACATTGATCTATGCCCTAGCTATAACCTTGAAAGACAGCAGGGAAATAAGTGTTCTCCTGAAAGTGCTCCATTGAAAGATTCATCTGTGCCAATTCATGATAGTGACCCTATGCTTGTTGATGAAGGGGAAATAATAGCAGATCAAGATATTGTTTATATGGACTGCTCTCTATCCAAACTCCGTTGGTAACTTTCTGTGATAAAGCACAGCAGCCATCACAAAGAAAATATAAATTTGTTCTTTATTCCACTAAGAAAAGCTCCTGAAGCAGGATTTGACTCACACAGTAGAAAGCCAGCCTGCTAAAGGGTTTCAGCTGGATAACTGATAGCAATTGAGCTGCCCCTAATTGCTTGTGAGCTAGGAGAGAATTACTTCTGGATCTGTGTGGAAAGTAATCAGAAGTTAACCTTACAAGAACAGTTTATTTCTTTCTTTGTGGCTTCAAGTTTGAAGGTTGTTTTCCTGATTTTGATTTTTGACTTTGTTTTACCAAGTTAAACACTGCAAGCAAGTAACCTAATTTATGTGCTACCAATCATATCTGTGCTGGGAGAAATAACCCCATAAATAAAGAAGTATTTTATTGGCTTTAACACTTGTGCACAACTAAATTATTGTCAGCAGCTGTGTCTGGTGTGAATGAACTACATTACCCACAATACCTTGCAAAAATCATATAAATATATGCATTGTCAAGACTGTGAAGATTCTCACCCAGGCAGCCGTCTGACAATTCTCATAACAGCCGGTACATCCAGGCCCACACAATGGTACTTAGCTGCCTAGGATTTATCACACATACATCACCTGCAGAGGATGTGCAGGACACTACTCATACCCAGCCATTGCAACTCCTCAGTGGCATATGCATCCCCACCTCTACCACCCACTGACATCACCCCAAATGAAGTAAGCACCCCTCAATGATAACATCTGCCTGCCTCCTACATGATCCTCACACTCCCTGTCTAACATATAAGGGGCATGTGGCTGACATGTCCATCAGCTATTATCTTTGCTTCCAGCAAGCACCTGTAATGCCACGTGCAATAAGACTTCCTTATCCCTCATTAAGGCACCCTTATCATCTGATGTTGTGGCAATGTCTGATAACCTGCCACTAGCACTCCTACCACCAGAATGCCTACTCCCCGCCCCATCCTTTAACGCGCATTGAAGTCCTTAACACTGCTGTTTAGCGCTCACAAATGATGCACCCTTAACGGTCCTTAGTAAAAGTATCCCTAAATCTTTAAGCACCCTCTGCCACATTTTCCCTTTCAACATCATTGGAATGCATTTTTGATTTACCTGTATTTGCTAACAAGGTCATTTTTTGTTTATTTTGTTCAAACCTGAGGAAAGGAATGTCAGTTCTTGAAAATTAGTGCCGAAATGTATTAAGAAAACTTATTTCTCAGCAAAGCTTCTGACATTGTCTGTCATAAGGGACATAGAAATAAATTGAGTAGCCTACAGGTGGGTCTAAGGTGACTGGTTTAGAAACCAAACCAGAGAACTGAGGTAAATAGAATTCATGCCGAAGAAAGAAAGATGGTGAGTTCAAATTTCTGGACTCTTTCCTGCTGCCAGTTTTATTCAATATTTTCATGAATGATATTGCAGAGGGATTAGTGGAAAAGACTAACTATTGGTATTCCAGATGATATAAAACATATGACTTTACCTAAATTATTTTGTAAAATTATCTAAATTATTTTTTAATTATTAATTGTTCAAACCTTGAAAATATTCACTTACATATAGCATCAGGACAACTTAAAAACCAAAGAATTAGCCATTATTCTCTTCATCTCTGTAACACCATACAAAGGACAGGGAAAAAAGACAGTACTTTATGCATGTCACATAGAAAGTAGGTACTGTCAAATGAATAATTAAACAAAGGCCAAACTAAAAGTCAAAAGTCTCTTTTACAAGCGATCTCATGCATCAGACAAATCAAATACAGCATTTGTACAAGCTTTTCAGGTGATCCCTGACATTCACATTTCATTTGCTGCAATAATGATAGAGAAAAAAAGTTTATTCATTCTTGACACTTTTCCTTTGATTTGGCCCTTGCAAAAATGCAACAGTGAAAAGATCAGGTAAGAGATTATATACTTTTTGAGGTCAATATTCAGTAAATATTTAAGCCATAGATTTTCACCCAGGTTATGCATTCAACCCTGAACTGGAAATGTATTTATGTAAAGTTATTCCTGCTATTTCTGCATTGTTCAGACTTGAATGTCAAGTTGGGTGCAGAGGCACATTTCACAGTGGGATGTCCAAGTGTAATCTGGGATGTCAAAACCGGAATGTCTGAAAAAAAAGCAAGCACATGCAAATTCAGCCATGATCTTGGAAACATGGACGAGCCCGAGTATGGATGTCTATATAGACATCCCCAGGATAGCATTTCAGAACCAAAATGTCTAATAGCATAATAGAGCAGTGGCTTAAGTGCAGGGTGGCCTTTGTGAGCTAAGCTGAGTGCCGCTAGCCCTCCAACCGCCTTGGTGAAGCTCCTGCCCTATCCGGACAGTGGGAGCCTTTCCTCCACACACTCCTGCCCTATCCGGGCAGTGGGAGCCTTCCCTCCACACACTCCTGCCCTATCCGGGCAGTGGGAGCCTTCCCTCCACACACTCCTGCCCTATCCGGGCAGTGGGAGCCTTCTCTCCACACACTCCTGCCCAATCCGGGCAGTGGGAGCCTTCCCTCCACACACTCCTGCCCAATCCGGGCAGTGGGAGGCTCACACGCACGCAGGCAGAACCGCATAAAAGCGGCGTCCCTACTTCGGGGAAACAGCTGAGCGCCGCTAGCCCTCCAACCGCCTTGGTGAAGCTCCTGCCCTATCCGGACAGTGGGAGCCTTTCCTCCACACACTCCTGCCCTATCCGGGCAGTGGGAGCCTTCCCTCCACACACTCCTGCCCTATCCGGGCAGTGGGAGCCTTCCCTCCACACACTCCTGCCCTATCCGGGCAGTGGGAGCCTTCCCTCCACACACTCCTGCCCAATCCGGGCAGTGGGGGCCTTCCCTCCACACACTCCTGTCCAATCCGGGCAGTGGGAGCCTTCCCTCCACACACTCCTGCCCAATCCGGGCAGTGGGAGCCTTCCCTCCACACACTCCTGCCCTATCCGGGCAGTGGGAGCCTTCCCTCCACACACTCCTGCCCAATCCGGGCAGTGGGAGCCTTCCCTCCACACACTCCTGCCCAATCTGGGCAGTGGGAGCCTTCCCTCCACACACTCCTGCCCAATCCGGGCAGTGGGAGGCTCACACGCACGCAGGCAGAACCGCATAAAAGCGGCGTCCCTACTTTGGGGAAACAGCTGAGCGCCGCTAGCCCTCCAACTGCCTTGGTGAAGCTCCTGCCCTATCCGGACAGTGGGAGCCTTTCCTCCACACACTCCTGCCCTATCCGGGCAGTGGGAGCCTTCCCTCCACACACTCCTACCCTATCCGGGCAGTGGGAGCATTTCCTCCACACACTCCTGCCCTATCTGGGCAGTGGGAGCCTTCCCTCCACACACTTCTGCCAATCCGGGCAGTGGGGGCCTTCCCTCCACACACTCCTGCCCAATCCGGGCAGTGGGAGCCTTCCCTCCACACACTCCTGCCCAATCCGGGCAGTGGGAGCCTTCCCTCCACACACTCCTGCCCAATCCGGGCAGTGGGAGCCTTCCCTCCACACACTCCTGCCCAATCCGGGCAGTGGGGCCTTCCCTCCACACACTCCTGCCCAATCCGGGCAGTGGGAGCCTTCCCTCCACACACTCCTGCCCAATCCAGGCAGTGGGAGCCTTCCCTGCACACACTCCTGCCCAATCCGGGCAGTGGGAGGCTCACACGCACGCAGGCAGAACCGCATAAAAGCGGCGTCCCTACAGGGCGCGCCCGCGCCTGAGGGCCTCGCCAGAGGGCCCTTTGGCGGTGGCCCTTAGGCGGTGGAGCTTAGGCGCGATTGAAACATCACCCTCTCAACCGCGACAAGGCTGCAAGTATCAAGAAGCCTGACTCACATGACCAAAACTCCGATAACGTCCAGAAAGCGAAAGTGCAACAATCAAATGACTGACGGCTTGAGCTCCCCAGGCCGGGTCTGAGCTCGCCGGTCCCGACCACCACACTCCACGAGTTTCACATAGCTGGACCAAAATTTGATATCAAGAGCTTTCAACTACAACGATATCACCCAGGTAAAACAATTACTGGACTTATCTACCTCCTGACGCAAAAGACCACTGTGCAACCCTGGCCTAACCCCCCCCAAGTAGGAGCCAACATACCACTGTATATATAATGTGTTAAATTTCCCACTGTCACAAGCCTTGTTCCCCTCAAGCCAGCTGTTACATTGTAAACCCCTACCAACTATAAAGGCTACTACTGTTTATTTAGAGCTAAATGAAACAAAGTGTCTCTAACCAGCAAGTTGTTACATTTCAATGCAGTAACCCAATAACCTTCTTGCACTAACCTTAAGACTGAATCGCACAATACTGTATCTGTTTATACTGAGTGAGAAGTAACGATAGGACTGTATCGCATAATACTGTATCTGTTTATACTGAGTGATAAGGAACATTAGGACTGTATCACTATTTTGTTTAAAGTAATAAGAAACACTGTACCCCAACCCATCTATCCCTGCTAAACTGTTGGTACCCAACAACTATCTTGCCGGCCTACACTAACCCATCTCTAGGCCAGCTGCCTTGATTACACCCCACACTGCGCCACACGAATCCAAAAACCCAAGTATTTCTGGCAGACATAAAATGGAGCCTGCTCACACTTTCCTGATTTTGTACATGTGTATACTGACATCCTCATATAGAACCATCCCACACTCACAATACTGCATTCCTCTACTATATACACCAATCTACCTTCTCCACCCCCCCCCCCCCACCATTACCCATCCTGCATCAATACAACTTAAATCCTATCACCACCACACAAACGCCAAGCAAATTACCCCAACGACACATCCATATCAAAGGAAATAGATCACAAAAACACCCTAAAACCAAAGCAAAGAACACTATTGGATCCCAAATACAACTCACACGAACAACACACCCAGAACATCACACATGTAACATTATCCTTATTAATGCTAGGTCAATAAGGAATAAAACGCATATTATCCACAACATTCTAACTGACGAACAACCAGATATCCTATGCATAACAGAAACATGGCTCACTGACTCAGACCCTGCAACAATGAACCAAATACAGAAGCCCGGATACCAACTATACAACTGCCCACGCATCAACAGAAGAGGAGGCGGAGTCCTTATAGCAGCCAAAACCACCCTTCAACTCACAACCACATCTACGGTCACAAATCCCGATCTTGACCTACTCAAAGTCGAGAGCATGGCATTATCCATCTGCCTAATCTATCGACCTCCCTCACCACAGCACGAAACACTAGCCACAGCACTAGAAACCATCACATCCACACAAAGCAAAAAATTCCAAATCATCCTCGGAGATTTGAACCTAGCATCAATTCCTCTGTCCCACATGGACTCCTTCTATGAAGCCATCGACCAATTGGGTTTCCAACAAATAGTAAGCAACCCCACACACGATAGAGGCAACATCCTAGATATGATTTTCATACCCAGAAATCCACAACAAAGCAATGAACCACCTATAATAAACATAACTCAAGTACCATGGTCAGACCACCACCAAATCAACTGTAAACTTAAACTACAGTGCCAACCCAAAAACTCAAAGGAGATGAGAATGACCAACCCCATTAGGAAATTCAGCAAACTCAACGAGGAACACCTCATAAGCACCATTGCATCCCACATAAACCTAGATTCCACAGACCTCGACGAACTAACTAACAGATGGAACACACACATCCAAAATACATCTAACCCAACATTGAAACACACAACAAACCCACATAAGATCAACTCGGAACCCTGGTACACAGGAACTCTAATAAAATCAAAAAGGGAGCTCCGTAAAATAGAGAGAAAATGGAGACAAACCAAATCCTCCGATCTCAAAACTAAATACATGGCCCATCTCGCAAAGTACAAAGACGACGTGAACAATGCAAAAAAATTACATCACACCAACATCCTAAACAAGGCGATCAATCGCCCGCGAGAGTTATTTGAACTAGTCAAATCACTAACCAAAACCGACCAAAATGCCAACCTCAACAACTCCATCAAGGTCCAAACACTGGCAAACCACTACGCGACCAAACTTACGGCCCCTAGTCCTCCACCCCCCCCCCCACCAACACCACAAATCAGAAGTGAGAATAACACGACGCAAAACCAGTTATGGGAGCACTTCCACAAAATAGGAACCCAGCAAATCACAACCATTGTCACAAGCCTAAAAAGCACCACCTCCCCACTAGACCCCTGTCCTGCATCCTGGATCAAGGCAGTGAAACAAGACATAGCACCTCACATAGCACACATAGTTAACCTATCCCTACAACAAGGAATCATGCCCTCAGAATTAAAGAAATCAGTCATTAGACCGATCCTAAAAAACACTACACTCAACGGAGAAGACCCAGCGTCCTACCGTCCCATATCAAGTATCTCATTCCTGGCAAAGATCATAGAAAAAACGGTCCTTCTACAGCTCCAAGACCATCTGACTGACAATGCTCCTCTTAATGACCAGCAATATGGCTTCAGGCAACATCATGGAGTTGAAACCCTGTTACTAGTCCTACTTAACAACCTCCTAAAGGGCCTTGAAAACAAAAAGAAAATGTACATTCTTGTATTCATTGACATCTCCGCTGCTTTTGATACAGTCAATCATGGGACCCTCATAAATAGGATAAAATCAATAGGAATAACAGGAACACCACTAAAATGGTTCTCATCCTACATCTCAAATCGAACACAACAGGTTCAATTCAACGGAGAAAAAGCAGAATCTTTCTCCCAAACGCAGGGAATCCCCCAAGGCTCTGCTCTCTCAGCACTTCTGTTTAACATATATATGCAGCCACTATGCAAAATTTTCTCACGACACGAAATTAATTACCACATCTATGCCGATGATATCATGCTATACTCACAACTAGACACTAAAAACCCAGACTACAACCCACTAGAGACATGTATCAGAGAGATGCAAGACTGGTTGCAACAAAGTAGTATGTCAATTAATCACAAAAAAACCGAAGTAATGTATATCTCCAAAGAACCGAATTTTGACCCACCCACATCAATAACACTATGTAACAACACTTACCAAACAAAAAAAGAAATAAAGTATCTAGGAGTCACATTTGACTGTGACCTAAAGATGGAAAAACACCTCCGAAAGACCAACAGAGCAGTTTTCCACAAGCTTAGAGTGCTCCAACCCATTCGGAATATTATTGATCCCCAAGACTTCAGAACAGTGGCCCAAGCACTCATCATGCCACATTTTGACTACTGCAACGCCATCCTACAAGGTTTACCTAAAAAAACCCTAAACATATTACAAATGGCACAAAATGTAGCTGCCAGGGTCATAATGAAGAAAAATCTAAGTGACCACATCACACCAGTGCTAATTCAATTACACTGGCTACCCATAACAGCTCGAACAAAATACAAAATACTAACAACCACCTTCAAACTCATCCACAACTTAGCACCTTCCTTCCTCAACAACCTAGTAAGATCGCAACCTCCTACCTGAAACAGAAGAACCCACAATTCCAACATCCTTCACACTCCAACAGATATAAGATCTGCCAAAGCTAACACCAGCCACAGGGCTTTCTCATATGTGGCACCAACACTGTGGAACCAACTCCCACCAGAACTACGAGCTAGCAATGACCTTCTAGACTTCAGAAAGAAACTCAAAACGCACATTTTCCAATCTCATTTCAACCTGAACTAAATCCACAGATGGAGCAGCCCCTGACCACTGTGGCCAAAAAGCTTATCCTGTATATATGTATTTATGTATATATGTAAATGAACTCCCCCATAGCTAAGAAGTGTTAACTCTGTATGACGTGCTTTTCTGACAATCTGTATGTAAACAAAATTTGTACCTGCCTTGATTCGGCAGTTTCACAATAGTAATCCTACCCGCTTCTGATCGCTGGAAGGAGCGGGCTACAAATGCTTGCTAAATAAATAAAATAAAATAAATAAGGCTATTCACTTAATTCTCCATCTTCTCTACACTCTCTGGAGTTTTTAAGATGAAAACAAGTACTTTCCCAATGCCTATTCATGCCTGGAGTATGTATAAACACGGACATGCCTGCAGACATCTCCGACATGTCTGAGATGGAACAGGGAAGTATAAGTCCATTATTCCTTCCCAGACATGCTTCCACCACACCCCCTTGCCTACTTATCTATCCCTTTACCAGAGACCTCTGCGAACGTCATTTGTGGAATGGCTATGGAGACGTCTCCATGAATTTGACATCCACATGCGCATCTTCAGGTGTCCAAATCATGACTAGACCTTTTAAAATGACCCTCATAGTGTCTGAATTTGTATCCTTTCTGCATATCTTTTATCCCTGTCCCCAGGGATAACACAGCTTTCACAGTTCAAAGCAAGCTGCATTATTCCATTTGCATAATAATGAGATGTTTTCATGCATTTGCAAACTTTGCTTCTCATTATTCAGCAACATGCATTGCAGCAAACTAATGCACATTATCGGAGCCGCGGATTTCAATGGGGCCGCGGCTCTGATAACGATGGGAAACCGCTACCGCGGCTTTGTAAACAAGCCCCATAATCTTGATTAATGACCAACTAAGACACAAGTTACACAATTGAGACAGCAAATTGATAAGGCTTTAGTGGGTCTAAGGATATCTTTGGTGGTCACTGATGGTGACATAAGATATCAACATTTTAAGGAGAATATGCAACAATTCCATGATGAAATTAAGGTACATGAGTATCAAAAATTTGTGTGGGATGAGAATGATAACATATCAGACAAAATCTGTAAAAAAAACCAGGCACCATTTTCAATTACTTCCTATGAGAATTTAAGTAAAAGATTTTTTTTTCCGCTACAATTACTTTTTCTAAAACATTTTGGGATTTGCCGATAAAATCTAAGTGGTTCCCTCCTGGAGGAATAGATCCACATTTATTTATATTCTCTTATATACTGTGCTATTCTGCATCAGTGTGGTTTACATTGAACAAACTGAAATTACATTGAACAGGGTATTATAACTTGGAGATAACTATTTTACAGGGAACATGGGCTATGGAGGGTTAAGTGGCTTGCCCAAGACCACAAGGAGCACCTGTGGGACTAGAAACCCCAGCCCTTCCAGCCCAAAGTTGCTGTCCTCTAGTGGGATTTGAACCCCTGACCTTCTGGCCTGAAGTACCTTGCCCCAACCATAGGCTACTCCTCCACTCATGTGTAGCAGGAATTAATTAATAGAGAAGTGGATTATCATCAGAAGTGTTACAAGAATACTAATTTGCCATTTCCATTGAGAGAAACTATCCAGCAGCTTAAAACTTAACGGTATATAATAACCAAGTCTGCCAATATAAGTGGAGCTGCTATTGTTATGGCACTGTACAATATGAGGCATATTCTAAGATGTGCGTCCCAGGCCCCTGTGTGTCTTGTCAGAACTGGACACACAGAGGTAGACAGAATACTGATCCCGCGGGGAACATCTAGCCCTTGTGGGATCAGAATCCCTTCCAAGTCTGTGCGTGCAGGCCCGGACCCAATTCCGGTTGGCCTGCATGTACAGGCACCTGTCCAGCTAACTCAGTCAAGGCTCCTGAATGGAGCCGTGGCACCATGGAGTCCAGTTGCCATGACACCGTGGCTCCATTCAGGAGCCGCGATCTCCGGCCTCTGATGACTTCATTCTTTCCCTGCAGCCCAATCCCCAATCTGGACTCCCATGGCCAGGATTTTTCCTGCACCCCCTCTAGCCTTTGTCTCCATCTGGGCCTGCCATCCCCCGCCATCTAGGGGAACTTATTCCACCTCAGAGGTGGAATAAGTTCCACGTCTAGTCTGCCAGCACCAGACGTACAGGGCTGAAATCAGAATTGACCCTATACATCTGGGGCCACGAACCGCCCACTGCCAACCCTAACTCTGCCTCCATACCGCACCTTTCACATCCCCGTCTAGCCTCCCCGTAGCCTTGTTTGTAAAGGAAGACTTGACGTGGATGGGAAAGACGAACAGAATAGAAATCAATGTGGCCGCGGCTCCGATAACAATCAGAAACCGCTACCGCGGCTTTGTAAACAAGCCCCTATAAAGTCTAGTGCACATATATTTAGAATCTGATTCCATTACGTCACATTCTCAAAAAACAAATGAGGTCTTTTTTGAATTCAAAGGCCCCTTGGAATACATTGCACATGGGAATATTCTAAGAACATAAGATTTGCCCTACAGAGTCAGACTAAAGTTCCATCAAGCCCAGTATCCTGTTTCTGAATATGGCCAGTCCTGGTCACAAGTAGCTGAGAGGATCCAAGAAGGTATGCAGATTCCATGCTGCTCATGCAGTTATAAGAAGTGTATTTCCTCTAGTCTAATTTAATAATAGCTTATGGACATTTCTCTAGAAATTTGTCCAAACTATTTTTAAACCCCACTACACTAACAGTTTTTATGACATCCTCTGGCAATGAATTCCAGCACCAATGGCATGTCGATTGAAAAAAATATTTTCTGCAATTAGTCTTAAATGTACTACTTAGTACGTCATTGAGTATCCCCTAGTCTTTGTACTTTTTTGACACAGTAAACAACTGATTCAAGTTTACTTGTTCCACTCCACTCATTTTATAGACCTCTATTATATTTCCCCTCAGCAGTCTCTTCAAGTTGAGAAACCCTAACCTTTCAAGCCTTTCCTCATAAGGGTATCCTTCTTGCTTGTTTATCACTTCAGTCACCCTTCTCTGTACCTTTTCTAATTCTGCTATATCTTTTTTCCGATGTGGCAACCAGAACTGCATGCAATATTCAAAGTGCAGTCGCACCATGGAGCAATACAGAGGCATTATGATATATCCTTTGTTTTATTCTCCATTCCTTTCCTTATAATTTCTAACATTCTGTTCGATTTCATGGCTGATGCTGCACACTGAGCAGAGGATTTCAATGTATTATCCATGATGACATCTAGATCCATTTCCTGGGTGATGGTTCCTAATGTGGAACCTTGCATCATATAGTTTGTCATGATGCGGGCACTAATAAAGTTGGTTTTAAGAAAAGAAATCCTGTTTCTTTAGAAGAACTAGATGTGCAGTTACCTCCAGGCACAGCTAGAGGGAGCAGGAACAGACATACTGGTCTTAATGAACCTAACCTCACTGATCACCTGCAGCTGAAAGGGAACCAGGAAGTCAGCAGTAACGGTTCACTTTATAAGCCAGAGCAGAATGCTTCTGGACAGCAGTGGCATAAGCAGAGGAGGCAGTGAAATGAGCATATGAAGCAGCAGGAGCTGAGGAAGGAGGAGAAAGAGGAAGAAGGAACTGGAGCTGGACTAGAAGGAGAAACAGCAGAGGAGCCTGGAGGCTATCAAGGACATAAGCCTGATTGCTGTGGAAGAAGCCAAGCTGGGAGCTGGAGGAGAAACAGACCTCACAAGGTGGGAAGCCAGAAAGCCCAAACTGGACCTGTTGTGCAAGGGGAGTTTGGTGGAAGTTGCTCCAAGGTGAGAGGCTCTGCCACGCCTAGTTCCTTTACTCTGCCTGTTTGTAACATAGAGAGAAGAAAGTTAAGAACCAGAGAGGGAGGTTCTGACAGAAGCTTATCTCTAGAGGATCATTGCCCAGTTTCACCTATTCAGAGGGAAAAGCAGTTTTATAAGCAACGGAAGTTTTTACTCAGTGAGCCAAGGTATGAGGCATTGAAGATTACTTGTAATGATTGTACTGCTAAAAGTTATGCTAAAAGAAGTATTCCTCCTAGGAGAAACAAGAGTCAAGACTGGTTCACTAAACTACCGCCAGCCTTAAGAGTCCCTGGTTATGTGAAGCCAAACTCCCAAGTTGTAGATTACCATGCTGGAATAGACAGGGACAGTGAAAGCCCTTTGAATCAGTACAGGGGAGAGGAATTGATGGAAGTGGATTCTCCCAGCACTATTCCCTCACCTTTGCCTGAGGAAATGGAATGTGATTGGTGCACTGCCTATGCTCCAAAGTGTGTATGCTCCACAGAAGAATAAATGAAATATAATTTGATGTTTATTATACTGAATATCACTTTGAAGAAAACCTGCTTTAAACTGTGAAGTAACAGTTAACTAGCCAGTGAATATTGGTACCTTTTAAAACAAAGGACTGTTTCTGTTATCTAAAATATCTCTTAGTTGAACCTTGCTTTAAACGGGGAATAAAAGCCTTTATTACCCTACACTTGGACTCTTTGTTCTTTAACAGCGCTACCTAGTGGCGTATAATCTTTGTGTCACCGGGAACCGAGTGACAAGTTATAGTTGTTATTCTTTTCTAAGTGCTTAACTTTGCACTTGTCCAGATTAAATTTATTCTGCCATTTGGACACCCAGTCTCCCAGTTTAGTAAAGCCCTCTTGCAATGTTTCACAATCCTCTTGTGATTTAACAACTTTGAAAATGTTTGTGTCCTCTGCAAATGTTATCACTTCACTCAGGAGCATGTATACTAAACAGCACGTCAGTAGTGTGCATTTGCCTCCCAGTAAGAAACGTGGATTGCAACGAAAGAACGTATAATAATGTAAACTTTATTAATGAACCCACTTCAGCCACTGGCCCGACACTGGCCGTGTTTCGTAAAAAGCCTTCCTCAGGGGCTTAAATGGCTGTATCATATACTGCTCATATAAAATCGCTTATATTGTCGTAACAGTAAGAAACCTGTCCAAGGTGGCTCTTTAACCCCAATGGCAGTGTTCAAATATTGATGAGCACTAATCAAATAGCACCCTGTGAGGGGACAGTCTTGAAAAAACCATCAATCACATGGAGGCTCAAATGCCTATAGTCACAACGTTGAATCTCTTTTGGAAGCACTTATGGTATTGAAGACGGCAGCAAAAAGCCTTGCAGGATTCTAAAAAACAGTAGTGTGCGTTTGGGCAAGAAATCTAGCACAGAGGCCATTGCCAATTGCAGAGTGAGTTTGTGTCCATCCTCTGTCATTTAGCATGTTGCAAATGCATGGCAGCACTCTAACTGGAAAATGGGTTCAGGGACTTACTGTGGCTGGAGACAAACCACAGAAATTAATGAAAAATGTAAGAGGATTAACTACAGTTAAGTGGACTTCTGCAGATAGAGGAGATAATATACTGCTACTTTTAAGCTACAAACCCTATATTTAAATCAAAAGGGTATACAAAGAGAATCCACCAAAAACTGGAAGAAAGGGGAATATTGGCAAAAAGAAAAACTGCAGGAGCCCTTGCCGGCTGTTTCTGGTCCAGTGGATCGGTTTGTGTCACTCTCTGCGGCTGAAAGACGGGAGCTACGTAAGGGCGCTTGAGGGGAGCCACCAGAAGAAATTGCTCTCCAGTCTGTCCTGGAGGTCACCTTATCTCCTGATATGTGGATTCTGCCTTCAATCCCTGTTTCCTCGGCTCCTGCACTGCCACTCAGCATTCCTTTGGTGTCAGACGGTAGCACCCACACTCTGTCAGCGGGGAAAGTGCCGGGAGAGAGCAATGGAGCAGATCTTTCTTTGACAACAGCTTCTGTGGCAAAAGGAGTGTAGGCAGCAGCCCTGACCCTGCTCAGAGGGGAATCAGAAGTGTACAGAGCAATGGTGGCCATTCCTGAGGCTTTATTGGAATCATTTTCCTTGTCTCATCCAAAGAAAATAACTCTTGAAAATATATGGGTGGCCATTTCTTCACTTTCAGATGTGGTTGCGCGACAGACTACTGCGACTTTTGCTCAGGTTGGTGCAAGTAATCAGAAGTTGGATAGTTACGTGTTTATAACAGATTCTATCCAGCGAAAAGTGGAAGAAAATGAGAGGATTTTGAATTCTGCAGGGGATTCCAGTATGGTGCTGATCAAAGATAATTTGCTGCTCCGGCCTAAGGTGAAAGCTTTAGAAACACTTCCCGGGCTACTAATTTGCGTGTATTGAACTTTCCAAAGATTAAAAGTGTTTCTGCTACAGAGTTATTTAAGCAGTATTTGAATCAGAATTTAGCCATATCGGAAAACTTAATGCCACTGATTGTGAAGGCTTACTATTTACCATCTGGTAAGAGAACTGAGGAGTTGTCTGAAGGGATTTCTAAATGGATGTTCTCAATATTTTGGATCTCTTGGAATCCCCCGAGCCATCTGATAGTTTCCTTTCTGTTAGTCATGTTTGCTCTCGCATCTAATAGAGACTAGCTATTATGGCTATTCTACACTAAGCGGTCAAAATTGTTCTATGGAAAAAAAATTTCAGTTTTTCCGGACATTGCTAAGGAAACTAAAAAATGGTGGAAACATTTTTTACTGCTGAATTCTGGTGTCTTGGGGTTGGGTGCCACGTTCCAACTTTGATTTCCATGCACGTGCCTAGTGCCATATAATTCTCAAAGGTTTATTTTCTTTCAACTGTCTGATCTTTCTTCATGTATTAATGATAGATTACCTATAACTTCTTCTCCTGCTGAAGGGGTAGATTAGGGGATAGTAAACTCCATTGTTACATAGTATTTCGGTCCCTCCATGGCCCTCAGTTTTCCTTATTTTTAATGGTTGATTGTATTATTCTGTATTATTACTTTCAATAATTCTTGCTCCCACTGGGGACTAAAGGCAACTATGTTGGATTTTGTCTTCAGTTGTTTATTTCCTTATGCATTGTTGACATATATGCTTTTTCTGTACAAGATTATTACTGAAATAATATTACCAAATGAAATGCAGGGCCGGAAGAAAAAAAGAACAACAACAGTTCTTTCTTTGAAGAAGTGCATGGAGGGAAAAATAAAACCACTGAGTATGGAGGTACTGTATCTCTGATATTTAAAAGGATTAAGATTATCAAAGATATGGAGGAAGAACGAAAACATCAAGTTGGAGCATCCCACATTAACAAAAAAAGGCTTTAAATTTATATATTCCAACAATAAATTTAAAATAGCAGCAGAAGCACAAAAACTGCAAAAATATGAAGACAATAGGAAAGAAAGATATCAAAATAAACTATTTAGAGAGAGCCCAAAACAATTCTACAGGGAATTGCAAAAGAGCACCATCAACCAAAGCTGAAACAGAAACTTTCAAGAGAAAACTATATGAGGATCCTATAGAGTACAATGAAGAAGCAGAATGGTTACCCTGCATATGGGAGCATTTAGAAAGAGCAAACATCAAACTTATGGAGTGGCCTGCAGTAACATAAAAGAGCAGGAACAGAGTATAAAATGAGCCCTAAACTGGAAGAGTCCTGGCCCAGATAGAGTGACCAATTTTTGGTTTCACTAAGACCTAAAAAACTCTAAAAAAACAATTATCAAGCATCTGGACTTAACACCACAATGACTTACAATAGGAAGAACATTTCTCCTCCCAAAGGAGGCCCAAGTAACACTCCCAAAAATTACAGACTGATGACGGAGTGAGCCTGTGGGAGGGGAGAGAAGGAGGGGATGATCCCGAGGGGACATGGAGAAACAGACGGGAAGGTAGATGCATAGACAGGTTGGAAAGGAAGATGGCATGAGAGAGGGGATGGATGAGAGCAGAAAAAAAGAGTAGAAGGGAGGGGAGGAGAGGGAATGATTCACATACCTCACTCGACCTCTCGTTATTCATTCAGACACAAATTCACCCACTGCCCACTCAAAGCTGCTCACTCAGTTACATATCCACCTCCATTCACTTATACATGCATTCCTCAACCATACACTTGTAGATTCTTCTGCCTGCCCACTGAAACATACCACAACCATGCTGTCACAAGTCATTTACTACCTATGCAGTCACACACAGTCACCTACCCACCCCATCACTTGCACACACAGATCCCAACTACTTATTTGTAGACATCCCACCACTCATTTAAAACATACTGCACCTTCTTCCTCCCCACATAGTTGCACATGCCCCACCTAAATCTAATCTGTCACACACACTTTCAAACATAAGTCTCAATTGTACATTTAAAAAGTACTCTCTCAACTTCCTTATTCTCCACCTAAAAAGAGGAAGGATATCCTGATTGCTCAGTGGCTGTGCTACAGAAAGTTTGAAAAGCTTAAGCTATATGCGTGTCTCAAGCATTGTTGTTAAGTGCTATGGAGTCAATGTGAACTCCTGGCAACCCTGTGGATAGTTGTCCTATATCTTTGGTTTTCTTGGAAAGGTGTGACTAGAAGTAGATTTTCAGGCCTTTCTTCTGTGCAGGAAGTCTACTCAGGTCTCCCATCCTAGATGTTGAATATGCCAGATGTTGATTGGCGCATCACTGCTGCAGTATCATCTAGAAGTAATGAGATCCTGGATTCTCTACAGGGAGAACTATTCAGGAAACTGGTAACATAATCCACACATAAAGGGGCCAAACTGGACTTGGTGTTTATCAATGGTGAAAGTGTCTTTGATTTTATGGTGGAGATTATCTCGCATCCAGTGATCACCAGATGGTGTGGTTCAGTATTAGGACTAGGGCTGATAAAATCCATTCAAAAGCAAGGATCTTAGACTAGGAAAACTAACTTTGCCAAGATAGGGCAATACCTTAAAGAGTCATTAGTTTGATGGGAACAGCTGGGGTATGTAGAAAAACAGTGGGCAAAACTGAAAGGGAATATTTTAAGGGCAACAAATCATTTTGTTAAAATGGTAAATAAATTGCATTCATGTAATCCTTACGTCCTGCATACTCTTCACTGCTGGGACCATTTCTTTTGGCCTCAGGGGGTGGTCCTAACTCCTTTGGCGCCTATTGTGGATAATGCCTTATTTCCCCCTGGGATGCATGATCCGGCTTTTCAGTTGTGGGGGCATAAGGGACTTAGTCGTGCCGGTCAGCTGTTTGAGGAGGGCCAGTTGTGCTCTTTTAGTATGCTTCAGGAGGATTTTGATCTTCCTGACTGTCATGTTTTCCAGTACACGTAGGTGGCTCATTGGGTGCGGGACCGAGCTGTGCGGTCTCAAGTTGCACGTGACTTGTCTGATGTTGAACGATTTTGTGAGGAGTGTACCACCACGAAGGGTCTTATTGCAGCCTTATACGCGCATTTGCAAGCCCAGCAGTTGTGCCTTGGCAAGCACCGAGAGCAGTGGAATCAGGACTTGAGTCTTACTTATTCTGGGCAGCAATGGGAACAGGTTGAGGGTCAGCTTTGGAAATGTTTGGTGGCGATTAATGCCCGCAAAACTAACTATAAAATACTGTATAGATAGTATATGATGCCAATGAGGGTTGCTCGAGTGTATCCGGGGGCTTCGGGTTTGTGCTGGGGGCAATGTGGTCAGCAGGGTACCTTGGCACATATTTGGTGGCTTTGTCCACGTGTCCAAATTTTTTGGAGGGGGATTCAGTATCGCTTAAAACAATTGGTTGGGTTGCACATTCCCTGGAATCCGGGTATTTTTCTTTTTGGTGTGCATGTTCCTGGTGCTCGAACTCATCAGCTGGCCTTGATTCAACATGGTTTGAATGCTGCTCAGTTGGCCTTGGTTGCTGTTTGGAAACAAGTTCTGCCTCCAACCCTTTCTAGCTTGTTGGACCGGATATGGGATACGTATACTATGGAACGTGGGGTGGCGGTTGGACGCATGCGGTTGCCACACTTTGAGCAAGTGTGGGAAGCTTTTGTTTTGAAGTATGGTTCATAATTCCTTGGGTGTTGTATATGTCCATTGGAGCAGTTAGCTTTGTGCTTTCTTGCGCGGTGGAGTCCTGGGGTCCCTCCTCTTCCCCATGTGGTCAGGTTCATTGGAGTTTTCCCTTCACTTATAAATGGCGCAGAGGTTCGGGGAGGGGGGATAGAGGGTTGGTTGTGTGGTGGGGGGGTTGGAGGGTGGAGGGGGTGGTTATAGTGTTCTGGGAGCTATATCGGATGATAGCGGAGGGAGGGGAAATAACAAACTAAAAAGAACCAAAGGCTTTGATGGTTTTAATTTCTGTTGCTTGTTACTGTATTCTGCTTATAGCGCATATGAGTACTGCTTGATGTATTTATGTGCTGCCTTTCAATAAAAATAAAAAGGTAAATAAAAGTAAAAAGAAAAGGAGGCTACTATGGTTCTCAAAAGAAGTAGCTGAAAAAGTGAAGAAAAAGAGAGAGGAAGACAGGTATTTATATTTTAAAAATTAAAAAAACTTAGAGAAGCTAGAAAAAGTGGTCAGGAAAGCAAACATTCAAAAAGAGGAAGAAATAGCCAATATAATAAAATGGTGGGATAAGACATTTTTCAGATATGTTAGTGAGAGGTTGAAGGGCAAAAGTAATATTGTCAGACTCAAAAGTGAAGGGGAGGAATATGTAGAAGCTGATAAGGATAAATCAGAATTACTTAATATATATTTCTTTCTGTGTTCACAGATGAAGGACCAGGAGCAAGACCTCAGAAAACACCCACAAACAGAAAAAGAAGCGAGGGGCATCTTTAATGATTTTCAGAAGACTGTTTCTAAGGAATTATAAAAAATAACAGTAGACAGAGCATTGGGACCAGATGGGATACATCCGAGAATACTGAGGGAACTTGGGGACATTCTAGCAACTCCACTGATTGACCTTTTCAATGCCTCTTTGGAGTCGGGAGTGGTGCCAAAGAACTGGAGAGAGGTACATGTGGTCCCTTTATACAAAAGCGTAAGTAAGGATGTGGTTGAAAACTACAGGCCTGTTAGTTAAACCTCGATGGTGAGTAAATTATTGGAAGTGCTGTTGAAAGAGAAAATATTGAGGGTTTTGGAGTCCAAAGGATTACCAGATCCGAGGCTGCATGATTGATTTCTTTGACTGGGTGACTAGGGAGTTAAACCGAGGGAGAGCCCTAGATGTGGTGTATTTAGATTTCATAAAGACTTTGACACTGTTCTGCAGAGGAGAATTATAAACAAACTGAGCACCCTAGGGATGGACCCTAAAGCTACTGTTTGGGTTAAAAATTGGTTGAGTGGGAGGCGACAAAGAGTATAGGTAAATGGAGCTCACTCTGAGGAGAAGGAGGTTACCAGTGGTGTGCTACAGGGATTTGTCCTTGATCTGATTCTTTTAACATCTTTGTTAGTGATATTGCGGAAGAGATATCAGGCAAGGTTTGCTCTTTGCAGATGATACCAAAATCTGCAATAGAGTAGACACACAGGAAGGTATAGATAAAATGAGGAAGGATCTAGATAAGTTAAAGAATGTCTAGAATTTGGCAGCTGAGATTTAATGTAAAAAAATGCAAGGTCATGCATTTGGGCTGCAGCAATCCAAGGGAGTGATACAGTATAGGAGGTGAAATACTTATGTCCGCAAAAGAAGAGCCGGACCTAAGCGTGATTGTGTCTGATAAACTTAAAGTAGCAAAACAGTTAGAAAAGGTAACAGTGAAAGCTAGAAGGATGCTTGGGTGCATAGGGAGAGGAATGGTCAGCAGAAAAAAGGAGGTGATAGTGCCTCTGTATAAGTATTTGGTGCAACCTCATTTGGAGTATTATGTGCAATTCTGGAGACTGCACCTCCAAAAGGATATAAACAGGTTGGAGTCAGTGCAGAGGGTGCTTACTAAAATGGTTAGTGGTCTTAGTTATAAAGCATATTAAGACAGACTTAAGGATCTTAATATGAGGAAAGGCAGGATAGAGGTGAGATGAATGAGATGTTTAATACCTCCGTGGCATGAATGCACAGGAGGAGAGCCTCTTTCGATGGAAAGCAAGCTCTGCTATGAGAGGATATAGGATAAAGGTGAAAGAGGATAGACTCAGGAGTAATATGCAGAAATATTTCTTTACAGAAAGAATGGTAGATGCATGGAATAGAATCCCAGTGGAGGTGGTAGAGATGAGGACAGTATCTGAATTCAAAAAAGCCTGGAACAAACACAGAGAATGTCTGAAGGAAAATAGGGGACTGTTTTGATGGTTGATATCGAAGGGCAGACTAGATAGGCCATATGGTCTTTTTCTGCCATCAAGTTCCTATGTTTCTAGTAATCAGGTCCATCCTTGTTTAGCTTCTGAGATCAGATAAAATCAGGCTCGCTCAAGGTGGTATGGCTCTGGTCTTAAAAAAGTCATAGATTTACATATTTATATGTTACTGAATCTTCAAGCAACACAATGAATTTTCTACATATTATGCTGCTTGAGAAATAATTTGTTTTGTTACTAGCTGGGGTCAAGTGAATTTTCAACACGTAAAATGGGACCACATTGGAAAAACGTTTGTGAAGCACTGCTCTAAATGAAGTCTCACCAGTGGAGCAAGAAAAGGGAGGTCAGAGTGCCTCTATATAGGTCTCTGGTGAGACTATCACATCCTTTTTCCTAGTGGCCATTCGTTTCCCTGTGTACCCGAGAATCCTTCTGGCTTATGCCATTGACTTATCTATCTGTTTTGCCAGTTTAAGATTATCAGATACATGGGCAGATTGCCCTGTTTGGAATTTGGGTATATCCTGATGGACTGGTCATGTTGAGGTTGAAACCTACGCTTGTACATAGCAGTGTGGTAGTGGTTCTAAGGGGCCAGCAGCAAAAGGAGGTCCATTGGCTCAAAGAAAGATTAGTAGCAAGAGCCATGACTGCGCAAACCCCAGCATACCTAAGTTTATGTACTGTAAGTCATGCTCCTTCTTTGGATCTCAGCAGCAAATTGTGCTTACTCTGATTTCACTTCTGCTGTTCTCCCATGCATTAGAACTGAAATCATCAGTGTTCCATGCTGCGTGGACCTGAGGAACTAGCACAAATGAATAAACTGGAGAATAATTCCAGGTGGATTATGTGCACAGTGTTTTGGGTAGGTAGCCAGAAGATGATTGACTGACACACTGGGGATGCCTAGAGCTGTCTATGCTAACATATATTTTTGGAAAACAAACCTAGCTATTAATTTTATTGGAAATAATCCTTTCACAATTCTCACTATGCATAACCAAAATCAAAATAAGCTTAATTATCTAATTTCTCAACAAACAGGGGTGTCCTACACGTAGCGGTGGGTTCACCCCTAAACAAAGACATGGGGAGGGGTGGCCTGCATGGAGCGGTTGCTGCACCTACTCTTGCCATCTTACTGGGCTGACTAGATGGACCATACTGGTCTTTATCTGCCGTCATTTACTATGTTACTATGTTAATTATTCAATAAAAGACTTGGTAATGCTGGACTAAAGAAAGTAAGCACATCTAGAGTTGAACTACATGAACCTGTTTCTCAGGAGAAATATCTAAGATGAGGGGGGGGGGATAAAGAAAGAACATGGACATCTGCAAATATGATCACTGAAGTGAAAATCCTTAGATATTTCTAATAAATAACATGCTTTGTGAAATTTCAGCAAATAGTTCTGCTTTGAATTAGCAAATGGGCTCCTCCCTTGAGAATTATAAAGAGGGTTTTCTGCATAAGAAACCCTATACAAAGATTAGAACTACAATGCCTTCAAAAAAGCTTGTCAAGAGGAGCGGTTTTCTATAATTGGTATGCCTCGCCTCCACTGCAGAAGCCATTGGAGCTCATTTTTTTTTTGTATTTTCAGCTTACTTCTGTGGGATAATTGTGGGTTTTCCAGCTACCTATGCAAAAGAGTATTATCATTAACAAGAACACCTTTTTCTTGGACCAGCCTTTCCATCTCAGTATCCAACAAATCCAGTCTTGACTAAAGATCTAAATTTCTACTTCATGTTGTGAGAGATCTGTAGCAAGATTAGTCACCAAAAGCAAAAATTGTTTAAACTGCCAACAAAGGATGCTACCCACATTGTCAATCACTGTCCAAATAACCTTCAAAGTACAGTAAAAACTTCACTCTTTTCCAGAAAAATCCATCAGTGGAACCAACACACCCTACATTTGAAGTCTCACCTTTGGGTCTGAAGTCACGGTGCTCGTTCTAGTCAAAGAGACCTTTCACATTGATATGCCAGATGAATCCACACCTGCTGCTGAGGGAGAGGATGGGCAGATGTCAGATGCAAATAGTTGCATCCCTCCTCTAGTCAACATTCTTGCTGGATCCAGAGGTTGCTTCGTAACCTCAAGGTTAAGACTGACATCCATAGCCAGAGTGATTGCTAGTCTTCCTTCTACGATGCACTCTTCCAATAGCTGACTCCTTGGACCTCTGGATATAGGGTTGCCACAAATAAAGATAAACATGAACATCAAAAAGGTCCATTGGACCAAGCCAAGGAAGGGAGCCCACACCACCAGCTTGGACACAAGTCTTATGGTCTTACCTTCCTCTTCACCATACCCTGGTAAAATACTTAAAGAAAGGATGCCGCGATCCACAGGAGCTATACATTTACCATATTGCTCAACCTCAATGCTGCTTTTTTTATAGTTTTTGATGCCTTTCTATAAGCCATTTATTAATATTTTATTCTGAATGTGACATTTTGTTATTTGTTCCAATCAAATCCAATTGATTACATACATTAACATAAGAACATAAGATATGCCATACTGGGTCAGACCAAGGTCCATCAAGCCCAGTATCCTGTTTCCAACAGTGGCCAATCTAGGTTATACATACCTAGCAGTTTCCCCAAAAGACACAGATTCCACAATGCTTGTATTGGGTCAAGCACTGATATCCTGGGTCCCTTTTTAATAATGGTTTATGGACCTTTTCTCCAAACCTTTTTTAAACCCAGCTACACTAACAGCCTTTACTACATCCTCCGGTAACAAATTCCAGAATTTGATTACATGTTGAGTGAAAAAATATTTTCTCTTATTTGTCTGAAACAGTTTACCCTGTAGCTTCATTGCATGTCCCCTAGTCTTTCTATATTCTGATAATGTAAACAGTCGATCTACGTTTACCTGTTCCATTCCGTTCATTAATTTACAGACTTCTATCATATCGCTCCTCAACCGTCTCTTTTCCAGGTTAAAGAGCCCTAACCTTTTTAGTCTTTCTTCATAGAGGTATCCTTCCATCCCCTTTACCATTTTGGTGGCTCTTCTCTGAACCTTTTCTAATAACGTTATATCCTTTTTAAGATAAGGCAACCAGAATTGCACACAATATTCAAGGTGCTGTCGCACCATGGAACGATACAGAGGCATTATAATATCCTTTGTTTTATTTTTCATTCCTTTCCTTATGATACCTAGCATTCTATTTGCTCTCTTGGCCGCCGCTGCACACTGGGCGGAGGGTTTTAACACGTTATCCACAATGACACCTAAATCTTTTTCCTAGGTGGTGGTTCCTAATGTGGAACCTTACATTGTGCAACCATAGTTTGGGTTGTTCTTCCCTAGGTGCGTAACTTTGCACTTGTCCACATTAAATTTCATCTGCCATTTTGATGCCCAGTCTTCCAATTTATCAAGATCCTCTTGCAATTTTCCACAATCCTCATGGGTTTTAACAACTTGAAATAGTTTTGTGTCATCTGCAAATTTGATAAACTTGCTCGTTATTCCCTTTTCCAGGTCATTTATGAATATGTCAAAAAGCAGTGGACCCAGCACAGATCCCTGGGGTACACCACTATTCACCGTTCTCCATTGGGAAAATTGGCCATTTAGCCCTACCCTCTGCTTTCTATCTTTTAACCAGTTCCTGATCCACAATAGTACACTGCTTCCTATCCCATGACTTTTTAGTTTTGCCAAAAGTCTCTGATGAGGGACCTTGTCAATGGCTTTCTGAAAGTCCAAATATACTATATCAACTGACTCACCTTTGTTTACCTGTTTATTCACATCTTCAAAAAAATATAACAGATTAGTAAGACGAGATCTTCCTTGTCTAAAGCCATGTTGGCTGTCTCCCATTAAGCCATGACTATCTACATGTTCAGCAATTTTGTTCTTTATGATGGTTTCTACCATTTTTCCCGGTACTGACATCAGACTCACCGGTCTGTAGTTTCCCGGATCACCCCTGGAACCCTTTTTAAAAATTGGCGTTACGTTGGCTATCCTCCAATCTTCAGGTATTACAGATGAGACTCCAGAAGAAGTCACTGAGCCAAAGGATCTTAGAGAAAACATGGAGGTGGAATAAGCCAGGTTTGCAGCTTTCCCCAGGGTTATGAGAACAGCTTAGAGCCTTGTGTGATCCAGGGAGTGAGAAGCCTGCCATGCTACTGTACTTGAATTGCTGAAGGGAGAAGGGCTGTGCCATTGTTCCCCTGCTATTTTTGTGCTTGTGTTGAGAAAATTGTTTCCTGGCTTATTTCCTTTTCACTGTCATAAAAAAAAAACATGAACGTGTTTTTTACATTAATCAGATAAACATGACACAATATTAATATGGAAAAGACAGCAGGGCATGATTGGAAAGCATACAAAAGGAAATTTCATTTCATTTTTGAGAAATAAGTGACCTTTTTAGTCTACAGGTCATTGTTGCTAAGCCAGAATAATGACACATTTGCTCTTTTAAGCCCTTATTTTTAGAATCATCTAGACATGTAAATAGCAACTTTTACACATCTAGATCACACACTTGTACGAACAGTGATGTTTGAAAGCTACTATTTTCTGCATGTAGATCCCTAGGGTCCAATATTGAAAGGCATTTACACGGTTTACAGATCTGTAAACCATGTAAATGCCGCTGAATGTGATATTCAACAGCATTAACATGGTTAGTGCCGTTGAATATCCCTTGCTAAGGCCACTGCACGCCAGGATGCTAACTGCTTAGCATCGGTGCATGTCATGGGTGTTCCAGGGTGTGTCATGGGTGGTGACAGTAACTAACCTAACTTTACCCATAGGAGCTAACCAGGCAGCAACACAATATCACCGCTAGCTGGTTAGCTTCTGCAGCTGCGGAGGCTGTGTGCCACCCCGGATATTCAATGCCGGGGCCAGATATGACCTCAGCATTGAATATCCAGGTTTACTGTTCAGTGCTGATGGCTAGCCGCTGTACTCGCACCTAGCCACTATCGGGGCTGCTATTTGCCCCGATGCTAATTGCTTAGTATCTGGGCATGTTGTGGGCATTCCAGGGCATGTTGTGGGCAGCAACAGTCACTAACTGGGTAGCGGTGATATTGCACTGCTACCCAGTTAGCAAACGCTGGCCTAGCTTTACTCGTAGCAGCTAACCCCGTACTGGTGCAATATCGCTGCTCCCCGGTTAGCTTCTGCATCTACGGAGGCTGGAACTTAAATGCCAGTGCTGCAAATGTTCCTGGCATTGAATATCTGGATTTAAAGTTTAGCATTGAGGGCTAAGAGCTGTACTTGCACCTAACTGCCAGCGCTGAATATTGGGCCAATATTTCCCATGTTGGCTTTTGCACCTGGTTCTAAACATGCATAATTGGCAGCTCACATTTTAGACCAGGGCTCTAAACCAAAGAGACACATTCAAAAGCTGATAGAACCCACACCATCACCCTTCACACTGTTCACCGCCCGCTCCCCCCCCCCCCCAGGATCAGGATCAGGATCCATTCTAGAATAAGCACCCAACCCACTGAGCCCCCAACCACCCTCAACATGAGTATCCAGATTCGCCGCTCCCCAGAACTCTTTGGTCCATTTCAGGGGTCTTCCTGGTATCTAGTGGGAAGCAGAAGTGATCTCCAGTTGCTCCTGCTCCTTAGGAAACCTAGATTCAAAATGGCACCTCTGACCCCCTAGTGGTAGTCTCAAGATATTACCACAATGGGTCAAGCTGGCACATAAGGTATGCAAACTCGTATTTGGCTGCTTGGCTTCTAGAACAGTACCAAAAGACTATTGCTAGGGGTTAGAGGCAGAGTTTTTTACTTAAGTGCCTGATGGGACAGAAAAGACTGGATATCACTTCTGCCCTATACTAGACATCAAGGACCCCCCCCCCCCCCAGTAAGAGCCAGGAGTTGAGAGGTAGGTTGTCTAGGTACTCATATCATGGGAGTATGGGAGGTGACCAGGAATGGATGCCAATGTCAGGATAGGGGATTGGATTCTGATGTTGGAGGGGATCTGGGAAGTGGGAGGATCTGGGTAATCGTGTCTGGATAGGAATCCAGGGGATGAGGGGGAAGGGGTAAAGGGTGGGGATGAGTTACTTATCCCATCTTTAGCCCGTTTTTAGAGACAGTAGGCCCAACTAGGGGCCTTCTTTCTTCATTCCTGTAGCCAGGAATATGTGATGCTCCTGGGCTGCAGCAACACAAAATGTGACTTGATTTTTCAAAAGTACCTTTTTTGCTAAATCTTTGCTCTCACTGGATGTGTCAGCCTTGTATTTCCCAGCATTCTTCTAGTATGTTACTAAAGGCTCTGCTTTCAGCAGAACCTTTTGGAAATACTGGGGCAACTGTGACTATCCCAACCTACCACTAAAAATGTTTCCTTTAATGCAATATTTAAAATGGTCTTCTAGAGAAAAACGGGGTCGAGACAGTTTCAACTTCAAAGCTAAAACAACTAACATTTTTGTCAAACTTACATTTTTTGGAATATTCTGTACCACTGTCCTAAATAGTACAGTATCTAATTAAGTGACATGCTTAATGTCTTAATCAACAGAAAATGTCAGAGTGAAGCTTTCTGTACCATCATTATAATTGTAGTAGTCAGTAATCCCTGAGACTTGAGTTGATCTAAGATAGTATGATGTCAAGATTTGTGATGCTAGCAAAAAGAATACAAGCTTTACAAGAAGGTAGATTAGTTTGAAATCAATCATGGGAACAGTCCAAATTCTTCATTAAAGATGTGCAGCTTTTTTTTGTCAGAATGATTTGTTCTGGTCTAAAACAAAACCAATGGGATTTGTAATTGCTAGTGGATCAAAAAAAAAAACCAGAAAACTAGTCAAAGTTAAATAAATATTTTAAGCTATCTTGACTTCACTCAGAAAAGTTATTTATGGATGAAAACATTTAGAGGCAGGTTTTACATAGTACATTTTTGTTAAGTGCGGTCAATATTGACCCCTGGCAACCCAGCAGCACCTAGGATTTCTTGGCAAGGCGTGACCACAAGTAGAATACCAGGCCTTTTCTTTTGAAGCAGTGGAGGGTAAAATGTCTTGCACAAGGCATGCCGGTGAGAACTGAACGCTGATCTTTTAAATACAAGGCAGTTCTTCTACCCACTAGGCTACTCTTTATCTGTCTATTGTACAGAGAAAGGAATCCACATGTCCAGATTGGGACATGGAGACTTCCCATGATATTTTACAGGAAGCTCTGCCAAAAAATAGGTGCAGGACTACACGTGCATGTCTCTCCATGTCCAGTGGGAACAGTGATTTTTAGAAAATTGCACACACACAAAAAAATCCATACAGATACCTCCCAACCCCTTCAAATACATGGGAACAACTTTTTAAAATTGCTGTATTTTCTGTAGTTGTGTAGCAGCAGATAAGCATGCAATAAATAAATCCAGGAGTCTTTTCAAGGATCCAAGCCAGTTTAATGTGCACATGGCTCAAGCAATAAGCAATTTCAAAATGGCTGAGCAATGGCTTCTAGTAAAACAACAACTTTTATAGCTTTCTTGTCCATTCTAAGCATAGGCAAACTTTTCATTGGTCCCAGTACCCCTCTCACCCATCTATTGGTCCCGGTACTGATATGGCTACCCAATCGGGACTCTGGTCTGGGCCCAGCACCTGGTTGCCCCCCTTCTAGTCCCAATTACAATGGTCAGTGTCTCCAACTTGTTACTTCTCTCCTCCAAGGTCGCTGAGCTTGTTAAAACATATGGGAAGCAGAGGCACTGTGACCTTGCTCTCTGCAGAGTTAATTAATTCCATAGAAGCATAGCACACCTTATCAGTACCAATTAAACTTGTTTTTCTTTATTTTCTAAGTTTCGTTTCTGCTTAGCTATGTTCAGTTAAACTGAGTTAAGTTTCAATTCTATGGTGTCATCATTCAGGGGGGTTTTCATTCCTCTGGGCCTAACTACAGGCTTCAGTTACAGGTCAAGCTGCTCAGGCCTGTCTGCTGGTAGTTTGTGCTTATTTCAGTTGAACAGCCTGAGCCAGAAGGATCATTTTATTTCCCATCACCCTACAAATCTCAATCTCCCCACACTAGAAGGCACCAGATCCCTTCTCAACCCCCTGACAGCTAACTAACCGCAAGTCATCCAACCTCATCATCCACAGCCCGCTTGGCATGAAACTTCTTCACTTGACCCACCCGGCATCAGTGGCCAATCCTGATCCCCCCCCCAACAGACATCCCACCCCTCACCTTTCTATTCCCATCATCAATTTCAAATCATCAATGTTGCCTCCCTGGTGATGGCCCCACCCTTGTACTTAATTCTCCCACCCCCCATGTAACACTGCTTTGACCCGGTGAAAAGCGGTATATAAATAAAGCTAAATAAAAATAAAAAATAAATAAATCCCTGGCTTTACCAGGGGTTCCTGGTGTCTAGCAGGAGCAGAATTGATCCCCAGTCACTCATGCTCTGACAGCCCCATGTTTCAAAATGGTGCCTAAGAGGGCAGTTTTTCCAAAAGGGAATTTCTCTAAAAGTGCCTAAGGGAGCATTGTAGGTGGAGAAGTGATCAAGGGGATCATGGTAAGGGGTGGGGGTGATCAGGGTAGAGCAGCATTTGGCATTGACAGCTGCCCCTTCCAGCAATTACTTATTCATGCCTCAGGGCAGCTAGGAAAGGGGAAGTGCTACTGATAGGGGATTTCAATATGCCAGATGTTGACTGGCACATTCCTGCTGCAGTATCATCTAGAAGTAAGGAGATCCTGGATTCTCTACAGGGAGAACTATTCAGGCAATTGGTAACAGACCCAACACGTGAAGGGGCTATACTGGACTTGGTGCTTACCAATGGTGAAAGTGTTTCTGATGTTATAGTGGGAGATCATTTTGCATCCAGTGATCACCAGATAGTGTAGTTCAGTATCTGGACTAGGGCTGTTAGAATCCATTCAAAAGTGAGGGTGTTAGACTTTAGGAAAACTAACTTTGCTAAGATATTATATTATATATATATATTATATTATATATATTATATATAGACTGTATATTCTATATATAATATGATGTTCCTTGTAAATATGTTCTGTTATAATATGACATTCCCTGTAAAACAAACTTGCTTTGATAACACAGGTACACTAAAAAAAAATTTTTTTAAACTGCCTCTAATGTTTCGATTGATTTTTACGTTTTTTGGTGCGCTGAATCCAAATCTGGTAACCAATTTGCTCCATCACGTACAGATTTTTTGCTACATTGGGTTAGCAGTTTGAGGTGAACGTTTCAGATTGAGTGCGATCGAGATAAAAGTTTCTTGGATGAATTCTTTATACTAATTGTTTAGTAGTTATTCAAATAAAAATAAAGAAAATTGTAACAAGGCAGCACATAAGAATAGAGTAATGTCAACAAAACACACTGTGATGGTAGCAAAATTGTCTGCACTTAAAACAGCCACATACATGTGCACAAACATTGAGCATATAAGAGCGAGGTTAGACACAAAGCAAAGCAGGGGGGGCGGAGCTAGCCACTGAACAGAATGGACGCCTGAATTTTTGCTCCCGTTGCTGCCCAAGAATCCTGAACATATCCCGGTATTCCTTTGAAGTTTGTACCCCCTACCTACATCAATAACACCGCAATACAGCTGGATGGCATCCCTGAAGCCTGCCCGGCTGGAATTTCCACAGGGATCCGGCTCAGCAGCGAAACGATCCAAAACCGAAGTGGGCTCCCCGCAGAAAATGGCCGCGGGAGAGAAGGAGGGAGTGACTGCCGGTGGCCTACGTGAAGTGCTACAGGAATTGAAATGCGTTAAAGAAATGATTGCAGCCAATTCTAGTTCACTGAACATGATTCAAGAAGACTTGCTGGAGGTAAAAGAGAAACTCCTCACCATCACCACTCGACTTAATGCAGTTGAATTACAAACCCAGAAGCATGGCGTTGCATTAGAACAGCTGGGCCCTTTGGCCAAACGAGTCCGGCACATAGAAAATCTGATTGAAGATCAAAATAACCATTCCCGTAGAAATAATATCCGCCTTGTTGGAGTCCCTGAAGGCGCTGAAGGTACCGATCCGATTGGATTTCTGGAAAAAAAACCATACCGGAGATGCTGCAGCTTGTCTTTGCAAGGCCTTTTGAACTAGAACGGGCCCATCGAATCCCAACACACAAAGCTGAAAACACACGATACCCGCGCCCACTCATAATGAAGGTACTGAGATACCCACAGGTCCTACAGATCTTTCAAGCTGCACGGAAGGCCGGATCACTGCAAATCCAGGGACACAAAGTAGCACTTTATCCGGATTTGAGCAAGCAAACGGTAGATCGGAGAAAAGCGTTGCTGGCCTGTAGACCCATGCTACAAAGTGCACAGGCAAGATACGGGCTATACTACCCAGGAACCATGCGGGTCACGCTGCATAATGAAACGAGGAATTTTGTTGATGCTGAAAAACTGAAAACCTTCCTACAAGAAAAATGCGGTATGGAAACCTGAGGTCAATATTCTGATCTCTCACGCAGTGTAGAGAACTCAGCATATACTCAGGGGGTGCGGCCGTGCGTTCTCACAAATTTTAGAACGCCTTAAGCCTTGTTAAACACCTCATTGATTGTATTTCTGTTGTTCGAAATAGTTTTAATTAAACGGATATTTCTGCTTGAAATGTAGGGGTGGCAACGGGAGGTCGGGGTTGGTTACTGTTTCAGTGGATTGTGTTCACCTTAGCGATACAATGTTTGCCAGTTATGCAGTTGTTTGTGTCAGTCCAGTCCAGTACAAAACCCTCCACATACACGCAAATGCAAGTACGCGGCAGGCCTATCCATAGGATAGCTTTCACCTATAAGACAGCTTATCCCAACGTTGATGTCTAGTGATCTTTTAATGCTTTCGTTAAATGTAAAAGGTATTACTGGCCCTGTCAAGCGAAAGAAGATTTTAGCGTACTGCCAGCAAAAAAAAGCAGATATTGCCCTCTTACAAGAGACACATTTAACAGATACTGAATCGCAGAAAGTAACCTCTAAATACTTCCTGGTGGCGGCCTCGGCCTCTGCCACTCAACGCAAAGGGGGGGTAATAATATTAGTGCGCAAATTCCTGCAATCCGCCATTACCGACACACGGATTGATCCGCTAGGTCGATGGGCCAGAGTGACGATGAAAATAAATCAACAGCTTTACACATTCTTCAATATTTACGCGCCCAACCTCGATGACCCTAACTTTTTCAAACTGATAGCTAAAGAAGTTACAGCCGCGGCTCACACCAATATCATATTAGGGGGCGATTTCAATGTCATCTTGGATCCACTGTTAGATCGCACGCCCTATCGGGCTGTAGACAAAGTCAAATCGCAGGCGATTCTTAAAGGCATCATAACAGAGCTACACTTGGTAGACCCCTGGCGCCTACTTCATCCCCAAGAAAGAGACTACACATTTTATTCCATCCCACATAATACCCAAACAAGGATCGATTTCTTCCTACTGTCCACAGAGCTGATGCCCCAAGTGTTGTCCGCAGAGATATATGCTACAACGGTATCGGATCACGCCGCTGTCTCCCTAGTGTTGAATACCAACGTTACACAGCATGTTCCGCCAAGATGGACATTTGATAAATCCCTACTAGCAGATGACTCCTTTGTACAGCTACTGTCAGGGGAAATTGAGACCTATTTTAAATATAATACACCCACTGATACCTCCATCTGGAGCTGGTGGGAAGGTTTTAAAGCGACCATACGAGCTCATATTACCACCTACACCATTAGACGGCGTAAAGCCAGGAAAAAAGAAAAAGATGAATTGGAACTCCAAATAAAAGCTGGGGAAAGGTTACTAGCCAAAAGAGCTGACTCAATGATATTGATTAGACTCCAAAAATTGCGATACCAATATAATGCTCTCCTCAACAAAGAAGCACTGAGTAGCATCCAGCTACAACGTAGTATATACTACTATGACAGCAACCGTTCAGGATCCCTCTTAGCTCGGCAGCTCAGACCAAAAACCAGCAAGACCGCTATAGCGGCGTTGCAGGACAATTCCGGGGGCCTTCTCCTGAGATCTGACAAAATACTAGACCACTGCAAAGAATTCTATGAGGAACTATATCGCTCAGATACCCAATGTAGTGACAGAGCCTTTGAAGATTTTGTCTCCAAGATAGTAGGACCCACATTAACCAGTCATCAAAGTCGAACGCTGGAACAAGAGATCTCAGTACCTGAAATACAAGATGCGATCAAACAGATGGCTCGTGGCAAAGCCGCCGGTCCAGATGGTATCCCGCTGGAATTCTATAATAAATATTGCATTCAATTGGCTCCCATGCTACAGATCTACTACAGTGGCCTGCAAGATGAATCTCCAGAGATTGGAGCCCTGGCAGAGGCTGTGGTGGTAATTCACCCGAAACCGGGCAGGGATACACAAAAGATAGAGAACTACAGACCCATCTCTCTCCTAAACTCTGATTATAAAATCTATGCTAAAGTGCTTGCTAACCGATTAGGACGGATCTTAAAAGATTTGATACATGAGGATCAATGTGGATTTATACAAAACAGATCCACTACAGATAATGGAAGATTATTGGCACATGTACTGGCATCTGCCAAGACCAAGGCCGAGCCCCTGATAGGGCTAGCATTGGATGCCGAAAAAGCCTTCGATCGACTGGAATGGTCCTTTCTATTTCGATCCCTACGGTGGTTTGGGATAGGAGAAAAGTTCCTAAAACGCGTTGAATTGTTATATACCAAACCCACAGCTCGAATAGCGGTCAACTCACACCTCTCAGCCCCTTTTCAGTTGCAAAGAGGGACCAGACAGGGATGCCCCCTGTCACCGATGCTTTTTAATTTAGCCCTGGAACCCTTATTAATAGCGCTCCGACAGAAGGAAAACATAAAAGGAATTGAGTTAGCTGATGGTCCCTGTAAATTGTCAGCATATGCCGATGACCTGCTCATTTTTCTACAACCATCAGACCTTCCTGAAACACTGCAACTCATAGATGCATACTCAGCGATATCCGGATATAAAGTAAATTTGAATAAAACAACAATTATTCCTCTGAATGAACAGGTCAGCGAAGAAATGATGCGTGGATACCCCTTTCAATATGAGAAGTCATCCTTTAGATACCTGGGCGTGACCTATGGCACCACCTTGGAAGAGACTGTCGCAATCAACTTTAAGATGTGTCAAGAAATTGTACATGATAACATCTGCAAGTGGACCCCCCTTCATTTGAGCTGGTGGGGCAGGCTAGAAACGATAAAAATGATGTTGGTACCAAAACTCAGCTATATTAAGTATGATACCCTTACGTTTCCCGTCAGCCTTCTATAAGAAAATGAATAGTCAACTGATAGCCTTTCTATGGAACAACCGAGTACCCCGAATAGCTGCCTGGAAACTGAAGTTACCTAATACACAAGGAGGTGTCCATTTCCCAGATCTCGGCTGGCTACACACTGCCTCTCTTTTAAAGCAGGGTGCTCAATGGGTCGACTCTGACGACACGGATAAAGGACCTAGATGGCTGAGTGTGGAGCGGGCCCTACATTCCCCCCTGCCCACATGGCTACTGGTAGGCACAGTAGTAGACCAGACTGCACCACATAATGCTATTATCCGAGAAACACAGCATGCCTGTCGATTATTGGCATCATGTATCGATGGAGGGGATGACTTTGCCGCAGATATGCCCATATGGCTGAACCCGCGCCTTATCATCGGAGGGAAGCCTGTCTTATGGAAAAAATGGGTGGAACATGATCTTATCACCATTGGACAACTGATCAATGGAAGTGCATTTAAAACCTTTGACAGATTAAGAACGGAATTCCGATTGCCTAATACATGCTATTTCCAATGGTGTCAGCTCCGATCCTGCATGAGCAAAGCGGGTGTGTCACCTGTCTTGATACGTACAGGATGGCCACTGCGACAGAAACTTCAAGAATTACAAACAGATGCTAAAGCTGTTTCAAGATGTGTTGCGATTCTCCGATCCAAAAGTGACAAGACATGTTCTCAGATACAGTCGGTGTGGGCTACTGAAACCGGTCAAGATCTACCTCCGGAACATTGGGACACTTTTTGGGGAACTCAAATACGTGCCACGAGAGCAGCGTCTCTCACACAATCTATGTACTTTATAGCACATCGAGCGCATATTACACCGGCTAAGAAAATGAAATGGACACTACAGGAGGGAAATCGATGTTGGTCCTGTAACATGGAAATTGGGACACTGGCACATATGTTGTTCCATTGTAAATCCCTGGAAATATATTGGAACAGAGTTTGGGAACGCATATCACAGATCCTCAACTTACAAACTCCTATCACTTATCGGATAGTGATATATAAATCCATAGCTCTGGAACCTACTCTGATGAAATGGGATGGTAAACTGCTGGACTTAATGCTCGGGATAGCGCTTAAAATAGTTCTAATACACTGGAAGAATCTCGACAAAGCTTGTTTCGAGCATTGGTGGAGTCTCTTAATCCTACATAAGACCTACGAAGAGATCTATATAGCCAAGAACCCATGGTCTGGTAAACTAAGTAAGAAATGGTCAGCTTTACAAAATTATGTTTGATGAAAATGATTGCTGGAGGCTGCCTTGTGGAATGGTCTCTGCTGTAACCACATTGAACGGAGAGAGAGGGAGGGTGGCGTGCTGGCATGGACTGATACTAGTTCTTGTTAACGTTATTGTACTGTCTTGTTCAAGTTATTATATTCTTTTGCTATTTTGATCAATAACATCTGCTTGTATCCTGCTGTATCACGATCGTTTGTATTGTTATTTTATATGTTAAAACTGAATAAAAACTACTATTAAAAAAAAAAAAAGACACAAAGCAAAGCAAAGAAATGTGCAAAAAATGTTGTACAGGTATGTATGTAAGAATAGAAAACGCAAACCGCACCATTGCAATACATGAAGACAAACACCCGATGGTGTGAAAATAAAATTCTAATAAATGAGATCCGTCACTGTGGTAATAACTAGCAAATTTTTATTTCAAAGTTTAGTAAAAACACGATATTTGTCAACACAGTTTAGATTTTAAAGTCATTCTTGGGTCAATCAATCTCCTGGTGGGCCCGTTTCTTCTTCCCCGAATGCTTCTCTTGGTGCGCTGCTTGGCGTATTTTTCATCTGGGGTTTCCCGCAGCAGCAACCAGCAGAAATCAGCCATCATAGTGGTGTTCCATCTTCCTTGGTACCTTCTCTCTGCGTCCTTGATGTCCTGGTGAAACCTTTCACCTTGTTCTTCACTGTACGCCCCCAAGTTTTCGGGAAAGTAGTTCACATGGGAGTGCAAGAAATGGACTTTCAGGCTCATGTTACAGCCTTGTTCTTTGAAGGCATTGAGCATCCTGGCAACAATATCCTTATAGTTCTCATCCCGCCTGTTCCCCAAGAATTTGAGAACAACATCCTTGAAGGAATCCCAGGCTTCTTTTTCCTTCTCAGACATCGTTTCAGCGAATGCTCCATCTGAAATGAGTTTCCTTATATCAGGGCCAACAAACACTCCTTCCTTTAGCTTTGCTTCAGAAAATCGGGGGAACTTTGAGCAAAGGTACCGAAAGCACTCACCATCTTTTGGAAGGGACTTGATGAATTGCTTAATGAGACCCAACTTAATGTGGAGAGGTGGTAATAGAATTTTATCACGAGGTACCAAGCTCTCATGAAGAACATTTTTCTCACCGGGTCTCAAATACTCCCTAATTGGCCAGTCTTTTTTCCCCCAGTGTAGGTCGCGGGCCCGGCTATCCCACAAGCAGAGGAAGCAGGGATATTTGGTGAAACCGGATTGCTGCCCTAATAGCATGGATAGAATTTTAAAGTCTCCACAAATCATCCACTTATGCTCATCATAACGAATCTTCTGAAGAATCAGGGCCAAATTCTCGTATTTTTCTTGGAGAATAACAGAGTGAGCAATAGGAACTGAAGCGAATGTGTTGCCATTATGAAGAAGAACACCTTTTATGCTGTCTTTTGACGAATCAATGAACAGCCGCCATTCAGCAGGATCATACTTGAGTTTAAACTTTTCCATCACTCCGTATATATCGTTGCAAAATACCAAATCTTCCTCTTTGTTGAAATACTTCAAAAATTGTGTCTTGCGGTTGCGGTACCAATAAAAAGTTGTTCCTGGTGACAATAGATTTTTCTGTTTAAGCCGAGAACCTAGCAGTTGGGCAGCATCTTTTGGGAGTCCTAAATCCCGGACTAAATCATTCAATTCAGCTTGAGAGAAAAGTTCAGGTTTCGGATCTGGTTCAGTTTCAAACTCGGAAGTACTGGACTCATCGGGAAAAGCCATCTGATGAGTCTCATCATGATCAGAACCGTCCACACAAATATGATCCAAAGATTTTGGTGGTTCAGGCACAGGTACTTCGTTGCTATGAGGCATAGGCCTAATTGCTGAGGGAAGGTTGGGGTAATTTATTACGTTCTTATTTTTTAAGTTGTATCCCTTCACAATGCAAGAGCAAAAATAGCAGTCACTGCTGTGGTCTCTTTGTTCACGCCACATCATAGGTATTCCGAAACGAAATGCTTGTTTTTTACCTTTCATCCATAAGCATAGATCTTCCTCACATGTCTTGCACACTTTGTGAGGAGCCCACGGTTTGTCTTGATCGCCTAACTTCAAACCGAAATAGGCGAAATATACTTTTTTAATAAATGCAGAAATGTTCCTCTGCCGCTTTTTCACGGTATATTCCCCACAAATAAAACAAAAACTGTCCGGAGAGTTGACGCAACATCTGGCTCTGTGAGCCATCACAAATACACAGCACTGCAAACTACAACTGTAGTGAACCACTTCAGAATAAAGCTGGATTACGACTGAGCAAACAAAAGGTAATAATGAACTTGCAAGAAACTGAAATTTGACAGGAACGTTCATGTCGCAACCACCGTGTTTGAGCGAGCGAACAGGAAAGAACATGCGCCAGCGCGAGTACTGGATTTAGCCCCCCGCCTCCCAATTGTCCTGTTAATGTATAAAATGAATACAAAACACTCTAAAATATCATGAGGGAGTGTTTCTAGTTAGTTAACCATTACAACCTCTATTTTGGGCCAAGAAAATAAACTGCAGTCGGCTAAAAAGAAATTATGTGAACATTCCTTATATGGGTAAGAAATCTAATTTTGCAAGAAAACGTGACGTGATGGAACATTTTGGCTATTTTTCCTGGATTCAGCACCCCAAAATCTATAGGAATCAGTTGCAAAACTGGAGGCAGTTTTTTGGTAGTGTACCTGTGTAATTATTGTTCACTGTGAACTGCAACTGAACTTTGGATGATGCAGTATATAAATGTGTATAAAATAAAATAAATAAATAAATAAATAAGATGGGCCAATACCTCAGGGAGTCGTTAGCGGGATGGGAACAGCTGGGGGATGTAGAAAAACAGTAGGCAAAACTGAAAGGGGATATTTTAAGGGCAACCAACCTTTTTGTTAAAATGCTAAATAAAGGTAAAACAAAAAGGAGACCACTATGGTTTTTGAAAGAAGTAGCTGAAAAGGTGAAGAAAAAGAGGGAGGCCTTCATGAAATACAAGAGATTACAGAGAGAGAAAGACAGGCATCTATATTTGGAAAAACTTAAGAGAAGCTAGCAAACTGGTCAGGAAAGCAAAGATTCAAAAAGAGAAGGAAATAGCCAATGCAATAAAATGGGGACTAAGACATTTTTCAGATATGTTAGTGAGAAGAGGAAGGGCAAAAGTGGTATTGTCAGACTCAAGGGTGAAGGGGAGGAATATGTAGAAGCTGATGAGGTTAAAGTAGAATTGCTTAACAAATATTTCTGTTCTGTGTTCACAGATGAAGAACCAGGAACAGGACCTCAGAAAACACCCACAAACAGGAACAGAAGCAAGGGGCATCATGAACAATTTTCAGAAGACTGTGCTCATGATAAACTAGCTAAACTTAAAGTAGACAAAGCGATGGGATCGGATGAGATACACCCTAGAATACTGAGGGAACTTGGGGATGTTCTAGAAGCTCCACTGACTGACCTTTTCAATGCCTCGTTGGAGTCAGGAGTGGTGCCAAAGGACTGGAGAGAAGCTCATGTGATCCCTTTACACAAAAGCGGAAGTAAGGATGTGATTGAAAACTACAGGCCGGTTAGTTTAACTTCGGTAGTAAGTAAATTATTGGAAATACTGCTGAAAGAGAAAATAGTGAGGTTTCTGGAGTCCAGCAGATTACAAGGTCTGAGGCAGCATGGATTCACCAGAAGCAGGTCTTGTCAGACAAATCTGATTGATTTCTTTGACTGGGTGATCAGGGAGTTGGACTGAGGGAGAGCCCTAGATGTGGTGTATTTAGATTTCAGTAAAACCTTTCGCACCGTTCCTCACAGGTGACTTATAAATAAACTGAGCACCATAGGGATGGACCCTAAAGTTACTGCTTGGATTAGAAATTGGTTAAGTGGGAGGCGACAAAGAGAACAGGTAAATTCAGCTCACTCTGAGGAGAAGGAAGTTACCGGTGGTGTGCCACAGGGATCTGTCCTTGGTCCGATTCTTTTTAACATCTTTGTTAGTGATAAAGCAGAAGGGCTGTCGGGTAAGTTTTGCCTCTTTGTGGATGATACCAAAATCTGCAATAGAGTAGACACCCAGGAAGGTGTAGATAGCATGAGGAGGGATCTAGCTAAGCTTGAAGAATGGTCTAGAATTTGGCAGCTGGGATTTAATGTTAAAAAATGCAATGTCATTGCTTTGGGCTGCAGCAATCCAAGAGAGCAATATAGTATAGGGGTGAAGTACTTTTGTCCACTAAAGAACAGCGGGACCTAGGCATGATTGTGTCTGATGATCTTAAAGTAGCTAAACAGGTAGAAAAGGCGACAACAAAAGCTAGAAGGATGCTTGTGTGCATAGGGAGCGGAATGGCCAGCAGAAGAAAGGAGGTGATAATGCCTCTGTATAAGTCTTTGGTGCAGCCTCCTCTGGAGTATTGTATGCAATTCCAGAGATCGCACCTTCAAAAGGATATAAACAGGATGGAGTTAGTACAGAGGGTGGCTACTAAAATGATTAGTGGTCTTCATTATAAAGTATATGAGGACAGACTTAAGGATTTTAATATGTACACCTTAGAAGAAAGGCGAGATAGAGGTGATATGATTGAGAAGTTTAAATATCTCCATGGCATAAATGCACAGGGGGAGTGCCTCTTTCGACTGAAAGCAAGTTCTGCTATGAGGAGACTTAGGATAAGGGTGAAAGGGGTAGATTCAGGAGTGATATGCGGTAATATTTCTTTTCGGAAAGAGTGGTGGATCCATGGAATAGTCTCCCAGTGGAGGTGGTAGAGATAAGGACAGTATCTGAATTCAAATAAGCATAGAACAAACACAAAAAAGGGGTCTGTTGTAGTTGTTGATATGGAAGGACAGACTAGATAGCCCATATGGTATTTTCTGTCTTCATTAAAAAAAAAATGGCAACATCTATCCTTTTCCCTAGAGATGTGGATTCCCCTCATGAAATGGGGAATCCATGTCTACTCTATGGACCTGCCCAAATCACTCCTTGTCCCTGCCCTAACCTTACCCTCTGGACATCTATACAAAACTGACATCCCAATATGCAGAATAGCCCCATTCTAAAATAGCATTCACATATTATGCCAAACTACACATATAAACGCTGCAATTTACATGTGGGGATGCCTCTAAAATACCCCTCTTTGTGTATTGGATTAATGGATACATTTACAGTATGTATTTGGATTTATTTATTGTTATTTATTTAACAGGTTTTTCATACCGCTTTCTCATTTCAGTCAAAGTAGTTTACATTTAACTTAAACTTGGTAATATACATTAAATAGGGACAGTCATATGAGCAGTAATTTTATAAGGAGTTACATAAAGTTATGTACCATCTATGCATGTAAATCACTTATTTGCAAGGATGTATGCATGTACTTTAATTGGTTGCTACTCTGTACGTATTTGCCTAAGACTGACTGTGCATGCTTTCACTGTGGGCGTGCAAAGGGACACAGATTGAGCAGAGTATAAATTTACATACATAAATTATAAAATATTATGACAACCCCAGGGTGGTATAGATGTCCATGCCTAGATTTAATGTGCATTTTCAGACACTTACACCCCTATTTTCTTTTTTTATCATTTTTATTACCATTTTGCAAACGACCAACCAATTAACAACACAAAAAAAATAAAATAAAAACAAAAAAACATTATCATGACAAAAAAAACATTGCAGTATGGCAAGCATGGTCATGGGCAACTACCATCCAAAAGAAAGAAGTATTTTTAATATACAATTAGCCCATCGCTACATTCCCAAAGAACCATATATTCCACCCCGGTAACGAGTGCTACATCACCAAGGAACCAACCCCTATATCTCCTTTAAACAATTGTAGATCGAGGGTATCCCACTTTTTAAGAATACTACGATAAGCCGGGTTCTGGCTCACATACGCTTTTTCACAAGCATAGTGAAAGCACACTAGATTCCACCAGTATTCTGCATTCAAATTCTCAAAACTCTTCCAGTGACTTAAAATTGTCTTTAACGCCAAACTTAACATCAAATCGAAGATTGCATAATCTCTTCTCTCCAGCGCCGGGATTCCAGCCAGTGACTTATATATCACAATAGGATATGTCAAGGGCGTCCATATCTTTAACAATTGAGTCACTCGCTGCCAAACTTGTAGCCAGTACTTCTGCAATTTTGGGCAGTGAAATAACATATGCGCAAACGTGCCAGCTTCTGATCCACGCGACCAACAGGCGTTACCACTGTGAGCTTGCCATTTGGCTACTTTTACAGGCGTCAAATAAGCACGATGGGCCAGAAAGTATAGCATTTGAGTAAGTGAAGCAGCTCTCGTTATCTTTATCTGTGTATTCCAAAAATCATTCCACATTTTGGGATTTTCGAGCTCACCCACTTCGGACTCCCAAACTAACTGCGATCCTTTACAGCATCCCTTCTCACCATCCCGAATAATAGCAACAAACTTGGAGAGTAGTTTCGAACCCATCTTAATCTCTTGGATTTTATGATGCAACGGACGTCCATGCGCAATCAGCGCTGGCAGTACCCCGGCTTCACCCAGGCAATGTCGCAGTTGACACCATTGGTACATACATTGATTTGGCAACCCATATTCCTGCTGTAGAGTCTGGAAGGATTTAAATGCTTTATTGCACATCAACTGTCCTAAGGCATATACTCCCTTCCTCATCCATGGAATCCATAGGAAACTGCAACCGTCGATCTTAAACTTCGAATTAAGCCAGATAAGTGTAGCATCAGTGAAGTCCTGATCCACATCAATACTTGTCTCTAAAAGTTTATATGCAGTCTGGGTAGCCCGCAGAATCTCATTGCATGAACCGAAGACTGATGTCTCCGCTCCTATTCGCATCCAGAGCGGGACCGGCTCACTCAAAGCAGTCTCAACACGCAGCCACGACGGACCGCTAGGTGCTATCTCCTCTTCACTCCACAGTACTCCTTGTTTCAGCAAAGCGGCGACATGATACCAATAAAAATCTGGGAAGTGTACACCGCCCCGTTGCTTGGATGACTTAAGTTTTCACGCCGCAATTCATGGTGTTTTATTGCGCCACAAAAAGGATATCAATAGTTTCTCCATCTTTGCATAGAACTTTCTCTCAAATAGAATCAGTACCATAGTAAGAATATAATTTATCTTAGGTACAATAACCATTTTGATGGTTTCTAGCCTGCCCCAGCAGGTTAGATTCAGCGGGGACCATTTACTCACGTATTCTTGCACTATATTTTCACACAATGCCATGCTCTGACACACTGTGTCTTGAATAGTAACCCCATAAGTTACACCTAAATATTTAAAAGATGCAGTCTCTACTCTAAACGGATATTGATTTAAAGTCAGTGCCGAAACATATGCATTTAAAGGTATTATTGTCGTTTTAGACAAATTCAACTTGTATCCGGATATATGTGAGTATTCAGCAATTACATCCATTGTAACAGTCAACAAGGTGGGTTCTAAAAACAAGAAGAGATCATCCGCATATGCTGATAGCTTGGTCTGATAGCCCTCCAATTGTATGCCAACAATATTTCGCTGCTGTCGAATTTTCATCACTAAGGGTTCAAGTGCAAGGTTAAACAGCAAAGGTGACAACGGGCATCCTTGCCTCGTGCCCCTAGTTAACTTGAACTCTGACGAGAGCACTCCATTCGCAGCCACACGTGCCACTGGCTTGGTGTACAGCATTTCTACATTCTTCAGAAAAGCCTCTGGTATTCCAAACCACCGCATTTTACGGAAAAGATAGGGGAGCTCAACCCTGTCAAAGGCCTTCTCTGCATCTAAGGCTAGGCCCACTACCGGCTCCGTAAGTGGCTGTACTCTCGTCAACATATGTGCTAATAGACGTCCGTTGTCAGTAGTCGATCTACCAGGCATGAACCCACACTGGTCTGACTGAATTAGCATTTCAATCACTTTCCCAAATCGATTAGCCAGTATCTTGGCATAAATTTTGTAGTCAGCGTTCAACAACGATATGGGTCGATAGTTCTCTACCATCTGAGAGTCTCTTCCCGGTTTAGGATGAATTACAATTGTGGCAGCCGCTAACGATCCTATCATAGGGCACTCTTCTTTAACCCTACTGTAATACTGATGTAATTCAGGCACCAGCAGTTTCGAGAAAGCCACATAAAATTCCACAGGCAGGCCGTCTGGTCCTCTTGCCTTCCCTTTTGCCAGCTGCTTCATTGCCAGCTCTATCTCCTTACAGGTAATATCTTCCTCGAGCGAAAGTATCTGGTGCTTCATAAGCTTAGGACCCACAATCCCAGAGACAAAACTAGAGAATGCATCTTCATTGCTTGCCACCTCAGATTGATAAAGCTTAGAATAGAATTCCTCACACAACGTCAGTATCTCTTCATCTTTCACATGCAGTTTCCCAACTGAATCCTTCAGACCAGCAATTTGCGTCACAGCCTTCTTAGCTCTCAGTTTATGGGCAAGCAGCGCACTTGCACGGTTACTCTCATGGTAATACACACCTTGCTGCGCCTTAATTTGCTTATCCGCTTCCACATTTAAGATGGAATTATATTGGTATCTCAGCTTCTGCAATCTGAGCAGTACTGTTGAGTCCAAACGCTTGGCTAAAAGCCGTTCACCAGCACGTATCTCCTGGTCTAAGTCAGCCAATTTTTTCATTGCAGCTCTCTTCTTTTGTATATTAAATGATGTCATTTGTCCCCACATATTCGCTTTAAAAGCTTCCCACCAGGCCCAAGCCGGTGTCTCTTGCATCAGGTTGTGTCGAAAATATTCAGCAATTGCCTGTCGCATGGAGCCAAGATATTCTTCATCTACCAACCAGGACTGATCAAAGTACCATCTCAATTGGGAACTCTTTACCACCCTGGTACTTATCTCCACCAGAACTGCAGCCTGGTCCGAAACCGTTCTAGTAATTAAACCAGCCGTTATGATCTTTGGTAACAGTGTCTTAGACACGAGAAAAAAATCAATACGAGTTTGCGTATTATGAGGCAAAGAATAAAACGTGTACTCTCTGTCTTTTGGATACAAAAGTCTCCAAGGATCTATCAGTCCCAGAGACTCCATCATACTTAACAGCACCCTGCTGGATCTAGGTTTATGCTGTTATCTATAGGGAGTGCGATCTAGCAGAGGATCTTGAATAAGATTAAAATCCCCGCCCAAAATTATGTTCGTGGACTCCATCTCTAAAAGCTCCAGCGCCACTAGTTCAAAAAACTGTGGATCATCCTTAATCCACTGCTAGCCATATCAGCAGTTTTGGTCCACTGTGATAGTAGCACTCATCACTAAGATACTCAACATCACATATATTGTACAGTCGCCATTGGTCTCATGTTGCCATGCCAGCCGCTTAACAAAAAACTTTACAACTTGTATGGTGAAGCCCATCCCGCCCCTACCACAATCAGACTCCCAGAAAGAAACTCCCCCCACCCCATACCCCGCAAACAAACTTTACATTAACCTCTACCCCACATTAGCCAGCAGCAAGATGTCTGAATACGCACATCTTATACCACCCACTTCCAAACAAATGTCAAATTGTCAGACATTATCAGTATTCAATCTTACTTAGCCTGGTTCGGGTTATAACCCAGAAATCCTTCAAACAGTCCGTACTACTACTATCCATTGGATCCATTTATCCAGAGAGAATTGTCACCATGCCACTCTTCCAGCTGAGATCTTCCTATGTCCCCACATCCATTTGAGCGTGCTCTTGAAGGTAGGAACGCAGAGCTTCCCCACTGTCAAATGTTTGCGTGGTATTATTCAATGTAACCCGCATTCTGGCCGGATAAAAAAGACCATATGTTGCTTGTAGCCTCTGCATTAGGGGCCTACATTCCAGAAGCGCTTTCCTTCATTCCACCGTTTTTTTTGCATAAATCTGGATAGAAGGCTATCTTATCTCCCTCAATTTGCAGTGTCGGTTTCTGCTTAGCCGTCAGTAATATTTTCAGCGCTTGCGGGTATCGTAGCACTTTAACAACAAAAGGCCGCGGATGCTGGCTTCAATTAGCAGTATGGGAAGGGACTCGATGGGCCCGCTCTAGCTCGAATGGATTGGCGAAGGTGACTTGCAATAACTCTGGTATTAACTTCTCTAGATATGCAATCGGGTCCGTCCCCTCCCGACCTTCAAGTATGCCAGTAATTCTAACATTGCTTCTTCTAGCGCGATTATTCTGTTCCTCCATTTGATTATCAAGCACCACCACTCGCTTACTCAACGTGCCAGTCTGCGCCAGCAATGTCTCATGCTTACCGACCACAGATTCTACACTATGCAAGCGCCCGACTATATCCGACAGCCGCTCCTTGACCTCCTGCATGTCCTCTTGCAGCTGAGTAAGCGTCGCAGTGCTAGATGCCACCATATCTTTCACCAGCCGAAGTTCCTGCAAAATCTCTCGCACCCCTTCAGTAGCTTCTTTCTCCGGCGCCATCTTTTGAGGGGACGCCGCCTCCTGTTTCGCACGCTTAACCGCCTGCCCAGTCGTCTGTTGAAACTCCAGCCTAGCCGGCTTCAGCGACGACATCGTAGTAAGCTTTCTCCCAAAGGATCTCGTAGTCACCGCTGACTAAAGTCGGGGAAAAGGGTCAGGATTCTAAAGTCCGGGTAGGAGCAGCGTTCTCAGGCAGCTATCTCCTATTGCGGCAAGCTCCGCCCCCCCTACACCCCTATTTTCTAAAGAAAAGTAGGCATTTGTTTTTTTTTAATAAAATGGGTTCAGGTTAGATGCATTCTGGTTGTCAAAAACTAGGCACCTCGTTATAAAATCATGCTCATAGAGGGTCATTTTATAAGGCATGTCTAATGGGCGTTATAAAACACGTATTTCGCTTCTATTTTATAATGTAAAGCACATGCATGCTTTACGTTATAAAACAGGGACATAAATGGGCAACAACATGTTTTAAATCTAGGCACGAGAAGTTCCAGCAGACCTATGGCCAGTGTAAATGTTCAGGCATAAGCCCGTATTTTATAAACCATATTCATAACTGTGCCAGCTGCCTCAGGTAGGTGCATAAAGACCCATGAACTCGTGACTCACTAACAAGCCATGATTTAAATGAATAGCTGGCACGCACCATTTTGCTGCTCCTTATAAACTCACCCCATGGTATAAAAGTAGCTACCTTGACAATCATAGAAGACCTGTTAAATAAATAAATTTAAAAAATCATAAGAAAACTCAATAACACTGGATTACTGGAATATACTAATTGTTTTATTAAATAAGGAAATAGTACTATTGAAGGTCATTTCATAACAGGCTGCCTAGCTTGTGTGGCAGGTATACAAATAAGCTGTATAATTTTCAAAGCAAAATTTGTCCCAGAGAAGTATAGGCACACTTTCACCTCACTCCTTTGCTATACACAAATTTCCTAGTTTATGTTATACATATACCAAGGCTATTTCTAAACTCGACTACTATTTGCCAAATCTAGAGATAAATTAACGAAATGTTTATTCTTCGTTTTGGTTGATTGTGATCTGGTTCTGCGACGTTTTGCTTTATTTGAACGTTATACTTTCTCAGTCTTCAGAAATTTCTTCTGAAATGTATTGCTTAGGTGTGGGAATCTCCCTAGACTGATCTGTATCAGGCACTTCTCTGCCTCTGCAATTTCTGAGCCATGCTTCCAAGTTCAGACTCTGCCTCAGCCTCTCCCCCATTAAGCAAGATGAACTTGGACGTATAGTTGTAGCTTTCTGATTTTGATATACCGCCCTTTGTGGGGAATATACAGAACGGTTTACAACTCAACTCAAAATACAGAAAGGAACTCTGATCTTAAAGAAGAAGAGAGCGGACAGGGGAGGGCAGAACGGTGAAAACGCAGTAAGTGTGGGAGGGGAGAGAGAAGAAAGAAATTACAGAAACGCAACATCAACCCTCTGGGCTTGGCTGTATGTACATAGGTTTAGGCACATGAAGTCCTGAAAATTTTATAAAAGGCTGTTTATGCATGTGAAACACTTTGGGCCTGATATTCATCTGTGGTGATGGCGAGCGCACCGCCACTGAGCATTAGACCCAGATATTCAGTGCCGGGACCATATCCCAAAGCAATATTCAGTGGCTGCCTGATTAACTTCAGAGGTGAACGTTAGGCCAGCCTTTAATGCGCCTGACGTTTGCTGCTTAGCTCAATATCACAGCATCATCAGGTGCCATTCGCGAATTGCCCCCGATTGCCTCGATGTTAACCGACGATTATTGGGGTGTGCGGCAGTGGCACCCACAGCTATTCAGCAGCACTAATCCCTTTGAATATTGGGCCATTTGTTTTATCCCTTTTTAACATTCCTCTTTATATACCATAGCAACATGCTAATGCTCCTTGGTTACAGATACGGGTAGGAATCCTTAACGTATTCTTTGCATATCACATTTGCGCACTGTAGCATACATTTGCCAAATCTTTCATTCCCCATAGTTTCACATCAATAAAATTAGGAAGTTAGAACAATTTGTGGTAGGAACATGTTCGATGAAGAGGACTGTAAATAAATAAAAGTGAATGCAGCTTGTATTAAAAAATAAAAGTGGCTTAGAAGCCTTACTCACTTTAGAAAAGCCAGATGATCCCACTTTTTAAATGTTTTAAGACCCCTCTGCTCATAATACAGTGTGCTCATAATCTTTCATTCACAGCAGGTTCATTTTTTTTATCTTTGAAATCTATCTATCTATCTATATATATATATAACAAAATCTACCAAGGCAATAAGGGGGAGAAGAAAAAAGTGCAGCGCATGTTAAAAAATAAAAGCAACATAGAGAATTTAATCATTTCAGAGATTCCAAATAAAGCCACGTTTTACAGGTTTTAAGACTCATTACTGTCTTCAAGTACATAATACATGAACATTTAAATTACAGCAACTGTGAACCTCAAGCAGAGAATGCCAAGAGTGCACATCCCAAGAGCCTAAGAGCCCGATATTCAAAAGGCATTGACATGGTTTAAAGCCCAGTAAACCATGTAAATGCCTTAGCTGGGGATATGGTTAATGCCATTGAATATCCCTAGCTAAGTCCCCTATTCACCCCGATGCTCTCCAATTAGCATCGGGGCATGTTGGGGAGTGGTCTGGGGTGGAGACTGGCGCTAACCATGCAGCAGAGATATCTTTAAGGTGCCGATCGCTAACTAGACAGCAGCCAATACCGCTGCTGCGCGGTTAGCTTCAGCGGCTACCAGCTTTGGTGGTGATCGACATATATTCAATGACAATGCCGCGGCATTGAATATCCAGTTTGGAGGTAGGCGGGGAGGGTTATGCGCCCATTGGCAGTTCAATATCTGGCCCTAAGTACTTATAAAAATATGGGATAATATTCAACCCATAGCGGTCACCGTTTGTTTGTTTTTAAACATGAGCTGTCGGAGGTTAAAGAAAAAAACATCTGGATATTCAGCACCGGTATTCAGATACTCACTGATGCTGAATTTCAGGATTTAGCAGTCAGCAGCTGCATTATCTGAACAGTGGCAATATTCAACCACCATCTAGTAAGGCAATTCGCATAGCACTTGGGACAGCATTTTTGCTGTCCTAAGTTATAAGAATTGTTTTCTGGATAGTAGCGCTAAAAATCAGTGCTATTTTGAAAAGTTCTCAATCCTCCCCAATTCTGCCATAGACCCCTCCTCACACTATCAAGATATTCCAAACACAAGGGAGGATTGCCTAACTGCACAAAAATAGTCACACAAACAAACATCAGGATATCGATTAACAGCTCAAATTCAATAACAAATTTATAAAAATAATAAGAAGCCAATATATAAATGTTAAAAAATATTATGCATATTTATTATAACAACAGAAAATAAGAACATCAAATTATGTGCACTAAAACAGAAACATCCACCTGTCTTCAAGTCTCTTTCAGAGGTATGAAGTTAAATATCACTCAACATGTGATATTTAACTTCATCATGGGCAAACCAAGAGCCACTAGGTGCAAAAAAAGGCAAAATTATCCCAGCTAAGGAATTCACAAAGAGTTTTACAAGCTGACGATAAGTGTCAAAAAAACTATTTCAGTACACAACCGTACAGTGAAGGCTACAGGAAAAAATCACTTTAAAGCCAAATCCAGCAAAATTGACAGCTCTCCCTTAGAAAGTAATGCTGCAGCTTCTAGGTCTCCGAGCTCAACGTTTTTACATTTGGCAGCGAAATGATGTCCTTATGACTTCCAAACGTTTTGGGTGCACAGAATTTGATGTTCTTAATTTCTGTTGTTATAATAAATGTACTTAATATTTTTATCATTTATTTGTTGTTCATTTTTATTAATTTGTTATTGAATTTGTGCTGTTCATTGATATCCTACTGCCCTAAGAAACCTAAATGTAAATATATATTTCAAACATATTACAGACCTGTGGCCACATATCTGAGTATCTGAAATGGCAGGCCAGGATGGCAAGTCTTAGAACATAGTTGCTCTGCTTCTGAAATGCCCAGGCCTGGATGTCCAAGTCCCTGGTTCTGCTGACGTCTAATTTGGGGATGTCCACATTGCAAAATGGTCTACAACCATGCCTCACACTCAGCTATGTGCAGGGAGAGGGGAATCTATAGAACCCACTACCTGTTCATTTTTCAGGCTGAGGCCATAGTGATTTCAGAAAGCCCCTATACATGCCTCCCTTCACTGCTGCCATTCTCCCAGGTTTTTTTGGATGTTCTACTCTAGACATCCCAGATTCTTCCTTGATAAATATTTTAGATGTTTGATGTTCTATTTCTCGACTTCATATTATACTACAATTGTTTATTGTTCCATGTAACTCACTCAGTTTTACTGTTCCATGTAAGCCACTCCAGACCAGATCAGATCAGTGGTATATAAGCACAGTTAAATAAATAAATGCTGTCCCTTCTAAAATGCCAATTTGTGTCTGCCCATGTGCCAGCTTGTGCGTTGCTACTTATAGCACCTATGCTAATTGTAGGTGACAGAAGCATATGCCCCCTGAAGTTAGCGCTAACCCCCATGATAGTAACGCAGCCCACATGCAGGTTACCAGCATGGGGTTTAGTAAGCATGCCCCTTAGTGAGTAGTCTGCTAAGGTATGAGCACATCACCCCAGTGCTCTGCACATTGCATTGCCTGCCCATTGAGGTATGCATAAGGTTTAAATGATTGTGCCTGGTCTACAAAGCACTCTATAGAGGGCCTCCACAGTATTTTTTAAGCGGGGAACCTGGCAGGATTCTGCCCATTTGTAATGATCTTCACAGAAGGGACTACTATTATTGTGGGAAATTTCTGAAATTCACTGGTCTAATACACAGAATTCAGTGTCTTGATATCAGAGCCCTCACTTATGGAATCAGATCCTACAAGAGCTCAGGAAGGAGCTGAACTATCTCAAATTTCACAAGTTACTGAAAACATGGCTCATTACCCTATATTGTGGGGAAGAATACATTTTATTGATGGTAAAAAGGAAAACTATTTTAGACTTTGTAATTTAGTTTTTATGTTTTTTATTATTGTCTTTTATTATTTTATTGATTTTGTAAACCAACAGCGAGCTGTTGGGAAGAGGTGGTATATCAAATAACATTCATTAAATCAAATATAGGAAATGTAGAAAATGATGCCAGATAAACACCTTGTGGCCTATCTAGTTCATCATTGTTACCAATTGCATTTATTCCATATGCTCCAACCTGGCTGGTAATTTTAATGATCTTAAAGTGGCTAAACAGGTACAAAGGGTAACGGCGAAAGCCAGAAGGATGCTTGTGAGCATAGGGAGAGGAATGGCCAGCAGAAAAAAGGAGATGATAGTGCCTCTGTATAAGTCTTTGGTGCAACCTTATTTGGAGTATTTCGTGCAATTCTGAAGACCACACTTTCAAAAGGATATAAACAGGATGGAGTTGCAGGAGAGGGTGGCTACTGAAATGGTCATATTGGGACACACTATACATATGTATATGTTATATGACTAAACGCATATGTATACATTAGAGGAAAGGCAGGATAAAGGACTTATGATAGAGATGTTTACATACTTCTGTGGCATAAATGCACAAGATGAGAGCCTCTTTCGATTGAAAGTAAGCTCTGCAATGAGGGGGCATAGGATGAGAGTGAAAGGGAATAGTCTCAGTAGTAATGTGCAGAAATATTTATTTACAGAAAGAGTGGTAGATGTGTGGAATAGTCTCCCAGGGGAGGTAGTAGAGATGAGGGCAACATCTAAATTCAAGAACACTTGAGACAAACATAGAAGATCACTGAAAGAAGAAAAAGGGACTATAGTATTTTCTGCTGACATGTTTCTATATTTCTACCTTTATATATGACTTCCTCAGGGAGTTCTATAAATAAACAATGCACAATAATATAATCCATAAAATGCCACTATCATCACCCCCCTCCCCAACTTACAATGGTTTTCTTTAACAAGACATCATTCTAATCTTACTAAATGCCGAAGCATGGACTCTTCTGTTCGTCAAGCCTCTCCTCTTGGGAGTAACAGCACAAGTTCAGTGATCCTATGAAAGCTAAGCAATGGTGATTCTTTAACCTTTTTATTTGTTGGACACATTATTTACACGTGGGACATGCTTTATTCAGATGAAGATAAGTGCCAGTTATTTATTCATGAATTGGCTCTGAGATGTAGGTGAACTTTTCTCATAGACTTTATTAGGAGAAGAGTGGGATGAACATGTAAGAAGGCAGTAGGCACGAAGACCTTTGCTGATAGTGAGCTCTATTTTCCTATAGTAACGAGCAATTAAGAAACGTCTACAGCTTTGTTGGGAAACACAGTGAACAACAGTAATTAACAAATTACAAGACTTCACATTTTAAAATGTTTTATTTGCATGATACTAATTAATAAAATAATAATAAAGAGTTATCATATCATATCATACAAGATGTAGGAAGTGTCACAACATTTTCACAATTCTTTCAGTAGAGGACTTTTGTGATCATATGGATCCCATTGACTCTACTTGTGGCCTTGGGCAAGTCACTTAACCCTCCATTGCCTCAGGTAGAGGGAAATACCTACAGTACCTGATTGTAACTCACCTTGATCTATTACTGGAAAGGTGCAAGCTAAATACTACTGAATACTACTACTATTTTTAAAATTTGAACCATGTCAAAAAACATGCATAGGCAAAACTGATAGGAAAATCAAAACATGGAAGCGGCACCATTGATACTAGATTTGGTTCAAATGAAAAACTCTCTTGATAATCCAAATTTTTTTGTAGTTGAAGTGGGATATACCATAAGAGGAGGCAATTTTTAAAAGTATTTAGCTTGACTAGAACAGCAATATATTTATAAATGCAAACAGCATCTCTGTGGGGTCTAAATGTGGAAATTGAGTGGCAGTAGTTCTTTTAAGAAAACAGGTCTGATGCAAATGTCAAAGGAGTGATATACTATGAACACATCAAGAGCACATATGAATGTCCCAAGAGAATAGGGTGGATGAATAGGAGAGTGTATGCTGGTGTTTTTTAAGATTCAACGTCAAATAGTTGCCTAAACTGATGCCTTCCTGAAGAAAAGTACTGTAAGTTGGGGGGGATTTTAATATATTTGATTTTTGCAGAGTTATGATATTGAGGTTTTCTGGATTATTATTCTGCATTGTTTATTTATAGAGCACCCCGAGGAAGCCTTGTGTAAGGGTGAAACCATTAGTGGCCATTAGCAGCATATCAAGTAAATGCAGTCGGTAATGAGTGGTTGAGGAAGAACCAAGAAAAGCTAAGATACTTTGAAATTGTGGTGAATGAAATTGGAGGATGATGTGCATATACAAAGCTTTTGATCAAATTTTTAAACATTATTTGGATTTTAGTGTTGTGCAATTAAGAATCCAGAATATATTGCAGAAATAATAACAAGAAAAATCTCTGCATCTTCCATGGAAATTGAATGAACTGTATTAGATGCATGATAAAAAAAATGGATTAAAAATTATTTTAATGAAGAAAAGGGCAGAAATGAAATGAGAAAAGGCACCTTTGAGAAAAGCCATATATGTGATGGAATCCCTGATGAAGTGAAAACATTTGAAAATCCAAGTCATTTTCAGGAGATGTGATTATGTAGGGGTGATATACAATCAAAATATCTCTGTCCCTAAAAATGCACATTTTGTTAATCCTGCAGCAGTCAAAAACACATGTATCTGTTTGGAAATAGTTGCACATACACCTGTATATCCCCGTAAGGAAGATGGGAGATGAAAATGTGCAAATACAGTTAAAAAGGGTATAAATGTGCATGAGCGGTAGCAGTGGCAAGCAGGACCATATAAAGGGCTGTGCGATCAGTGCAGCTGCACAGGGCGCAAGTATAGAAAGGGCACTAATATCATCTTTGGGCTTCCAGGAAGCTCAAAAAGAGTGAGGTACTGCATGTGACTGGGTCGGGGGGAGGGGGTGCCAGATTTGTTAGTCACACAGGACACATTTTTAGTTTGGTATAGTCATGGTGGCAAGTACATGTGTAAACCATGATGTCCGATTGCGGAACTGCACATGTAACTGCTGGCTATCATCATATGATGCCTGTGTACCTTCCTTGTGTATGTTCTGATTGGCAAAAAAATATGCATGCCCAAATATGCTCCATTTGTGCATGACACATCTTCCGCTGTAGAACCATGTTGATGTGTTTCTGTTCCCTGGTTTTCCCTTTGCACAATCCTTCTCTGGAGACCACCAGAATAGTGGTTAAAAGAGAGAAGAATATTTTCCAATGCAGACTGTGACCTTCTGGTACCATCTAATGAGGGCAGTCCATACAGGGTGGGTAGGCATTGGATACCCATGCTGCCACATGGAGGATATGGGAGAGAATCCACATGGTTCTGGTCAGGTAAAAGATTTTTGGACAACTATCCCAACATCATTTATACTTATGCTATATGCAGGGAAGCATGGAGCTGTCAAGATCATTCTTGATGGCAGATAAGGATAAGCCTCCCCCTCACACACACACACACACACACACACACACACACAAAAGCATCCTAGGTGGTGCCATATGGAGATGGGTGTATGTGGCCATCTAATGCATGCAGAAAGGCATCAAGGCAGGCAGGACCCTTCTCTACTTCCCTGACAAATGTATATCACACTAAACATAGTGCATATGTTTTGCAGGTTCACACTGCTCTACTATCAGGTTCTTAACCTTATGGGGCCTATATACCCCATGTCCATAGCACCAAGGCACTGAAGTAGTGCAGTCAGGCTAGACATAGCAACCAAGGGTTAGTTGTTGGCCAAGTCAGGAATCTGATTGGATCCTTGCCTATCCAATTAATACTGCCCTCACTGAAGCAAATAGGAACCTCATTCTGTACAGAAAGGGCCCGATTCTGACCTGGACATCCCGGCCCTCTGTGCACCTGGTCAGAATCGGATGCACAGAGTTAGCTGGGATTCTGATCCCGTGGGGTTCGTCTAGCCCTATGGAATCAGAATCACGTCCAGGCCTGTACATGCAGAAACCGGGACCTCGATTCCGGTTGGCCTGCACATACAGGCCTTGCCCAGCTAACTGAGTCAGGGCTTTTGAATGGAGCCACGGTGCCATGGCGTCCAGTTGCCATGGCATCGCGGCTCCATTTAAAAGCCATGATCCCTGGCCGCTGTACCAAAAAGTACATTCCCCACAGCCTGACCCCTGATCTAGCCTCCCAAGGCCAGGGTTGGGCTGCAAGGAATGTCCTATACCCCCTCCCGCCGCTTTTCAGCTTCATTCAAGCCGCCAGCCCCAGATGAACAGGGCCGACATTGGAATTGGCCCTGTACGTCTGGGGCCAGCAACCACTCATTGCTCGCACTAATGCCACCCCCGATCTGCCTCTTTCCCGCCCCCATCTAACTTCCCAGTACAACAAGCAGAGAAGTTAGTCGGAGTCGGAAGGGGCCCGAATAGTGGGGATGAACATCCCAAAGTACATTCATCCCCACTATTCATGCCTTGTAATGACCCTAAAAGGAAAATCCATGCACCATAACAAGGTAACCATGGTGAGGATGTTAGTAGGAGAGCATGTTAATGGATCTGATCTCTAATCGTGTATATCTCACTCTTCTTCCATAGGCTCTTATGAGTAATGATATTGAGACCCTGAAGGTCAGGTTCAAGGCAACAAGGAGAGTCCACCCAGAAGTGTTCCAGAGGATATGATCTTTGCAGTTTTCTGGGTCATGTTAGAGCATAGACAGAGTATATCTCTGCATTTTTTGAGTAACTAGGGATGAGTCGCTGTACTTGGACTGTAGTCATATGCATTCATTTTTAAACAAATAGTAAAATTGACAAAAAAATTGATTTTTGGTTCATCCTGGTGCTAATTGACTGAAAGTGCATGACTGGTAAAATTTCACAAATCACCATTTGTTGACTTCTTTTTCACTGCCATGCAGGCACTGCCAGACACACTGGAGCCAATGTGCTAGAAGATCCAAGAAGGTGCTAACCAGCAGCAGCATGAGGAATGTGAGCCAATAATTCTGCAGATCCTTGAAAGGCAGCCTTAGAAATCTATTTCTGCCCGAGTACTGCAAATCCCACGGTTGATGAGGTCACAGCATGGTTGCAACACACATCTTAGCACAAATCACTGAGAAACGTTTTATCTCTGACTTTCAGAGAATGAAGAATAAGGGGTGCTGAGGGGTTAAGATTGAAAAGTAGATGAAAAAAACACAACTTCATATCTGCCTTTCAAGGAATGGAAGGGCTCCTTTGGGCTTAGGACTTGAAAGCAGAAAAAAAAAACAGGTAGCTATTTCTATCTTTTAGGAAGTAAGGAAAGGCTCCTTGAGGCTTAGGAACTGAATGCAGAAAAAAGCCCATATAGTTTCAAATATGACTGAATCACTGAGGAAGGGATATAGGCTGGGGCTTCCCACTTGAAAGCACAACAAAAGATCTTAGAGGGTCTCCATTGCAAGCAACGTAATTCTGTCGCTCTCGATACAAATTCTCTGCCTGGGAGTTCTTAAAGAGGGCTATTTTTTTTATATATATAACATTTTCTGCTGTTTTGGCTACTGATTTATTTTTGTAATTGTACTGCACAAGAGGATTTTTTTTATTCTTAAGCAAAGCTATTTTCTGCTCCTATTTTTCCCTTCAAAGCTTCAGGTTCTAATAGGAAGGCAAGCTCTTTGAAGTCACTGAACTGCTGAGGTGTTAGGATCCTTCCCTTCCCAATCCCTGCCCCTGTTATAGCTTCTACTATCCAGATGGACAGCCAGATCCCAGATGAGGGATTGGTTCCATGTATAAGATGCCTGCAAGCTGAATCCCTCATGAAACAAGTGGAGGAACTGAGAGAAGAGGTAGTGAAGCAGAGATGTATGTGTGGCAGTGAGAAGTAAATTGATGAGATGCTTTTTTAGGTATCCAAACTCTCTGAGGTAAAGATGGTATGTTACAGAAAGCAGAAAACTGGACATGGATCACCAGAGCCTGCAGAATCAAAAAAATTCCAGAAACAGGAAAAACCAGAGCTCAAACACACCGAAGTTGCAGAATTAGTGACCACAAGGAAGTGAAGGGTAGTGGTGGTTGATGATTTTCTTCTGAGGGATACTGAGATGTCAATCTGCCAACCAGACCTGATGTCCTGAGAAGTGTGCAGTCTGCCAGGTACCAAAATCCAAGATGCTATGGAGAGTTTGCCAAGACTGATCAAGCCTACTGACTATTATCCAATGCTGCTCATCAATGTTGGGACAAATGATACTGCTAGCTATATATTTGAGTATATCAAGAGTGGCTTTATGGCTATGGGAGAGAAGGTGAAGCAGATAGGTTCACAGGTGATCTTTCTGCAATCCTTCCTGTTGATGGTAAAGGCCAAAGTAGATAAGTTCACAGACTAGAGATAAATGCATGGCTGCATGGATGGTGTCATTGAGAGCATATAGGTTTCCTGGACCATGGAATGATTTTCCAAGGTCTGCTGAGCAGAGATGGTGTCCACCTATCCAAGAAGGGTGGTCAAAGTGTCTTTCGTAGTAGACTGGCTAACCTACTGAAGAGGTCTTTAAATTGGATTAGTTGGGCATGGGTGAAGAAAGCCCCCAGGTAAGTAAAAGCCCTCAGGTAAGTAAAACTAAATACCTCTGTAGAAATGAGTAAAATGGGCAACATATGGAAAGTGATGTGTATTAATGCCCCTAGTATTAGGAATAATATTCCAGATGTTAAGGCTTTAATGGAAATGCTGGCTTGGATTTAGTGGCAGCTACAGAGACTTGGGGGTATGTTTACTAAAGTGCATTAAGGTAACAGGTATTAAAGACAGCGATAAAGGGTGTTAATCCTTAAAAGGTGTTGGATGGGTAGTGGCGTTCTGGCATTAAGGGTGCCATGGGTCATTTAATGCACATTAACAGGACATTGCATATTAAGTTGTTAAGCATGCACCTTAAGGCATGTTAAGGTGACAAACATGCTTTAAGGTGCAAAGCATGCACCTTAAGGCACAAAAAGGGCTGTAACCCAAATGCAGGATAGAGCACCAAGAAAAGTCAATGTAAAGGTGATGGAACGAAGGACAGATTGGAGCTGATGGACCTGCCATATCAGTGGGCACCCTACATGGCAGCCAGTAAAGTGGACAAACTTGTGGGAGGCAGCTGCAATGATACACTGGGTGGTACCAATGTAAAGTGCTGCAGTGTCAGTGTGTGACATAGAATGTGGAAGATGTGTCCCCCAGCGGAGCCAGAAGCAGCAGGATATTTGCAGCGACAAGAGGACAGAATAGTAGTGGTGAAGTGCAGATCAGGCACAGGAGAGGCGAGCGTGAAGAGCCAAAATGCGGAAAGGAGTACCAGTGTAGGTCATGGTGTAGCAGCTTGCACAAGAAGACATGACTGTACACAGCTGACAGAGGCAGATAGATGGGCTGAAGGATGGATGGCAGCTGAGGAGAGGGTGGTATGAGCTGGCAGCACCAATGTGCAGAGCCCTAATGGTTACAGGCATAGAAATGCTCTGAGTAGCACACAGTCATAAAAAGAACAAGTAGGAATTGAACCCCAACCCCTGCTTAGAGAAACATTGCACTAACCAGTAGGCTACACCTCCCTACCTCTTTGCACAACAATGGCAGGATACAAAGAGACTGCAGGTCACTGCCTAAAACATCTGCTGTGTGTGCTGGTATAGGTTAGCCCCTCCAGTATTCATGATGTAGTGCACATGCAGAATAGCAGTCTGCAGCTGACCACCAAATGGAGAATGCACTGATCCATCACCTCAGCTCCATAAGATGCACTGACAGTGTATGATACAAGCACAGAGCAGCTACAAACCATGCTACTGAGCAGTTTCTGCAGTCACTCTGAGGGTGAGGATGAGCGTCCAGCACATGGTCCTTAGAACCTGCACTGTTAGAGATGGTCTCTGCTGGCTGTGCTGCAGATTCTTATCACTGCCAGTGTGTGGCATGTATTGCTGGCCACGTGTTATGCTAGTCACCTTATTTCCTGCATAATTGTAGCATGCTGTATGCACCATTTACATCTGGTACTTTGTCCTGCCCCTGTTGGACAGGACCAACCTAGAACAGTGCATGTCAATAACCAGTGTTACACTACTGATGCCAAGGACCCCAAATACTGTGGAGGCATCTAGGCTTACATGGTCCTATTACTAGAGTCCTGTTGACCTGCCATTACCACAGAGAGTAGTTGTGGAACACCACCTAGGTCTAACAATCACCTACAGCAAGTATAGTCAGAATGCACCTGCTGCCCACCACTGTGTTTTCCAGCCATGCACATACTAACTGCAGACAGTCCCATTGCATGTACACCCAGCATTTAGTTAAGTGCTCAGAACCCCAAGGACTAGAAGTGCACCCACATCACTGGAACCAGACACTATATAGCACTATGTGGATACATAGCCATGCCATGATCACTGCTCGACATGCTGTGGCCACCCCATCCATGTATGTGGCAGACGGGCACTACAACATCTACCTCTGATGCAGACACATCCTGGCCAATCTGCCCTATTTAAGACCATACCCAAAATTTGCAGACTAACGCTGGAAACAGCTTAGGCACTGCAAGGCTCAGTGAGGTGTAGAAAGCCACAAAACAATGGATAGACACAGACATGCACACACACACACACACACACACACACACACACACACACACACACACACACACACACATGCTCATATTGACATGCTGTGCAAAAATTGGGATGGTTAGCATTCCTGCCTGTCACCTTGGTCCCGATATCAACTGGAGCATTGTTAATGTGTGTTGTGATGCAGCAGACCCTCTTGCAGATAGAAGTGAAGCAAGCAGAGAGATCCAGAGAGAGATCCAAAGAGAGCTCCAAGAAGAGATCCAGGGAGATGTCCAGAGAGATATCCGGAGATATATCCAGGAGGAAGGAGAGAAAGATATCCAGGGAGATATCCAGAGAAGTATCCGGAGAGATATCCTGAGAGAGAAGGACAGAGACTCAAGAGCCAAAGAAAGGGCAGTCCTGAATGAGAGAGAGAAAGCAGGCCTGAGGAGCAACGAGAGTGCTGGCCTGGAAAGCCTCAGGAGTGAAGGCAAGGGCTGATGGCAACAGCTGCAGCCTTGGCACAAAGAGGTTCATCCCTATACTAAGGCAAGAGGGATATCATGTGAGAACTTGGGCCATTCTGAGCTGGAGGACAACCGGACTAGGCCTCAAGCCTTCCCTGAGAAAGAAAGAAGAAAGCCTAAAGGTAAAGCTTCTATTTCTTGCAATTGTTTGCTCAAGCCTAACATAAGAGAAAGACAGGGGAAGGAAGTTTCTCCTTGTAACAATGACATTTATAAGCAAAAGCTAACAGACAATTTCTCTAAGAGGAGAACTGTAAATACTAAGCATTGTGCTGAGAGAGCTTTTTAAAACTATAGCTGAAGAGGAGCCTTGGTTTTACCCAGTGGGCAGAAGCCGACACCCTAACCTAACTACCAAACACTGGGAAACTGTACGGCACGCTTTTAAAAAGCCAGAGTTCAGTTGTGCAGAAGCCTCAGACTCAGAGCTATCAGATATAGAATATATGCAAGTGGAATCTGCAGGCGAAGAGTCAGACCAGCAGATGGATTGTACATATTGTACAGCAGAAAAGCTGTAGTTCATTCCTACCTCTATGAATGCATAAGTGAATGCAGTATTTCGTGTTACCTTAAATTACTGTGAAGCCAACAGCCATTACTTTGACCTTTTCATTTGTGCTTTAAACCTGATGCAAGGATTTGTTCAGTTCTGTTACTTTCCAAAGCCGTTTATCCTGTTTTTGAACCATTTTGTGCAAAGGGGAAATAAAGCCTTTTTCATTTTTCCCTCCATATTCGTATGAACTTGTTCTTTTTGGGAAGTTGGTAACGAGGCCGGCACAAGGGACTGCTACCCTTGACCCTCGCACCTGTCCAACCCCAATCACCATAATCTTGTGTGCTCCCCAGCCCTTCCGTGGAAAACTACGCCGCCACCAGGGGGGGCTGCGGGGGACAGTGTTCATTGTGCAGGAGCTAGTAGTGTGCTCTGATGTTAAGGTCCACTCAGCATGCCAGTATTATCAGCCTGACTCTCCATCCAGCTGTGGGTAGTGGAGCCTGTTTGTTTGGCTGATAGGTGTTTGTACCCTTGCTGACCAATTCATTGGGGGTTGCACATGTTGGTGTTGTACCTGCACTGTGGGCTAATGTTTGGCCAGAGGGACATGCAATGCATGATTCACAGCTGGGTCCTGAATCCATGACCCTCTGCTCATATACACACCAACTCTGTGCATTGAGCCGCAGGGTTGTGATATGAACATAGCACTCCCTGGGGCTGACATACTTCACATCAGACAGACCTTGGCACATGTTGCAATGCACACGGTGCATAGGACCAGGGCATGGCTTTGGTCTGCTGCAGGCGGGTGCCGCTGCCCCTCTGCCAACACCCACACATCATGCTTACATGCCTGTGTGCTGTCCATGTTGGTGGTGTGCAGTCCCAGCCCATCCAACATGGGGTTGGCAGGTGCCTAGAGCACATGATCTGGATTGGGGGGGGGAGGGGTGGAGGCATACATGGTTGGCCACACAGCCCCCCCCCCAACCATCTGCCTCTTCAGGGATCCGTTCACTGCCTGCCAATGATACGTTTCAGGGGGAGAATGACAACCACTGATGTGGTAGTCCCCTGGGTGCCTGCATGTTGCAGCTACCTGGATGGCTATGGCTGCTGGCACTGTCTGCCTCTTCCCCCACAGCTAGGTTCATCAGCCACAGGGGGGGCCAGCCGGGATCTCTGCCTGGATTGCCAGAACCCTTGGACTGCCCCATGTGGCACAACTTTCCGCAGCAGTAGCATGTCTGTGTGCCACCACTGTCACTGTGGGATCATGACGGACATCACAGATGATAATGCAGATGGCAGGATACCCCTTTGTGAGGAGGCTACAAAGGTTGGAGCTCTTCAACCTGGGGATGAGACAGCTGAGGGGAGATATGAAAGAGGTCTATAAATTATTGACTGGTGTGGAACAGGTAAATGTAGATCAATTGTTTATGCCATCGGAATGTAGAAAGACTAGGGGACATGCAATGTGGCTATAATGTAATCCATTTAAGGCTACGAATTGAAAATATTTTTTCAGACAACACATAATCAAACCCTAGAATTCATTACCGGAGGATGTAGTAAAAGCTGTTAGTGTAGCTGGGTTTAAAAAATGTTTGGACAGGTTCCTGGGGAAAGGTCCATAAACCATTGTTAAAGAGGAACTGGGATATGCACTGCTTGCCCCATTGCACGCATTTTGGATCCTGTGTATCTTTTTGGGAAACTGCTAGGTACTTATGACCTCGATTGGCCACTGTTGGACACCGGATACTGGGCATGATGGACCTTGGTCTGATACAGTCTGGCATATTTTCTAATCTTATGTTCTTTTGTGCCACCTGGGCAGCTGCCTGGTCCACCCTGTGCACCAGCAGCCCCCACTGCATGACCCATGTGCCACCTCCTTTGCCCCATTTGCACCATCAACATAGTGCCCTTTCATACTTGGGCACTATCCTATTGCTTCTAATGGGGCACTACTATCACTCTCTTGGGCTCCCCTGTCTGGCATCATATTGCAGATATTAAAATAGGCGTCTCTCTCCTCAAAATACACTCTTTCTGTGTGGTTTTACTTTGTGTTAGGCTTCCCAGCATTAAGGCGCTTAGGACACATTTGCACAAGGCATGGATAGGGCATACACTTTGCTAGCACCCTCTCTCTGCCCCGTTAAGCCCACTCTCCGCCCACAAGGCACTTTACGCTGCTAGAGCCTTTAATGCAGGGGTTCTCAACTCAGTCCTCGGGACCCACCTAGCCAGTCGGGTTTTCAGGATAACCACAATGAATATGCATGCAGAGATTTGCATATAATGGAGGCAGTGTATGCAAATCTCTCTCATACATATTCATTGTGGTTATCCTGAAAACCCGACTGGCTAGGTGGGTCCCGAGGACAGGGTTGAGAACCCCTGCTTTAATGCATGTTAAAGCAGCATTTTAGATGCGTTAAGGGTGCAAGTGTGCCAATAATGTGTTTTAACCACACCCTAGCTCCCTTAACGCCCTTTAGTAAACATACCCCTTGGTTCATAGAGAACCATAACTAGGATATAATTATACCGGGCTATAATTTATCCAGGAAGGATAGGGTAAGAAGAAAGGAAGGACTATATGAAAAAAATAATATTAAAGCTGCAGAATTGCAAGACTTACAAGGGAACGAGGAGGAGGCACTGTGGTTTAAAATGAAAAGAGGGAATGGATCATCCATTTGTATTGGTGTGATATACAGATGTCCTTCGCAGGCATAAGAAATGGACAGATTAATTGAAGACATTTGCAGTATTGCTATGAAAGGAGAAATGCCGCCAATAAATGACTTTAATATGCCAAATATTGATTGTGACATCTCTGCTGCATTATCATCTAGAAGTAAGGATATCTTGGATTCTCTATAGGGAGAACTATTCTGGAAACTGGCAACAGAACCCGCATGTGAGGGGGCCATACTGGACCTGGTGCCTATGAATGGGGAGTTTTTCTGATTTTATAGTGGATGATCATCTCGGATCCTATGATAACTGAATGGTGTGGTTCAATATTAGGACAAGGGGACATAAGAACATAAGAAATGTCATACTGAGTCAAACCAAGGTCCATCAAATCCAGTATCCTGTTTCCAACAGTGGATATTCAAAATTGATGGTCCTTGACTTCTGGAAAACTAAATTTGCCAAGATCTGGGGGATATTGAAAAGCAGTGGGTGAAACTGAAAGGAGATATTCTAAGGGCAACAACCCTGTTTGTTAGGAAAGTAAATAAATGCAAAAGGAAAAGTAGGCTACTATGGTTACCGAAAGTAGGAGCTGAAAAGATGAAGAAAAAGATGATGGCCTTCTTGATTCTAATGAAAAATCAGTATAGAAACACATCTAAATAAATAAATAAGATGGCCTTCATAAAATGCAAGAGATAATAGAAAGAGGAAGACAAGCTTCAATATTTGGTAAAATTTACAAACGCTAGGCAAGTAGTCAGGAAAGCAAAGATACAAAAAGAAGAAGAGATAGCCAATGTAATAAAATGGAGGGACAAGACATTTTTCAGATATGTTGATGAAGTTTAAAAGTGGTATAGTCAGACTCAAGGGTGAAGGGGAAGAATATGTAGAAGCTGAAGAGGATAAAGCAGAATAGCTTAACAAATATTTCTGTTTTGTGTTCACAGATGTAGGACCAGGAGTAGGACTTCAGAAAACAGCAACAAATAGGAACAGAATGAAGCAGGTCTTGAACAATTTTCAGAAGACCTGTGTTTGCGAGGAGCTAGCTTAATTAAAAATAGACAAAGCAATGAGTCCAGATGGGATATATCCAAGAGTACTAAAGAAACTTAGGGAAGTTCTAACAGCTCCACTGACTATTCTAATGCTTCTGGGGAGTGGCCCCAGAAGACAGGAGAAGGGTACATGTGGTCCATTTACACAAAAAAACAGAAGAAAGGATAAGGTTGGAAACTACAGGATGGTTAATCTGACTTCTGTGATGAGTAAATTAATGGCAACATTGCTGAAACAGAGGATACTGAGTTATCTGGATTCCAATGGATTGCAGTATCTGAGGCAACATGGTTTTACTAGAGCCAGGTCTTGTCAGACAAACCTCTTTAATTTCTTTGATTGGGTGACCAGAGTTGTACTGAAGGAGAGTCCTAGATGTGGTGAGTAGTGTAACGGCTACTGTGGTGTACTTAGATTTCAGTAAAGCCTTTGACACTGTTCCTCACAGGCAACTTAGAAATAAATTAGGTGCCTAGGGATGGACCTTAAAGTGCTCTAATGGGTCAGAAATTGGTTGAGTAAGACTCAACATAAGGTACAGATAAATGGAGCTCACTCTGAAGAGAAGGATGTTATCAGTGGTATGCTACAGAGATCTGTCATTGGTATGATTCTTTTTTTTTTCATTGAACATTTTTTATAATTATACACACAAGTATATAAAAAAAAAGACCAAGACAAAAGCACATTTTTACCACTGTGTTCCATACATTAATAATCAAGTCCACATCATGGAGGGCTATAATATTCTTTAAAATGTTTTTCACCCCTTTCAATTTAATAAACCCTAACTTTTCAAACCTAACTGAATGCATCACAAACCTGAAGACCTGTCTCTCAAATCACAACCTCATAATTAACCAATCTAAAACTGAAGCCCTTCAAGTGTTCACCAGCGCCTCCTATACCCCATCTACTTCCCTTACACTTGGTGATATCACCCTCACCATTAAAAATCAAGTGGAATATCTTGGCTTTATCCTTGATCAGAACCTTACATTCCATGAACAGATAAAAAAATCCTCTAACACAATATATACAAAACTACACACTCTTCGGAACCTTCAACCTCTCCTCAACCCAGACTCCTTTCACACTGTCTGCCAGGCCCTCACCATCCCAACCCTTGACTACTGCAATCTCATCTATCATGGCCTTCCTAAGAACAGCCTACATCCCATCCAAATGGCACAGAACACAATAGATCGACTCATCACAAATAACCCCAGACGCTCACACATAACGCCAATACTCTTTGACCTACACTGGCTCCCCATTCAGTTCAGAGCTAAATTCAAAGCAATCACCCTCATACACAAAATCATCTCCAATGAGTCAGTGCCATGCCTATCCTCGCTCCTATCCAATTCCAATAACAACAGAACACGCCGCACCTTCACCAAAAACCACCTATCCATCCCATCTTCAAAGAGAAAATGTAGACAAACTACCTGTAATTGGACATTCTCCCTTTTCGCCCCCTCTATTTGGAATGCCTTACCCCATGAACTAAGGAACTGTCCCAACCACTCTGAATTCCGGAAGAAATTGAAAACTCATCTCTTCCAGGAACACTTTTCCCTACTTATATAGCTCTCTCTAATCTTCACTTTAAATTCCCCATGTAAATAGCCCTTAAAACTCCATGTAAATAGTTCTTAAGCCTCCGCCAGGAGTAGTCTCTTGTTAAGCATTTATACTGTGTTTATCATTGTTTCATTGTATTCAGTTGAAATACACTGACTGTTATGTTCCCTGTAAACCGTCTTGAATTGTAGAAAGTCGGTATATAAAACTTGTTAAATAAATAAATAAATAAAATAAATAAATAAAAAAGGAATTAAAAGAAAATAAATCCACTAAACTGGAGCAGACAAAACCAAAATAGACTCCTTTATATCTTAGCTGGTCATCATGAATAAAGTCAGGAAAAATTAAACCTCTTTCCTAGCCAGGAAACACTCCAAATGAGCAGGATTGAGAAAGGAATAATGAGTTCCCTGTAAAACAACCACACGCAGGGAAATGTAAGGTTATAAATAGCTCTCTGGGCTAACACCCTAGCTCTAAGACCTAAAAAGGTCTTTCGGCATAACTGTATTGCTCTGGAGACATCGGGAAAAACATTGATCGGTTGTCCACAAAGAAACTGATTTTTGTTTAAAATACTTTTTCATGATATTCATTTTATCCAACATAGAAGAAAATACAACTAACAAAGTTGCCCTAGCAGGAATTTATTTATTTAGACAGATTTGTATACCACCTTATCCTTCAAGCAAAGTGGTCACATCACAATTGGAGGGTTACATTTAGGAATCTCATCAATAGAAGATTCTAAATAAGCGGAAAGGTCAAGACTATCATCCACATGGCGCTAGTCCAGCCCTTCCGCTCCATTATCAATATTTTTAATCCCTTTAGGAATATAATACAAATTCAAAATAGGAATTGTAGAAGGATCTGACATCAATTGTACCTCTTTAAAGTATTTATGCAACAAATGTAAAGGTGAACAAAATCTCATAAAAGAAAAATTTAGAAAGCAAAGGTTTTGAGCCCTAAGGGAATTCTCAACTGACTCCAGCTGCTGGTGAATTAATAAAGAATCATTCATAGAAGATGCAGAGGCCACATGTAAACTCACCAATTGCACTGTTAATTTAGACTGAGAGGACCCCAGTCTGAAAGCTGGAGGTCCTACTCAGCTAATTTGGCAGCGGTTTAAGAAAAGAATATTACAAACTGTGATAATGCACTTCATAGAGCAGCATCTGTAAGAGAAACAATTTGCCAACTGTTAAAGTAATATCCTTCGGAGGAAATAACAATACCAATTGTAATTCAAGAGAAACTGGTATAGGAATAGGGGCAATCCCAATCACCTCCCCAGAATACAAACCCCATTAATGATCCTGGTTGGGAAGCACAGGACCAGCAGTGGGTCCCCCCAAACTCAGGGGAACCATCTATAATGCCCAAATCTGATGAACAGCTGGACAGAGTCAAAGAACCTATTGCGGGTGGGGTCACAAAGATCAAGTCACCATTCTTTAGTAGCTGCAACTGCTCGGATACAGTCAAAGAATCCACAGTTTAGACATGGGTCTATTAGACCTGTGACTCTCAATAGAAACATAGAAACATAGAAAAATGATGACAGAAAAAGACCACATGGCCTATCTAGTCTGTCCTTCCATATCGACAACTATAACAGTCCCCTTTTTTCCTTTAGTGATCCTCTGTGTTTGTCCCATGCTTTTTTGAATTCAGATGCTGTCCTCATCTCTACCACCTCCACTGGGAGACTATTCCATGGATCCACCACTCTTTCTGTAAAGAAATATTTCTGCATTTCACTCCTGAATGTATCTCCTTTCACCCTCATCTCATGTCTCCTCATAGAAGAGCTTACCTTCAATCGAAAGAGGCTCTCATCATGTGTATTTATGCCACAGAAGTATTTAAACATCTCTATCATAACTCCTTTATCCCAACTTTCCTCTCCCAACTTTCCTCTAACGTATACGTTTAGTCATAAAACATATACATATGTATAGTGTGTCCCAATATGCTATATAATAAAGACCATGACCATTTCAGTAGCCACCCTCTCCTGCAACTCCATCCTGTTTATATCCTTTTGAAGGTGTGGTCTTCAGAATTGTACATAATACTCCAAATAAGGTTGCACCAGAGACTTATACAGAGGCACTATCACATCCTTTTTTCTGCTAGCCATTCCTCTACGTATGCACCCAAGCATCCTTCTAGCTTTTGCTGTCACCTTTTCTACCTGTTTAGCTACTTTAAGATTATCAGACACAACCACGCCTAGGTCCCGCTCTTCTTTAGTTTACAAAAGTACTTCACCCCCTATATGATATTGCTCCCTTGGATTGCTGCAGTACAAATGCATGACCTGGCATTTTTTAACATTAAATCCCAGCTGCCAAATTCTAGACCATTTTTAAGCTTAGCTAGATCCCTCCTCATGTTCCCTGTAAAATAGTTATCTCCAAGTTATAATGCCCTGTTCAATGTAATTTCAGTTTGTTCATTGTAAACCGCACTGATGCAGAATAGCGCAGTATATAAGAGAATATAAATAAATAAATAAATAAATCTACACCTTCCAGGGTGTCCACTCTATTGCAGATTTTGGTATCATCTGAAAAGAGGAAAACCTTACCCTTACCCAACAAAGATGTTGAAAATAATTTCGGACCAAGGATAGATCCCTGGGGCACACCACTGATAGCTTCCTTCTACTCAGAGTGAGCTCCATTTACCTGTACTCTTTGTTGCCTCCCACTCAGCCAATTTCTAACCCAAGCAATAACTTTAGGATCCATCCCTAGGGTGCTCAGTTTGTTTATAAGTCGCCTGTGAGGAACGGTGTCAAAGGCTTTACTAAAATCTAAATGCACCACATCTAGGGCTCTCCCTTGGTCCAACTCCCTGGTCACCCAGTCAAAGAAATCAATCAGATTTGTCTGACAAGACCTGCCTCTGGTGAATCCATGCTACCTCGGATCCTGTAATCCACTGGACTCTTTCAGCAGCATTTCCAATGATTTACTAACCACCAAAGTTAAACTAACTGGCCTGTAGTTTTCAACCACATCCTTACTTCCGCTTTTGTGTAAAGGCACCATATGAGCCTCTCTCCAGTCCTTTGGCACCACTCCTGACTCCAACAAGGCATTGAAAAGGTCAGTCAATGGAGCTGCTAGAATATCCCCAAGTTCCCTCAGTATTCTAGGGTGTATCCCATCCTGTCCCATCGCTTTATATACTTTAAGTTTAGCTAGTTTCTCACAAACACAGTCTTCTGAAAACTGATCAAGATGCCCCTCACTTCTCTTCCTGTTTGTGGGTGTTTTCTGAGGTCCTGTTCTGGTTTTTTATTCTTTTTTATTTTATTTATTTTACACTTTTATATACCGCGCTCTTTAAAATCGGTGCGGTTTACAGATAACAGTCTTGTACATACCAGGGAAGGCCTGCTGTGCACTTCCCCTTCATCTGTGAACACAGAACAGAAATATTTGTTAAGCAATTCTGCTTTATCCTCATCAGCTTCTACATATTCCTCCCCTTCACCCTAGAATCTGACAATAACACTTTTGACCTTCCTCTTCTCACTAACATATCTGAAAAATGTTTTATCCCCCCATTTTATTGCATTGGCTATTTCCTTCTCTTTTTGCTTTCCTGACTACTTTTCTAGCTTCTCTAAGTTTTTCCAAATATAGATGCCTGTCTTCCTCTCTCTGTGATCTCTTGTATTTCATGAAGGCCTCCCTCTTTTTCTTCACCTTTTCAGCTACTTCTTTTGAAAGCCATAGCGGTCTTCGTTTCCTCTTTCTTTTATTTACCATTTTAACTAAAAGGTTGGTTGCCCTTAAAATATCCCCTTTCAGTGTTTCCCATTGTTTTTCTACATCCCCCAGCTTTTCCCATCTCGTGAATGATTCCCTGAGGTATTCGCCCATCTTGGCAAAGTTAGTTTTCCTAAAGTCTAAGACCTTCGCTTTTGACCTTTCATCAGATGATGCCTCCTCTTCCTCTTTGTCCCATGTACTCACAAATAGACTCTCTCCTTCTGCTCCTTGGTAAACCAAAAGGGCATTCATGGGGTCTAACAGCCCCTTAGGTCACATCACTTTGGTGTGCACCCCAGGACATGCCTGATCCACGTCTCATGCGTCGCAGTGCTGGAAAAACAGTCCTGCAGCAGTCAGGTTAAATAATGTAATTCTCATAGATTCTCCACAGGCCGGATATTTGTAGTCCCCGAGCCCTGACGTCACCGGGTGGCCTCACAGTGTCAGGCAAGCAGTCCTGCAGAAGTCCAGGTAAATAGATGTAATCCTCCTGGTATGATTATTTTTAATACTTTTGTAAGTGATATTGCAGAAGGGCTATTAGTAAGGTTTGCCTCTTTGCACATGATACCAAAATCTTCTCTAGAGCAGATACCCTGTCTGATTTTTCTGTTCCATGTAAACCGTGCTGATGCCAAATAGTGCGGTATATAAGAAATTGTAAATAAATAAATAAATAAATACCCAGGAAATTGTAGATATTTGAGGAAGGATCTAGCGAAGCTTGAAAAATAGTCCAGAATTTGTCAGCTGGGATTTAGTGCTCAAAAATGAAGGATCAAGTACTTCTGTGCCATGAAAGAAGAGCAGGACCTGGGGGGTCATTGCTTCTTATGATCTTAGGGTGCTAAACAGGTAGAAAAGGCAACAGTGAAAACCAGAAGAATGCTTGGGTGTATAGGGATAGGAAAGGCTAGTAGAAAGGAGCTGATAGTGCCTCTGTAAAAGTCTTTGCTGAGACCTCATTTGGAGTACTGTGTGCAATTCTGGAGGCCACACCTTCAAAAGGAAATAAACAGGATAGAGTTGGTGCAGAGGATGGCTACCAAAATGGTCTGTGGACTTCATCATAAGGCATATGGGAACAGCCTTAAATATCTGAATATGTATACTTTAGAAGAAAGACGGGAGAGGGGAGATATGATGGAGACATTTAAATACCTCTCTCAATTGAAAGAAAGCTCTGCAATAAGGGTATATATGATGAATGTGAAAGGGTATAAACTCAGGAGTAATTTACAGAAATATTTCTTTATGGAAAGAGTGGTAGATGCATGGAATAGTCTCCCAGTGGAAGTAGTAGAGGCAAGAACTGTATCTGAATTCAAGAAAACATGGGATAAAAACAGAAGATCTGTAAAGGAATAAAAGGGACTGAAAAAATTAATAGTAGTTTGTATGGAAGGGCAGACTGGATAGTCATATGGTCTTTATCTGTCATCATGTTTCTAAAAAAGAAAACACCTTCAAGGAGCAGGGTATTCTTGCATTCCTTAATGCAGCTTTTAGAACTAAGTGGTTGAAAGGTTTGGTAGGTATTCCTTTCTCCTATCCGCTTCTCCAGGGAGTGTCTCTCTGGGGAGTGGGGAGGGAGTCAGCAAAGTTTTAGAGAGACTTGGAAATTGCTTTTACTGTCCTAAGCTTTGGTGGAAGGTGTATGATTTGTACAACACAGCCAGTGGCAGTGGAGAGGACAGGTTACTGTATCCAATCTATCCAATTGAACAATACGAAGATACAGTAAAATAATTTTTTGTAACAATCTTGGTCATCTATTATCTGTAACAGCAGTTGTGGAATGGGAAGATACCTTATGTTACAGTATCTATTGATTTTATCCGAGATTCATAGAATAAACTTGTTGTTGTTGTTAAGTGCCGTCGAGTCGGAGTCAACTCATGGTGACCCTCTGGATACCTATCCTAAATTGTGTTCGGTCTTCAGTCAGGCGGCTCATTGTTGACAGACTGGTACCCGTAGCTGCTGTTATTGTATTGATCCATCTCATTGCTGGCCTTCCTCTTTTGCGTTGACCTTCTATCTTGCCAAGCATGATGTCTTTCTCTAATGATCTCTCTCTTCGCATGATGTGTCCAAAGTATGAAAGTCGAAGTCTTGTCATCTGAGCTTCTAAAGAAAGCTTAGGTTTGATCTCCTCTAGTACCAACTGGTTTGTTTTCTTCGGGCAGTCCATGGTATACACAGTATTCGCCGCCAGCACCATAATTCAAAGGCATCAATTTTCTTCCTATCTGTCTTTTTCACTGTCCAGCTTTCACATCCATATGATGTTATTGAAAATACCATGGCTTGAACAAGTCAAATCTTTGTATGGAGAGAGACATCTCTGCTCTTGAGAATCTTATCTAGGTCTTTCATAGCCATTCTGCCAAGAGCAATGCGTCGTCTGATTTCTTGACTACTAGTTGCTTCTTTATTGATAGTTGATCCAAGTAGGTTAAAGTTGTTCACAATTTCAATTTCTTCTCCTTCAATGATGAACCTGTTGATTATGCCAGTTGTCATGATCTTTGTATTCTTTACATTAAGGTGCAGGCCCATTTTGAGACTATGTTCTTTGATTGTGAAAATCAAATGTTTCAGATCATTTTCACTTTCAGCCAGTAATGTTCTATCATCAGCATAGCGAAGGTTGTTGATGAGTCTTCCACCAATCTTCACACCTCTGTTGTCTTCATACAATCCTGCTTCTCTGATGATTTGTTCTGCATATAAATTAAACAGGTAGGGGGAAATTATGCAGCCTTGTCTTACACCTTTGCTTATTTTAAACCATTCTGTTTCTCCTTGTTCCGTTCGAACTGTTGCTTCTTGATCAATGTACAGATTGTGCAAGAGAACAATCAGGTGTTCTGGTATACCCATGCTTCTTAATGTGGCCCAGAGTTTCTCATGGTTTACACAGTCAAAAGCCTTGCTATAGTCGATAAAGCACAAATAGATATTATTTTGGTATTCTTTAGTCTTTTCAAGGATCCATCTCATCATCCGCAATGATGTCTCTCGTTCCTCGCCCTTTCCTGAACCCTGCTTGCACTTCAGGTAGCTCTTGTTCCAGGTATGGTTGTAGTCTCTTTTGAATAATATTCAATAGAATCTTGCTGGCATGTGGGATCAGAGCGATTGTGCGATAATTTCTACAGTCAGTTGGATCATCTTTCTTTAGTATTGGTATAAACACAGATCTTTTCCAGTCAGTTCGCCATGATGTTGTCTTCTATATTTCTTGGCAGAGCCTTGTGAGTACGGTAACAGCTGCATCAGATTACTGCAATACTTCTATGGGAATGATATCAATGCCTGGTGCTTTGTTCTTTGATAAGGCTTTCAATGCTGCTTCAACTTCTTCTTTCATCACCAATGGTTCCCGATCATAAGGTACAGGTTGAAACGGCTGTTGGTCCACTTGATCTTTATCGTATAAAAACTCTGTATATTCCTTCCACCTTTTCTTGATCTTCTCAGCATCATTCAACATAGAACCTTGAGCATCTTGTAACATTCCAATTCGAGGCTGGAACTTTTTCTTTAACTCTCATAGCTTTAGGAAAGCCGATCTTGTTCTTCCTCTAATAGTTTCTGCTTCTATTTCCTTGCAAATGTCATTGTAGTACTTTTCCTTGTCTTGTCTTGCTGCACGTTGGAAATCTCTGTTGAGTTCTGTAATTGTCTTTCTTTCTCCTCTGGCTTTAGCTTCTCTGTGTTTCTGGGCAATTTTCAGAGTTTCTTTCGTCATCCATTTTGGCTGTTTTTGCTTTTTCACCTTTTGTAGAGACTTCTCGCTTTCTTCCAACACAACCTTCTTGATGTCATTCCATAATTCTTGCAGAGCTCTGTCATTTGTATCTAAAGCAGCAAATCGATTCTGCAGGCAGTCTTTAAATTCCAGTGGTATATTCTCAAGGTCATATTTTGCTGCATTCTTCAGTGGTTTGCTCTTTTTCAACTTTAGCTTGAGTTTGCATACTAGTAGTTGATGATCTGTACCACAGTCAGCTCCAGGTTTTGTCTTTGTTGATGTTACAGAGCTTTTCCATCATTGACTTCCACAGATGTAGTCAATTTGGGTTTTATACAATCCATTGGGTGAAGTCCATGTGTACAGTCGCCGCTTGTGTTGCTGGAAGAAGGTGTTTGAGTTGAATAGATCATTGGTCTTGCAGAATTCTATCAGTCTTTCTCCAGCTTCATTTCTGTTGCCAAGTCCATATTTTCCAACTACTTTGCCTTCTTCTTTGTTGCCAACTTTTGCGTTCCAGTCACCCATGACTATCAGGATATCCTGTTTGCATGTTCTGTCAATTTCAGCTTGTACTTGTTCATAGAACTCTTCAATTTCATTCTCTTCTGCAGCTGTTGTTGGGGCATATACTTGAATTATAGTTGTGTTGATAGGCAATCCTCATAGACGAATAGAGATTAAGCGTTCGCTGACTGCATTGTATTTCATTACAGTTCTTGCAAGTTTCTTCTTTATTATAAATGCAACACCATTTCTTCTTTGTCTTTCATTTCCAGCATAGTAGACCATGTGATCATCTGATGTAAAGTGCCCCATGCCAGTCCATTTCAGTTCGCTGACACCCAACAGATCAAGTTGTACACGTTCCATTTCATTCTTGACCACCTCCAACTTCCCTTGGCTCATGCTTTGTACGTTCCATGTTCCAATGTGTAAGACATCTTTACAGCTTCTGACTCTCATTTCATGCGCAGCTACATCAGCAGTCAGACTTCCTGAGGGCTTTGATCCAACCACATCATAAATGCTGACTTTACTCTGAAAATTCTTCAGCTCTTCCACAGTAGCTAGTTGAGTGCCTTCTGACCTGGGGGTTTCATTTTCCAGTACCATAGCACAATTTGTTTTGTTGTAACTATCCATTGGGTTTTCATGGCAAGATAGAGAAGTAGATTGCCGGGACTTTCTTCTGCGCAGTTTAAGTTTGGTGTTGTTGCCGTTGTCACAACAATGTGATCCTCCGCCGTCAACACTGTCCCCATTCTGCTGCTGCCTAGATGGGTGGTTTGTCTTGGTCTGGCACCTCAGCTGAGACCTATCCATCTTGGGAGACCCTGCCAGTAGTTAAACTACCGATAGTTTAGCTCTCAGCATCACTGAACATAAGAACATAAGATATGCCATACTGGGTCAGACCAAGGTCCATCAAGCCCAGTATTCTGTTTCCAACAGTGGCAAATCTAGGTCATACGTACCTAGCAGTTTCCCCAAGGGACACAGGTTCCACAATGCTTGTATTGGTTCAAGCATTGATATCCTGGGTCCCTTCTTAATAATGGTTTATGGACCTTTCCTCCAGGAACTTGTCCAAACCTTTTTTAAACTCAGCTACACTAACAGCCTTTACTACATCCTCCGGTAACAAATTCCAGAGTTTGATTACACGTTGAGTGAAAAAATATTTTCTTTTATTAGTCTTAAATAGTTTACCCTGTAGCTTTATTGCATGTCCCCTAGTCTTTCTATATTCTGATAAGGTAAACAATCGATCTACGTTTACCCGTTCCACTCCGTTCATTAATTTATAGACTTCTATCATATCTCCCCTCAGCCGTCTCTTTTCCAGGTTAAAGAGCCCTAACCTTTTTAACCTTTCTTCATAGGAGTATCCTTACATCCCTTTTACCATTTTGGTGGCTCTTCTCTGTACCTTAACTAAAATCGCTATATCCTTTTTAAGATACGGCGACCAGAATTGCACACAATATTCAAGGTACGGTCTCACCATGGAACGATATAGAGGCATTATAATATCTTTTGTTTTATTTTCCATTCCTTTCCTTATCATACCTAGCATTCTATTTGCTCTCTTGGCTGCCGCTGCACACTGGGCCGAGGGTATTAACATGGTATCCACAATGACGCCTAAATCTCTTTCCTGGGTGGTGGTTCCTAATGTGGAACCTTACATCGTGTAACCATAGTTTGGGTTGTTCTTCCCTAGGTGCATAACCTTGCACTTGTCCACATTAAATTTCATCTGCCATTTTGATGCCCAGTCTTCCAATTTATCAAGATCCTCTTGCAATTTTCCACAATCCTCTTGGGTTTTAACAACTTTAAATAGTTTTGTGTCATCTGCAAATTTGATAACCTCACTCGTTATTCCACTTTCCAGGTCATTTATGAATATGTCAAAAAGCAGCGGACCCAGCACAGATCCCTGGGGTACACCACTATTCACCTTTCTCCATTGGGAAAATTGGCCATTTAGCCCTACCCTCTGCTTTCTATCTTTTAACCAGTTCCTGATCCACAATAGTACACTGCCTCCTATCCCATGACTCTTTAGTTTTGCCAAAAGTCTCTGATGAGGGACCTTGTCAAAGGCTTTCTGAAAGTCCAGATACACAATATCAACCGACTCACCTTTGTCCACTTGATTATTCACTCCTTCAAAGAAACATAACAGATTAGTAAGACAAGATCTTCCTTGTCTAAAGCCATGTTGGCTGTCTCCCATTAGGTCATGACTATCTACATGCTGAGGAATTTTATTCTTTATGATGGTTTCTACCATTTTTCCCGGTACTGATGTCAGGCTCACCGGTCTGTAGTTTCCCGGATCACCCCTGGAACCCTTTTTAAAAATTGGTGTTACATTGGCGATCCTCCAATCTTCAGGTATTAGAGATGATTTTAATGATAGTTCACAGATTACTAATAGCAGGTCTGCAATCTCGTATTTCAGTTCTTTCAACACCCTTGGATGTATACCATCCGGCCCAGGCGATTTGCTACTCTTCAATTTATCTAATAGTTGTAATACATCTTCCCGATGTATCGATATTTCCTTCAATTCTTCCGCACCTTTAAATACCACTTCAGTCATGGGTAACATCCCTACATCTTCCTCAGTAAAGACTGAAGCAAAGAATTCATTCAATCTCTCCGCTATCGCCTTGTCACCTCTTAGTGCTCCTTTAACCCCTTTATCATCTAATGGACCAACTGACTCTCTCACAGGTTTTTTGCTACGAATGTACTTGAAAAGGTCTTTACTTCGCGTTTTTGCTTCCGCAGCAAGCTTCTTCTCAAATTCTCCCTTTGCCTGCCTTATCAATGCCTTGCATTTGACTTGCCAGTGCTTGTGCTGTTTCCAGGTTTCGTCGTTTAGCTCTTTTTTCCATTTCCTGAAAGATGCTTTTTTGGCAACCAGCCTCTCTGACCTCACCTTTAAACCATGCTGGCAGTTTTTTGGACTTCCTTCCACTTTTCTTAAAGCGTGGAATACAGCTGGTCTGGGCTTCCAAGATAATATTTTTCAACAACAGCCAAGCCTGATGTACGTCTTTAACCTTTGCAACTGCTCCTTTTAGTTTTTTCTTAACTGTTTTCCTCATTTTATCATAGTCTCCCTTTCGAAAGTTAAAAGGTAGTACTGTGGATTTCCTTACTATCCCTCCTCCACTAATTAAATCAAAGGCGATCATGCTATGATCACTATTGCCAAGTGTCCCCAACACCCTTATCTCTTGCACTAGATCTGGTGTTCCACTAAGGACTAGGTCTAATATGGCTTCCCCTCTGGTCGGTTCATGAACCAGCTGCTCCAAGAAGCAGTCATTTATTTCATCTAGGAACTTTATCTCCCTAGCATGTCCTGACGTGACACTGACCCAGTCAATACCGGGGTAATTGAAATCACCCATTATTATTACTGCGCTGTAACTTTTGTTAGCTTCCTTGATTTCTTTGAGGATTTCATCATCCATTCGGTCATTCTGGCCAGGTGCTCGATAGTACACCCCCACTGCCATTGCCTTCCCCCTTTTATATGGAATTTCAATCCATATAGATTCTACAGCAGATTTTGTTTCCTGCAAAACTTTAATCCTTTCTGAGTCAATGCCCTCTCTAACATAGAGCGCAACCCCTCCACCAATTTGATCAACTCTATCATTACGATATAGTTTGTACCCAGGTATCACAGTGTCCCACTGGTTGTCCTCCTTCCACCATGTCTCTGATATTCCAATCATATCTAACCTTTCATTTAGTGCTATATATTCTAACTCTCCCATCTTATTCTTTAGACTTCTAGCATTTGCATACAAGCATTTTAGAGAATGTATTTATTCATGTTAATTTGGCTATTGTTAGACATGGGTAAATTGGGATCTTTAAGCTCTGTCTGCTCCATACTCGAGGGCATTTGGGCTACTTTACTCTTTTGTGGAACCTCTCTGCTTTTGGTAGTATCCTTCAAGGATACATTATTCCGAACCATCCGCTCTTGGGCGACTGTCGGCTTTCCCCTAATATCTAGTTTAAAAGCTGCTCTATCTCCTTTTTAAAGGAGATAGAGCATGCAAGCACACAAGCCCTCACAGCACGACAAGCCCTCACAGCACGACAAGCTGCAAACCAAGTGAGAGAGAATAAACTTAGATAAAGCTAAAAGTTAAATAAAAGGTAAAAAAAAATGAAAAGCTACAGAGAAATATTTTTTTGTAACAACTATATTCATCTATTGTTTCTAATAGCAACTGTGGGGGTGGTAAGGCATCTTACCTTACTGTATCTATCTATTCTACCTGACATTCATGGAATACAGTTAAATAAAGCTGAAAGTTAAAAGAAAAGTTACATAAAAGCTAAAAGATGAGCAGTTCCTGCTCTCAACAGCTGGAAATCCAGACTTATAGGAACATTAGCTGGGGAAAACATATCCTCTTCTCCCCAGTCATTTGAGATGTGTGAGCAGGCAGACAGGATAACCAGGCAGTTCATGGCCTATCCAAGCACAGTATCTGAGGCAGCACTAGGGATAAAGATACTTCAAGGCAGCACAGGCCTGCTGGTTGATGCAGGAAGCTAAAAGACAGACATTCCCTGCTTTGAAGAGCTAGAAATTTAGTCTGATAGCAGCATTAGGCAGGCAAACACATCCCCTCTTTCATCAATCCTTTGAAGAGTGAGAACAGGCAGGCTGAGTAACTTGAAAGTGCAGGGCTTCCGCAGACTGTGCAGGTGATCCTGGATACAGTATCTGAGGTAGCACACTTGGGTTGATTGTACTCCAGGGTCACAGAGACCTGCTAGCTGCCTTAGGGAGGCAACACCTGCTCCCCAGGGTGGCAGAAAGAGACAGTCTTTCCCAAGGTATGCTTATAGGCTCCTTTAGTCTGCTGATGAAGCTAAATTGAGTTGTCTTTATAAGGAGCGTAGAAAGCGCTTCAGCTTCTAGTCCATCAGTGAAATAGTAAATGTCCAGTGTCATTTCCACAGAGGGGCAAAGGGAGATCAACATGGAGCAGGGTGAGAGGACACCAGAGATGCAGTAGGTGAGGGTAATTCAGCCTGTCAGTAGACACACCATATGTTGGATGGACTTGGCAGATACAGATTCTGAGGAATTACATGGGTAGAATTTACATCTGATCCTCAGATATTGAAAGTATACTAATTAAAGAGGGTATTATAAAGGTTATTGTTAGTGTGCCAGCTGGTGAGGAGGTAGAACGTAATCCTGGCAGTGCCAAGGCCAAGAGCACGATACAGGTTGAGGAGACAGTGGAGAGTGGGGTTGATGTTGTTAGCTTTTAATCCTCTGGTCTGCCCCCAGCTATGATCCAGCAGCAGCAACAGCAGACGTTCCCCCCCTTCCCAATGAAGTACAGGGGAAGTATAAAATCTCACACATGCAGAAGAATTTTAAAGCTCCTGATGGCTTGCTGTATGCAGAATGCAATTACTGTAGGCAATATATTAGCAGAGGGAAGATGATGGGTCATTTTATGAACAGTGGCATGCAAGATCATTTGGAAAAACAATACTCTTTCCAGTTCTTTACAAAGGAGGGTGCTGATTCTAGGCTGGTGACTCCATCCAGGAATGGAAATAGTAATGGTGGGAAAGGTACAAGGAAAAAAAATCTCTTTTCCAAGCAGGGCCCTTAGCCTTTTCTGCCAGTCGGATGGCATGGCAGCAGGCCCTATGTGCATCAAAGCAAGCCATCAGGAAAGAGATGGGGAGGTATTCGATAGCACTATCATAGGACAGGTGGCAGACAGCATTGAGTATGGTGAAATGATATATTGGGAAAATTTATTTATTTATTTATCCAATTTTATATACCACTTTTTCCTTCAATCAAAGTGGTTTACAGAGTGAGGTAAGGTACATTCTAAGAAAGTAGGAAGGGGGTAGTTGGTAAGGGTGCATCTAAGAATAATACAAGTGTGGGAGGCATTGTTTGACTGGTTGGCTGTGAGCTTTGGGAGAGTCCATAGTGTTGTGAAGAGAAGTGTCTTCAACATCTTCCGTAAGTCCTTAATGTCTTTTGTGGTTCTCATTAGTTCAGGTAGTGGAGGAGTGGCCTAGTGGTTGGGGCAAGGTACTTCAGGCCGGAAGGTCGGTGGTTCAAATCCCACTAGAGGACAGCAACCTTGGGCCGGAAGGACTGGGGTTTCTAGTCTCACAGGTGCTCCTTGTGGTCTTGGGCAAGCCACTTAACCCTCCATAGCCCATGTTCCCTGTAAAATAGTTATCTCCAAGTTATAATGCCCTGTTCAATGTAATTTCAGTTTGTTCAATGTAAACCACACTGATGCAGAATAGCGCGGTATATAAGAGAATGTAAATAAATAAATAGTGAGTTCCCTAGTGCAGGTGCCATGAGTGACAGAGCACTTCTGGTTAAAGACTGATTGGATCATTGATATTCATCAGGTGTGATGAGCTTGTTTACCATGCTACTTCGCCTGGGCCATGTGCTAGAGTCCTTGGTTACTAAGCTTTCAAGGGCAGTAGCCGAGATATTGTAGATTTTGAAAATATTTAAGGTTGCTTTGTATCTTATGTGTATGGATGGGAAGCCAGTGAAGCTGTTGAAGGATTGGAGTGATATGTTTGTTTCTTGCCATATTTGTAATAATCCTGGCCACTGTGTTTTGAACCAGTTGGTGAGGGTGAAGGGATTGTTTAGGTAGCACTTGGTAGAGAGAGTTCGCATTATCCAGTATTGTCGTGATTATTGCATGGCATACCGAGCAGAAGTGGACATTGCTTAGGATGGGTTTGAGCCTTTTGATGAACTTCAGTTTATTGTGCACTTTGATGGCAGTTTTGTTAATGTGGGTCTGGAGAGTTACGTTTTTGTCCAAAGTAATGCCCAGGTACTTAACTTCTTCTTTCACTGATATGGATTTGTCGTGGATATTTATTGTTTGCGATGGAGTAAAGGAGGTGCTTCAGGTGATGAACATCACTTCTGTCTTGTCACAATTCCCTGAATGTGAGTTTTTGGTGAGCCACATAATCATATGTGGAGTGGAGGAGTGGAGTGGAGGAGTGGCCTAGTGGTTGGGGCAAGGTACTTCAGGCCAGAAGGTTGGGGGTTCAAATCCCACTAGAGGACAGCAACCTTGGGCCGGAAGGACTGGGGTTTCTAGTCCCACAGGTGCTCCTTGTGGTCTTGGGCAAGCCACTTAACCCTCCATAGCCCATGTTCCCTGTAAAATAGTTATCTCCAAGTTATAATGCCCTGTTCAATGTAATTTCAGTTTGCTCAATGTAAACTGCACTGATGCAGAATAGCACAGTATATAAGAGAATGCAAATAAATAAAATATCTTCTAGACACTTGGTTATGGGAGACAGATCCAGATTATGTATGTTGATGGGAGTGTAGATCATGATATCTTCCACATATAGCTGGCAATGTATCTTATGGCATCTGATGATGTTGCAGATGGGCTGTATATATATGTTGAATAGGATGGATGACAGCTCAGACCCTTGAGGGATGCCATGTGGTATATTGAACTTTTATATTTGTTTTCTCCACATTTGACTTGCTGTGTTCAGTTGCTGAGGTATGATTTAAACCATTTTATAGTGTGTGATAAGGAAGCTTATCATATCTCAGGAAGGAGCTATAGAAAAGGTGAAGTGACTCTGAACAAGCAACCTGTCAGTTCTGGTAGAAATAAGAAAACAGAATTTTGCCATAAAAGACTACCAGTCCCAGAATGCACCAGGTTTCCAACAGCCATTAGAGGAGCTGAAGTGGGGAAACGTGTGTTCAATCAGGAGGGCTATGAGGTAATCCCCAAGCACTCATCTCAAAGGGCAGGGCCTGATTCAGCACAGCTGCGCTGTGCTAGGGTGGAGCACTCATCAAAGCAGAATAAAGGTAGAGTTTATTCTACAGAGAATTATCCTCATCCTCAGTTTCATCTGGGAGATCCTCAGAATCAGCTTGGATATCCTCATCTTGGACAGCTTCATCATCTGGAGGATCATCAGAAGCAGAAGCCAGAACAGATGGACAGAGAGGGCAAGAAACCCTTTGGAAGAAAGAAGAGAAAAGCATTTGGGAGGTCTAAAGGAGTCCAGAGCAGTACGTATACTGGGAGACATTCAAAAGGCCAGCATACACCATTGGACTGGGGAAAGCCAGAGGAATGGTGCTGCAGAGCTAGGAATCTCCAGACGGTACCTGTGAGGGAGACGGCTGCACGTGGAAGGGACCCTAGGACCCGTGCCAGAAGGTATGTGAAGAGAGATCCAGTGTCCAGGGATCTGGATTGGAAGGCTGGACATAAAAGCTGGACTACATACTGGCCAGGCTATTTAGAGAGGAACTCTAACAGCAATGGAAGCTCAGGTATGAACACTGATCTATGCCCTAGCTATAACCTTGAAAGACAGCAGGGAAACAAGTATTCTCCTGAAAGTGCTCCATTGAGAAATTCCTCTGTGCCAATCCATGATATTGAACCGATGATTGAGGAAGGGGGAGAAGTCTTAGATACAGGCTGTGAATATATGGATTGCTCTCTGTCTAAACTCCTTTGGTAATTTACTGTTACAAAGTACAACGACCATCACAAAGAAATACAAACTTGTTCTTTAATCTACTCAGAAAAGCTCCTGCGTAGGATTTTGAGCCAAGCAGTAGAAAGTAAGCCAGCTAAGGGGTTTCAGCTGGGTAACTGCTAGCAATTGAGCCTTACCTAATTGCTTGGGAGCTCTGAGGAAATCACTTCTGAGTCTGTATGTGAGGATATAAGAAGTTAACCTGAAAAGAACAGTTTTTCCCTTCTTTGTGGGTTTTGCTTGTTGTTTAATGCACTGCTAAGAAAATATTAGCTAAAGCCTACAGAAAAGACCAGTTTGTTACCAACCAGGTCTTTATTCTTTTCATTTGATTGCCTGACAAGTTCAACTGTTGTTTTCCTGATTTTGTTTTTCTAAGTTTAACACTGAAAGCAAGTATCCTGTTTTATGTGCTACCAAGCATATCTGTGTTGGGAGAAATAACCCCATAAATTTACACTCAAACACAACTAATTATTGTGAGCAGCTGTGTCTGGTGTGAATGGACTGCATTTCCCACAATCCCTTGCAAATCATATTGATATATGCACTTGCCAAGACTGTGAACATTCTCACCCAGGCAGCCGTCTGACAAGTGTTTCTGTGTAGGCCAATTTCTTGCAGTCCTTGTATCATTACGGAGTGGAATATTGTATCAAAGACTGCTGAAATGTCCATGAAGATTAACAGGAATCCTTGGTTGTCAAATAGGGAGGTTAGTAGTGTTTCAACGTAGTGCTGTGGCTTAAACCCATGCTAGTGTGTGTCCAATGGTGCGTTTCGGTCAATATGATCCTGTAGTTGTATTTGCATGAATTTTTCAATGACTTTTGCAATGAATGGCAGGCTAGAGATTGGTTGATAGGATTTCAGGTCTGCTGGCTCAAGGGTGTTCTTCTTGAGAACGGGACGTATGGTGGCTTGTTTGAGGGCGGGCGGCATGTAACCCTGTTGTAAAGATAGCTCAACCATTTCTTGGAGACGCTTGCTGAGTTGAACCTTTGAGGATTTGATCAATGCCACAGGGCAAGGGTCAGTTGAGGAAGTTGTTGTATTAAGTGAGTCTATGATGTGCTCTATCTGCGACTGAGAGGGGCTAGTAAAGTTATCCCAGGTTTTCTTGTGTGCAGAGGTTATTGGATTGGTTGCTATAGATGCTTGGCATTGCAAAAGATTGTTGTGCTTGCTGATTAGGAAATTTGCAAAGTGTTGGTGGTTGATGAGGTGGGCATCCTGATGTGTAGTATCTTTGGTGAGCTGCCGCATGATACTGAAGAGTTCTCTAGGTCTGTTGGCTGACTTCATGATGGTGTTGGTGTAGTATTGTTGTTTGCATTCATTAATTATATTGTTGTATTCCTATTGCTTGGATCTGTATTGCTGAAGTGTGTCCTGGATTTTGTTACATATCCAATTTCTTTCAAGTTTCCTCAGTGCTCTTTTAGCTTCTCTGATGTTGTCCGAGTACCATGGTGCATTGGGTCTTTTGCGGGTACATGTGCGTTTTATGTTCGTGATTGCAGCAGCTGATGTTCCAGTGGTGTTCCAGTTTTCAATGAGCTTATTCAGGTTGCAGTTGTCTTGCTGCAGCTTTGGGATTATATCCTGTAGGAATTTATTTATTTTATTTATTTATTTAGCTGTATTTATATCCCTCTTTTCACCAGGTCAAAACAGTCAATTGGGGGATACATTTAACACAAGGGGATATGAGACACATATGCTAATACTTACAGGGAACATGGGCAATGGAGGGTTAAGTGGCTTGCCCAAGACCACAAGGAGTGCCTGTAGGACTAGAAATCCCAGTCCCTCTGGCCTGAGATTGCTGTCCCCAGGTGGGACTTGAAACCCCGGCCCTAAGTACCTTGTCCTAACCACTAGACCAGTTTAGAACCTTCAACAAGGAATGCCTCCTTGTTGAAGGTTCTAAACTTTATGTTTGAGTGCCATGGTTCCTGGTGGTTGTCGGGGCTCCTAATGAGCATTGAGAACATTATTGAGTGGTAGTCAGACCAGGGCATAGGAGTGATTGTTGGTGCTGATGCCTGATCTTGCTCCATGAGTTGCTTTGGTATGAAGATCAGATATGGTCTCGTTCCGTGTTAGTGAGTGGGAGCATTCGCTATTTGGGTATATTTGAGGGCCTCCATTGCCTTGAGGAATGTGTTGGCTTCTTTGCTAGGTGAGGAACACAGGTTGAAGTCCCAAGGGTGATAAGTAGTTTGTGTTGTGAGCCATTTGCACAGATTGTTTCCAGGATGGTGGAGAGTTCCTTGTTTTTGGCATTTGGTGGCCTATAGGTGAGGCATATACTCAGTTATTTGTTGGAGATAATGGTTGTGTTGATCTCTATAGCATCAATAGTTGAGGTGGTCTTGAATCTGTAGTGGTTTCTTCCCAGTATCAATACGCCACCTCCTCTTGTGTGTCGGGGGGCAGTTGAATGCTGCATAGTCGGGTCTGGTAATTTGGTTCAGGATAACTTGGTCTGTGTCTGTTAGCCATGCTTCTGTGATGCAGATTATGTCTATCTTATGGGTTTGTATGTAGTCGTAAATAGTGTTTCATTTATTTCTGATTGACCTTGCATTGATTAAAGCACATTTGATAGGGGAGGTCATGATTGGGTTTGTGTCTGCGGTTTGAGGGAGGTATATGCATTGTATTTGTGTTAGGTTGTGTGTTCTGCATGCAGTGGGTCTTGGGCGTTGGTGTATCAGGGTTCTGTTGGAAGTGTGAATGAAAGTGGTGGTAGAAGGGCTAGCAATGAATGTGACCTGGCACCCATGGAGGTTGCCAGGTACACTAGGATTAGTGTCAGCAAGAAGTGATGTTTGAGGTTGGTGCCACTTACTTGCATTTTGGTGCTGCCAGTGGTTTGCTTAGCTTGTGGAGAAGAGTGCAGGAGCCAGTTGATCTGAGTGGGCTGACTTGCTGCTGCTGATGCATTAAGATTGCCTTGTAGTGCGGAGACGCTGGAGTTGGAGTGTGTTCTGTTTGATATTATTCACTTGGAGTTCCTTTCAATGCTTGCATCCAGTGCTCGGCCGCAGTACAGAGGCTATTCCAGGTGATGTGAGCTTGTAGCTGTTTGTTGTTATGTCCGGAGGTGCAGTTTTTATCTGTGGTCAGATATTTCCTCTATTGTATTTACCAGGAGGGGTCCAGGAGGTGTATAGAGGCTGGGTTGGTCCCTTACCATTGGTTCCCACCTAACAGCCATGCCAAAGGGCCCTCTGGCGAGGCCCTCAGGCATGGACCTGCCAGGCATGGGTGCACCCGCGCACATTCTGTTTTTAAAGAGGATCTTTGGTGGCTTGGAGGAGATTGCTAATCCTGATTGGTCGTTGGCAGCACAGAGTGGGAGTGAGGTGCCTTCCTGCTTCTGCTGCCAACGCCGATCAGGAGCAGTGGAGTGCTGCAGATGTCCTTTGTGCACAGTCTATTTTTAAAGAGGAGCTTTGGTGGCTTGGAGGAGATTGCTGATCCTGTTTGGTCTTTGGCAGCATGGAGCAGGAGTGAGGTGCCTTCCTGCTTCTGCTGCCGACGCCGACGCCGATCAGGAGCGGAAAATGATAGCCATTGAAGACTGTCACCTGAAAATGGTTGAGAAGATGGGATTTAAAAAGCTGTTGCATCTCTTTGCTCCCTGCAGGACAGCTTTTAGTAGTTAGGTAATCCCCCGCCTGTATAATCAGTTGCAGGCAGAGCTGGCAAAGCAGAGGCTAGTAGTAGCATGCAATTCACCATTCGCATCTGGACTAATCAGAATACTACACATGCCTACCTCTTCCTGACAACAGAGGAATGGCAGCCAGTTGAGACAAGAACAGACTCTAGGACTAACAAAGGATCCATAGAAGGAGGGTCCTGATAGCCTGTGTCTGCAAACAAGAAGTTAGCATCAAGCATTGGAGGAGGCAGAATCCTCAAACAGCCCCATAGTGCCAGAGTTTTAGGGTAAGTGCATGGGGCTGCTTGAGACCATTGCCACTGCTGCAGGTCCCAGAGAGGGAAGGCAGTGGTGGCAATGGACTTCCCCTGGACCATTTGTGCTCTAGGCGGCTGCGTAGTTCACCTAATAGTCATGCTGGCCCTGGTTGACACTATAAGTGCAGAAATCTTGATAAACGTAGAAGAGGTAAGGTGTTAATATATTCTTGAAAATTTGGTGAAGGCAGATTTTAGATAATACATAGAGATCGGACTTCAGAGATCTAGGCTGGAACCATTCCTATATGGAAGTGAGGCGTGCACAAGGATATGCATCCACATACAGAGGGAGGGGCCATTTCACAAACCTTTATGTTGGAAAAATCACAGGAAACACGGCAATTTATATATTTAATACTGGCACTTACATGTCCAGGTTGCCATTTAGCAAATTACACATGTAAGTGTAGGTATTTGTACATGTATGTGAGTCATTTTGCTAAACTATATGTATAAATGATGCTTATGAACTACAGACACCCTTATCTTTCAATCATTGAAACTTGGAGGGGGAATTAAACATTGGGGGATAATCCCCTTAGTCCTTCCTGTAAAGGGCTTTCTGAATCAAGCACTATTAAAACTTATATGTGCCAGAGAGCAGCTTTAAATCCCAATGTGAACACTTTTGGTCATGCACGTGTATTCCCTATATAAAATGTGGAATCCGCATGTAGGGCCCGATATTGAATGGCAGCGGCTAATGGGAGTACAGTGTCTAGCCATCATCGCTGAAGAGTTACCCCCCCGGATATTCAATGCCGGAACCATATCCAGCCATTGCCATTGAATATCCAGGTCTGCCGCACAGTGGTCATGCACGTGTATTCCCTATATAAAATGTGGAATACGCATGTAGGGCCCGATATTGAATGGCAGCGGCTAATGGGAGTACAGTGTCTAGCCATCATCGCTGAAGAGTTACCCCCCGGATATTCAATGCCGGAACCATATTCAGCCATCGCCATTGAATATCCAGGTCTGCTGCACAGCGGTCATGCATGTGTATGCCCTATATAAAATGTTGAATACGCATGTAGGGCCCGATATTGAATGGCAGCAGCTAATGGGAGTACAGTGTCTAGCCGTCATCACTGAAGAGTTACCCACTGGATATTCAGTGCCGGAACCATATCAAGCCATCGCCATTGAATATCCAGGTCTGCCGCACAGCGTAAGCTAATCGGGCAGCGGTGATATTCAGCCACTGCCCGGTCAGCTTCGGCAACAAACGTTAAGGCAGCTTTTGCTGCGCCTAACCTTTGCCGCTGAGGGGATAAACGGGCAGTAGCTGAATATCGCCCCTGATGGATTATCCCCACCTCCTGCTCCTGAATAGCCCCGATGCTAACCATGTAGCATTAGGGCGTATAGCGGCAGTATCCAGGAATATCCAGCAGTCCTGCTTAGAGGTAGTTACATGGTTTACAGGTCTGTAAATCATGTCACTGCTTTGGAATGTCGGGCCCTTAGATTTTTTTAAAATTAGGTTTCTGTAAATTCAGTTCCACAGAATATCAGGTACAATAACTCATAACTATACAAATTGGAAGATGCATGTGGATTTTTGAATCACCTGACCATGCTCTAACCATGCCCCTGACATGCCCCTTGAAATTTTTCTGTATTTTGGACATCCACATTTAAATTTCACCTTTTTTAAAATCGCTATTTACAGGTGGCTGCAGTGGAGGGGTAGCCTAGTGGTTAGAGCACCGTCTAAGTAACCAAGAGAACAGCATTCAATTCCCACTGTCACTCCTTGTGACCATGGGCAAGTCACTTGACTCTTCATTACCTCAGAAGAAAGACCTGCCAATCTGCTTTCAATCACACTGCCAAGAAAACCCAGGAGCTGCTGGGTCACCAGGAGCCAGCTTTGGCTTGAATGCACACATTGCATTGCATTTTTGCCATTTCTAAGTATAAATGATGGACTTTCCATGTGGAAATCACAAAAAAAGACTACTAAAACAGCATCCATTTAATCTCGCTGACTTTAGGACTTAAGAATTGCATTGCTCCCTTAACTTCATCTGTAGTAATATCACCATCTAACTTATTTTTATTTTCAGCTGACAATTCTGTATGCTGCAGGGTGCTAAGTTGTTTCTTAACATCTCTGGTCTCACCCGTCACCTCAAAGTGATAGAGATTTCTAATAGCCCGTCTCAAACACTATCAGCATCTCTTTGATAGAGGTTACAGGGGTAAACTGTCTATGTTTTAGAGATGCAATCCTCTATTTACCTTTCCTCCCCTTGAGGCATTTTGTTAGCCCTTTACCACTTTGGCTATTGTTTGTGTAACAGCAGACTTTTTGGGCAAATGGAGTTACCAGCCTCCTGACTTACTGTTGTACTCCCATGTTAGTTTCCGCAGCTGGAGTAGTAAAGCATTTCCCTCTCTATTAATGTAGAGACTGATATTTAAAAGCATTTATCTGGGTAACAGCAGCTGCTAGCTGGATAAATGCAGCAAGGCTGGATATTCAGCGGCATTGTTCGGATACTGTTGCTAAATATCATTACAGACCACCATGGCGGTATCCAGATGGTGCCGGAGTGTCTGAGACAGATACATGAAAAGCTGTCCTAAGTGCTATCCAGAGAACTTATTTGAATAGCAACTGAAAAATGCCATTATCCAGAGAGTGGCTATATAAGACCATTTTTATATTTACCTCACGGCTCTTCAGTAGAAGCTTGCGGTGAGTTTATTTTATTTTTATTTAATTGGATTTTTATACCGCCTTATCATACAATCAGGCGCAGTAGGTATAATCTGGATATTCAACGACACGGCTGACTCTCTGGATTTGTTGGCCTGTGGCAGTTGTCATTTAAAATAAACTCTGAGCGCTGTAAGCTGAATATTGCCTTGACATTGTTTTTCTAATTGAGTTTTTTTGTCCAAGTTGGCTGCATTTTTGCCTTTCCAAATTTTTTTATAAGCGAAGTAGTTAAGGATCTTACCTCGAAGGACAGCCTTTACAGCATATCGCCTTGTTTTCTGAAATGTTCATCTTCCAAAAAACATTAGATTAAACCTCCACAAAGTAGCATGAATCACACCATGATCTGATATGATAATATTATGAATTTTTACTGATCAGATGATAGGGAGAAGTACATTAGACATCAAAAAGTAATCAATATGATAATAGAGATGGTGAGAGGCAGAATGAAATGCGCAGTATTTCCTTTCTAATGGATGGGCTAACTTTCAGGGATCTACAAGTCCTGTATCAAACATTCTAGATCTCAATACCTGGCACTAATCATGTGGTTTGAGTAAATACGTATATTAATGCGCGCTAAGTGCAACAATTGTGCGCCAACTGTTGGAGACATGTCCAGCATGCTCTCAGCAGTTACCACATTGAAATGTACCCTAATGCACAGCAATGGCATTTGCAATTAACATGGGTGTACTTAGCACCACTCATTGAGGTGACATTAAGCATACCCACACTAATTGTAACATTGACCGGATGTAATATGTACCCCTGTACTAACCCCAATGTGCAGTTACTGTGGGAATCAGCATGCAGTAACTCTCCTGCCAGCACAGTAACAGTTACTGAATGCTAAAACTCAATTTGAATGATTAGCACACTTTAGTTGTAGTCCCCACGGTTATAAGGTATAAACACCCAAGATTCATACAGTGATGGCATTTCAAAGAGAACTAGACATGTAGTCATAGCTGCATACTCTTTGCATCATTATTCTGCTCTCATAACGGAACTGAAACAAAGGGGTATGTTTACTAAACTGCATTAGTGCGATTCGCGTTAGGAGAGGCAGAAACCCCAAATAAGGACATGGGCGGTACATCGTTTCCGAGAACGCACGTTACAAGGCGCCATAAATGAACGAGCGCTACAGGGCACATTACCGCGCGTTAATCTTAAGAAGGCACGCAGGCAAACAACCACAGCAACAGAGTTGTAACACAATGGTTACAACACTGACTGATGGTACAGGGGTCATGGGTTTGATTCCCCAGTGGGCCTAATGTATAAGGCTGGCTGAGGCAGCACCCTTTACATTCAAGTAGCGATTGGTGAGGCATTTGATGTGTATTTTAATTAGTGCGGCCAGCAAACACACCCTCACGGTGGCATAACCTAAGGTGCCGCATAAGGCACCCCATAACGCACTCCATAGGGCACATTATAAAGTGTACTGTCCGCCAAGGCACCCTATAATGTCCCCTATAGGACACCTTATAAGGATGTGAACACAGCCCTGGCTGGCTGCAGGACTGCACGTCACCACACAAACTGTCTGCTGTGGTTACCAGGATAGGGGTAACCCACCCGTACCCATGATGCACTGCACATGCAAATCAGCAGTCGAGAGATGGGAACAAGATCGGGTATTGTCAGACGGCTGCCTAGGGTGAGAACTTACACAATCTTGACGATGCATATATTCATATGATTCTTGCAAGGTATTGTGGGTATTGTAGTTCATTCACTCCCAAACACAGCTGATGACAATAATTTGAGTTGTGAAACCAAGTGGTAAGATCAATAAAATACTTCTTTTATTGATGGGGTTTAATTCACCCAGCACATGTATGCTTGATAGCACTATAAATGAGGTTACTTGCTTGCAGTGTTTAAAATGGATAACAAAAAGTCACAAAGTAAACCAGAAAACAACCTTCAGCTTGTCAGGCAATTAGCTAATGTTTTCTTAGCAAATAATTACCAAATACAAAGGCACAAAGTAAAGAATAAACTTTGCTGGTTAGGTTAACTTCTGCTTATTTTCCACACCGATCTCAGCAGGGATTCTCCCTTGCTCACACACACAATCAGGTGCAGCCCTAATTACTATCAATGGACCAGCTGAAAGCCTTTAGCTGGCTGGCTGCTACTGTGTGAGCCCAAATCCTGCTTTAAGAGCTGTTTGCAGTGGAAATAAAGAACAAAGTTAGGTTTCTTTGTGATGGCTGATGTGTTTGCTCAGAGAAAACTAGTAATAGCATTTAGATAGAGAACAGTCCATATAAACTGTATTTTCATCTGCTGTATCAATCAGCATATGGTCACTATCATACATTGGCACAGACGAGTCTTTCATTAAGGCACTATCATGAGAATGCTCATTCCCTTGCTGCCACTCTCTATTATAGATAGGGTCTGGATCAGTGTTCATACCTGAGCCTCTCCTGCTATCATTATTCCTCTCTGTATAGCCTGGCCAATATGTAATCCAATTCTGATGTCCAGCCTTCCAATCTTGATCCCTGGACACTGGATCTTCTCTCACATACCTTCTGGCCTTGGTCTGAAAGTCCCTTCCACATGCAGTCTTCTCTCTTCCAGGTAGCCACTGGTGATTCCTATCTCTGCCACTCCATTCCTCTGGCTGAATCCAGTCCAATGGACTCTGCTGGCTTTTGGAATACCTCCCAGTATGAGTACTGCCTTGGAATCTCCCAGACCTTCCAATGGCCTTTCTTCTCTTCCTTCCAGAGAGTTTCCTTCTCTCTCTATCTGCTTGTCTTGGCTTCTGTTTCTCCAGGTGATACTGGTGCTTGTAGCCGTTGCTGAAGCTCTCCCCTCTGTATCTCTTCCTGAAGCTGTTCTTGAAACTGTTGCTGAAACTCTCCTTGAAGCTCTTTCTGTGGCTTTTGCTGAAGCTGTTCTTGAAGTTCTCCCTGAAGCTGTTATCTGAAGAATAAGCTCTATTCTTATTCTGTCCTAATGTGTGCTGCTCCCTAACACAGCGCAGCTGTGTTGAATCAGGCCCTGCCCTTTGAGATGAGTGCTTAGGGATTACCTCATAGCTCTCTTGATTGCACACACATTCTCTCACTTCAGCCCCTCTCATGGCTGCTGGAAACCTGGTGCATTCTGGGACTGGTAGTCTTTTATGTGAAAACTCTGTTTTCTTGCTTCTACCAGAACTGACAGGTTGCTTGTTCAGAGTCACATCATCTTTTCTATAGCTCCTACCTGAGCTATGATAAGCTTCCTTATCACAGTATGCACCCCCACAGCACCTCGGCCTTGTAGGGGGAACAGACCATGTGTGGCACTGCCACAGAGTAGCCACAGACAGTCACATTGTGCGGGTACAGGGCCCACACTGAGGTGGGGCGCCCAGCACCAGGTCCACAGCACCTTTCATGGCTGAAATACACCATGCTGCAGGTCCCCATCAGTGTGTGATAGGTAGTTCCATTAGACACACCTAGGATACATCTGTGTCCTGCTGTATGCCTCGGTCATGTATAGTCCCTATGGGCGATGCTGCACCCAGAATAGTGCATATCCTGTGTTGGTGCCATCATTACCTGCTCTAGGTGAAGGGGGGGGGGGTGTATGGACCCATAGGCAGATTATGTACCACCACACAACCCACACTCTGGGACTCAGGGTGGGAAACAGGATCACCCACCAATAGATCCACAGTCTACCTCCCTGCAATGGCAGCAGTAGAGGGGACCAGCAACCCCAATCCTGCTGGGGAACAGACAGAGCGGTACACATCCATAACGCAATAGCAGACAGAAGGCAGGCCTGGAAATGCTCAGCTGCCCTCCACCATTATCTGACATTCTCCAGCAGCAAGCCTCCAGCCGCTGCACCCTGCAAGGTGTTCCTTCAAGACACATACTAGCTGCAGACAGTCCACCAGCTAGTCCATAGTGCATCGTCCTGGAGGAGATGCATGTACCCAGAACAGGGATGTCAGCATACACACCAAGCAGATAAGTCAGTGATTGGGCCCCAAAAGGAAACCCATAAATATCACATGAAAGAAATGCTATATAGCACTATGGGGGAACCTAGCCATGCCATGGTCACTGCTCAGTCAGGGTGAGAGTGACCTCCCAGCAGGACATGCTATGGCCACCCTGTCCGTGCAGGTGGTGGCCAGGCACTACAATGTCCGAGCCATTGCCCTATGCCGTCTGCAGATGCATCCAGGCAAGGCCACCCTATCCGGGCTATTCCCACAGTACCTTGCTCCTCATTATGCACATTGGCAGGCCAATACTGGCAACAGTGCTAGCAGTGTGGGCTGTGGAGGGTGTTGGCAGCCACCACACACTGGATAAACAGACACACACTCCCCACACCTATGCCAGCATTGTGCAACTACAGAGGTGTTGGGCAGCCCAGGCCACCACACCAGTCCTGGGCACAGTGCAGGCATGGCTATGGTACGCAATACTGTAGGAGTCACTCCCCAGGTTGGTAAACACTGTCAGACACAAGACCTGTAGCACACTCCACAGACATCAGAAAGGTTGCTATGATGCAGCTCACTCAGAAAAGTGTACTTAACCTAGGAATTGCTATCTGCCAGTACTCATAGCAACCTTTTGATAGACGTGTACCATATTCCCCGGTTTAGGGTGGCATTACTAAGGTATGCAAGTGCTAGTATTGGGAGATGCACGCAGAGCCCAAAGTCCTGCCTCTCCAGGAGGCTTTGGATAATGGGGCCTGTGGGTGCGGGTGTGTCTGCCCCTGTTGGCTGCTGCTTTACGGCAGAGGTTCCCAACTCCAGTCCTGCGGTGCCAAACACTGTTCGGGTTTTCATGCTGTCCCTCATGAATATGCATGAGATACATCTGCATACCATGGGGGTGGCGCATAGAAATGCAGCACAGGCATCTTTATCAGAGGCAGCATGGAACCGGAATGGTGTTTGGCCCTCCAGGACTGCATTTGGGAGGCTCTGCTCTAGGTAATGTGCATGTTTATGGTGTCTGTGCTCTGTAGGGTAAAATGTAGGTGTCTTGGGTATGTTTACGTCATCTGCAATACAGGTGTTGTCTGTATTAGCACGTTGTAGAAGTGGGTAAAATATGGGGACTGGGTTGGCAGGAACCACAGCTGGGACTTGAACCTGTGACCCTCTGCTTCTGAATACACTGGTTTTGTGCACTGCACCACCTTGTTGTCACAGAGTCAGTGCATTCCTGGGTGATACCATGACTGTTCATCAGACAGGGCCCGTCTGTTGCAGTACACGGCACCCACCTACACAGGTCTAGGCCACGGTCTGCTCTGGGCAGCTGCCACTGCCCCCTCCACCACCAGTATCCCTCAGCCACCATGCTGACATGCCCTTCTGCTGGTGGTGCTGGTGGTGCGCAGTCTCAGGTCATCCAGTGTGCAGGTAGGTGGCTGTCTATGGTGCGGGTTCTGGGGTAGGGGTGCCTGCATAGATGTCCACGCTTCCCCCCAGCACCGCCTGCCAATGTTCCGTGCCCTTGGGGGTAGCTGCTGGGTACTATCCCCTGTGACACTGTGGGAAACACAGTCGTGCCCATTTTGGGCCTTCAGCAGTTGCTGTCTGGCTGCTCTTCTACTTCGGCATTCGTATTTGCCACCTAGGCATCGCCCTAGTCCGCACTGTGGCCCAGCTGCACCACAGCATGTGCCGCCTGCGGCCCTCTGTATCCCCTTCTCCGGCATCTGTCCAGTTGCCATTCCGACATGCCCGCCCTGATGTTGCGGGACATGTGCACGCCATAGGAACCCTGTCCGATGGTGGGGAAAACCCTGAGCAGCGCTATTTCACTGTGGGCTCATTCAACTTGTATGGGGACGGAGTATAGACCCTTCCACGATTTATATCTGTTCTATGGAGCTTACTCGGGGGGAGGGGGGGAGGGGTTGATGTTTCTCATTGATACCACTATTGGCCAGCTTGGTTATATTTTTTTTCCAGTTTGTTGGGGTCATTTTCAGTGTTTATGTGCCCTTTTGTTCTGTGCACATGTATTACACTTATCACTTTTTTTAGGTTTCCCTGCCTGGGCTGTACATTGCCGACACTGAAATGGTTTCTCTCCCCTGTAATTTGCATTTAAAGGCAGGTTTTCATTCGCGTTGGAATTGAGCTCTTCAGATCAGCGCGTTAGTGTGAAGGGAGCCTCTCCCCGCCCACTCTCCGCCCATTGACCCCTTCCCTCCGCCCTCTCTCCACCTTCTGCGGTGTTTTACCACGCCGCGGGAGTTTACGATCGTTAACTACGGTTAACGAGCGTTATGTAATGTTAACGATCGTAAGCGCATCATAACACGCGTTATGCTGCACTTACGATCGTTAACGTTACATAACGCGCGTTATGTACGATTACCGCAGTTTAGTAAACATACCCCAAAGTAAAACTTACGAAACTTGGTATCCTCAGTTCTTGTCCTATGTGGCCTGGCCAGTTCTTCAGAGACCAGACATGCAGAGAAGCTCAATAACGTAATTATGAATGTAGACAATCCTATATTTCATAAACATTTGCTTAGCACCAAAATTTTCAACACATGAAAATACAGACATCTAGTCATAGACTTTTATCAGCCACATTGCTTCTTGAGTAACAGTACTAGTAGTTATTCATTAGATTGAGCTCCAGGGACAGCACATAATTAGTGAATTTTTAGCAGAAACAGAGAGAAACAGCAAGGTTAAAACAGAAGCACATTCCCAATAATAAATCTTCTATAAGAGCCTACTGAGATATTAGCCTCTTAACATTGAGACATTAATAGTTTTGAGCTTATGTCCTGCAACAACTTTTACCCAAAGGGTAAATCCTTAGCTCCCTGCACGGCCGGCCCCAAGCTGGTTCAGGATATTGGCACCCTAGGCAGACCTTAAGCTTCACATCCTCCTTGGCTGTCAGAATTTATTGTTTAGCTTGAATGCCCTACTCTTTGCTGTCCCTCAGAAGTTGCCATCCTAGACCACCAGCTAGTTTGTCTAATAGTCGGGCCAGCCTTGACTACCTGTCATCCAACCTGGTAAGACAACTCTGATATTTCAGCCTTGGAAAGTTTTGTGATGGGGAAACTCCCTTCCTGTGGTGATAACATTATCGGGTGCTACCAGTAAAGTGGCGTAGCGACTGTAGATTTGCAGATGCAAGCTAGTATAGAGGGGCCTTTATTCCGGTATCACATCAAGGAAAGTCCTCCAGCAGGCCCACTATTGTGCTCTATGATATGGTGCTGTTGATTGCTTAATAAGCTGTGAAACCAATATGATGATGCCGCATAAAAAGAAAAAAGAAATACATAAAGCAAGCAACTCTATTAAAGACCAAAACCACCTTATAATTAAACTTCATTATAAGTAGGCTATCATTCAAAGACAATATCTCTGTCATAATACCGAAGAATATTTTAATTAAAAAGTGTAATAAAAGTTTAAAGGAAGGAGAGAAAAAACACTTTGGAAAGTTAAAAGAAGAAAGTAGCAGCTCCTGAAGGAGAGGAGTGAATGTTACAAAGTGTAACGAGAAAATCCCCTGTTGGGACAGTCAAATTCAAATTGTATGGCCATTAAAACCTTCTCATGGATGGGCATTTGTTTGGGCACCTAAATATTCAAAGTGCACACAAATCACTTCTGTGTGCATACACTCCTGAATTAACGTGCATATAATCAATTTGCATGTGCAAAAACCCTGCAATGCACATAGAAGGCATGCAATTAAGACAAATATGTGCAAAAACAGAAAAAAAACACATGAAAATTGCTGAAATTTGAGGATCTTTTTGTTTGCTAAGCAGTTAATTAGTGTTTTAGTGAGCAGGAATGGTTCATAGTGATAGTTAACACATGGGCATGATAACTACCAGCTGCTAAAATGCTCATTAATTGTCCATCATGCAAAGGGGCAGGGTATGGGTAGAGTGCAGGCATTGAGATCACATTATAGTTAGCACAGGGGTTATAGGTGATGTTAGAATATAATAACATAACATATGCACAGGGGCTATAGGTGATATTAGAACATAAGAACATAACATATGCCATAGAAGGTCATATCAATAGTGGCCAATCCAAGTTGCAAGTGCCTATCAGTTACCAAAAGGTAAAAAGATTCCATGAAGTAAACAGTGAAGTTCCGCAGTCCTCTTTAATAATGGTCTATGGTATTTTCCTCCAGGAACTTGTCCAAATCTCTTTTAAACCCAGCTACACCAATAGCTTTTACTACATCTTCTTACAACAAATTCCAGAGTTTGATTATTTATTTATTTTATATTCTCTTATATACCGCGCTATTCTGCATCGGTGCGGTTTACATTGAACAAACTGAAATTACATTGAACAGGGCATTATAACTTGGAGATAACTATTTTACAGGGAACATGGGCAATGGAGGGTTAAGTGGCTTGCCCAAGACCACGAGGAGCACCTGTGGGACTAGAAACCCCAGTCCTTCCGGCCCAAGGTTGCTGTCCTCTAGTGGGATTTGAACCCCCGACCTTCCGGCCTGAAGTACCTTGCCCCAACCACTAGGCCACTCCTCCAATGTGATTACATGTTGAGTGAAAAAATATTTTGTCTGATTAGTCTCAAATATGCTACATTGTAGCTTCATTGCATCTCCCCTAAGCTTTCTACTTTTTGAGGGAGTAAAAAACTGATCTATGTTTACTCATTCCACTCTGTCCTGTGCTCATTCTTTGTTTTCTGATACAACACTAGACAGGCAGTTAAACAAATTCACACCAAGAAAAAGACCCGTCTCTTACAATCCAACTGTTTATTGTAGCAAATAAAATTGAAGAACTTGCTGTGAAAGCCAGATCAAGAGGTACCACCATCCTGGTTAGACATGCAGCATGCTGGATCAATCTGAATTATGGCTGAGGATGGATTATGGAGTTGTCTGAAAGGCTGGATACAAAATGGACCAGGTTGAAATGTTAAGAAAATGGTGAAATGGGACATATAAAATATAGATGGATATGACTAAAATTCAATTGGAAGATTGTGAATTTGAATTGTGGATTTGAATTGGTAAAAGGGTGATACAAATCCAAGGGGAATAAATAAATGAAAAGAGAGGGCTGTAGAGCTTAGCTCCCTTCCCCAAAATGGAGAGTCTGCACTGAAAGGAGGGATGCAGGGAAATCACCCAAAATGCCAAAGAGAGCTCCAATAGTCCAATGTGATCATAGGTATTAAGGAGACTGGAGGGAGTGGGTCACATGCACCTATTAAACCTATAGGAGCAAAGATTACAAACAAGCATGAAGCTGCCTGCTGTAACTTACAACTGGCAACAATACATAATACAATGGAGGAATGAACACACATCTGTGGGGCAGAACGCACTCCACTCATTGTTTTATAGACCTCTATTATATCTCCCCTCAGCCATCTCTGTTCCAAGAGCCCAAATCTTTTTAGCCTTTGTCATAGGGGGATATTTCTACCCCCTTTAATATTTTTGGTTGCCCTTCTCTGTACCTTTTCTATTTCCACTATATCTTTTTAAAGATATGGGGCCCGATATTGCATTGGGCAGGGCTAAGCACCATAGCCACATAGCCGTGCTCGCCGACCCTTTAACCCCAGATTTTCACTTCTGCGATGACAGAAGTGAAAATCCGGGGTTCGGCGCACAGATGGAAAGCTTCCGAGCCTAACTGGGCAGCAGCGATTTTGGCTGCTGCCCGGTTAGCCCTGGCACCTTAAAGATAGGCAAGGTTTTTTCTCACTTATCTTTAAGGCACAGAGCACTAACTGGGCAGCATCCAAAATCACTGCTACCCAATTAGTGCTATTCCCTGCCTCTGCTTCGCCCCGAAATGTCCCCAACACGCCTCAATGCTAACCAGATAGCATTGGGGTGCATAGAGGACTTAATTGGGGATTTTCAAAGGCACTAGCCATGTAAGTACCTTTGAAAATCCCAGATTAAGGAATTTACCTGGTTAACATTGGCTGTTAACTGTGTAAATGCTTTTGAAAATCGGACCCATGGGGACCAGAACTGCACACAATTTTCAAGGTGCAGTAGCACCATAGAACGATACCGAAGCATTGTAATATCCTTGGTTTTATTCACCATTCCCTTTCTTATGATTTATAGCATTCCATTTGCTTTCTTGGCTACAGCTGAGCAGAGGGTTTCAACATACTATCCCATGATGATGCCTAGATCCTTTTCCTGGTGGTGGTTTCTAAGGTAATACCCTGCATCGTATAACCGAAGTTTGGATTGTTCTTCCCTAAGTGCATAACCTTGTACTTGTCCATATTAAATTTCACATGTCATTTCTATGCCCAGGGGGTCATTTTAAAAGTCTTAGGGGTATGTTTACTAAACAGCGCTAACGTCGCAGCAGCGATGTTATCGCGCAATAAGTAACGTTATTGCATGCTAATGTTAAATTACCGTGTGATAACATTACTTATCGCGTGATAACGTCTCCGGCAGCATTAAGGCACACAGAAGATGGAGTAAGTCTCTCCAGAGGGCGGAGAGAAGGGGTCAAAGAGCGAAAAGTGGGCGGGGAGAGGCTCCAGGCACACTAACGCTGTGGAATGAAGGTCTGAAAATTAACGCCAGTGAAAACCTCGTGTTAGAGGCACATTTGCAGGAGAAAGAAACCATTTCAGTCAGCAATGTACAGCAAAGGCAGGGAAACCAAGAAAAGTGATAGTAGTGATACATGTGCAGCAACAGCATAGTGCTCAAGTACGAAAGGACACGATGGTGAGGCTGCAAATGGGGTACAGGGGGGGCAAGCAGTGGGGAAGCTGGGGCAGCTGGGGCACAGAGTGGACTAGGCAGATGCCTAGGTGGCACATAGGAATGCAGAAACTGAAAATCAGTAAGACAGCAACTGACCAAGGTCAAACATGCCCACGAGTGTGTGTCCCACAGTGTCCCAGGGGACAGTACCCAGCAGGTACTCCAAAGGGCACATAACATGGACCGGGAGTGCCGGGGGGAAGCACATATGTCTATGTAAGCACCCCTACCCCAGATACCACACCATAGGCATCCGCCTACCGGCACACTGGATAGCCTGGGACTGCGCACCACCAGCACCACCGGCATAAGAGCATGTCAGCATGGTGGTGGAGGGGTGCTGGTGGTGGAGGAGGAAGTGGCACCTGCCCATAGCACACCAAGGCCAAGCCCTGTTCAGGTGGGTGGTGTGCAGTGCAACAGACAAGGGCTGCCTGATGAACAGTAATGGTATCCCCAGGGAATGACCTGCCTCTGTAGCAGCAGTTTGGTGCAGTACACACAGCTGGTGTGTTCAGAGGCAGAAGGTCACAGGTTCAAGTCCCAGCTGTGGCTCCTGAAGACCACATCCTTATATTTTACCGTACAGCACACATACACCATAAACATGTGCATTCCCTAGAGCAGAGATTCCCAACTGCAGTTCTGGAGGGCCAAACACCATTCAGAAGTTCATGCTGTCCCTAATAAATATGCATGAGATACATTGCTATGCAGTGCCCCCAATTGAATGCAAATGTATCTCATGCATATTCATTAATGACAGCCTGAAAACCTGAATGGCGTTTGGCCCTCTAGAACCGGAGTTGGGAACCACTGCCCTAGAGTATCGACTAACAGGGCACAAACACCCACACCCACAGGCTCCACTATCCAAAGCCTCAAGGAGAGTCAGGCTGTTTGGCCCTGTGCGGAGCAGCAGCTACCAATACTAGCACCTGCATACCTTAGCAATGCCTGCACTGTGCCCAGGACTGGTGTGGCGTCCAGGTCTGCCAACCACCACTATCTTTGCACAATACTGAAATAGGTGTGGGAGGTTGTGTATGTCTATCCAGTGTTTTGTGGCTGCCTACATCTTACTGAGCCCCCAATGTTTGCACTGTTTCCAATGTTAGCCTGCCAATGTGCATAATGAGGAGCAAGGTATTGTGGGTATGGCCCCCAGACTAGGCGGTCTGGGCATGATGCATCTGCACAGGGCATAGGACAATGGCTGGGACATTGTAGTGCCCGACTACCTCCTGCACGGACAGGGTGGCCACAGCATGTCATGCTGGGAGGTCACTCTCACCCTGACTGAGCAGTGACCATAGCATGGCTAGGTTCCCCCATAATGCTATACAGAGTTTTTCTCAAGTGATATCTATGAGTCCCTTTTTTGGGGCCTAATCACTGATATACTTGCTTGGTTTGTGTGCTTACATCACCCTTTTGGGGGCACACGGTTTCTCCAGGAACATGCAGTATGTACTAACTAGCAGACTACCTGCATGTGTATGGCTGGAACACCTTGCAGGGTACAGCAGCTGGAGACTGACTGTGCCCTCTGCTGGTGAATGTTGGATTGTGGGGGGGAGCAGCTGAGCTTTTCCAGGCCTACTGCAAGTGCCCTATGAATTGCGCACAGATCTGCATTGACTGACCTGGAGGGTGTCTTTCCCAGCAGGACAGGGTTGGTGGTCCCCTCTACTGCCTCCGATGTAGAGTGTGGATCTGTTGAGAGGGCAGGTTAGGTGGTGCTACATAATCCGCTTTTGGGTCCGTACAGCACCCTTCTCTTATAACATGTGACCATGGCAACCAAACAGGTTATGCACTATTCTGGGTGCATCATATTCCACAAGGGCTAGACATGACTTGGAAATACAGATGGACACAGGTGTATTATAGAGGTGTTTGCAAGTACTACCTGTTACACACTGGCACTGATGAGGACCTGCAGCACAGTCTATTTCAGCCAAGCCAGGTGATGCGGACCTGGTGCTGGGGGCCCCACCTCACCCTCAGGATGAGCACAGGAACTGCACAGTGTCACGGTCTGTAGCTACTCTGTGCCAGTAACACACACGGTCAGTTCCCCCTATCAGGCTGAGGTGCTGCGGAGGCGCATATCCCATCTTGTGATCAGATGTAGACTGCTGATCTGCATGTGCAGTGCATCATGGGTACGGGTGAGTATACCCTATCCTGGTAACCACAGCAGACAGTTTGTGTGGTGACCTGCAGTCTTTCTATAGCCAGCCAGCACCATGATAGCAGCTATAGAGCTATAGCCCACTGGTTACTACAGTGACTGTGGAAACAGAGGTCATTGGTTCAATCTCACTATGGTGTTCCTTATTAAGGCTCTCTGAGAGGTTTCCTTTTAATTTACATCAGTTCTGCTAGCAAAACCACCCTCATAGTGCCGTAACCTTAAGTTGCCATATAAGGCACCCTATATGGCACCCTATAAGGCACCCTATGTGTTGCCCTATAAGGCACCCTATAAAGCACCCTATAGGGCACATTATAAGGTGCCTTGGTGGACAGGGCACTTTATAATGTGCCCTATGGGGCGCCTTATGAGGCACCTTAGGTTACGGCACTGTGAGGGTGTTTTTGCTGGCAGCACTGATTCAAATTAAAAGGAAATCCCTCAGACATCATTATTAAATAACACCACTGTGGGGTTGAACTCATGACCTTTGCTTCCACAGTCATTGTCATAACCAGTGGGCTACATCTCTATAGCTTTTAGCATGGCGCTGGCATGGACTTAAGGTTACTGCGCGTTAATGAACCAAGGCACCCTCTATCGCGTGATACAGATTCTTGCTACCTTGCCACTGGAACGCCCACTACCTTATATGGAATTCTTCACATTAACGCTGCAACTAGCGCTGGTAACATTAGGATGGTTTAATAAACATACCCCTTAGTTATGATTTGGATGTCTGAAGATGTTGAAATCAATGAAATATCTCCAAAGCCATTGCACAAATGATATTTACAGACATGCCGCTGAATATCCATGGGTGCCACCGCGACACATGCTGATACTATACGGTTAACATCAAGGTGTGTTGTGGGCATTCAGGAATGGAGCGGAGGCGGCACCGGTCGCTAACTGGGCAGCGACAATATTGAGTCACTGCCCAGTTAGCAACCCGTGGGTAAACTCAGGTGTGGCAAATGCTGGCCTAACTACCCATGGAGACTGACTAGGCCAGGGGTCTGCAACCTTTAAGATGTAAAGAGCCACTTGGACCCGTTTCCGAAGGGAAAAAAAAACCTGGGAGCCGCAAAACCATTGCGACATTTAAAACAAATCTAACACTGCATATATTGTTTCTTACCTTAATGCTATATACGACCCCCTACTTTTCCTGTTAAAATATAGGTGTTTGGCCTATACTCGCCGTATAAGACTACCCCTCTTCCTTCACACACCAAAAAAAAAAACGCCAGAAAATATCACAACAACAAGTAACAATATTTGATTTCAAATTATGATGATTTTGTAGTCAAATCACTAATATGAAATAAAATTATTTTTTCTACCTTTGTTGTCTGACCAATTTATTCTTTGATCATGCTGGTCCCGATCTGAGGCTTCTGCTTTCCTGTCTTCTCTTAGCTCTCTTTCTGTGGTCATTGGTCCATCTGCCATTTCTTATCTCTTCTTTCGTTTTCTTCACTTCTTTCCATCAGCCTATTTCCAGTCCCAGTAACCCTCCCCAATATCAGCCCCTTTCCAGTCCTCACTCCCAGTACCTTCCAGTGCTAATCCCCCCTCAACCCCAGTACCAGTGCTAGCCTCCCCTAATCAGCCCAATACCAGTCCGACCCCCCATCAGCTCATTACCAGTCCTAGCCTCCCCTAATCAGCTCATTTCCAGTGCTCGTCCCCTCAACCCCATTACCAGTGCTCCATCCCTCCATGTCAGCCCCCTCCCTCCCTCCATCCATATCAGCTCCCTGCCTCCATGTCAGCGCCCTCCATCCCTCCATTTCAGCCCCCCTCCCTCCATCCATATCAGCTCCCTCCCTCCATGTCAGCCCCCCCCCTCCCTCCCATCCCATCCATATCAGCTCCATCCCTCCATGTCAGCCCCCCTCCCTCCCTGTCAGCCCCCTCCATCCCTCCATGTCAGCCCCCCTCCCTCCATCCATCCATATCAGCTCCCTCCCTCCCTCCATATCTGCTCCCTCCCTCCATGTCAGGCCCCCCTCCCTCCATGTCAGCCCCCCTCCCGCTCCCTCCATCCATATCTGCTCCCTCCCTCCATGTCAGCCCCTCCCTCCATCCATATCAGCTCCCTCCCTCCATGTCAGCCCCCCTCCCCTCCATCCATCATATCTGCTCCCTCCCTCCATGTCAGCCCCCTCCCTCCATGTCAGCCCCCCTCCCTCCATCCATCCATCCATATCTGCTCCCTCCCTCCATGTCAGCCCCTCCCTCCATCCATATCAGCTCCCTCTCTCCCTCCATGTCAGCCCCCCTCCCTCCCTCCATCCATATCAGCTCCCTCCCTCCATGTCAGCCCCCCTCCCCCATCCATCCATATCTGCTCCCTCCCTCCATGTCAGCCCCCTCCCTCCATGTCAGCCCCCTCCCTCCATCCATATCTGCTCCCTCCCTCCATGTCAGCCCCCCTCCCTCCATCCATCCATATCTGCTCCCCTCCCTCCATGTCAGCCCCCCTCCCTCCATTCCATATCAGCTCCCTCCCTCCATGTCAGCCCCCCTCCCTCCATCCATCCATATCAGCTCCCTCCCTCCATCCATATCAGAGCTCCCTCCCTCCATGTCAGCCCCCCTCCCTCCATCCATCCATATCAGCTCCCTCCCTCCATGTCAGCCCCCTCCATCCCTCCATGTCAGCCCCCCTCCCTCCATCCATATCAGCTCCCTCCCTCCATGTCAGCCCCTCCTCCCTCCATGTCAGCCCCCCCCCCCTCCCTCCATCCATGTCAGCCCCCCTCCCTCCATCCATATCAGCTCCCTCCCTCCATGACAGCCCCCCTCCCTCCATCCATCCATATCAGCTCCCTCCCTCCATGTCAGCCCCCCTCCCTCCATCCAACCAAATCAGCTCCCTCCCTCCATGACAGCCCCCCTCCCTCCATCCATCCATATCAGCTCCCTCCCTCCATGTCAGCCCCCTCCATCCCTCCATGTCAGCCCCCCTCCCTCCCTCCAATATCTGCTCTCCCTCCTCCATGTCAGCTCCCCTCCCTTCGTCTGCAGCCGCGGCTCCCTGCCTCTTACGGAACCGCGGCTGTGCTTTTAAAATCATCTCGGAGCCCTTCCTGTCTTGACGGGCTCCGTGCAGCATTGTCCCGCCTCCAAAACTTCCTTTAGAGGCGGGACAATGCTGCACGGAGCCCGTCAAGACAGGAAGGGCTCCGAGATGATTTTAAAAGCACAGCCGCGGTTCCCTAAGAGGCAGGGAGCCGCGGCTGCAGAAGAAGGGAGGGAGCCCATAACGCCATAAATACCGGGCGGGCAGTGTGCTCCGGAGCCGCGGCAAAGGTGAGAAAGAGCCGCATGCGGCTCCGGAGCCGCGGGTTGCCGACCCCTGGACTAGGCAGTGGTTCAATATCGTCACTGCCCCATTAGCTTCTGCGCTCTGCAGCTATCCTGGATATTCAATGCAGGTGGCCGAATATGGCCCTGCCATTGAATATCTGGGATTAGTCTTCAGCTGTGATGGCTATGTCTTTATGAGTTCTAGCTGCCGCCATTGAATATTGGGCCCAATGACTATACATGAGATTTTTATACAATGGAGGCAGTGCATGCAAATCTCTCACTATGGTTATCCAGAAATTCTGACTGGCTAGATGTGTCCTAAAGGCTGGATTGAGAACTCCTGCTATAATCAAATTCCTGAAACACAGCGTTATATAGATCTATCACTCCAGGAGGGGATCGCTTAGATGTTATAGACAAATCCAAAAAGGTTTCAGCAAAAGAAACATCCCTCCCCACCACCCAACCCTCCAGTTACCTCTATCCAACTCAAACCACCAACTGCCCAGAAACCCTGACCTGCTGATCTAACCGTATGTAAATATTTAGGGGTATGTTTACTAATCAGCGGTAGCGGCTTCCATGGAATATCGGAGCCGCAGCCCCATTGAAATCAATGGGGCCGTGGCTTTGATATCGCACGGAAGCCACTACCGCTGATTAGTAAACATACCCTTTAGACTAAGTGCCCCATATATGCATCCATATATGCCCCATATATGCAATTGAATATTCCCCTAGGACTAAGTGGAAGTCCTTAAATAGAATATTCAATTGCACCTCACAGTTAGTTTATTGTTGAGTTACCAAATATGTTTGGTTTAAAGGCAGAAAGCCAACATGGATTTAGTCAGGAAAGGTTTTGTCTTACCAATCTCATATTTTTTTGAAGGTGTGAATAAACCTTGGTGAGCCGGTTGATATAGTGTATCTAGATTTTCAGAAAGTCTTTGACAAAGTCCCTCATAAGAGACTCTTAGGGAAATTAAAAACCATGGGATTAGAAGCAATGCACTATTGTGGATTAGGACATGGTTGAAAGATAGAAAACAGAGATTAGGGCCAAATGGCCAACTTTCTCAGTGAAGAAAGGTGAATAGTGGAGTACCGCAGGGATCTGTGCTGGGCCTGCTGCTTTTTAACATATTTATAAATGACCTGGAAATGGGAATAAAAAGTGAGGTGATCAAATCTGCAGATGACACCAAATTATCCAAACATAAGAGGATTGTAAAAAATTGCAAGAGGACCTTGATAAATTTGGAGACTGGGGCTCGCTATTAGAAAGGCATTTACATGGATTACAGCCCGGTTAACCATGTAAAGTCCTTGAATAGAATATTCAATGGCACCTACACTGTTAGTGCCATCAAATATCCCCATCTTTGCTCCCTACGCATCCCGATGCTATCCGGTTATTATCGGGGCATGTTGGGGATATTCCAGGGGGAGCCGGGGTGGAGAATAGAAAGGTTCCCAATGAGAACATCTGTCATTAAAGACTTTTATTTGGAAGTCTCTAGACTTAAAACAAAAACTAGTTAAGAGAAAAGGAAGCTATTTAATATTTGAATTTCTTGGATTTCAAGTTCATTATGAATAAGTAGGAAGTTAGCTCTAAAAAAACTGAATTGAATGTGTGGTGGAATCCTGCCTGTAATACTTATAAATGTAAGTCTGCTTCAGCCAAAAAGTGTACTAGATTAATGTTTTTTCATGAGATGTGGAATACTGTAACTGTTTTTATTTAAAGATAAAATGGAATGTTTTTTAATGGATTATTTTGCACACATTTTGTTGTTGATTGTTATTTTATGTCTGAGGTATAATATTAGTACATAGATTGAGTTTTAATAGAAAGATATGGTTTCATAAAAGAGCCAATCGGATGGAGGTCATACAAAAGTCAAAGCCCTTTAAACTAGATTCATTGGGGATGGGTGAAAAAGCCCCCAGGTAAGTGAAACATTAAATACCTCCGTAGAAATGGGTAAAAGGGGCAATATCTGGAAAGCGGTATGAATAAATGCCCTTAGCATGGGAAATAAGATCCCAGATGTTGAGGCTTTAATGGAAGAGACTGACTTGGATTTAGTGGCCGTTATGGAGACATGGTTCATGGACAACCATGACTGGGATGTAATTATACCAGGCTATACTTTATTCAGAAAGGACAGGGTAGAAAGAAGGGGACGAGGAGTGGCACTATGTGTAAAAAATAATATTAAATCTATAGAATTACAGGGCTTAAAAGGGAGAAAGGAGGCACTGTGGGTTAAACCAGAAAGAGGGAAATCCATTTGCAGTGGAATAGTATACAGACCCCCTCACAGGGAGAAGAAGTAGATGGAGATTTAATAGAAGACATACGCAGCATTGCTAAGAAAGGAGAAATGCTACTGATAGGTAATTTCAATATGCCAGATGTTGATTGACGCATCCCTACTGTGGTATCATCTAGAAGTAAGGAGATCCTGGATTCTCTACAGGGATAACTATTCAGGCAACTGGTAACAGAACTCACATGTGAAGAAGCCATACTAGACTTGGTGCTTACCAATGGGGAAAGTGTTTCTGATGTTACCGTGGGAGATCATCTCGCATCCAGTGATCACCAGATGGTATGGTTCAGCATTAGGACTAGGGATGATAAAATCTATTCAAAAGCAAGGGTCTTAGACTTTAGGAAAACTAGCTTTGCCAAGATGGGAAAATACCTCTGAGTCATTAGTGGGATGGGAACAGCTGGGGGATGTAGAAAAATAGTGGGCAAAACTGAAAGGGAATATTTTAAGGGCAACAAACCTTTATGTTAGAAAGGTAAATAAAGGTAAAAGGAAAAGGAGGCCACTATGGTTCTCAAAAGAAGTAGCTGAAAAGGTGAAGAAAAATATGGAGACCTTCAGGAAATATAAAAGATCACATAGGGAGGAAGACAGGTTTCTATATTTGTCCCTCCCCATTCTCTTTGTTCGGCTTCAGTTCATCGTCTGGTGATTCCTGGGCCCCAGGCTCTCCGTTCTACTGCTACTCACACTTTACCTTTTCAGGTGGTAGCTCCAGTGCTTTGGAACTTACCCCTCCACTTATGCACACATCTCTCTTATGGCTGTTTCAAGACCCAGCTTAAAGCCTATTTCTTTTTACAGGCTTTCCCTCCCATGACCTCCTGATTTCCAGTTTTCCTCCTGCTGGTCTTTGCACCACTGCTAAACTGTGCTGCTGAGTATGGATTCCCAGTTTTGAGTATTTGTCTCCCCTGCCTTTCGTGGTCTTAGATGGTATGTCATGGCTCTGTAACCTAGGCCCCTTTGCCTTCTCTTGTCCTGGTCTATTGGTCTTTTGCCTTATGTTATTTGTTTTTGTTTAAATTTTCTTTTGTTGTACACCGCTAAGATATATGATTTGATTGATTTTAATAAACCGTAACCGAAACTATATTGGCTTCATTAGTCTCCCACCTGGAGTCTATATATGAAATTGTGCTAACCCATGTTAAGATTCATGAATGCACATTGGCATGCATCAATGTGCATTGTTAGTAAATAGGTTCAAGGACATTAGTAGGGCCTATTTATTATCAACATGCATCAACATGCCAGAATTTGCATTATCATGTTTTCATATATAAAAGCCTATGCTAGAAAACTAAGGGTCTGTTTACTAGAGTGTGGTACAATTTTGCACTTACTGCGCCTTGGGAGCAAAGACTAACGCATGGCAAATGCAAAAGCTGTACGTGGACTGTTGGCAGCATGGTCAGCAAATGCCTTGCAGGTGCTGCACAGGGTCCACATGTGGAGAGTAATTTTATAAAGTTGAACCTAGTTAACGCATGATTTTGTGCATGCGCTTTACACCTATTTTGTAAAGTCAACTATGTGATTACTAGACTTTTCAAAATAAGGTATAAGGGGGAACGTGTATGTGTTTGTTAAGGCGTGATCGCTTACACCAACAAATACACATGTAGATTAAGGAATTGTATAATCTATGAGCATACTTGCTTGTACCATCTGTGCTCCTTCCAAACTCCTTCCATGTACATGCCCACACGCATGTACATGCAATGGAAAAAAACACAAGTACTTTCACGGTGGGCAGTGTTTTATGAGGTCATTTATGTGTGTTAGTAACCACTTTCATGTGTAAATGACTAAAGGCTCAATATTCAGCGGTAGTGGCTAGTACAATTATAGCGGCTAGCCATCACTGCTGAATGCTCAACCCGGATATTCAATGCCAGGGCCATTTCTAGCCATTGGCATTGAATATCAGGGTCAGCTGCAGAACCAAGAAGCTAACCATGTAGCAGTGATATTCAGCTGCTGTCTACTGTAGTTAGCTTCAGGGGCAAAAGTTAGAATAGCCTTTTCTGTGCCTAACTTTCACAGCCAAGGGATACCTGGATACTGACTGAGTATCACTGCTGATTGATTATCCCCAGGTACTGCCCATGGAACACCCTCAGAACATTCTGATACTGACCAGTTAACATCGGGATGGCGAACAGCAGCACCCATGGATATCCAGCAGTGCTAACCATGTAAATGTCTGAATACTGAGCCCTAAATTACCACCATGTGTACTATATTTGCCACCCAAATCTAGGCATTTCCTTATGAAATGACCCCCTAAATGCATCAGTAGATGCATCTGCACTATCTTCCAAGGCATGTAACAGAGGCCCCAGCACTAAACAAACATACCACATCTGGCTCATGGTGATGAAATGCCTTTCCCCCAAGCACATAACCCTTTATGACACCCCCCCTTCAAGCACGTATTACCCATTGACAGCCCCCCCCCCCCCCGGCACATAATCCTCTCAATTAGAATGCCTCAGTATATAACTCTTCCGATCAGAACCCAACAAACCCTCCTTGATGACTCCCACTGATGAGACCCCCTCTGAAAACCAAAATCCAACCCTCCCCTACTCCTCGCCCCCCCCCCCAAACTTTATGGGATAGCCCTGGTAGTATAGAAGATAGGGGGCAGGAATAATCCCACTCTTCTCCCACCCCATTGTTGCTCAGGTTCAAATGGCAGCTATGACTCCTGGTAGTAGTCTCTTGGTACTACCACTAGAGGTCAATCTGCTAAATTAATGTATCATGAGACTACGCTAAGGTCATAATTACCATTATGAACCTGTGTGGCACTGGGGCAAGAGCAGAGGGGGATTACTCCTGCTCCATCCGCTAGGCTGCCAGTCTTACTCATATAAGTGCCAGACAGTTCAGTGGAGTGGTGAGAGGGTCAGAGTATCATCTTTGAAAGGATATCATCGAGAGGCTTTGAGGGGGTCTGATCAGAAGGGTCTGCTTTGGGGATTCTCATCAGGAAGGTTATGTGGTAGGGGTTCTGATCAGGAGGGTTATGTGCTGGGGGTTGTCATGGGGGTTTGTGCTCAAGGAAGCTCGTTTCACTACCATGAGCCAAAGGGCTTTTTTTCCACTATCAACCATGCTACCTTATGCTGCTAGCACAGATGCCCTTAACTCTACCTCATGAAGTAGTGTTAAGTGCACCCACTCTATGAGGTGCACAGAATTTTTACTGCAGATCTGTTTAAGTGCACAATAGCCATTAGTACCAGCCCATGCTAATGGACAGGCACACATTAAAGCCCATGCTAACTGCTTACCATAGTTTAGTAAACAGCCCTCTAAATAATTAAAGAGGGAAAAGAGACACATTGCTGTTTTTCAAATAGGTACCTGAAAAGGTAAGGACAAAATGATCAGCATTCAAACAGTATGAGCCAGAAGAAAGCAGGTGAAAGGTAAGAATACCTAGCAAAATTTAGCACTGTGCATTTGTCGGCGTGCAGTTAATTCATTAACATGCCAGAAAATATTTAGCACATGCTAAATCAATTTAACACATGTTAACCTACAACGCAAATCAATATGCATTAGGATACTTGGGTCTACCTTTTGGTATCCTGCCAAGGTACTTGTTACCCGGATTGCCCACTGTTAGAAATGGGATACTGGGCTTGATGGATCGTTTATATGAGCCAGTTTGGCAAGTCTTATGTTTTTATGGTCTTCTTAATATATGTTAAAAGTTCTAAGTTATTTTAAAAAATTATAAAGAATATATAAGAAACAAGCTGATAAAATGTGCGGAAACTATGGAAAATTTCAGAAAAGGACCCAAAAATGAATTTAAAATTGTTTTTCAAGTATATTCTTAGTAAAACTGAAAAAAAAAATCAGTGAATTAGAATGGTGAAACATGAATGGAAGAAAAGATATTTAAGGCAGTAATGTGAGGGGCAAGGTTTTATTTAAGGTATGTTAGGGGCATGTTTACTAAGCTGGGTTAATAGTTAGCATGCACTATTTGTAATTAGGTGGCATGTTATTCAATGGGACCTATTTAAAATGGCACATGATAACCATTAGCCCAGCTTAGTAAATATGCTGCTTAGTGAAAGAGGCAGGGTTAGAGGTGGGTTTATAAGACGGAGAAAAGAAAAAATAAGTGTTCAAAGGTGGTGAGATAAAAAGGAACTGTTTTTGCTCAAAATTCACTGACGATGGGTGTGGATAGCAATCACCAATTGTTATCAGAAGTAGGTAGAAACAGTAGAGCAAAATGCCACAACATTATAAAAGAATATTTGCACAGCAAGCAGAATTAAAAGGTAGACAAAGCTGTGAGACCAGATGAAATACATTGTAAGATACTAAGGGAGGTCATTAAGATTCTGCTGGATCCACTTAAGGAATTAATAAATAGACCTTTAGAGACTGGAATGGTTCTGTGAAAATGGAGAATGTTAATGGTCCCCTTCATAAAAGGTTGGAAATAACATGCTGTTAGGTCTACCTAGTGATGGTGAAATTAATGGAGACTTTACTGAAGGGTATGAAAGTGAAGAAAGCAAAATCCATCAAATTTTAAGTTTAAAGGTAATATCATTTAACAAAAGGAGATTTGGGGGTTATATTAGAAGCCCTATTTGTGAGTTGGATGTTTGAAAATGGCCACTTAAATGTGCAAAGCATGGGAGACATCTCCAGAGCCATTTTAGAAGCCAGGTATATAGATGTCCCCAGCGTGAGAACGTCTGTGTTGCACGGGGGCATGGTGGCCTGGGAGGAGCAAAGAAGATGCACATTGCAGTGTGATTTCAGAACGGCACAAGCCTTCTGGCCCTGGATGGTGAAGTGTCTATACCTATACCTGCTCCTGACCTTGAATAAGGTGAAAAAAGTTCCTGTTCCATGGAAGTAACACTTCCAAGGTGTGGAGGCCCATTCTGATCGGGGCATGTCTGAGCCGTCCGGACGTCCAAATTTTGGATGGCCCAGATATGCATCGGATTCTTATCTTGTGAGGGCTAGATGACCTCATGGGATTAGAATCGGGTGCAGAGAGCTTGGAGGGCCTGGCCGTGCCCCGATTCTGGCCCGCTGGACATCCAAAAAAGTCCCTGGTCATCCCAGCCAGGCTCCTTCATGGAGCCGCAGGGTCATGGCATCCTGTTGCCATGGCACCATGGCTTCATGCAGGAGCTGAGATCCCCAGCAGACCCAGCTGTGTCCCGTTTCCTGCTGTCCAACCCCCAATTGGGCCTGCTGTGGCCAGGGTCAGGTTGCGGGGAACCCACTGCACACTCTTACCTCGTTGTCTAGCCCTGAGGTTCACTTTTGTCGCTGTCCAGGAGGACTTATTCCACCTCCAAGGTGGAATAAGTCCCCCGTCCAAATGGCTGACCCTGGACATACAGGGCCAACCCCGAAATCGGCCCTGTACATCCAGGGTCAGGTTCCCATCTACTCCCCACCCTCGCTCCTCCCTCGGTCTGCCCCCTTCCGCCCAGGATCAGAGTTCCCCACACATCTCCGATCTAGATGCATTGAGCTCTGTGTTTTGAATCTCAGAACTAGAGTTTAGTGGGGCTGAATGTCAGGACTGGACGTCCAGCCCTGCTAAACACTGTATGGAATCTACCCCAAAGCACATAATGTGCTTATATCACCAGTTATTATTTGTTTCCTGAAGAAACCTAAGAATAAATTAAACCAAATGTATTACTGGCCCACCACCCCATGTCTGAGTATCTGAAATGGCAGGCTAGGATGTGCAAGTTTCATAGCATAGTTGCCCATCTTCTGAAATACCCCTGCAGGCAAGTCCCACAACTCAGTTCTATTGCTTTGCAATTTGGGAATGTCCACAGTTGTGAAATGCAAAGGTCCAACTAGAAAGCACTATAGCATGCACACAGGTACAGTTTTAATACTATGACAATTGGTTTCTTATACAAATACTAAGTTTAAACAGCTGATGTTTTTTCTTCCCTTAGTTTTAACATACTACAAAAGGGTCTTGTCTAATGATTTGTGAAAAGTTAATAGGTTTTTATCCTTTTTAACTCTTGCGCATGTCACATCCCTTAATTTTAAATTTGTTTTATTTTATTCTAACTTTAATTTTATTGTTAAGATTGAGTTCAAATTTGCTTATTTATTTATTTATTGATGTCCAATAGTGTATGCACATATTAGTTCACTTATTTCATATTTATTGTTTTATCTATTTATCATTTACTGTTTTACATACAGGGTCACTCTGAACTGCGAATAAGCTGTTTGCACATATACTGGGGACGTGCGGCTTGCGGTGATGTCTAGACATGTCAGCAAGTCATCAGGCATGTACAGATGAGATATACATGTAGCTCTGGATTTGGGCGGGCGGGGGCAAAATGGGGGCGTGGAGGGTAGGGTCCTTATGTGTGTATGTCTACGTTAGACCTGCCAAAACGTGGAATAGCAGCAATGGAGCGGCCAAAAGAATGGAAAGAAATGTTACTGCATACATCTGGACATATTATACTGCTCTGTGCCCCACCGCATCACAACAAGAGGTATGATAGTGACACTACCTGTGTGCCTTCCGTAGCAGGGTGCACAGAATGCAGATGTACATACCATTATGCACAAAAGAGGGACATGTACAAGGTGCATGAGAAAGGACAGGCAACACCAGGGAAACAGGGGCAAAAGATACATATGCCCACAGTGACTGAGACAGAGGGAAACACAGAGTCTAGAGTGTGCTTGAAATAACATTTATTGTGTGCGAGACAATACACAGTGTCCACGCAAACCCATCCCACACACCCAAGTGCTCCCCCAAAAGCAAGACAAATACTGCCCCACCCCCACCCCACCATCCCATTCCTCACCCCCAACCCCCTTGCCCCACCCCTAGCCCCTCACCCCAGTGACAGCCAACTGTACCCAGGCCTAATGCTGCTCCCCCACATACCCTGACATGCCCCCAACCAACTCCCCACCTAGAAGCACCACCACTGCACCTCGGAGGTTGGTCATCAGGTGGCATGGCCAATAGCAAACCCCATGAGACTGGGCTGCTCCTGCTGCTTCTGCTCTCTCCACAGGTCTCCCCACATGCCTCATGGAAGGGTGGGAGGACTAGCGGGAACCCTGCACCCCGGGGCCCAGGGCCCAGGATGCAGAACTGCCCCATACTGCTGGACTCCAACACACTGCTGGCGGGTGGTGGGGCACAAGGGTGAGGCACACCAGCTGTGGCAGGAGCCACAGTAGTAGCAGCCAGTGTCGGAGGCATGCCCTGAGGTCCAGGCAACTGGGCAGTCAGTATGTCAATGCGGGCCCTGAGATGTGTCACAGAGGCATTGAGGTGGTTGGTAGCTGCCAGCTGTGTCTCCTGGACTGCCAACTGCTGCTCCTGGAGGTCCAGCTGCTGTTCTTTGAGCTGTACATTGTGCTGGAGAATCTGGAGTTTCACCTGTGCCCATTCCTCCAGGGCCCCCTGTTGGTCAAGCAGGTGCTGGACACACACAACCAGCTGGGCATAGGTGTGTCAGGGCACCACCCATGATGACTGCTGCCATCAGGCTGGAGTTGGGGTTCGGGTGATGGTGATGGGGCCATCTGGTCCTCTGTGTTTGCAGAACTGGTGCCGTCTGGCTCTGCAGCAGTGGCTAGCTCTTCACCCCCATTCACAGGGTCCGCTGGCTGTGCTGCAGCCCCCTCTGGTGGCACTGTAGCCCAGTCCACCAATGATGGCAGTGGTGGAGTTGCTGGTGGTGAGGTTTGGGATGGCTCCACACTGGGTCCAGCCTCTGTGGCAGCATCTTGTGTAAATATGTAACTGCTTTTGTAAATACTAATTGTAAATACTCCCTTCTCAATTTGTCTAAACCTTAACCCTGTGTGCTGTGAACTGTACCTTATCCACTAATCATACTGTGTACTGTGTGCTGTGAACTGTACCTCTTCCACTAATCATCCTGTGTATTGTAAATTCTGGCCAGTACAGCCACTCTATTTCTCTGTTGGAATACCGCTGCTGATCGCTGGAAGTAGTGGGATATAAGTGTACACTAAATAAATAAATAAATAAATAAGGATGAGGTGCCCAATGTGGGCCCCTGCAGACAGCAACCTACCCCCACCTCCTCATGGATCACACCAGTGCACTACGGCCTCAGGGACACCACAGGGCAGCTGGTAGAGTACAAGGCAGACCAGGGAGATCACACCACCACAGTCACCCGGTGAGCCAGCGGTGTAGGATGTGACAGTTCAACAAGGGCATGCATGGCCAACCCCAAACCAGAGGGGACATGTGTGAGAGGGGCAGTGGGTGTTTCAATGGGTCCCTACACCATGGGTGCAGGCCTGGGATGGGGAACATGCAGCATGTGAATGTCAGCAGAGACACGTACTTTGGACCTGTGGGCGCTGAGAGGTGTCCACATCACCATTGCCCTCCAGTGTGGCAACATCCACCATGGCAAGGACACACTGCTTGAGCTTAGTGAGGCGCACCCCCTGTCCATCCGGGCCCACAGCTTGTGCCTTCCCACAGGTCTCGCACTGCACCGGCCGCCACTTTCATTTGACATCCTTGATGTCATGGTTATTGTGATATATGGTGTTCAGCTTGAGGCAGATGGTGAGACCTCTGAGGCAGATGGTGGCGCCTCCTCAGTGCCCATGAGGACCCTGTAGTTGGTGAGCACCTCCTCAATGAGAAGGGTCTGCTCCCCGTCATTGAAGTTCCCCTTGCATGACAACACCTTCGGAGCTATTGCCAATGATAGAGCTTATTCTGAATGTCTCAGTAGCACTCTCTCTATGGCATTTCCCAGAGACATGTCCATGCTGGCGTTACGTGTTTTATAATAGATAGATGTACAGTGACATGGGCTGAGGGGACCACAGGGACAGTGCTGCCTGCAACATTTGTCTGGGACCCTGCTGCATTTGCTGCTTGTCCAGTGCTGCACATCGTGGGCTTTGCATGCTGGTGTCAGATCTGGCAGTTAACATGTTCTGTTTTATGGCTACTGTGCAGGCATTTGGGCTGCCACTATCCATGTGGGCACTATCATGTGTGTGGCGTGGACCCTCTGTACACAATTCAGGGATGGGACCTGACCGTGATCATGTCTGCTGCTCTTACCAGGGCTGACCAGGTGAGCCGGGCAACAGCAAATGGTACTAGGATGCCTGGGTGCATTGGGGAGGTATGGACAACAATGGACAGGTGGCAAGTGTGCCTCTGTCTACAGTGCATTGCAAAGGTATTTATCACCTCTGTGTCTGTCCTGTTTTGTCACATTCCACCTTGTGGATGGATAGTCCCATTTCCACTGTGGATCTTTGCGGCTCCTTCCGTATTTTCCTTGGTGTCCTTGTGGCATCTCTGCTTTATGCCCTCCGTGCCTCATCTGCGGGTTTCAGTGGGCAGCCTTCTCTTATCAGGCGTGTGTCATGGTGTCATGTTTGTTATATTTTGCTTTAGTGCAGTTCCTGGTTCTTCATGGCATCTTCCATCTTCGGGATAGTGATTTGTGCTGCAGGCCTGGTCTCTATGTCTCCACATCTTTGTCTCAGACATGTTTGGGGTGCTCCTTGGTCATCCTCTTGCTTGCTTGGTGATGCTGCAGGATCCATGCCTTTTGTTTCAGGTATCTTTGTAAAGGCGTCATGTGCCAGATCATGCTCCACTGCTTGTATGCATGTGGACCCTGCTGCCCTCATTTTGAAACATAGAAACATGATGACAGAAAAAGACCACATGGCCTATCTAGTCTGTCCTTCCATATCAACAACTACAACAGTCCACTTTTTACCTTTAGAGATCCTCTGTGTTGGTCCCATGCTTTTTTGAATTCAGTTGCTGTCCTCATCTCTACCACCTCCACTGGGAGACTATTCCATGGATCCACTACTCTTTCCATAAAGAAATATTTCCGCATATCACTCCTGAATCTATCTCCCTTCACCCTCATCCCATGTCCCCTCGTAGCAGAACTTACATTCAATTGAAAGAGGCTCTCTCCCTGAACATTTATGCCATGGAGGTATTTAAACATCTCAATCATATCACCTCTATCCCGCCTTTCCTCTAAGGTGTACATATTAAGATCCTTAAGTCTGTCCTCATATGCTTTATAATGAAGCCCACTAATCATTTTAGTAGCCACCCTCTGCACCGACTCCATCCTGTTCACATCCTTTTGAAGGTGCGGTCTCCAGAATTGCACACTATACTCCAAATGAGGTCGCACCAAAGACTTATACAGAGGCATTATCACCTCCTTTTTTCTGCTAGCCATTCCTCTCCGTATGCACCCAAGCATCCTTCTAGCTTTTGCCATCGCCTTTTCTACCTGTTTAGCTACTTTAAGATCATCAGACACAACCACGCCTAGGTCCCGCTCTTCTTTAGTGGACAAAAGTACTTCACCTCCTATACTGTATTGCTCCCTTGGATTGCTGCAGCCCAAATGCATGACCTTACATTTTTTAACATTAAATCCCAGCTGCCAAATTCTAGACCATTCTTCAAGCTTAGCTAGATCCCTCCTCATGTTATCTACACCTTCCTGGGTGTCTACTCTATTGCAGATTTTGGTATCATCTGCAAAGAGGCAAACCTTACCCGACAGCCCTTCCGTTATATCACTAACAAAGATGTTAAAAAGAATCGGACCAAGGACAGATCCCTGGGGCACACCACTGGTAACATCCTTCTCCTCAGAGTGAGCTCCATTTACTTGTACTCTTTGTCGCCTCCCACCCAACCAATTTCTAACCCAAGCAGTAACTTTAGGGTCCATCCCTAGGGTGCTCAGTTTGTTTATAAGTCACCTGTGAGGAACAGTGTCAAAGGCTTTACTGAAATCTAAATACACCACATCTAGAGCTCTCCCTCGGTCCAACTCCCTGGTCACCCAGTCAAAGAAATCAATCAGATTTGTCTAACAAGACCTGCCTCTGGTGAATCCATACTGCTTCGGATCCTGTAATCCATTGGACTCCAGAAATCTCACTATTTTCTCTTTCTGCAGCGTTTCCAATAATTTACTCAACACCGAGGTTAAACTAACCGGCCTGTAGTTTTCAACCACATCCTTACTTCCGCTTTTGTGTAAAGGCACCACATGAGCCTCTCTCCAGTCCTTTGGCACCACTCCCGACTCCAACGAGGCATTGAAAAGGTCAGTCAGTGGAGTTGCTAGAACGTCCCCAAGTTCCCTCAGTATTCTAGCGTGTATCCCATCCGGTCCCATTGCTTTGTCTACTTTAAGTTGAGCTAGTTTCTCATGAACACAGTCTTCTGAAAATTGTTCAAGATGTCCCTCGCTTCTTTTCCTATTTGTGGGTGTTTTCTGATGTGCTGCTCCTGGTTCTTCATCTATGAACACAGAACAAAAATATTTGTTAAGCAATTCCGCTTTATCCTTATCAGCTTCTACATATTCCCCCCCCCCCCGCACCCTTGAGTCTGACAATACCACTTTTGCCCTTCCTCTTCTCACTAATATATCTGAAAAATGTCTTATCCCCCCATTTTATTGCATTGGCTATTTCCTCCTCCTTTTGAATCTTTGCCTTCTTGACTACTTTGCTAGCTCCTCTAAGTTTTTCCAAATACAGATGCCTGTCTTCCTCTCTCTGTGATCTCTTGTATTTCATGAAGGCCTCCCTCTTTTTCTTCACTTTTTCAGCTACTTCCTTCGAAAACCATAGCGGTCTCCTTTTCCTTTTGCCTTTATTTACCATTTTAACAAAAAGGTTGGTTGCCCTTAAAATATCCCCTTTCTGTTTTGCCCACTATTTTTCTACATCCCCCAGCTGTTCCCATCCCACTAACGACTCCCTGAGGTATTGGCCCATCTTCGCAAAGTTAGTCTTCCTAAAGTCTAAGATCCTCACCTTGGAATGGATTCTAACAGCCCTAGTCCTAATACTGAACCACACCATCTGGTGATCACTGGATGCAAAATTATCTCCCACTACAACATCAGAAACACTTTCACCATTGGTAAGCACCAAGTCCAGTATGGCCCCTTCGCGTGTGGGGGCTGTTACCAATTGCCTGAATAGTTCTCCCTGTAGAGAATCCAGGATCTCCTTACTTCTAGATGATACTGCAGCAGGAATGTGCCAATCAACATCTGGGTCACCTGTGGTTCTTTGGTTGGACCTGCTCTTAGTTAGGGGTTTCATGGACAGAATGTTGGTGACATATGCGCTCACGCCTTTTCTGGTTTTACATGTTTCTTTCTGTATACAAGTTGTATTTTCCTTTCTCATCACCGGTTTTCAGTATACTATGAGATCCATTACCTAACGTCCACATGACCCCCCCCCCCCCAACTTCTTTCTAAGTTGAACATTCTGCTATAGACCAGGACTGACACAGAGGGGATGGATAGTTTTGAAGGCCACTATGGGTATTCCATGCATCCACAATTGTGGTTTTCTGTGCATTTCTGGTGCCCACCCCTCCAAACAGATGTTCACAGGTTGGGGATGCTAGAGAGGGTGGCTACGAATGTGGTTGGTGCTTTGTGTCTTGGCCATCTGCAGATGGACCTATGGATCTTTTCGTTATACGTTGGCGGGCTGGCAGGTTGTCAGTGCTGTGATGCAACCTTTGTATGCACAGGTTGGGTGCCTTCTTTGATTGTCAGCATGCTCTGCAGCTCAGTGTCATTGGATGGGGGTGGTAGGGGTTATACTCAGGTGTCATATGCAGGGATGTTTCTTTGCAGAGACAGTGGTAGCTGCATGGGGCAGACACAGAGTTCTCTCAGGGGACTGGTGTGGTGGTTAGTAGTGGGGGCAGCTAAGTCAGCCATGTGTTGTCTTTACTAGCATCATGTCTCTATGTTTCCACTGTAATGTGTTTTGGCTGACAGTATTGGGCCATGTTGCTGCAATGTTACACACAGTAGGTTTTTTTCACTGTGTTCATATTTCCTTTACATATGTGCTTTCTCTTTTGTCCATTCTGCATTTATTACCATCTTGCTTTCCTCTTGGCCATTGTATTTCTGTTTGCCTGTTTTCTGAGTGGGCTCTGTTTTGTGTGTTTGCTGTCATTTGGTTATGTTGCAGGGGTCCAGCTTGCCTCCTGCTCCTTTTGCCCTCTTACTTTGCAGCTACTTCCTTCCCACCAAATATATTTCCCCTGCCTTATCCCTTTCCTGCTTTGCCCTTCTTACTGTGCTAGGATGGTCTTAATCCTTTCCCAGCCCCTGTGTGCTGCAGCTAGGGCTGGCCATCGATGTCCCATGGAAAGCAGGGCATCTTCATTTTATATTACCAGCCTGCAAAGCAGGTGGGTCTCCACCTCAGAAAAGTTAACCTGTCTGGTTGCCATTTTCCAAGGGTCTGGTGTTGCATGTGGGAAACTGTGCAGGTGGCCACATTTTCAGACTTACACGTCTGCAGCATAGCAGTGTAGTTACACGTCTCACTTTCATGTAAACAGAACCCCCATTCGTGTGCATGTTGGACGTTTAGCGGTGCAAATGTACAACCCTGTATTCCAATGCGCTGCTGCACGTCTAGTCGTCTGGGCAGAAAATTCCATCTGTGTCGGGGACATACACATGTTGTGTGCCTACATCCGCCCGGCACATCTTTCTCAGAATCAGGCCCATATTGTATATATTGGTTAACAATTGTTCATGGATTTGCATGTTTTAATATGGTTTTAACATTGTTTTACTTTATTTACAGTTGGTTTTTATGTATCAAATGATTTTTTATGTATGAGATATCTTATGTAGTTATTTATTTATTCTATGTTTATATTTATGGTTTTAGCATGCCAAAGAATCCCTGAAGAACGCATATCCAAAACATAGCTGTGTCGGGTTTGGCTGTCAGTTACCCCTGGTAGGAGTAACCCATATTACCTCTGGTGACGATTGACCTAAATGAAGTGTTCTTTACTTACCATGCATAGACTTGGTTTTCTCACATTTGTGAAATGGCTTACACCTCTGCATCTACCCAGAACTGCAATCTGCATGTGGTCCGCCTCCGTAACCAGTTACAGAGATATTCTGCACCATGGAACAATACTGAAACAGTATCATATCCTTGATTTTATTCTCTGTTCCTTTCCTTATGATCATTAACATTCTATTTGCTTTCTTGGCTGTGGCTGCACACTGGGCAGAGGATTTCAATAATGATGCCTAAATCTCTCATTAGGTACCTTGTCAAAGGCTTTCTGAAAATCTAGAATCTCTATATCAACTGGCTCACCTTTATCTACCTGTTTATTCACACATTAAAGAAATATAAGAGATTGGTGAGACAAGACTTTCTTTGGCTAAATCCATGTTGGCTCTCTGCCCTAAAACCATGACTATATCTACATGTACAGTAATTTTATTCTTTATAATGGTTTCTACCATTTTACCCAGTACTGATGTCAGGCTCACCGGTCTGTAGTTTTCTGGATCACCCCTTGAACCCTTTTTACAAATTGGCATTACACTGGCCATTCTCCAGTCTTCAGGTACTACAGATGATTTCAATAACATTTCACAGATTACTAATAGTATATCTGAAAACTTATATTTCAATTCTTTCAACACTCTGGGTTGTACTATATACCATCCGGTCCAGGTGATTTGCTACTCTTTAGTTTATCTAATAGTTGTAATACATTTTCCCAGTTATCGAGATTTGTTTCAATTCTTCCAATACATCACCTTTAAATACCTTTTCAGGCATGAGTAGCTTTCCTACATCTTCTTCAGTAAAGACTGAAGCTAATAATTTATTCAGTCTCTCTACTATGGCCTTGTCCTCCTTTAGCACCCCTTTTACCCCTTCATCATCTAAACATCCAACTGACTCTCTCACAGATTTTATGCTATGAATGTACTTGAAAAAGCTTTTTATTATATGTTTTTGCTTCCATGGAAAGCTTCCTCTCAAATTCTCTCTTTGCCTGCCTTATCAATGCTTTGTATCTAACTTTCCAATACTTATATTGTTTCCTGTTTTCATCACTTGGCTTCTTTTTCAATTTCTAGAAAGATATTACAACAGCATCTCTGACATCACCTTTAACCATGCTGGTAATCATCTGGCCTTCCTTCCACCTTTCTTAAAGCATAGAATACTTATGACTGTGCTTTCAAGATATTATTTTTAAATCAATGCCCATTCTTGGTGTAAAACTTTAACCTTTGCAGCTGCTCCTTTTAGGGTTGTTGTTTTTTTATTACATTCTTCCTCATTTTTTATAGCCTCCCCTTTGAAAGTTTAAAGCTATTGCTATGGATTTCCTTGCTGTCCTCCCTCCATTTATTAAATCAAATGTGATCATGTTATGATTACTATTGCCAAGTGGCCTGAACATCATTATCTCTTGCACCAAATCCTGTGGTACACTAAGGACTAGATCTAAAATAGCTCCCCCTGATGTTGGTTCATGAACCAGCTGCTCCATGAAGCAGTTATTTATTTCATCTAGAAATTTTATCTCCCTAGCATGTCCTGTTGTGACATTGACCTAGTCAATAATGACCTAATTGAAATCACTCATTATTACTGTGTTGTAACTTCTGTTAGCTTCCCTGATTTCTTTTAGCATTTCATCTTCCATCTGTTCATTATGACCAGGCAGATGGTAGTACACCCCCACTGCTTTTGCCTTCTCCTTTTTACATGGAATTTCTATCCATAGAGATTTTACAGTGCATTTTGTTTCCTGCAAAATGTTTATGTTGTTTAACTGAATTCCCTCTCTAAAAAGAGCACAATCCCTCCACCAATTTGATCTACCCTATCATTGCTATATAGTTTGTACCTAGATATCATGATGTCCCACTGGTTGTCCTCCTTCTACCAGGTCTCTGAGATGCCAATCATATCTAACCTTTCATTTAGTGCTATATATTCTAACGCTCACATCTTATTTTTTAGATTTCTTGAATTTGCATGCAGGCATTTCAGAAGTGATATTTTGTTCATACAGGTTTTAACAATCTGGTTATCAGTTGATAGGGGTAATTTCAAATCTTTCAGCTCTGCTCTTTTTTTAAAGGCATCTGGGTTACTTTCATATTTATTGGAATCTCTCTTTCGGGGTGCCCTAACTTCCCTCTTTTGCTAGTATCCTTGAAGAATGCATCCTTCCAAACCATGCACTCTTAGGCAACTGTCAGCTTTCCCCTATTATCTAGTTTAAACATTGCTCTATCTTCTTTTTATAGGTTAATGGCAGCATCCTAATTCCACCCTGGTTAAGGTGGAGCCCATCCTTTCAGAAGAGCCCTGCCATCCCTAAAATGTTGCCCACTTCCTAGCAAATACAAAACCCTTTTCCTTGCACCATTGTCACATCCATGCATTGTGACTCTGGAGTTCTGCCTGCCTTTTGAGTCCTGGTGTGGAACGGGAAACATTTCTGAGAATCTACCCTGGAAGTTCTGTATTTCAGCTTGCTACCTAAATGCCTAAATTTGGCTTCCAGAATCTCCATCCCACATTTGGTACAAACTTACAATGTAACTCATCTGGGGACAGGAAAATACCTACTGCACCCGAATGTAACTTGCCTTGAACTTCTGATAGAGGGCATGAGCTAAATACAATTTATTTTTCTTCACCATTCATACACTTATAGAAGCAATAAGAGAAAATACCCTTTTCCTAACTTGAGCTAACCATGTCTGAATTAGAGTTGGTACTACCAACAGTTTGCTGTGGAGAAAATGCAATGCTCAATTAGAGACATACTTCTGTAGATAATCCAGGCCCAATCTATATTGAGCTTTACAGGTCAACATCAAAACCTAAATTTGATTCAACTCTCTATGGGAAGCCATGTAAGGATCTCAGCCATGGGAGCACATGGTTCCTGAGATACGGGAACAAGATCCTTCTATTCAAGATATTGACTTAATTGCTGTAAAATTCACAACTGACAAAATGCCTGTACAACTGCTGACACTCGATCATTAAGGTGGTAATTCTATAAAGGGCATGCAGAAAGATGCAAGCTAGAAATACACGCACGTCTCTATGTAGGTGGTTTCTATTCTATACGTGCATGCATAAGTCCTTTAGAATAGTATAACTTAGCCACATTTCTGCAAAACCTAGGCACAGGCATTTTCATTTGCTCCTGAGCAGGCATAATTGCCATGACTAAGCTCAGGCGCCAAAGTGCGCTCCGCTCGTACTTTGCCACATGTGTGGCAATTCACTTTAACTGCATGGGAGGTGATAGAATTACCCTCCATGTGTCAATCCTGAATCAGTCCAAACTTTTAAATACCAGATCTTTTCCTGCTAACTAATGGTATTCCATACAACTTCATGAAGTCTTCTGTTGGTACTGAGAAATCTTCCAGATACATGACCCCTGACTTCAAGGATTTAGTTTCAAGCAACTTGTCTGCTGCCAATCTTTTCTGGACATATTAACTCCATGCTGCAGGGCCGGGTCCCGAGGCCGACATGTAACCAGGTTCCCGGGTTCCCGGGGCCCGGCCCATTGCCGATCGTTTGCGTGGGGGTGGGGGCTGGGGCGGAGGGGGTGAGACGCGTGTCATGACCTCTTTCGAATCGCCCCACGCCAACCGCATGGGGTGATTCTATTGGTGGTCAGTGTTGGGAGGCGGAGCAGGCAGGGTGCGTGGGAGACCAGGGGAGCAGAGTGTCGGTGCAAGGGGGGGTGCTGTTTTGCAGTGGGGGGATCATCACGGGGGGGGGGAGGTGAGAGTAAAGCAGCTGTGCTTGCAACTGGCGCTATCTTAGCTCTATAGGCAAGGCAGCTGCCCTCTAACCCAAAAAGTCATTGGTCGGAGGTGGGCCTCTCCCTGTGAAAGAGAAGCAGAGGGGGTTCTGCAACCTTTTCAGCTGTTTCGAGGGTTGGTTTGGTGGCAGGTCAGTGGGGAAATAAAAACAAAACAAAACCCAAAACTGGAGTTAATTTGTAGCTGGGGTGGGGGAGGGGGGGGGGGTTTGCCGGGGCCTGGGTTGATTGTAGGCTTCAAAGAGGGAGGGGGTGGCAGCTTAGCCAGTATAGCAAGTCTGAGTAGGCTGGTTGGTAGGGAGTGGCCTAGTAGCAAGGTCAAGTTGCTTAGGGCCAGCAGGTTAAGGGCTTGACTCCCACTTGGGGACTGGGTTTTTTTTCTAGTCCTGAGAATGGTGAGGACTCCAAAAGGGCAAGGGGCAGGGAGATAGCAAGGAGGCCCAGCATCATTGTCTGCCGGAAAAAGGAGTCGTGGGCGGGGGGAAGTGCTGAGTGGTCACACGGCAGCAGCGTCGTCACAGGGGCTGCAGACCAGGAGGTCGCCTGAGGTGGGGGGCGGTGGAAGGGGAGTGAGGAGGTCTCAAAGCAGGAGGCTGGGGAGGGATTCAGGGCCACGTGGCAGGGTAGTGGGTTCTGCGGTGCAGGCCCCAGGAGCGGAGGTGGCAGGTACAGCCTGTCAGGAGGAAGTGAGTTCAAGCATTGCTGTACCTAACGCAGTGGCTAGTGCTGGGCAGCCGATGGGAGTGGGGGTGTTGGCATATGAAAACATATCGGCCGGGGATTGGGGCATGATGCATTGGGAGTTTTGTTTACTACTCCCTTTCCTGAGTACTATACCCCGTGTCATCCTGGTAGGCACTTCCAACATCCAATGTTCACTAGTGCCCCTGGGCATTGGTCTTTTGAGGTAGGACAATATGGTGGAGTGGGGCTTTGGGGTTATGGGTGGGGTGATTGGCCGGGAGTGGGGTTTGGTGGTCCAGGGATGATGCCTGTGAGGGGTATGGCCAGGTGGGAGGCTGGGAGTATGGGCTCTTCAGCATGGAGCTGGTGAGGTGGGGAGGGTAGGGTGGCTAGTGCATCTGTGGCCGTTGCTGCTGGTGCTTGTCCTTCTCTGTCTGTTCAGGTTCCAGAACGTGCTGGTGCAAGAGCCAGTATGACCGACCCCAGACGGGCCAGTGGAGCGACCTTTACAGTCCAGATGCTGGCGCAATCTATTCCTGTTGATAGATCGCAGACCGCGAGAGAGAGAGCATCGTGAAATCTGGAAGCTGGTGAGTATGCAGGTGGAGATGCCGGCTTAGGCGGTAGGGCTCCATTGTCTGGGGGTGAAGTCGAAGTGGGCCAGAAGGCCAAGGCAAAGCATAGACGAGGGCGTCGTTGGCACGATTAGTCTTCATTGTCGTTGTCAACTTCATCCGGGGCTTCTTTGGTAGGATCCGCAGTAGCATCAGCCAGAAAAGGGGGCGGAACTGCTCCTACAGTAGTCTGTTGTTCGGAGCTTTGGGAGGGGGTACTGCAGACGTTGAGGCACCACATTAAAAGACGTTGGTATACTGATATATTTCGCCTTTTGGAGGGAAGGAAACACTCTGGAGAGAGCAGGAAGAAGCGTAAAGAAGACAAGAAAGCGGGTAGGGTGGAGAAACTCTCCCTTCGTGACTCTGAAAGCCGATGCTGAGGGAGCTGATGCTGCAGGGAGGGCTCTGACGGGCAGGGAGGCCCTGAGGGATGCTTTATTCTGCTGCTGCCATGGAGGCAGTGGCAGCGGCAGCAGAAGCCAGTTTGTTTGTGGCTGATGCAGAATGTTGTTTGTGCGGGGACCTCTGAAACGCGGGGCCATGTGCAAACAACATTCTTGCTCAATGGACGGACTGGCTCTGGTCCCTTATAGACTATTGTAACCTCTTCTTTGCTAGTCTCCTCTTCTATCTGTTCAAAACTCTGCTGTGTGGCTAATCTTCTGCCAGCCCCAATATGCTGGTTCCTTATTCATTTATATATCCAGTTCAGACTTCTCCTATCGACCTATAAGTGCAGTCATTCTGCTGCTCCTCACTACCTTTCCTCTCTTATCTCTCCCTACATCCATCCTCAGGAACGCCACTTTTCTGGCAGATCACTTCTATCTGTTCCCTTCTCCTCCACTGCCAGCTTCAGACTTAAATCCTTCCACCTTGCTGCTCCTTACGCCTGGAACAAGCTACCTGAGTTTGTACATCAGGCGTCATCTCTGGTAATTTTCAAATCCAGGCTGAAAACTCACCTGTTCGAGGCTGCTTTTTTGGGCTGATCCGCTTAGTCTCCTATGTGTGTCTTTACCATTTCCCTAGATATATCCTCCTCTTCAGCTGTTGTGTTGTCTGTCTTGACTAGATTGTAAGCTCTGATGAGGAGGAACCATCTTTTGCATGTGCCTGTACAGTGCTGCATATGCCTTGTAGTGCTTTACAAATGATAAGTTGTAGTAATAGTAGTAGTATAACTGGAATATGTGACTCTAAGGGGGAGGTGCATGGCATGGTGCGTGTAGTGCGTCAGCAATTCCAGCAATACTATAGCAAGTTATATGACATGGGGTCTATTGATGAGTCAGGCTGGGAGGCCTTCTTCAAGGACTTGGAGTAGCCCATGATTGGGAAAGAGGGACTGTGAGTCCTTAATGTTCCTTTCGCGAGGGCGGAAATTCTTCAGACAATACATTCTCTGAAATTATCGAAGGCACCTGTGCCTGATGGGTTGGGAATGGAATTTTACCAGATTTGGGGTGAGAAAGTGATATCTCTCTCCCTGATGCAGGGTTCTGTGGCCCTGGAGAACAGAGACCTAGGGAGGTGGCAGTAGGGTCTTACAGACCAATTTCCCTGTTGGATCAGAATGTAAAAATGGTGGTGGCTATTTTGGCCAGGTATCTGGATCAGTTCCTCCTGGGATTGGTATGCTCTGATCAAGCAGGATTTGTGCTGGGGCGCTTTGTGTCCACCAACATACTGCATGCACTTGCTGTCCTGTATGCGAGCAGGGGGAGGGAGGGGACGAGATCATCATATGTCTGGATGCCGTGAAGGCATTTGATAATGGTCTTGTGGGACTATTTTCTTTGAGTGGTAGAGAAATTTGGTATAAGGGGGGCATTCTTGGATTGGGTGAGGGTGCTACATCACCACCTCATGGCACAGATCCTGGCCAATGATGGGCTGTCTGAGGTGTTTCAGCTGAAGAGGGGCACATGATAGTGGTGCCCATTGTCCCTATGCTTTTTCTGCTCACACTGGAACCCTTGGCCATGCGGGTCCAACAGACTTCCAATTGGAAGGGTGTTCAAGTGGGGAGGGAGGTCTATAAGATTAATCTGTATGCAGATGATGTGCTACTATATCTTAGTCATGCTAGTCGGGATATTGGGAAGGTGATGGACACCATTACTAGCTTTAGGGCCTTTTTGGGGCTTCATATTAACTGGGGGAAATATGAGGCCATGCCAGCCTTGTGGCCGTGTGCCTGCAGTGGGCTAGGAGACTTCCCCCTGATGTGGGTGGGGGAATATCTCAAGTATCTTGACATATATCTGCATGTTGACCCTCGGAAGATTTATCAACAGAACACTGTGGACAAGATAGAGATCATGAGGGGTTTGTGCCATCATTGGCAGGACCTGCCTCTGTCCTTTTTGGGGAGAGTGGCATTGGTTAAGATGGTCATGCTCCTGAGGCTGCTATATCCCCTCCAGATGCTACCTATGTGGGTGCGGGATAGGAAGAACAACTTTATAAGAGCATGATTGGAACTTTCCTATGGTGGAACAGGGGGACCAAGATCAGCTATGTAAAGCTGGTGATGGATAAGGAGTGCTGGGAGTGGGGGGCCAGGCTTCCTGATTTATGGTTGTACAACTCTATGTTGAGTGCACGAGTTGTGTGCACGGGGGGGGGGGGGAGGTATGCACCAATGGAATTTTTGATAGTAGTTGCGTACCTTACTGGTGTTTGAGACTAATACATGTAACCCAACACAGGATGAGGGGGATAATAGGTTTCTGGCGTGCCTGAAGAAAGCATGGGACTGGTGGAGGAATAAGGTAAGGGGGCAAAGGAATGGTCCCCCTTTAGCTAGCTAGTGAGCAATCCAGAGTTCACCCTGGGAGTGACAGGAGCTATCTTTCAGATCTGGGATCAAAAGGGCTGCAAGTATGTAGGTCAGCTACTGGAGCTGGAAGGAGGGCAGTTCCCTATCCTTGACAGGGTAAAGGAAAAGTGGCAGCTTCCAAATATGCACTTCCTGGCTTATCTGCAGTGCCGACACTATGTCATAGAGAGATCTAGGGGGGATGGGGGCACACACTGCTTTGGACAAGGTGTTTCTTTCCATCCCTGCATGGCTTAACAAGGTGTCTCATTGGTATAACTTGGCACATGAATGGAAGGTGGGGGGAGGGACAGAGGCCCTTGCTGGGGTGTGGACGGCAAGCTGGGGGAGCACATGGAGATGCAATAGAAAATCTTGCAAAGGACGTATATCTCCAGAGTCCGAGGGGTGTAGTTGAAACTTTGGAAGCATCCGGAGTGTTTGTGCTGTCGAGTGGGAAAAGGCATGCTTACGCATACGTTCCTGAAATACCACAAGTGGGATGGGTATGGGGGGGGGTATTAGAGCATACTCACAGGGCATTGGAGAGAACTATTGAGTGAACTTGCGTAGCCCTACTGCTGGAGAAGGAGATGCCCCTGAGGGAGAAGGGAGTGGGGCCTCTGGGGAGGAAATTTGGGTGAGTAGCCTTGATGATTGCTAGGAAGGTGATTCTGACTAAATGGGTGGGTGGGTGAGTGAGCACCTTACTGTTAGATGTGGGAAATGTGGGAAATGGCAGAATGGGTGTTGAAAACATGAAAGAGGCAAGGGTCAGCGGCTACGCAGAAATATGCTGAGTTGTGGACCAACGTTGTTGCTGGGTTATAACAATAGCAGTTGGGGGAAGGGAGGAGTAGCTCAGGGAGTGGGGATGGGGGGGGGGAATGAGGAAAATGAACCAATGAACGCACAAACAACTTTTGATGGGGGAACAGAACACCCCTGCTCCCCAATGGACTTGCGGGGTTTTTGAGGGGTGAGTTGCTGTGTAGAGGGAGGGCTTACAGCTGTACCGGGGGGGGGAGAGCTGATGTGCTATGGTCATAGGTGACTGCTGATTGATGTCTGTTAAACTGTGTTCTGGCTATGCACTATAGGGCATGTATTAGGTGGTTTCAATAATGATAATTTTAAAAAAGACAGAAGTAAAGAATTCATTTAGATTTCAGTTCTGATCTTCTCCTTTCAGAGTATCTCTTTTTTCCCTGGTGGTTTAATGATCTAACTAACTCCCTTATGTGTTTCTTTTGCTTAATACACATGAAAAAAAATTGCTAGCTTTTGCCTTATTGTTACGTTCTCCTCAAATTTTTCATAGCCTACTGTATTAATATTTATATCTAATTTGTCACTATATATTTGTGTATATTTGTGTCTTCTTATTTTTTTATTTAGTCCTGCTTTCCATGTTTGAAAAGGATGCTCTTTTGGCTTTAGTAGCTGCTTTCATAGCACTACTTAACCACTATGGTGTGATGAGGAAGGCACTGGTGAGCCTGCAGAGTTAGAGAAAATCAGTGATTGTACCTTTAAAAACATTCCAGCAGTGCACAGGCTTCAGAGCAAGCTTAGAGTTTCTGAGGCAAGGCTGCCACACCCAAGCTCTGCTGACGGAGTAGCAGGCTTGGAGCATGATTATGAACACCTGTTAAGGCAGAGAGAAACGCTGCCCAGGAAGCACCTTTATAAACCCTGCTTAGGGAAAAGCAGAGGGGAGAAGAGCTGCTCAGGAGGAAAAGGTTGCTCAGAAGGGAAGAGCAGAGCAAGCAAACACTCAAGGAGAGAGTCCAGGAAGACAGAGTCAGAGACGGACTCAGAGCAGACTGGAAATTGAGCTGGAAGTTCCCAGAAAGAAAGTTCCAAACAGAGGAAAGAAGAAGGACCTGGAAAGAGTCTGGCACAAGGGAAACCAGGCAAGAGCTGCTCAGACGGAGAGAGCAGGGCAGGTTCCAAACTTCTGTTCCTGACCAAGAAGTTCACAACACTCAGAGGTGGGTGCCTAGGTTTCAAACCAGGAGGCAGAAGAACCCAGCCTCCAACAGAGAGCCATGGTTAAACCTCAGAGAGGAACTGGGGCAAGAGAACCAGAGAAAGATATCCAGTAATACCGTTCTCCATATTCTTTACCAGGTAGAGAAGTCCTGGAGGGAGTTACAGGAATCCTCCACAAGAATTCCACCAGAGGCAGGTCATGAGGGCTCAGTGCAGGATATTATAATTCCAGAGCAGGAGGAAATGCAAGTGGAGTATAATGAACCATACCCCTTGATTACTGAACTGCCAATGGACTGTTCTTTGTGTAGTGCAGAGGCTACTGAATCCTTGGTTAAGGAGTAGCAGCCTGAGTAAATGCTTTTGGGAAAAAGCACTACCAAGAAAACCTAACCTTGCTAAGGTAGGAACCAGGTTAAGTAAGACAAGCTTGCACAGCACTGTATATTATCTCACTAAGGAAGCAGAAAGACATTCTTTACTTTGCTGAACCTAAGAAGCTGTACTTTTGATTTGCCTGTTTTGATTGATGAAACGTCTGCATCTGTTTAATGCCTTTGAGAAGTTACTCAGCTTAAGGATGTAAATATTTTCTGTACTTTTTGTCCTGGAGGAAATATCCAGATACTTTGCGTTTGAACCTTATTTGTGCATATTTTGGGGAAATAAACTGTGTCATGTTTGCCTTCACTCGATGTCTCCACTACTATCCTTTTTAAGAGGGAAACTACAACTCCCAGAGGGCACTGCTCCTGAAGGAAATAGTTTTCAAACCTTTTAAAGAGGACTAAAATGGCAACCCTAATCCCCTAAGCACGTGGCTGGGGATAGGGACAAGTGACAATGGTAAATCATTGCTCTTTCTTTGATCTCTTTTAATTTGTGAATACATTTTATATGGGTTTCAAACATAAGAACATAAGAAATGTCATACTGGGTCAGACCAAAGGTCCATTGAGCCCAGTATTCTGTTTCCAACATTAACCAATCCAGGTCACAAGTACCTGTCAGGTACCCAAAAGGTAGAAAGATTCCAAGATGCTTATCATGGGGGTAAGCAGTGGATTTCCCCAGTACAATTTAATAATGGTTTATAGACTTTTCCTTCAGGAACTCATCCCAACCTCTTTTAAATCCAGCTACACTAACAGCTTTTACTACATTCTCTGGTAACAAATTTCAGAGTTTGGCTACATGTTGAGTGAAAAAATATTGTCTCCTATTAGTCTTAAATGTGCTACATTGTAGCTTCATTGCATGTCCCCTAATCTTTCTGTCCCCTAATTTTGAAGGAATAATAAACTGATATATATTTACTTCTTCCACTCCATTAATTATTTTATAGACATCTATCATGTCTTCCCTCAGGTGTCTCTTTTCCATGTTGAAAAGTCCTAACCTTATAAGTCTTTCCTTATAGGGTATCCTTCGATCCCCTTTACCATTTTGGTGGCTCTTTTCTGTACCTTTTAAAAGTCTGCTAACTCGTATCCTTTTTAAGATATGCTGATCAGAATTTCACAGAATACTTACAGTGCAGTGCACCATGAAGGGATACAGAGGCATTATAATATTCTTAGTTTTACCTTTTATCCTCTCCTTAAGATTCCTAGTATTCTATTTGCTTTCTTGGCAGTGGCTACACACTGAGCAGAGAGTTTCAACGTGTTACGCATGATGATGGCCAGATACATTTCATGCATGGTAATTCCTAAAGTGGAACCTTGCATTCTATAACATAGTTTGGGTTGTCCTTCCCTAAATGCATAACTTTGCACTTGTCAATATTAAATTTCATCTGCCATTTGGACTCCTAGAAGTATGTTTACTAAAGGGTGTTAAGGAAGCCATTTGCCATTAACACATGCTATCGTCACACTTGCATCCTTAGCATGTCAAAAATGCTGCTTTAACATGTGTTAAAGACTCCAGCTGCGTCAAGTGCCATGTGGGCGGAGAGTGGACATTAACAGGGCGGAGAGAGGGTGTTAACAATGTGTGTACCCTTCATGTGGCTTGCGCAAACGTATCCTAGCGTGCCTTAATGCTGAGGATCCTAATGCAAAGTAATACCACACGGAAAGGGTGTATTTTGAGGAGAGAGAGCCTATTTTAATGTCTGCAATGGGATGCACAGACAGAGGATCCCAAGAGAATGATAATAGTGCTCCATTAGCAGCTACAGCATTGCCCAAGTATGAAAGGGCACCATGTTGATGGTGCAAATGAGGCAAAGGAGGTGGAACATGGGTCATGCAGTGGGGGCTGCTGGTGCACAGGGCAGACCAGGAAGCTGCCTAGGTGGCACATAAGAACATAAGATTAGAAAATATGCCAGACTGTGTCAGATCAAGGTCCATTATGCCCAGTATCTTGTGTCCAACAATGACCAATCTAGGTCACAAGTACCTAGCAGTTTCCCCAAAAGACACACAGGGTCCATAATGCTTGTAATGGGGCAAGCAGTGGATATCTCAGGTCCTCTTTGACAATGGCTTATGGACTTTCCCCAGGAACTGTCCAAATGTTTTTTAAACCCAGCTACACTAACAGCTTTTACTACATCATCCGGTAATGAATTGCAGGGTTTGATTATGCATTGACTGAAGAAATATTTTCACCTAGTAGTCTTAAATTGGTTACACTATAGCCACATTGCATGTCTCCCAGTCTTTCTACATTCCGATAGCATAAACTATCGACCTACATTTACCCATTCCACTTGTCAATAATTTATAGACCTCTATCATATCTCCCCTCAGCCGTCTCTTCTCCAGGTTGAAGAGCCCAAAAGTTTTTAGCCTCTCCACAAAGGGGTATCCTGCCATCCACATTACTTTCTGTGATGTCCATCATGATCCCACAATAACAGTGGCATACAGGCATGCTAGTGCTGCAGAAAGGAGATGTGCAAAATGGAGCGGTCCATAGGTCCTGGCACCTCAGGCAGAGATCTCAGCTGCCCCCCACCCCTGCTGCTGCTGAACCTAGTTGTGGGGGAAGAGGCAGATAGTGCCAGCAGCTATAGCTCTACAGGAAGCTGAAACATGCAGGTGCCCAGGAAACTACCACAGCAGTGGCTGTTATCATCCCCGAGATGTATCATTGGCAAGCGGTGATGGGGGTCCCTGAAGAGGCAGATGGTCAGGAGGGACTGTGTGGCCATTCATGTATGCCTCTGCCCTCCCCCCCCCCCCAACTGGACCTTGTGCCCTAAGCATCCGCCAACCCAGATGTTGGATGGGCTGGGACTGCACACTACCAACACTGACAGCACACGGGCATGTCAGCATGGTGTGGGAGTGTTGGCAGAAGGGGCAGTGGCACCCACCTGCAGCAGACCAAAGCCATGTCCTGGTCCTGTGTGCCATGCGCATTGTAACATGTGCCAAGTTCTGTCTGATGGGAGGCATGTCAGCCCCAGGGACTGTTGCAGCTGTATGGCAGCACTGTTGCAGCACTGTGGCTCAGTGCATGCATTTTGTGTGTATTTGAGTAGAGAGTCACAGGTTCAGGCCCCAGCTGTAGATTGTGTATTGCATGTCCCTGTAGCTAAACTTTAGTCTACTCTGCAAGTACAACAATGAATCGGCCAGCAAAGGTACAAACACCCATCGGCTACACAGACAGGCTCCACTATCCACAGCTGGATGGAAAGTCAAGTTGATAGCACTGACACACTGAGCAGGAGTTAACATCAGAGCACGCAACTAGCTCCTGTACAATAAGTACACATTAACAATGCTTGAGCTGCTATAGAGACCAAAGTGGCAGGCAGGACTGCCAACCATCCCCAGTTTTGCACAGTGCGGCAATATGAGCATGTGTGTGTATTTATCTATTGTTTTGTGGCTTTCTACACTTCACTGAGCCTCGCATGGTCTAAGATGTTTCAAGTGTTAGTCTGCAAATGTGCATGATGAGGAACAAAGTATTGTGGGTATGGTCTGAAACAGGGTGGATTGGCCAGAATGTCTCTGCATTGGAGATAGGGTCAATGGCTGAGACGTCATAGTGCCCGTCTGCCACGGGCCTGGATGGGATGGCCACAACATGTCATCCTAGGAGGGCACTCTCACTCTGACTGAGCAGTGACTATGGCATGGCTATGTATCCACATAATACTATACAGTGTCTGGTTCTAGTGATGTGGATGCATGTCCTGTGCTGGGGGCCCAATTGCTGGGTGTCCATAGCATTTATCCCATGCCTTGGTGTACATGGTCACTCTGTTCCCATGTAATGTGTGGTGGCCAGCAGGCTCTTTGCACTTTATTTATGTCAGTGTTTTTCTATTCAGCCCTTCCTGAGATCAGTAGGTAGTTTACAATTAATGTATACTTTACATAGAACAATTTTATAGTCCAAACATACAGCATTGAATGTAATTATTTACATATGAACCTATTTACAAGGATTTCAGAATTCCAAATGTTTTGTCTTGGGGATGTTACACTAGCCCTTACAGGATTCAGTGAGGAACTGGTTGTATGTCATTATTACTGTTGTTTTCACTGTAGTGTTCAATGAACAGCAGCATTTTTAATTCCTTTCTAAACATTTGTAAATCTTTGATGGAGTGTATTGTGTCTGGCAGGGCATTCCACAGCACAGGTGCAAGAAAAGAGAAGGCTCTGTTGCCTGTGACTTGTTTTGTTTTGCAAAAGATCTGTGGGATTACAAGTGTGTTCTGCTGTTTGTTGCATGAGTAAGCAATGTTGAAAGGAATGATGGAGTGATATTGCTACCTATCTTGAATGTTATCATTAATGCTTTATACCTTATTCTGCTTAATATTGAAACCAGTGCAGATTGTAAAGTATGGGTGTTATATAGTCAGTTAATCGGGCTTTATATATGATTCTGGCTGTAACATTCTGGGCAATTTGAAGTTGTTTCAGATTCTTTTTTGGTAGACCATGAAGGCTATTGCAGAAATCGAAATGTGGGGTGATTAGCGCGTGTACAACTGACCTAAAGTCATGCATGTCAATTAGTGGTCTAAGGTGTTGAATGGTTCTTAGTTTGAAGAATATGGTTCTAATCATCTGTTTTATGTGTGATGTCATGGAGAGGGATTGATCGAGTATCACACCGAAGTAGCTTACTTTGTTTTTCACTGTGAGTATCGTATCTTGTATCTTAAATGTTGGTGGGGGGAGGGGGGGGTGAAATTAAAATTCCTTGACATTTAAAGTACTTCACTTTTTTCTGTTAATTCTCAGGTTATTAGAAACCAGCCAAGTCTCAGCTTCCATGATACATGATGCCGTTATGTGTTCAGAAGGGTTCATCAGATCTATGGGGAGATATAGCATGATATCATCCGCATAGATATGGAAACCCGCTTTGAATTTCTTGAATATATTGCAAATTGGTTATAAATAAAGATTAAATAGCAGTGCTGAGAGGGCTGCTCCCTGTGGTATTCTCTGCTCCTGTATGAAAGTTGAAGAGGTTTCTTGTCCTATTTGTACTTGTTGTATGCGGTCGGCGATATAAGATTTAAACCATTGGTAAGTTGTTCCCTTGATTCCAATTTGGTCAAGTCTCGAGAGCAGGGTGTTGTGGTTGACATTGTCGAACGCGGAGACAATGTCTAGAAAAATGAGGATGAATGCCTGTTTGGTATCATCCATTCTATGGATGAGGGTGTCGAAGAGAACTAGTAGGAGAGATTTGATGCCGTAGAATGGGTGAAAACCAAACTGTTGATCATTTAATGGAGCATTTAGATCTTTGACATCTTGAAGCTGTGTTTGGACGATCTTCTCAATAATTTTAGAGACAAATGGTATGCTGGCTATTGGCCTATAGGATGTAGGGTCTTGCTTATCGAGGGTTTTGTTTTTTAGGATAGGTCAAATCATGGCATGTTTAAGTTCCTTTGGTATGGTTGACTGTGTGGAGGAGGTATGGAGCTAGTTCAGTTTTTGCTGCCTTGATCCAGGCAACTGGACAGGGGTCTAAAGGAGACGTGGTGGTGTTAATTTTGGTAATGGTGTTCATTAGTTATTTTTAATTTATTAGGTGAAAGATGTGCCTTGTGTTGGCATTTGAGGGGGTGTTGGTGAGGGTGATTGGGTCTATAGTGGTTTTCCTTTTTAGTTTGTCTTGATAGTGATTTGATAGAGTTTGGGGGTTTATGTTAGTATTATTTGTATCATACTGAGTAGTCTTGGTTAGGGAATTGACAATCTCAAATGTTCTCATGGTCGATTGAGGGAATTAGCAAGTATTTTCGTGTGGTAGACCTTTTTTGTGTTGTTAATTGTTTCCCTGCAATTATTAAGTGATATCATGTAGGTGAGTTTATTTTCTGAAGTTTTAGTGGATCTCCATTTATGTTCATGTTTCCTTAATTGATTTTTCAATTTTGCTAGGTTTTGTGTGAACCATTTTCCCGATGTTCTTTGGGTTGGTCTTAAATGGGTGTGGGTTGGGGCAGCTGCATTTTGTATTGTCGTGTTCCAGTTTGATAGATTGTCATTTAACTCTGCTTGATTGGTATGTGCATTGCTGTAAAACCCAGTGGTGGGCAGAAGGTGCAGCCTGACTGTGCTTGCTGTGGGTGATTGTTAGACCTAGGTGGTTGGGACAGGTGGTGTTCCATGCCTCCTCCCTGTGGTAATGGTAGGGCCAACAGGACTCTAGTAATAATCCCATTCAAGCCTAGACACCCCCACAGTAGTTAGCATCAGCAATTTTACACTGGGTATTGACATGCACTGTTCTAGGTGGATCCCTATCCAACATGGACAGGACACAGTGCCAGGTATAACTAGGACATGCTGCAATTATGCAGGAAACAAGGAGACTAGCATAATACACTGTTGTCAATACTTGCCATACACTAGTAGTAATATAGATCTGCAGCAGAGCCAGTAAAAACCATCTCTAACAATGCAGGTTCTGGGGACCAGGTGCTCATCCTCACCTTCAGGGTGACCGCAGAAACTGCTCTGTAGCATGGTTTGTAGCTGCTCTGTCAATGCTTCTTATGGAGATGAGGAGATGAATCAGTGAAATCTCCATTTGGTGGTCAGCTGCAGACTGCTGTTCTACATGTGCACTGCATCATGGGTACTGGAGGGGATAACCTATACCACCACACACATTTTAGGCAGTGACCTGCAGTCTCTTTGTATCCAGCTATTGCTGTGCAGAGTGGTGTGGAGGTATAGCCTATTGGTTAGTGCAATGTTTCCATAAGCATGGGACAGGGGTCTGATTCATACTTGCTCTTTTTGTGACAGTGTGCTACTCAGAGATTTTTCCAGCACATCGGTGCTGGCAGCCCTTACTACCCTCTCCTCTGCTGCCATCCTTCCTTCAACTCATCCATCCACCTCTGTCGGCTGTGTACAGTCATGTCTTCTTGTGCAAGCTGTTACACCATGACCTACACTGGCACTCTTTTCCGCATTTCGACTCTTTGCGTTCACCTCTCCTGTGCCTGATCTGCACATCACCACTACTACTCTGTCCTCCTGTCGCTGCAAACATCCTGCTGCTTCTGCCTCTGCTGGGGGATACGTCTTCCCCATCATATGCCACACACTGATATTGCAGCACTTTATATTGGCTCCACCCTGTGCATTGATACAGCTGCCTCCCACATGCTTGTCCACTTTATTGGCTGCCACGTAGGGTGCCCACCGATATGGCAGGTCCATCACTTCCCACCCATCCTTCCTTCCATCACCTTTACATTGACTTTCCTTGGTGCTCTATCCAGTGTTTGGGTTACAACCGTTTTCGTGCCTTAAGATGCATGCTTTCCACCTTAAAACATGTTTGTCACCCTAACATGCTTTAAGGTGCATTCTTGTCACTTTAACCCTGTTTAATGCCCTGTTAATGTGCGTTAAATGGCCACAGCGCCCAGTTAACAAGTGTTAAACGGCCCATAGACGGCTTTACGCTGGAATGCCCCCTACCCACCCAACACCTTTTAAGGATTAACGCCCTTATTGCTGCTGTTAACGCCTGTTACCTTAACACGCTTTAGTAAACATACTCCCTAGTCTCCCAATTTTTCAGGGTCCTCTTGCCATTTTTCACAATTCTCTTGTGTTTTAACAACTTCTAACAATTTTGCCTCATCTGCAGATTTGATCACCTCACTTATCATTCTCATTTCCGGGTCATTTACAAATATTTTAAAAGCAGTGGGCCCAGCATACAGTTTTGGGGTAAATAGCAAGCTCTCGCAATCAGGTGGTGGAGAGGAACCAGAAAATGCCACTAAATGGCCATTATAATTAAGCATCCTCCCTCCGCCCCTCCTCACACATACACTCAAATTTCTGAACTCAAGTCATCTCAAGAGGAACTCATTACATGCTGAGGTAGGTTTTATGGCTTTTTGCTTTGCTTGATTTCTTTTAAAAAGGGGATTTTTATTACAATTTTATATCCTGGGTTAGTTGGGTAATTTTTCTTGCTGTAGTAGAAGGGGTTTTTAAGGAGCTTATTTATTTGCTTTAGAGCTTTCTTTTTGGCCTATTTTTGGGATATATCATGTACTGGTTACCTGGACTGGCCACGGTTGGAAACAGGACACTAGACTTGATGGGCCTTTGGTCTGACGCAGTATGGCAGTTCTTATGTTGTTACTTTTACCTCTAGTTTAAAGAGGAGGAAGATTAATAACATTTTTTAATGTCACAGCACTTCTGTGATGTTAGTTCCTTCCCTCCTCACTCCAACTCCCAAGCAACCCATCTAATATGTATAGAATTTCTCCATTGGAAAAATTGTCCATTTAGCCCTACTCTCTGTTTTTTATCTTTTAACTAGCTCCTAATCCATAATAGTACATTGCTTCCTATCCCATGACATTTTAATTTTCCCAAGAGTATCTCACGAGAAAGGCTTTCTGAAGATCCAGATGCACTATATCAACCAGCTCACCTTTATTTACCTGTTTATTCACACCTTCAAAACAATATAAGAAATTTGTGGGGCAAGACTTTTCCCCTGTTGGTTTTCCCATGTCGGGGCAAGACTTTCCCATGTTGGCTTTCTGCTATTAAACCATGACCATCTATATGTTCAATTATTTTGTTCTTTATAATAGATTCTACTATTTTGCCTAGTACTGACATCAGGCTCACCAGTCTGTAGTTTCCCAGAACACCCCTGGAACCCTTTTTTAAAAATTGGCATTCATTGGCCACTCTCCAATCTTCAAGTACAACAGATGATTTTAATGATAGTTCACAGATTACTAAAAATAGGCCTGAAATCTCATATTTTAGTTCTTTCAGCACCATGGGATGTATGTCATCTGTCCAGGTGATTTGCTTCTCTTGAAATTTATCAAATAACTGTATTACATTTTCTTGATTTATCAAGATTTCTTTCAATTCCTCTGATACATCACCTTTAAATACGTATTATTTCTGGCATGGGTAAGTTTCCGACATCACCTTCAGTAAAGACCGAAGCAAAAAATTCATTTTGGGGTATGTTTACTAAAGTGTGTTAAGGTAATAGGCATTAACGGCAGTAATAAGGAGTGTTAATCCTAAAAAGCCACTGGGTGGGTAGGGGGCATTCCGGCTTAAAGTGTTCTATGGGCTATTTAACGTGCGCTAATCGGACAACAGGAGTTAAGGTATCAAGTATGCTCCTTAACATGCAAAAAGGGCTGTAACCCTAACACTGGATAAATGAGCACCAAGAAAAGTCAAAGGCGATGAATGGAAGGATAGGTGGTAACTGATGGATCTTCCATATCCGTGGGCACCCTACGTAGCACCCAGTAAAGTGGATGAGCATGTGGGAGGCAGCTGTTCTGATGCACAGGGGGTTGCCGTTGTAACTGTCCTATGCCAATGTCAGTGTATGGCACAGGATGGGGAGGACATGTCTCCCAGCGGATCCAGAAGTTGCAGGATGTGTGCAGCGACAAGAGGACAGAGTAAAAGTGTTGAGGTGCAGATCGGGCACAAAAGGCGTGTGTGAAGTGCCAAAATGCGGAAAAGAGTACTAGTGTAGGCCATGGTGTAGCAGTTTGCACAAGAAGACATGACTGCACATAACTGACAGAGACAGATGGATGGGCTGAAGGAAGGATGGTGGCTGAGGAGAGGGTGGAGAGTCTAACAGTCAGGACAGCACCAATGTGCAGAGCCCTGACAGTTATAGGCATGAAAATGCTCAGAGTAACAAACAGTCACAAAAAGAACAAGAAGGAATTGAACTCCTAGTGCCTGCTTAAGGAGAAATTACACTAACCAGTAGGCTACACCCCCATACCTTGCTGCATAGCAATGGCTAGATACAAAGAGACTGCAGGTCACTGCCTAACAGGTCTGCTGTGTGTGCCAGCATAGGTTAGCCCCTCCAGTACCCAGGATGAAGTGCACATGCAGAACAGCAGTCTGCAGCAGACCACCAAATGGAGAATGTAATGATAGAACACCTCAGCTCAGTAAGATGCACTGCCAGTGTGTGCTACAAGCACAGAGCAGCTACAAACTGTGCTACCAAGCAGTTTCTGCAGTTAGCCTGAAGGTGAGGATGGGTGCCCAGCACCTGGTCCCCAGAACCTGCACTGCTACAGATGGTCTCTGCTGCAGGGCCACATCACTGCCAATGTGTGGCAGGTATTTTTGGCAGTGTGTTATGCTAGTCTCCTTGTTTCTTGCACAATTGCAGCATACTTTATGTGCCAGTCACTTCTGGCACTGTGTTCTGCCTCTGTTGGACAGAGACCCTCCTAGAACAGTGCATGTCATTGTCCATTGTTAAACTGGTGATGTCATGGATGCAAGGTTTGCATGGGGATGTTACTAGAGTTTTGGTGGCCCTACCATTAACACTGGAGTAGAAATGGACTACCTCCTCTCCCAACCATCTAGGTCTAACACTCACCCACAGCAAGCACAGTCAGATTATAACTTTTGCCCACCACTGGGTTTTCCAGACAGGCACATACCAGCTGCAGACAGTCTGCTAGTCAATACACATTAAGACCATGTGCATCCAGGCTTGGGAGAAAAGGCATGGGCAGCCAACATTTGGTTCAGTGAGTGGGCCCCCAGAACAGGAAATGCACTCACATCACTGGAAATAGACACTGTATAGCACTATGTGGATACATAGCCATGCCATGGTCACTGCTTGGTCAAAGTGCTGTGGCCACCCAGTCCATACACATGGCAGACAGGTACTAGATTTCTCAGCTATTGACCATACCTCTGATGTGGACACATCCTGGCCAATCCACCCTGTTTCAGGCCATACCCACAATATTCTACTCCTCATCATGCACATTTGCAGACTAATGCTGGAAACAGCATAGGCAGTGCAAGGCTCAGTGATGTGTAGAAAGCCACAAAACAATGGAGAGACACGTATGCATACACACACATACTCACTCACTCACACTCACACTCATTCACACATATCTCCGTGCTGTGCAACAATTGAGGATGGTTGGCATTCCTGCCTGCCACTTTGGTCTCAGTATCAACTCAAGCATTGTTAATGTGTGCTCATTGTGCAGGAGCTAATAGCACTCTCTGATGTTAGAACATAAGAACATAAGATATGCCATACTGGGTCAGACCAAGGTCCATCAAGCCCAGTATTCTGTTTCCAACAGTGGCCAATCTAGGTCATATGTACCTAGCAGTTTCCCCAAGGGACACAGGTTCCACAATGCTTGTATTGGTTCAAGCATTGATATCCTGGGGCCCTTCTTAATAATGGTTTATGGACCTTTCCTCCAGGAACTTGTCCAAATCTTTTTTAAACCCAGCTACACTAACAGCCTTTACTACATCCTCCGGTAACAAATTCCAGAGTTTGATTACACGTTCAGTGAAAAATATTTTCTTTTATTAGTCTTAAATAGTTTACCCTGTAGCTTCATTGCATGTCCCCTAGTCTTTCTATATTCTGATAAGGTAAACAATCGATCTACATTTACCCGTTCCACTCCGTTCATTAATTTATAGACTTCTATCATATCTCCCCTCAGCCGTCTCTTTTCCAGGTTAAAGAGCCCTAATCTTTTAAGCCTTTCTTCATAGGAGTATCCTTCCATCCCCTTTACCATTTTGGTGGCTCTTCTCTGAACCTTTTCTAAAATCGCTATATCCTTTTTAAGATACGGCGACCACAATTGCACACAATATTCAAGGTGCGGTCTCACCATGGAACGATACAGAGGCATTATAATATCTTTTGTTTTATTTTCCATTCCTTTCCTTATCATACCTAGCATTCTATTTGCTCTCTTGGCCGCCGCTGCACACTGGGCCGAGGGTTTTAACATGGTACCCACAATGACGCCTAAATCTTTTTCCTGGGTGGTGGTTCCTAATGTGGAACCTTGCATCGTGTAACCATAGTTTGGGTTGTTCTTCCCTAGGTGCATAACCTTGCACTTGTCCACATTAAATTTCATCTGCCATTTTGATGCCCAGTCTTCCAATTTATCAAGATCCTCTTGCAGTTTTCCACAATCCTCTTGGGTTTTAACAACTTTAAATAGTTTTGTGTCATCTGCAAATTTGATAACCTCACTTGTTATTCCACTTTCCAGGTCATTTATGAATATGTCAAAAAGCAGCGGACCCAGCACAGATCCCTGGGGTACACCACTATTCACCTTTCTCCATTGGGAAAATTGGCCATTTAGCCCTACCCTCTGCTTTCTATCTTTTAACCAGTTCCTGATCCACAATAGTACACTGCCTCCTATCCCATGACTCTTTAGTTTTGCCAAAAGTCTCTGATGAGGGACCTTGTCAAATGCTTTCTGAAAGTCCAGATACACTATATCAATCGACTCACCTTTGTCCACCTGTTTATTCACTCCTTCAAAAAAACATAACAGATTAGTAAGACAATATCTTCCTTGTCTAAAGCCATGTTGGCTGTCTCCCATTAAGTCATGACTATCTACATGCTGAGTAATTTTATTCTTTATGATGGTTTCTACCATTTTTCCCGGTACTGATGTCAGGCTCACTGGTCTGTAGTTTCCCGGATCACCCCTGGAACCCTTTTTAAAAATTGGTCTTACATTGGCGATCCTCCAATCTTCAGGTATTAGAGATGATTTTAATGATAGTTCACAGATTACTAATAGCAGGTCTGCAATCTTATATTTCAGTTCTTTCAACACCCTTGGATGTACACCATCCGGCCCAGGTGATTTGCTACTCTTCAGTTTATCTAATAGTTGTAATACATCTTCCCGATGTATCGATATTTCCTTCAATTCTTCCGCACCTTTAAATACCACTTCAGTCATGGGTAACATCCCTACATCTTCCTCAGTAAACACTGAAGCAAAGAATTCATTCAGTTTCTCCGCTATCGCCTTGTCGCCTCTTAGTGCTCCTTTAACCCCTCTTTCATCTAATGGACCAACTGACTCTCTCACAGGTTTTTTGCTACGAATGTACTTGAAAAGGTCTTTACTTCACGTTTTTGCTTCCGCAGCAAGCTTCTTTTCAAATTCTCCCTTTGCCTGCCTTATCAATGCCTTGCATTTGACTTGCCAGTGCTTGTGCTGTTTCCAGGTTTCGTCGTTTGGCTCTTTTTTCCATTTCCTAAAAGATGCTTTTTTGGCAACAACAGCCTCTCTGAACTCACCTTTAAACCATGTTGGGAGTTTTTTGGACTTCCTTCCACTTTTCTTAAAGCGTGGAATACAGCTGGTCTGGGCTTCCAAGATAGTATTTTTCAACAACAGCCAAGCCTGATGTACGTCTTTAACCTTTGCAACTGCTCCTTTTAGTTTTTTCTTAACTGTTTTCCTCATTTTATCATAGTCTCCCTTTCGAAAGTTAAAAGGTAGTACTGTGGATTTCCTTACTATCCCTCCTCCACTAATTAAATCAAAGGCGATCATGCTATGATCACTATTGCCAAGTGGCCCCAACAACCTTATCTCTTGCACTAGATCTGGTGTTCCAGTAAGGACTAGGTCTAATAGGGCTTCCCCTCTGGTTGTTTCATGAACCAGCTGCTCCAAGAAGCAGTCATTTATTTCATCTAGGAACTTTATCTCCCTAGCATGTCCTGACGTAACACTGACCCAGTCGATACCGGGGTAGTTGAAATCACCCATTATTATTACTGTGCTGTGACTTTTATTAGCTTCCTTGTTTTCTTTGAGCATTTCATCATCCATTTGGTCATTCTGGCTAGGCGCTCGATAGTACACCCCCACTGCCATGGCCTTCCCCCTTTTACATGGAATTTCAATCCATATAGATTCCACAGCAGATTTTGCTTCCTGCAAAACTTTAATCCTTTCTGACTCAATGCCCTCTCTAACATAGAGAACAACCCCTCCACCAATTTGATCAGCTCTATCATTTCGATATAATTTGTACCCAGGTATCACAGTGTCCCACTGGTTGTCCTCCTTCCACCATGTCTCTGATATTCCAATCATATCTAACCTTTCATTTAGTGCTATATATTCTAACTCTCCCATCTTATTTTTTAGACTTCTAGCATTTGCATACAAGCATTTTAGAGACTGTATTTTATTCATATTAATTTGGCTATTGGTAGACATGGGTAATTTGGGATCTTTAAGCTCTGTCTGCTCCATACTGGAGGGCATTTGGGCTACTTTACTCTTTTGTGGAACCTCTCTGCTTTTGGTAGTATTTTTCAAAGATACATTCTTCCGAACCATCCGCTCTTGGGCGACTGTCGGCTTTCCCCTAATATCTAGTTTAAAAGCTGCTCTATCTCCTTTTTAAAGGTTAATGCCAGCAGCCTGGTTCCATCCCGGTTAAGGTGAAGCCCATCCCTTCATAAGAGCCCCTCCTTTCCCCAGAATGTTCCCCAGTTCCTAACAAATCCAAACCCCTCATCTCTGCACCATTGTCTCATCCACGTATTGAGACTCCGGAGCATTGCCTGCCTTTTGGGTCCTGCGCGTGGAACAGGAAGCATTTCGGAGAAAGCTACCCTGGAAGTTCTGGATTTCAACTTCCTACCTAAAAGCCTAAATTTAGCCTCCAGAACCTCCCTACCACATTTTCCTATGTCATTGGTACCGACATGTACCAAGACAGCAGACTCCTCCCCAGCACTATCTAAGACCTTATCTAGGTGGCACGTGAGATACGCTACCTTCGCACCAGGCAGGCATGTTACCAGGCGATCCTCATGTCCACCAGCCACCCAGCTATCTACATGCCTAATGATTGAATCACCAACTATAATGGCTGTCCTAACCCTTCCGTCATGGGCACATGGCCCTGGAGAAACGTCCTCGGTGCAAGAGGGTTTTAGAACACCTGGAAGACAGGTCCTAGTTACAGGATCACTTCCTGCCACACCAGGGTGATGCTCTCCTGTCACGTGACCTCTCTCCTCCATGGCAACAGGGATACTGCCAGACTGGAGGTGGGACGTCAGGACTATATCCCTGTAAGTCTCGTCTATGTACCTCTCTGTCTGTCTTATGCTTTCCAAGTCTGCTACTTTAGCCTCTAGAGAACGGACTCGTTCCCTGAGAGCAAAGAGCTCCTTGCACCTAGTGCACACGTAAGACCTCTCACCAACTGGGAGAAAATCATACATGTGACACTCAATGCAAAAGACTGGAAAGCCCCCATCCCGCTGCTGGACTGCTGTCTGCATCTTAGTTTTAAGTTTGTGTTTAGATCTAAGTTCTTTACTTACTAAGGGTTGCTATGGATATTTATACTTATAAAACTGTACCTAATACATGTAATATACCTTGTTCACCTGAAGCTTAACTAATCTCAGGTCCTTAGTGTATGACTGATTTGGGTAATGAGCTTCACCTGAGAGCACCTCCTGTCTTTTAAGGTGTGTAAGTACCTATAAAGCTATGATTATCCCAGGGGTGGGTGGGTGTGGGGCGGGAGGGAGGGAAATAACACTTATTAAAAGAGGGCTGCTACACAGTACCCTGTCTTGTGCTGCTGAGGTAAGCTATATTCTGATTTGATTTAAATTATAGCTCTTAGCTGCTGCTAGGCTCTAACTTCTTATGAAATTTAAACTACAAGCTCTCTGCTGGGTTCTAAATTTAACCAGAAAGCTCTCTTCTGTGTTTTAAATTTAAGCTAAAAGTACTTTGCTGATGCTAGGCCCTGAGTGACAATTAAATGTAAACTACAAGCTCTCTGCTGGGTTCCAAATGTAACCAGAAAGCTCTCTTCTGTGTTTTAAATTTAAACTAAAAGTACTTTGCTGTTACTAGGTCCTGAGTGACTATTAAATTTAAACTACAAGCTCTCTGCTGGGTATGAAATGTAAACAGAAAGTTCTCCTCTGTGTTTTAAATTTAAACTTAAACTGCTGCTACTAGGCCCTGACTGATTTAACAAAAAATAGTGGGTTCACAGATTAATTAGCTTTAATGCAAAGAATTCCTTTTAGAAAATTACCAGAAGTATATACTCACAGTTGCAGATCTCTCTCCAGAAGTAACAGTCCCTTTTTCTAGTCCTTCATGTTAATGCCCACTCAGTGTGCTGGTGCTATCAAGGACATGCAAAGCATGATTCACAGCTGGGACCTAAACCTGTGACCCTCCACTCATAGACACACCAACTGTGTGCGTTGGGCCACTGTGCTGCCATATGGATACAGCAGTCCCTGGGGCTGACATGCTTCCCATCAGACAGACCTTGGCACATGTTGCAATGTGCATGGCACACAGGACCAGGACATGGCTTTGGTCTGCTGCAGGCAGCTGCCACTAACTCCTCTGCCAATACCCACACACCATGCTGACATGCCCATGTGCTGTCAGTGTTGGTGGTGTACAGTCACAGCCCATCCAACATGAGGGATGGTGGGTACCTAGAGCACAAGGTCCAGATTGGGGGGGGGGGGCAGAGGCATACATGGAGAGCCCCACAGTCCCCCCAACCATCTGCCTCTGCAGGGACCCCATCACCGCCTACCAATGATATGTCTCAGGGTAATGATGACAGCCACTGCTGTGGTAGTCCCCTGGGCATCTGCATGGGTTCAGCAGCAGCAGGGGGGAGCCAGCCAGAATCTCTTACTGGAGTTCCAGGACCCTTTGCCCGCCCCATGTAACACATCTTCTTTACGCAGCAGTAGTATGTCTGTGTGCTGCCACTATCACTATGGGATCATGATGGACATCACAGATGGTAATGCGGATGGCAGGATACCCCTTTGTGGAGAGGCTAAAAAGATTGGGCTCTTCAACCTGGGGACAGACGGCTGAGGGGAGATATGATAGAGGCCTTTAAATGTTTGATTGGATTGGAACGGGTAAATGTATATCGATTGATTATGCCATCAAAATGTAGAAGACTGGGGGACATGCAATGAGGCTGCCATGTAACCTATTTAGGACTACTTATTTATTTATTTATTTATTTATATATTCTCTTATATACCGCGCTATTCTGCATCAGTGCAGTTTACATTGAACAAACTGAAATTACATTGAGCAGGGCATTATAACTTGGAGATAACTATTTTACAGGGAACATGGGCTATGGAGGGTTAAGTGGCTTGCCCAAGACCACAAGGAGCACCTGTGGGACTAGAAACCCCAGTCCTTCCGGCCCAAGGTTGCTGTCCTCTAGGTGAAAATATTATTTTAGTCAACACGTAATCAAACTTTGGAATTCATTACCGGAGGATGTAGTAAAAGTTGTTAGTGTGGTTGGGTTTCAAAAAGGTTTGGACAGATTCTTGGGGAAAAGTCCATATACCATTGTTAGAGAGGACCCGGGATATCCACTGCTTGCCACAATAGAAGTATTGTGGATCGTAAGTGTCTTTTGGGGAAACTGCTAGGCAATTGTGACCTAGATCGGCCACTGTTAGACACAAGATACTGGGCATGATGGACCTTGGTCTAACATAGTATGGCATGATTTATAATCTTATGTTGTTATGTGCCACCTGGGCAGCTGCCTGGTCTTCCCCGTGCACCACCCAAGTGCCACCTCCTTGCCCCATTTGCACCATCAAAATAGTGCCCTTTCATACTTGGGCACTATGCTGTTGCTGCTAATGGAGCACTACTAACATAATTTTGGTCTCCCCTGTCTGTGCATCACACTGCAGATATTAAAATAGGCTCTCTTTCCTCAAAACAGGGGCGGCCCAAGGGGGGTGCGGGGCCATGTGCGGAGACTCGGTGCGGGGCCTCATTTGCATAAGGGTCTCATTTGCATAAATATTTGCATAATGTTACCATACACTAACTTTTAGTAAACATGCCTCTTAATGAGTGTATGAATAAAGAAAGACTAAAAGACTTCTACATTACTATAATCCAGTGCCAACCGCCAGACACATTAGGAACTACTACAAACACTGCCCATTTAGAACCCATAGCAAACCCGCCGTATCCTAACAGCACTACCAGGACTCATAAAGCACCATACCCTAACTATCAAAAGGAAACGCTGCAAATATTAAACCAATACATTTCAGAGAACAACAATACATGACCTACTGGGGAAAGAGAACAAGTGGCAATGTTAAATAGGAATTGCATAAACAGAATACCTCAGCTCAGTTACACATGCAGAACATAGACCATCACCAAACAAGGAATCACAATTTAGAAACAGGAAGACAATAATTAAACTGGGAATCCCAAAAGCCAAACTTGGAATGTACAACACTGTAGAAATAAAACTATACATTAATTTGCTCTTGTACTAAACAAAGCGCAGACGTTAATGATGCACATTTCCCAGAGCTGACATATTCCAATTAATAAATTCAAAATAAAGAGATATTTTTCTACCTTTTGTGCATTTTTTTTTCAGCTGCAATTGCTCCAGCCACTTTCTTCTGGTTTCTTCGTGTCTTCCGCTAACTCTTCATCGTCTGCTGTCCATTTGTCTTTTCTTCTCTCTTCTAGATTTTTTCCATTCTCTCTCTACATCTGCCTTAACATACTAATCTTTCTCCTTTTGCTCTTTCCTCATTCCTATTTCATCCACTCAAATTTTACCCCTCCATCCTCAATCCCCACTTACTCTCCCAATATCCGTACAATTGTAGATTTGTCTTCCCTCCCACACAAAATATTGTTTCCCTCTCCATTTCACTCTCCCAGCTCCATCCCATTCTAATCCTCCCCCAACATCAGCTCCATTCTAGTTCCAGTCCAACCCAGCATCCGCTCCCTTCTAGTTCCCGCATCAGCCCATTTCCATTCCTAGCCCCCCATAAGCCCATTTCCAGTCCTAGCTCCCCCATCTATTTACAGTCCCATCCGAGTCCCTCCATCAGCTCATTTCCAATCCCAGCCCCCCATGTGCCCATTTCTAGTCCCTTTCCTAGCCCCACCATCAGCCCATGTCAAATCCTAGCTCCCCTCCACTCAGCCCATTTCCAATCCAAGCCCCCCATTAGCCTACTTCCAGTTCTAGCCCCTTCATGAGTCCATTTCAATCCAAACCCCCACCACAGCCCATTTCCAATCTTAGCACCCCCCCAACAGCCAATTTCCAGTCCTATTCTAGCCCCTCCATCAGCCCATTTCCTGTCCTAGCCCCCCCCACTCACCCATTTCCAGTCCTAGCTCCCTCCCCCTCACAACCCATTTCCATTCCAAGCCCCCGTCCCCATCAGCTATTTGCAGTTCAAGCCCTCCTTCCACTCAGCCCATTTCCAGTCCTAGCCTCCTCATAGCCCATTACTAGTCCTAACCCCCCCTCCGCCCAATACGTCCTACCCCCCATCACCCTATTTCCAGTCCTAGCCCTCCCATCAGCCTCTTTCCAGTCTTTGGCCCCCCCAAGAGCCAATTACCAGTCCTACCCCCCCATCAGTCCATTTCCAGTCTTAGCCCCCCCATAGCCCATTACCACTCCTAACCGCCCCATCACCCTATTTCCAGTCCTTGCCCCCCCATCAGCCTTTTTCCAGTTTTAGCCCCCCTTAGCCAATTACCAGTTCTACCCCCCCCATCAGCCCATTTCCAGTCTTAGCCCCCCCATAGCCCATTACGTCCTAACCCCCCCCATCACCCTATTTCCAGTCCTAGCCCCCCCATCAGCCTATTTCCAGTCTTAGCCCCCCCTATAGCCAATTACCAGTCCTACCCCCCCATCAGCCCATTTCCAGTCTTAGCCCCCATAGCCCATTACCAGTCCTAACCCCCCCATCACCCTATTTCCAGTCCTAGCCCCCCCATCAGCCTATTTACAGTCTTAGCCCCCCCATAGCCCATTACCAGTCCTAACCCCCCCATCAGCCCATTTCCAGTCCTAACCCCCCCCACCACCACCACCACCACCACCACCACCACCAGCCCACTTCCAGCCTTAGCCCCCCCCCCATAGCCCATTACCAGTCCTAACCCCCCCATCAGCCCACTTAGCCCCCCCCATAGCCCATTACCAGTCCTAACCCCCCCATCAGCCCACTTCCAGTCTTAGCCTCCCCCCCATGGCCCATTACCAGTCCTAACACCCCCCCCCCCATGGCCCATTATCAGTCCTAACCCCCCCATGGCCCATTACCAGTCCTAACCACCCCCCCCCCATCAGCCCACTTCCAGTTTAGCCTCACCCCCCTCCCATAGCCCATTACCAGTCCTAAACCCCCTTCCCCCCTATCATCCCAAATTAAAACAAAAAAAAAACCCCAAACCGGCTGCTTCTGCCGCGGCAGCATCAAGAGCTCTGCCGCGGGGCCCCCCCCTGCCCGGCAGAGCCTCCCTGCATCATCAGCTTTCTTCAAGTCCCAAAACGCGGGCTTCTTTCAGAGCCGCGAGAGTTTCCTTTCTCGCGGCTCTGTTAATCCCGCCGAGGGTGATGGGAAATCCCATCAGCCCCGGCGGGATTAACAGAGCCGCGAGAAAAGAAACTCTCGCGGCTCTGAAAGAAGCCCGCGTTTTGGGACTTGAAGAAAGCTGATGATGCAGGGAGGCTCTGCCGGGCAGGGGGGGGGCCCCGCGGCAGAGCTCTTGATGCTGCCACGGCAGAGCTCTTGATGCTGCCGCGGCAGAAGCAGCCAGTTTGTTGTTGTTTTTTAAAACTTGGGATGCTGAAGAATGTTTTTTGCGCGGGGCCCCCTGAAACGCGGGGCCCTGTGCAGAAAACATTCTTGCTCAATGGACGGGCCGGCCCTGCCTCAAAATACACCCTTTCCGCATGGTTTTACTTTGCGTTAGGATTCCCAGTGTTAAAGCGCTTTAGGACACTTTTGTGCAATACGTGTTAAGGGTGCACCCATTGTTAACGCCCTATTTCTGCCCCGCTAAAGCCCACTTTCCACCCAGAGTGTTTTTTATGCTACTGGAGCCTTTAATGCATGTTAAAGTGGTGTTTTTTTCACGTTAAGGGTGCAAGGGTGCCAATAACATGCGCTAACGGCACAGAGGCTTCCTTAAATTGTTTTATTAAACATTCCCTTTAATCTTTTTGCTATGGTCTTGTCCTCTCTTTATATCCCTTTTACCCTTTTATCATCTAATGGTCCCAAGTGGCTCGCTCACAGGTTTTTTGCTACAAATGTACTTGAAAAAGGTTTTATTATGTGCTTTTGCTTCCACAGCAAGTTTCTTTTCAAATTCTCTCTTTGCCTGACTTATCAATGCCTTGCATTTAACTTGCCATGTCATTTGGCTCTTTATTCCTTTTTCTGAAGATTCTTTCTTAGCTATAAGAGCCTTTCTGACCTCACCTTTAAGCCATTCTGGCTATTGTTTGGCCTTCCTTCCACCTTTTTTAAAAAGTGGAATTTATCTTCTCTCTGCTTCCAAGATAGTATTTTTAAGTAATGTCCAGTCTAAATGTAAACTCTTAACCTTTTACAGTAGTTTTTTACTTAACTATTTTCCACCTTTATCATACTCTCCTTTGTGAAAGTTAAATGCTAGCACAGTGAATTTTCTTGCTGTCCTCTATCCATTTAATAAATCAAATGTGATCATGTTATGATTGCTACTGTCAAGCAGCCTGACCCGAAAACAATTACCTCTCACACGCATTCCACTAAGGACTAGGTCTAAAATAGCGTCCCCGCATGTTGGTTCCTGAACAAGCTGCTTCATGAAGTAGTCATTTATTTCATCTAGAAAATTTATCACTTCTGCATGTCCTGATGTGGCAGTGATCCAGTCAATACAGGGATAATTGAAACTCCCTAGCTTTCCTAAATTCTGTTAGCATTTCATCATCTGTTGATTTATTCTGGCCATTCCCCCTACTGCCATTCCCTTCCCCTTTTTAAACATAGAAACATGATGACAGAAAAAGACCACATGGCCTATCTAGTTTGTCCTTCCATATCAACAACTACAACAGTCCCCTTTTTTCCTTTAGAGATCATCAGTGTTTATCCCATGTTTTTTTGAATTCAGATACTGTCCTCATCTCTACCACTTCCACTGGGAGACTATTCCATGGATCCACCACTCTTGCCGTAAAGAAATATTTCCGAATATCACTCCTGAATCTATCCCCTTTCACCCTCATCCTATGTCCCCTCGTAGCAGAACTTGCTTTCAATCGAAAGAGGATCTCCTCATATGCATTTATGCCATGGAGGTATTTAAATGTCTCAACCATATCACCTCTATCCCGCCTTTCCTCTAAGGTGTACATATTAAGATCCTTACGTTTGTCCTCATATGCTTTATAATGAAGACCACTAACCATTTTAGTAGCCACCCTCTGTACTGACTCCATCCTGTTTATATCCTTTTGAAAGTGCGGTCTCCAGAATTGCACACAATACTCCAAATGAGGTTGCAGCAAAGACTCATACAGAGGTACCATCACCTCCTTTTTTTCTGCTAGCCATTACTCTCCATATGCACCCAAGCATCCTTTTAGCTTTTGCTGTCGCCTTTTCTACCTGTTTAGCTACTTTAAGATCATCAGACACAACCACGCCTAGGTCCCACTCTTCTTTAGTGTACAAAAGTGCTTCACCCCCTATACTTTATTGCTACTTTGGATTACTGCAGCCCAAATGCATGACCTTTCATTTTTTAACATTAAATCCCAGCTGCCAAATTCTAGACCATTCTTCAAGCTTAGCTAGATCCCTCCTCATGTTATCTACACCTTCCTGGGTGTCTACTCTATTGCAGTTTTTGGTATCATCCACAAAGAGGCAAACCTTACCCAACAGCCCTTCCACTATATCACTAACAAAGATGTTGAAAAGAATCGGACCAAGGACAGATCCCTGGGGTACACCACTGGTAATTTCCTTCTCCTCAGAGTGAGCTCCATTTACCTGTACTCTTTGTCGCCTCCCACTCAACCAATTTCTAACACAAGCAGTAACTTTAGGGTCCATCCCTAGGGTACTCAGTTTCTTTATAAGTTGCCTATGAGGAACGGTGTCAAAGACTTTACTGAAATCTAAATACACCACATCTAGGGCTCTCCCTCCGTCAAACTCCCTGGTCACCCAGTCAAAGAAATCAATCAGATTTGTCTGACAAGACCTGCCTCTGATAAATCCATGCTACCTCAGATCCTGTAATCCTCTGGACTCCAGAAACCTTACTATTTCCTCTTTCAGCAGCGTTTCCAATAATTTACTCACCACCGAAGTTAAACTAACCGGCCTGTAGTTTTCAACCACATCCTTACTTCCGCTTTTGTGTAAAGGCACCACATGAGCCTCTCTCCTGTCCTTTGGCACCACTCCCGACTCTAACGAGACATTGAAAAGTGTCCCCAAGTTCCCTCAGTATTCTAGGGTGCATCCCATCCGGTCCCTTTGCTTTGTCTACTTTATGTTTAGCTAGTTTTTCATGAACACAGTCTTCTGAAAATTGTTCAAGATGCCCATCACTTCTGTTCTTGTTTGCGGATGTTTTCTGAGGTCCTGTTCCTGGTTGTTCACCTGTGAACACAGAACAGAAATATTTGTTAAGCAATTCCGCTTTAGCCTCATCAGCTTTTACATATTCCTTCCCTTCACCCTTGAGTCTGACAATACCACTTTTGACCTTCCTCTTCTCAATAACATATCTGAAAAATGTCAATTCCCCCAATTTTATTTCATTGGCTATTTCCTCCTCTTTTTGAATCTTTGCTTTCCTGACTACTTTGCTAGCTTCTCCAAATATAAATGCCTGTCTTCCTCTCTCTGTGATTTCTTGTATTTCTTGAAGTCCTCCCTCTTTTTCTTCACCTTTCCAGCTACTTCTTTCGAAAGCCATAGCGGTCTCCTTTTCCTTTTACCTTTATTTACCATTTTAACAAAAAGGTTGGTTGCCCTTAAAATATTCCCTTTCGCTTTTGCCCACTGTTTTTCTATATCCCCCAGCTGTTCCTATCCCGTTAATGACTCCCTGAGGTATTGGCCCATCTTGGCAAAGTTAGTTTTCCTAAAGTCTAAGTCACTTTTGAATGGATTCTAACAGCCCTAGTCCTACTACTGAACCACACCATCTGATGATCGCTGGATGTAAAATGATCTCCAACTATAACATCAGAAACACTTTCACCATTGGTAAGCACCAAGTCCAGAATGACCCCTTCACGTGTGGGGTCTGTTACCAATTGCTTGAATAGTTCTCCCTGTAGAGATTCCAGGATCTCCTTACTTCTAGATGATACTGCAGCAGGAATGTGCCAATCAACATCTGGCATATTTAAATCTCCTATCAGTAGCACGTCCCCATTCCTAGCAATGCTGCATATGTCTTCAATTAACTCTCTGTCCACCTCTTCCTCTTGTGAGGGAGGTCTGTATATCATGTCAATGCAAATAGATTTCTCTTTCCCTCTTTCTAGTTTAACCCACAGTGCCTCCTCTCTCCGTTGTAAGCTCTGTAATTCCAAAGCTTTAATATCATTTTTTACATATAGTGCCACTTCTCCTCCCCTTCTTCCTACCCTGTCCTTTCTGAATTAAACATAGCCTGGTATAGTTACATCCCAGTCATGGTTTTCTGTGAACCATGTTTCTGTAACTGCCACTAAATCCAAGTCAGCCACTCCCACCAAAGCTTCAACATCAGGGATCTTATTTCCCCTTCTACGTGCATTTATACACACCGCTTTCCATATGTTACTCCTTTTACCCATTTCCATAAAGGTATTTAATGTTTCACTTACCTGGGGGCTTTCTTCACCCATCCCCAACGACTCTAGTTTAAAGCCCTCTTCAGTAAATTAGCCAGTCCACTACTGAAGACTCATTGGCCTTTCTTGGACAGATGGATGCCATCTCTGCTCTGCAACACTTGGAACAGCATACCATGGTCCAGGAAACCAAAATCCTCTTGATGACACCATCCATGCAGTAATGCATTCATCTCCAGGATGCAAGCCTCTCTGTCTTGGCCTTTACCCTCAACAGGGAGGATTAAAGAGAACACTACCTGTGCACCTATCTGTTTCACCCTCTGTCCTAGAGCCATGAAGTCACTTTTGATATGCTCAGAGGGATACCTGGCAACATCATTTGTTCCAACACGGATTAGCAACATTGGGTAATAGTCAGTGGGCTTGATCAGTCTCGGCAAACTCTCCGTAACATCTCAGATTTTGGCACCTGTCAGACAGCATACCTCTCTGGTCATCAAATCTGGTCAGCAGATGGACACCTCAGTACCCCTCAGAAAATAGTCACCAACCACCACTACCCTTCGCTTCCTTGTGGTCACTGAATCTGCAACTTTGGGTACTTTGATCTCTGGTTCCTCCCTTTCTAGGGATGCTTTTGCCTCCTCCACTTCCAGGGCTGCATAATGGTTCTTCAATTCAAGGGCTGGAGAAGTTGGATTGGTGATTCTGCAGGCCCTGGTGACTTGTGTCCAACCTTCATCATTCTGTAGGCACCCATCTTCTTCTCTGCTGCAGAGCTTGGTTTTTGCAAGAAGCATCTTATCAATGTACTTCTCACTGTCTTGAATGCTCCTCGGACTCACCACCTCCTCTCTGAGTTCCTCCACTTGTTTCCTGAGAGCTTCAGCATGCAGGCACCCTGCACATGGAACTGGTCCTTCAACTGGCATTGAGTCCTCTGTCTGGACAGAGGCAGAAGCTGTAACGGGGGCAACAGCTTTAGCGATATGATTTTTCCCAGCCTTTGTTCTGTTCGTGGAGCTTAGGTATCTGTTAAAGCAAAAGAGAGAGATCTACCAAAGTACCAGCCAGTTTCCCATCTGTCCTTTCACTGTTCTAAGTCCCTATGGTTTGTTAATTGGGGAGGTGCCCTATAAAGCAAGACTGCTCACTAGGGGTGGGTGGGAGTTGGGGGGGAGGGTTAGGGAGAGAACTAACACCTGATTAGGTGTCAGTAGCTCCAAAGAGCAGAGAAAGTTAGTAAAGCAGAGTTTTAAACCTACCCCACTAAAGAAAATAGTTCTCCTATTAAACTAAAGCAACAAAAAAATGTAACTTTGTTCTAAAAATGTACCAAAACTCTTTTAAGAGCTCCCAGTCAGAGAGCTAGCAATTTAAAAAACCACAAATTCTTACCTTTGTTTGAAATGTATAGCCCCCGTTAGGAATGCCTCAAAAGTGCAGGGCTCTAAAGCCTTTTATGCAGGCCTCAGCTGCTCTCAGGTCTTTCACAGGCTAATCAGGCCTACTAACTCCTTATTAGGTGTAAGTTGCATGAAAGAGCAGAGAAAGTTACTAAAGCAGAGTTTTAAACTTACCCCAGTAAAGAAAATATTTCTCCTTTTAAACTAAAGCACCAAAATAAATGTAACTTTGTTTTAAAATGTTTTTAAAAAAACTTTGTTTTAAAAAACTTTGTTTTAAAATGTTTTTAAAAATATACCAAAACCCTTTTAAGAGCTCACAGTCAGAGATCTAGCAATTTTACATGGAATCTCTATCCAGAGAGATTCTACAGTGTATATTATTTTCTGCAAAACTTATCCTGTTTGACTCAATGCCCTCTTTAACATATAGAGCTACCAGTCCACCGATGTGGTTTACCCTGCACGGCATCACTGTGATAAGTTTGTAGCTAGATATCACAGTGGCCTTCTTCTACCAGGTCTCTGAGATCCCAATTATATCTAACGCTTCATTCAGTGCTATATATTCTAACTATCCTATCCTATTTTTTAGACTTCTAGAATTTGCATGTATCCAAAGCAACAAATCGATTTTGCAGGCAGTCTTTAAATTCTAGTGGTATATATGATTTTGAGAATATAGCACTGGAATTTAAAGACTGCCTGTGAAAATGATTTGCTGCTTTGAATACAAATGACAGAGCACCAGAAGAATCATGGGATGACATTAATAAAGCTGTGCTGGAAGAATGTGAGAAGTCTCTACAGAAGATGAAAAATCAAAAACGGCCAAAATGAATTACTGGAGAAACTCAGAAAATTGCTCAGAAACATAAAGAAGCTAAAGTCAGAGGAGAAAGAGAGGCAATCATAGAACTTAGAGATTTCCAACGTACATCAAGATGAGACAAGGAAAAGTACTACAATGAAGCATGCAAGGAAATAGAATCAGAAACTATTAGAGGAAGAACAAGATTGGTTTTACTAGGGATACAAGAGTCAAAGAAAAAAATTCCAGCCTCGAATTGGAATGCTACAAAATGCCCAAGGATCCATGTTGAATAATGCTGAAAAGATCAGGAAAAGATGGGAAGATATACAGAGTCATTATACCATAAAGATCAAGTGGACCAACAGCTGTATCAACCTGTACCTTATGATCAGGAACCACTGGTGATGAAAGAAGACATTGAAGGAGCATTGAAAGCACTGTCAAAGAACAAAGCACCAGCATTGATGGCATTCCCATTGAAGTATTATAGCAATTGGATGCAGCTGTCACCGTGGAGCCCCATTCAGAAAGGTGCACGTCCAGCCTGTCCGGACGTCCAAAATCTGGATGGGCCAGAGTTGCACCCGACCCTTATCCCGTAGGGGCTTGATGTCCCCACGGGATCAGAATTGGGTACAATGGGCTTGGACGGGCAGGCTATGCCCCAATTCCGGGCCTCTGGACATCCAACCCCCTTTCCATGCAAGGCACCCGAGGCTCCTGCATGGAGCCCGACACCGTGGCATCCCTTAGCCATGGCATGAGGATGCCATGCAGGAGCCCTGATTGCCTTCAAGCTGAGCAATGTGCCGTTTCCCCATGGCCTGACCCCATATCAGGCCTGCCAAGACAGGGATCAGGCTGTGAGGACCCCTGCCGGAGCGGCTCACCTGGTTGGAGCTGACCTCCAGCATGTCCCACCGACCACAGGGTAACTTATTCCACCTCGGAGTTGGAATAGATTCCCTATTTAGCTCCACATCCCTGGATGTACAGGTCATGACCAGAATTAGCCCTGTACCTCCAGGTCAGGGTCCCGCCTCTGGCCTGCCCATGCTTTGCCCCAAGCCTGCCCCTATCCAGAGCTCCCCACACATCTCCTATGTACATGCGGGGAGCTGTGGATGGGGAATCAGACTCAGGCATCCAAACCAGACATGCATCTTTGCCAAACAGGACTCAGAATAACCCCCATAGTTGCAAGGCTCTGCCAAGAAATTTGGAAGGCAACATCATGGCCAACTGACTGGAAAAGATCTGTATTTATACCAATACTGAAGAAAGGTGACTGTGGAAATTGTTGCGCAATTGCTCTGATCCCACATGCCAGCAAGATTCTACTCAAGATCATTCAGCAGACACTACAACCTTACCTGGAATGACAATTGCCTGAAGTGCAAGCAGGGCTCAGGAAAGGGTGAGGAATGAGAAATAGCATCACAGATGTGAGATGGATCCTTGAAAAGGTGAAAGAATACAAAAAGGTTATCAATATGTCTTTATCTTTATTGAGTTTTTGATATACCACTCAGGCAGAGCATCAGAGCGGTGTACATAAAATAAAAACACCAATAAGAGAGAAAAAGAAAAAATGCTATTATCAACAGGAGAGCATAATAGACTAACAGATAGAAGAGGGGGATAGATAAGAAGAGAACAGTACAGACTAAGATGAGGGGGCAGGGGTCAGGCGGGGAGAGACTAGGGGGCAGTAGGCAGGAGATTGAAAGCTTTGCGAAAAAGATGAGTCTTAAGCAGGGATTTAAACTTTACAAAAGATGGTTCAGAGCAGGTAAGGGATTCCAGAGGACAGGGCCCAGGAAAAAAGAAGGCAGAGTGGTGGGTACCTTTGAGACGGGCACGGGAGGGCGATGACTATAGCAAGGCTTTTGACTCTGTAAACCATGAGAAACTCTCAGCCACATTAAGAAGCATGGATATACCAGAACACCTGATAGTTCTCTTTCATAACCTTTATATTGATCAAGAAGCAACAGTTCGACTGGAACAAGGAGAAACAGAATGTTTTAAAATCAGCAAAGGTATACAACAAGGCTGCATACTTCCTCCTACCTGTTTAATTTATATGCAGAACAAATCATCAGAGAAGCAGGACTGTATGAAAATAACCGAGGTGTGAAGATTGGTGGAAGACTCATCAACAGCCTTTGTTATGCTGATGATACCACAATACTAGCTGAAGGTAAAGACAATCTGAAGCATCTGCTTCTCAAGATCAAGGAAAATAGTCTTAAAATGGCCCTGCACCTTAACATAAAGAAGATAAAGATCCTGACAACTGGCAAAATAAATAAGTTCATCGTTGATGGAGAAGAAATTGAAATAGTTGCCAACTTTAACCTGCTTGGATTAATTAATAAAGAATCGACAAGCAGTCAAGAAATCTGTCAATGTATTGCTCTTGACAGAATGATTATGAAGGACCTAGACAAGATTCTCAAGAGCAGAGATGTCTCTCTCCATACAAAGACTAAACTTGTCCAAGCCATGGTATTTTCAATAACATCATACGGATGTGAAAGTTGGATAGTGAAAAAGATAAAGAGGAAGAAAATCAATAAATTTGAATTACGGTATTGGTGAAGAATTCTGTGTATACCATGGATTGCCCAAAGAACAAATCAGTCAGTACTAGAGGACATCAAACCTAAGTTTTCTTTAGAAACTCAGATGACAAGACTTTGATTTTCATACTTTGGACCCATCATGTGAAGAGAGAGAGATCATTAGAGAAGACATCATGCTTGACAAGGTCAAAAGTCAATGCAAAACAGGAAGGCCAGCAATGAAATGGATTAATGTAATAAAGAATGCTATGGATGCCACCCTATCAACAATGAGATGCCTGACTGAAAACTGAACACAGTTTATGATAACTATCCAGAGGGTTGCCATGAGTCAACCCCGATGACAGCACTTAACAACAACAAGAGAATTTGCATACAGGCATTTCAAAGTTTATTTTTTCTTCATTTTAGCAGTCTGGCTATTAGATGACAGAGGTAATTTGAAATCTTTCAACTCTGTCTGATTTTAAAGGCACCTGGGTTACCTTTAACTGCATTGGAACCTCCCTGCTTTGCTATTATCCTTCAGTGATACATCATTCTGAACCATGCAGTCTTGGGCAACTGTCGGTACTTTTAAACAGTTTTCAGGTCTTGTGCAGACATTGTAACTTTCATTTTAGTTTCCTTCTAACTAGTTTCCCATTTTTATCATACTGTACTCTCGCCTTGAAAGTTTTAAGTTACCACAGTAATTGTATTTATTATTCTCCCTCTAATGATTATTTCAAATTTGACTGCATTGTGGCCATTGCTTCTAATCAACTCCAAAACTGCTTTCTCTTGCACTTTATCTTTCATTTTAGTGAGAACTAGATCTAAAGTAGCCCAGAAAGTGCTAGTTGATAGCAGCAAGGCATGCTGTTTTAAACATATAAATATGCATGCAACTGAGCAATCATATAGGTTGTTTTAGAAGATTTGCATAACATTTACAATTCTAAATAGTGGCATTTACATATATAAATGCTCTACGCGTGTAGATAGTGATTTTAGAAAGCTGCTATTTAAATGATGAGCTCTGCAGCATGCACAATTTCGAAGGAGGCATATTGCAGACCTGGTTGGATGGGCTGGCAAGCTATATGTATATTTCCAATTCTATAATGGCAATACATGTGTACTTTAGAAAAAAATCAAAGCAGGGGAGAGTGTCAGCTAATTGCTCATTTGAACAGCAGTTCAACCCCTTGATTGAGGAGCAATTGGCTCTTCCTATATGTCTACTTTTGTAAAATCTGATGCAAACACGTATAACTGTTGACACTTACATGTGCAGGTTGTAGAGTTGGCAGCTACAGATGACACGTTCAAAACCTTGAGTGATGACACTTATTTTGAACCCATTCCTTTGTAAAGTGGCTATTTCTGCTATATGTACTTCAATCTGCACATCTTTTTTCCAACGTTCTTAAACATAAGGCCCCATGTTCAGTAAATATTTTTTTAAATACTGGAAAATTGTGCATATTGTGATCTGGATGGTCCAAACCCTTACCTAGATGCCCTTTGAAAAATTGGGCTGTAAATACATACAGTTGGATGCTAAGCATCTCAGTAATATTCTCAATGCGAACCTTCTGATTTTATGTTAAAGGAATATATGTATGTAGCCACGTCAATGTGTGGAGTAATTGCAGGTTATTTTATATTCTTTGAAAGGTGCCTAGAAATCACTGGAATCAGGTAGGTGAAATATAAATGTGAATAACTGAGGAAGAGGCCATTTAAATTAAGTAAAACTGCAAGGAATGAGGCTTAACAAGAAGTCTGAGTAATGCTAAACTCAGAGAAAGCAAATTGACAGCTAGTGTGAATACATTTAAAGCTAGGTTAATATAGTGCCCTGAAAATCTATAAAATCTACTATAATAAGAGAACAAAGCTTAAAGTCTCAAAAGTGACTCATTCTCAAGAATTCCTACTCTACTCCATAATTTGGGTATTTTTTTTTAAAAGGACATCTATGTGAAATATCTAAAATGGGACCTATTAGTAATCCTATTTTCATAAGGCAACATAGGCACCTATGAGGGTCATCTTAAATTGCTTGGATAGCAATTGGACATCCAAACATGTGCACATGGACATCCAAATTATGGAGACATCCTTGAAGTGATTTCCAAAATGGCACTTTTAGACACCTCTGCTGTGAGAATGTCTAAATAAGCAGGGAGTGTGATGAAGCATGTCCAGGGTTATAGCTACAGATATAGATGTCCCTGATCAATCTTAGAACCCTCAGGGACCTCTGTGCCTGTGTCCAAACTTAGGCCTGCTCCTGGTACAAATAGGCATTGGGAAAATGCTTGTTTCAGCACTGAAACCTCTGGAGTGGGTCAAAACGTTGGTACTACAGTGTCCTCAGTACTCTTCACAATGACAATGCCATGTTCTATGTGTTTGGGAAACTTGTTTTGGGTTTGCTCCATTGCTGCATGTCTCATAAATGTCCTCTGTATTAAATACTATACCGGGGATGGTTATGTCAATGTCCCTGCAGACGTCCAAATGGGGGGACATCTACATTTGTGAAATTGTGCACTATTTGGGTGAGTTTGCTGTTTTTAGGGTCATTCAGGCTTGAACATCCTTTGAAAAATGTGCCCTTAAATATAAAATTTTACACCCAGAACTATTCCCAATAGAGAAAACAATTTCATGCACAGATTTATACCTGTTCTGAAGATACAAATGTGTATGTGTTTTCTAGGGGGGTAATTGATAAAGGCTTTTTTAATGCATATATGTATTTTACCCATGATTTCTGCAGGATATGTGGGGTTATTTTTAAAGGCCCAAAATAGGTGCCCACTTGGACTTTCCACCTAGGCAACATTTTATAAAATTACTTTACATGTATCTACATTGCAACTTCACCCCAGCTCTATGCAAACTATGCCCTAGGAATGCTTACGTGCACCATGGATATAAATATGCAAATTCTGGTTGGCCCACATATTCATGTATTGTGCTGCACAATTTTATACCAGCTGTTTTACCTATGTAAAACATGTTTTGCATGCAAAAGGTGCTACACAAAATAACCTCCAAATGCCATGTGCAATGAAGAGTTTAGATTTCAAATCTATGGGGCTGTAATTCAAAGCCCTCATCCAGAGGACTATCTAAATAAGGACACTAAGGGGCTTGTTTACAAAGCTGCGGTAGCGGTTTGCGATCGTTATCGGAGCCGCGACCCCAGTGATTTCAATGGGGCCGCGGCTACGATAATGACCGCGAAACCGCTACCGCGGCTTTGTAAACAAGCCCCTAAGAGAGATAGTGCCGCTGAATATCTCCACAAACTGTCCCAGCACTATTCAGTTGATTCAGGAGCTGGGATGGCATAGCCACTATCCAGATGATGGACACTATGAACCCAATTCACAAAGGGGCATGTCCGGGACATCAGAACATCCACAATATGGACAGGGTCACATCGTACTCGATTCTGCAGCGTGAGAGTTAGACGTTCCTGTGGGTGCAGGATCGGGTACATAGATGGCCCGGCTTGCCCCTGATCCCACCATGGGAGACATCCATCCGCAGCCTGTCCAGCCTGCACTATGCTCCTGCTGGTGTGCCGGTGCCATGGCATCCCAATGCCATGACACCAGGACAACCAGCAAGAGTGCTGAAAGCACTATTCATCAGGACAGTCTTTTCCCCACCGCCCGACCCTCGGAGGGGTCTGCTAGGGTCAGGATCGAGCGGCGTAGCCTTACCTGTCATGGCTCCATGTCCTGGAGGGGCTGCCAGGCCAGATCGCAGGGGCACCCTGCGCTTATTCCACTTCTGAGGACATACAGATGAAATGTCAACTTGGCTTAAAGCTCAAAATCTCCACATAAATCACGCCAAAACAGAAGTCTTAATTGTGACTAAAAACAAATCATATATCCCACCAACACACATAAGTCTCCAAAATCAGGAAAATTAAAATAAAAAATGAAATAAGATACCTAGGCATTATACTAGACACACATCTCACCATGGAAACTCACATCAGCAATACGATAAAGAAAATTTACTTCAAACTAAAAAACGCTCAAACAACTACGTCCCCTTGTATTCTCACAAGATTTCATTAATATAATCCAGGCTACTGTAACTCCTCACTTTGATTTTGCCAATATAATACTCATGGGCATATCAAAACAAAACATCAAACGAATACAATTAGCACAAAATGCAGCTGCCAGAATTATATTGAAAGTTAACTCACTCCAACACATAACACCAATATTAGCTTCCCTCCATTGGCTTCCAATTCAAAGCAGAATATTTTCCAAACTAAAAATTACTACATTAAACGCCTATACGATTTAGCTCCAACCACACTATGCAACCTAATACACAAAGAACCACCTAAACCTACACACAGAAAAAGGCCAATTAAACAAACTAAAAACCCCAAAAGATTACACAAGAGCTCACAAATCAACAAACCACAGAGCCTTTTCCCACGTAGCCCACACCATCTGGAATTCCCTCAACGAGGAGCTACGAACACTAACTGAGATCACGGAACTCCGCAAAAATTTGAAAACTTATCTGTTCACCAAATACTATAACAACACAGAGACTCTCCCACCTGCTTTAGATAAAGGCTAAACAGGCTTCTGGCTGTTCCAATTAAAATCCTTTCACCCAACATAGCTCTTATAGTTACGCCCCTTGATGACCTCCACATCTTATGTCCTTTTACTCCCATATGTGTATGTATGTGTATGTGTGTGCATATATGTATATATATATTATATATATATATATATATATATGTATATATATGTATGTATGTGTGTATTATATATATATATATATATATATATATATGTTTATGTGTGTATACACATCTAATATATATAATATCTGTAAATAGTTTATTCTGTTATGTTATGTTATGTTATGTTCACATTGTTAGAATTATATTTATGACGTTCCTTGTAAATTTATATTCGGTTAATTATACTAACATTGACGTTCCTTGTAAAACAACTTGCATTGTTAAGTGTTGTTCTCTGTAAACCGCAACTGAACTGTGGAAGATGCGGTATATAAATGTGTATAAATAAATAAAATACAGATCCCTCACCGGAATAGACCTTTTTGAGGGAGGCCTTCATGAAATACAAGAGATCACAGAGAGGAAGACAGGAATCTATAGTTGGGAAAAACTTAGGGGCATGTTTACTAAAACCCCGGTAATGTGCGGGCCGCGGTAGTGTGCGGGTGCCATATAAGGAGTGGGCGGTTTCTCTCTGAAAAAGAAAAAACAGGATTTAAATATGTGCTAAGGTGCGCGGCGCCCATGTGCGCCCTGCACATTAGCGCCATGAGAAAGCTGCGCGGAAGGTATAAGTGGCGCGCTGATATGCAAGAAAAGAAAATGAACAGAGCCACAGCACAATGGTTAAGACACTGACCAATAGTGCAGGGATCAGGGGCTCAATCCCCCACAGTGCCCAATGAAGACAGCTGGCTGAGGCATTACTTTAGGAGCCAGTTTAATATTGGGCGGCATAAAGCGGCACGCTGATGGGCATAAGGTGGTGTGCTATTGCTTTAGGAGGCATTTTAATATTGGGAGGCATAAGGCGGTGCGCTGATGTGTAAGGACAGGAACAAAACCACAGCACAATGGTTAAGACACTGACTAATGGTGCAGGGATCAGGGGTTCAATCCCCACAGTGTCCAATGAACAAGGCTGGCTGAGGTGTTACATATTATGGGGAAGATTGATTTAGGAGGCATTTTATTTTTATTTTAATTATCATACTAGCAAAAACACACTCTCAAAGCGTGTTAACATAAGGCGCCCCATAAGGCACATTTGAAAGTGCACTGTCCGCAAAGGCACCCTAGAATGATGCTTATAGGGCGCTTTATAGGGTGCCGTATGAGGTACCGCAAGGTCAGAGTACTGTTTTTGATGGCTGCACTGTGCAGTGTAAGGAATGAAAAAGCATACGTAGGTGTGCTGATATGCAAGGAGGAGCAGCAGTGGCGCACAATGGTTCAGGCACTGACTGCTGATACAGGGGTCATGAGTTTGCTCCCCAGGGTGCCTAATACATAAGGCTGGCTGAGACATCAGCTTTGCAATGTACATTTTCTTTCCTGCAACACTTTATTTTTATTTTATTAATTGCTGCCAGCAAACACGCCCTCACGTGCCGTAATTGAAAATGCCGTAGAAGGCACCCTATCAGGCAGTCCATAGGGCACATTATAAAGTGCCACTGTCTGCCACGGCACCCTAAAAGGTCCCCTATAGGGCACCCTATAAGTTGTGTCACAGGATTATGTATAGTGCACCTTATATGGACGGGAACCATAAGGTGCCCTATAGGGCGCCCTATAAAGCGCCCTCAGAGGCACCTATGGGTACAGTACGATGAGGGTGTTTTTGCTGGCAGCAATAATGTACATTAAAAAAAAATATAATGCTTTGGCAGTCCTATCAAATAACCACACTGTGGGTTTGAACCCATGATCTCTGGACTCACAGGCAGTGAAGTAACCATAGGGCTTCAGCTGCTAGCAAGCCCCTGGCTGGCTTCAGAGAGCCCTGCATGTCACTACACAGACAGTCTGCTGTGGTCACCAGGATAGGGTTAGCCCACCCGTACCCATGAGGCAATGCACATGCAAATCAGCTGTCCACAGATAAACACAAGATGGGGTATGCACCCCACAGCACCTCGGCCTGGTAGGGGGAAGTGACCATGTGCACCCACACAGCACCTCGGCCTGGTAGGGGGTACCAGACCGTGTCTTTTATTGGCACAGAGTAGCTACACACCGTCACATTGTGCGGGTACAGTGCTTACCCTGAGGGTGCGGTTGAGGCGCCCAGCACCAGGTCAACAGCACCTTCCATGACTGAAAGAGGCCATGCTGGAGGTCCAAAGCAGTGTTAATGTGTGAGATAGGTAGTTTTTGCAGAAACACCTTGGATATCTTTGTCGGTCTCAGTCAGGTGTATCACCCATGGACCCTTAGGAGGATTTATGCACCACCACTCTCCTCCTGCAGGGACAAGGGTGGCAAACAGGATCTCCCATCAAAAGATCCACATTCTACCTCACTGCAATGGTGGCAGTAGAGAAGACAATCAACCCCAGCACTGCTGGGGGAAAAAGACACCCTTCAGGGCAGTCAATGCAGCTTTGTACATAACCCTAACACAATAGCAGACAGACATTAGGCCTGTATATGCTAAGCTGCCCCCCACCATTATCGGATATCTCTCCTGCCAGCAACCCTTCAGCCACTGCACCCTGCAAGGCACGCCATCAAGACACATACCAGCGGCAAACAGTCTGCTAGTTAGCCCATAGTGCATGTTCCTGGTGGAACTGCATGCACACAGAACTGGGATGGCAGCACACACACCAAGCAGATAAATCAGTGACTGGGCCCCAAAGAGAAACCCATAAATATCACATGAGAGAAATACTGTTTAGAGCACTATGGGGGTGCCTAGCCATGCTGTCGTCACTGCACAGTCAGGGTGAGAGTGATCTCCCCAGCAGTATATACTGAGGTCACCATGTCTGTGTAGGTGGTGGCCGGGCACTAAAAATGTCCCAGTCAGTGCCCAATGCCCTGTGCAGATGCACCCTGGCCAGGCGACCCTGTCCGGGCTATACCCATGGTACCTTGCTCCTCATTATGCACATTGGCAGGCCAATACTGGCAACAGTGCTGGCAGTGTGGGCTGTGGAAGGTGTTTGCAGCCACCACACATTGTATAGACAGACACACACTCCGACACCTATGCCAGCATTGTGCTACTATAGAGGAGTTCAGCAAGCCATGCCCACCACACCAGTCCTGGGCACAGTACAGGCATGGATATGCTATGCAATACTGTTGGGGGTCACTCCCCAGGGTGGTAAACGCTGTCAGAGACCAGACTGAAGCACACCGCAGACATCAGAATGATTGTTATGATGGAGCTCAATCAGCAAACTGTGCTTAATGTAGGAATTTCTATCTGGCAGTACTCATAGCAAACGTTTGAGAGCTGGTACCGTATACCCAGGTGTAGGGTTGCATTGTTAAGGTATGCAAGTGCTAGTATTGGGAGATGCACGCAGGGCCCAATGTCCTGCCTCTCCAGGAGGCATTGGCCAATGGGGCCTGTGGGTGTGGGTGTGGGTGTGTCTGCCCCTGTTGGCTGATGCTTTATGGCAGAGGTTCCCAACTCCAGTCCTGGTGTGCCCAAACACGGTTCGGGTTTTCATGCTGTACATCTGCATACCATGGGGGTGTTGCATTAGATATGCAGCACAGGCATCTTTATTAGAGGCAGCATGGAACCTGAATGGTGTGTGGCCTCCAGGACGGCATTGGGAGGACTCCGGCTCTAGGTAATGCGCCTGTTTATGGTGGCTGTGCTCGGTGGCGTAAAATATCGGCGTATTAACCATGCGTATGTTCGCAGCAAGAAAGGTTTGTCCTTCCTAGCATGGTTTAGTTGGGGGAAAAAGATGTGGACTGGATTGGCAGTAGCCCCAGCTGGGCTTTGAACCTGTGACTTTCTGTTTTTGCACACACTGTCTGTGTGCACTGCACCACTGTGTTGCCACAGGCAGGCTTCATTCCCTGGGGAGTCCATGACTGTACATCCGACAGAGAGTGTCTGTTGCAGTGGACGGTGCCAGCCTGCACAGTGCTAGGCCACTGTCTGCTGTGGCTAGCAGGCCACTGCCCCCTCCACCACCTGTACCCTTCCGCCAACATGCTGACATGTCCTCATCTTGGAAAAAAAAGCATATGACCTGATTGTGTTGTGGCACTCAAGGACTGTATTTGGGGGATTCGGCTGTAGGTAATGCCCAGTGTTATGGTGTGTGTGTGGTGGTAGGGTAAAACATAGGTGCTTGAACCATGCTTATGTTCTCTGCAATAAAGGAGTGTCTTTACTATCTCTGTTTAGTGGTGTAAAATATGGGGATGGTTTGCGCAAGGCACGGCCCCAAGGACAATGGGATTTGAACCTCCTGCGTCCTGAGGCAGGCTATGGCTATGTCTGCCTGCACCACACTGTGACACACAGAGCACCAGTGCAAGGTCCCTAGGAGATTGGAACCAACTGGACTACGAACCGGGGTCAAGAAACCTGTTCTGCCAACAAAATTTTACTGTGGACCCTCCACATCACCGTATGTTATGGAGGACAGAAAAGGGCAAATAAACCTCAAAAAATGACCATCGAAAAAAAGGGGGAAAAAAACAACCGCATAAGCAAGCTGGGCATAACATTGATATTCAATGGGCAACAATAAAAAACACTCCAGTCCTTGTCCTCGGTAGTGGTGTTTTATTGTTTCCCATTGATATCAATGTGTCCATGCTGGATTATAAATTTTTAGAAATTTTGTTGTGTGGTCATTTTCACTTTTTATTTGCTATTTTGTTCTGTAACATGTATCCACACTGCTCACGTTTTATAGGTTTTCCAGTGTGTTTGCTGTAAATTGCTGACGGAAATGGTTTTCTCTTCCATTTAAAATCGGCTATAAACGCGAGGTTTCACTCGCGGTATTTTTTTGATCGAATTTCAGCCCCGCTCCTGTGTGTCGGGAGCCTCTCCCCTCCCACTCTCCACCCTATTGACCCCGTCCCACCGACCTCGGGAGCCTTCCTCGCCTCGGAATGCCTTTCCACCGCCTATATCGCACATCACTTGTGCGTGCGGTCGCGCGCAATCCCATGTGCATGCCGAGTGCGCACATGTGCAGGGCACACAAAATGAATCTTTAGCATGCGCTAAGGTACCTTAGCGCCACCCACGCTCAAGTGCGCCCCGCACAGTTGCGCGGTTTAGTAAACATTAGCCGCTTAGAGAAGCTGAAGACCAAGTAGTCGAGAAAGCAAAGATTCAAAAAGAGGAGGAAATAGCCAATGCAATAAAATGGAGGGATAAGACATTTTTCAGATATGTTAGTGAGAAGAGGAAGGGCAAAAGTGATACTGTCAGACTCAAGGGTGAAAGGGAGGAATATGTAGAAGCTGATGAGGAATAAAGCGGGAAGTGCCGTAACAAATATTAATGGTCTGTGTTCACAGATTGAAGAACCAGGAGCGCAACCTCAGGAAAACACCCACAAACAGGGAACAGGAGCAAGGGGCATCTTAAAAACAATTTTCAAAACGACTGTTTGTGAGAAACTTAGCTCAACTTAAAGAAGACCACAAGCGGTGGGCCAGATGTGATACACCTAAGAATAATGAGAGAACTGGGGGACATTCTAGCAGCTCCACTGACTGACCTTTTCAATGCCTGCGTTGGATTCGGGATGTGGTGCCAAAGGACTGGAAAGAGGGTCATGTGGTCTTTTTTACACAAAAGCGAATTAAGATTGTGGTGAAAAATTACAGTTCTGGTTAGTTTAACTTCGGTGG